>CM034156.1:574794402-575505972 GCA_019776745.2 Taxus chinensis | reverse complement strand
TAATATCCAAGTTCAACCAGAAAATCATGTTTTGTATATTTGTAAATAGGTTCATTTCTGAATAAGGGAACCTCTCCCATTAAAGAGGAGGGACTTCTTGTCCCCTGACTATTGCTCTTCGTAAATTCCTATTTGACGACCAACAATATTCAAATAACTCATTTTTCACTTTGGAATTCCTTCCTCCATTATTAATGACAATGATAAGTGGTTTAAAAACAAAACTGTTAAAACATTCGCCAAATGCTTCTGGACATTTTCCTTTTTTAATTAGCACCTCATTACCCACAATGTAATAGCTAATCCGAAACATCTAATAAAACACTGAAATCCATAATGGAAATAATTTTCTATAAACATGGTCACAATTGGCATACACAAGTATATCCTACCCTCTAGGTCTTTTGCACATCCTTTCATACTCCAATAGGAGCTACTCCATTTTTTACTTATATACGGATCTAAAGATATATTACCTATAGAGGTTAAGCTCCCATCACACTATATATCCCTCCAACATATGATATAAAAACTTACTATATACAGCTCGTCTTGTTGACCTTGATCTCCTAAATGAAAATAGGCTCAATGTTTTACATCATTTAAAAGTGTATCAGAATCAAATTCGTCATAGCTACAAAAATAAGATCAAACTAAGACAATTTGAGATCGACAACCTTGTGTTAAAACAAAATCAAAATAATATAACCAAAGATTGAGAGAAGAAAGGAAAAATTGAACTAAATTGGTTGGTTTTGTACCTTATCACTATAAAATTTGAATCAAGTACATACAAGTTATCTACTCAAGACAACCAAGATCTTAAAAAGGCCATGAGTTTTGTTCATTTGAAAAGATTATATTCCTGATTCATCTTTACATATACCTCTTATCTAGGGGCATTTTGGAACTTCCACTTATATAGTTCCTTCTTCCTATCCATCTTACCATATCATTCTAAATTAGTTTTTGTCACTTGTTCCTTGTAAATAGGATGTTACCATCTTTAATATTATCTATTTTCACTTATATCCATCCTTTGATCTTCATAATCCTTTACATACTTGTTTATGCTTGGGTGGTTCCTCAATCACCAAACTAAATGTCACTAGCTACAACAGTTAGATCAAAACTCAAAAAAATAAAAAATAAATAAATAAACATTCAAAATAATTCAAGACTCTCGCAACATTCAAAAAAATACAAAACTCAAAACCTTAAAAACATTCAAACAACTAAAAAACCCCTAATCATTTAAAAAAATACCAAAAACATAAACACACTTAACAAAGTAAAACTTTTAACTCTTATCCTAGTGATCATTCCAACTATCCTACGACTACCAAAATAAATCGTATTACCCCTTGCATGTATCCTTTCTTAGGGGAAAGTAAAATCAATCATATCTCTTGCGTGTATCCTTGTTTGGGGAAATATTTTCTCTTATTCTCTCCCTTGCATGTATCCTTACTTGGGGAAATGACCCATCTAATCTAAGATCAATCTTCAATGTGGATCCAACAAGAGTGTCACTTGACCCCACTCTTCAACCTAATCCAATCTTACCCCTTACATATATCCTTGTTCAGGGGCAGTCTAAATCATATCAATTATCATTTTGGAACACATTAGGGGTATATGTAATTGTCTTTATTTAAATTTGTGTTACATTGTTACGGTTTGTAGTTACTTGTTGACCAATTACAAGTATTTGTTTATCATCTTCGTTCATTTATAACCATGCTGCATACATTTATTGTGTATATTGGGTTTATTTTACTTCATATATTTTCTTTTAATTTTGACTAATTACAAGTATTTTTTTGTCATCTTTGTTCATTTATAGCCATGGTGCATACATTTATTATGTATATTGGATTTGCTTTACTTTTTTTATCTTTTTGTTGTTGTTGTTGTTGTTGTTGTTGTTGTTGTTGTTGTTGTTGTTGTTGTTGTGTGTGTGTGTGTGGGTGTGTGTGTGTGTGTTTCTTTACACATATAATGGGTTAATTTCATCATGATTATTTAATAATCATGATGCCAAAGTTTCAAATACAATATCTTAATGGAAGCTCAAGCTACGAGAAAAATTACTCACATCATCCTTCTAATCACTCTCGAACTATAAGAATTATCCTACCTCCTATCAAGTGGTTGTTCACTACTTTCTCTCATCACTCATCCACTTGAGGGGATACTCCCTTAGCATAATTTAGATTCGCTAGGGCATCCAAATGTTTCACTATGGAAAATCAATAAGTCCACCACACTTTTTTATCATCCACTCATTAATCTACATGCATATACTATCTTTAAAATTTCATTACTTCGTAATAACACTTTAAAGAGGGGAAAATATAGACACCCTTAAAATACATCCCTAATAATTCCTAATCATCCATATAATTTGTATAAAGTTCAAAATCAGTTATAGAACACATACTAGACCACTATCCTCCCACATCCCTTTAGAATTAATTTAATTAATTCTATCACACATAAAGCATACACTTACACCTTAGATAATTTGGTTAACTATTTAAATAAATATCCACTCACCTCCCACTCATCTCCACTACTCTAGATTGCTCACTTAAGTTCTAAAAATATAAAAATTAGGAAGTTAAATTACATGTACAATTGAAGAATTCAAGAGCCAACTATTCAAATTAAAGCCTCTTAAATTCTTGTTCAAACTCAATCTAACTGCATAGATCAAATCAACATGCTAAATCAAGAAAATGCATTCATTCACCTGTAACTCTGTCAAATCTTGATCCTCAATATATGGCCTCTCCTTCAGATATAAATAATAATTTCATCTCCTCACAAATCATCTTTATAAGCTTAAGGTATTTGTAGTGTTACTCTGTCCAATAGCCACTTGAATTCATATGGCATTAGGCTTCCCATTTGATCAAAAATCTCATGATCAATCTCATCACTCATCTATTTTTCATGTATTACAAATTTTCCTCCATTCAAAGATGTATTTAGAGAATCCACATACAATATATCAATTATATTAAAAAATATTGGTACTTAACTCCATACTTCAACCATATCATCTAAGGTTGCATAGAAATGCAAAAAAAGGGTCTATTTTACATTTCATTGCTTATTTCTTCCATTATTTATTTTTCCCTTGTTTACAGGGGTCATGTTTCAATATAACATGCTCAAAGTTAAAAAAAAAAATCAATTTACATATGCCTACTACTTCTTTTCTTCTCAAATTACATGGACGGTATTCTAGGGATGGCTCAGCAAAAGAGGATGTAACTCGGGTAAGGAGTTGTTGGAGGTGAGGTAGAGAACTTAGTGATAACTATGTTAGGAAAATAAATTTTTTTACTTATTTTTTAAATTTATTTGTTCAATTATATATATATATATATATTGATACAAAATATAAATGACAAAATAACAAATTTTGGAACACAACAAAACTACGCACCTCAAAGACAACCAAAACTAGCAAAACTATAAATAATAAAATTATGAAATATCGTTACCGTGAAAAGAATGCAAGAACTTACACCTATACAAGATGAGCAAAAGAACAAAAACAAGCAAACATAACTGTGATTGGGTTTTCCAACCGGGTGTGCCAAATATGTTGATAAGAGTATTCCCTTGTTTTATATCTCACCCCTATTACGCAGAAATCAACAAGACACCAAGCAACCTTAAAAATGCAAGTGAGCTTAAGTACAAAAAAATGGAGCAAAGATAGAAGATATTATGTTTGGTAGCTGAATGGAAGATGAGCTTCTCGCCGAATAGATCTGGGACAAACCTGCAACTCACAGACACTCAAGAATTTTTTACTTCCAGATAGTTTCCATGCGAGGGTTGCTCGACGGAGTGGATCTGAGAAGTATTCACTTCCTCAGTGGTCTAATTCAACCCCTGTGTTCACAAGATAAGAGTAATTTTAAAATGATTAAATGACATGCCAAAATCTAAAGAGATTTGTAATATGATCGAACTAAACTGAAGAGGGGGGTGGAAATGAGAATGGCGCAGACTTTCATAGTGATATCATACAGGATTGTACTTATGTATTCTTCCTTCGATGATTGTAGAAGATGCACAAAATAATCATCAGAATGTCATTTCCCTGAGAGTGGCAGAGTTTCACCATCCAAATTTACTCCAAAATATGCTTCAAAACTTCACAAGGGATATGATTATAACAAAATGGTCTTGTTATTTCCAACTTGAGAATTTTCATGAATTTTTCATATAGTCCAGAGGGGGGAAAGGGTCCTATTTATAACTTGAATTTGGATTAAAATATATGGTTAACAAGATAGACCAAGATTTCCTAACGAGAAAGCATAATCCTGATCTAATGGGACATGATGAACCTTTTCATTCCTGACTGAGTCAGGTTCATGATATGTCGAAAGGAAGATAAAGGCATGTAGTCTGTGGAGTGGGGACAATGATTAGAGTGTAGCTATCTGATAGCCATGTACTTGACTTCTACACTATTACTTTCTTGAGATTTGTTGTCAGATGTTGAACATTTTGAATTTATTGACATTCAATGGGTGGGGTTAATAAGGGGGTAATGAGATTTTAGGGGAATTGCCCATGTAGTTTCACCCTTTGAGATTTATGCACCAGGTCTGCTAAATTGATTTTCTACATCATCACACCTCCATCACTACATGCGGGTTCTTGATTTGCAAGATAAAAATCGATTACATGGTAATTATGAAATAGGATGATATGACTTAACATAAATTGTAAAGATGGATTATTGTGTAGCCTATAATGAATTTGTTGGCATGATGATAGGGGACCCTAATTAATGTCACAAATTGCATACCCCCCCTGATCATATATGAGATGAACAATGGAGAATTTACATTTAATTTCAATTCGATGATGGACATGATGAAATAACATATCTTCCTCACTAATTCATGACCCACACTACCACGAAAAAACTAATAAATCTCAAATGGTTACAAATTCTGATGATAAATAACATAATTTATAATAGTGAAACTCATCATTTAAATATGCATCATCTCTCCCCTATGATTCACATGGAATCATGCTTACATAAAATATTGTACTTTTATTGAGCTCAAAGTGATCCATCAACTTCGATTAGTATTAAATTTTTATTTGGTTTTGGGATCAAAAAATATCAGTCTTTGTATATAAGTTATTTTGATCTCAACCACATATGGCATCATGGACCTCGTATTGAGTACATTGCAAATTAAACTTACTCACATCTTGTAGTTTTGCATGTCACTGACAGGATCACCCAACTTCATATTTCCCTCTACTCACCCACTTTTCCTCTTTGCATGTGGTGGTTTTAAACATGTCAATTCTCTAAGTTTGAATATATCATGCAGGATGCACATGTCCCCGTGCATTGATATTTGGTCTGACATCTCTACCAATTGTCCTCAATTAACATCCATGCATTCAATAGATTTTATGCATTCATATCAGTGACATAAGGAACCCTAAAAGAAAGGTTTTTTCCTAACATATACACTATAGATTTCAAAGTTCAAACATATGCAAGTTTTGATATGTAGAATTAGTTTTAAGAGAAACTCTAAGTTTGGAAAACCAGGTCTACCTCTCCATGCAATAAATTAATGTCTATGACAAAAATGTTATCATACGTTGCATAGTTCATATTTTAGGAGTGTTTGTTCTAATTTATCCCTTTATTTCTCTTCCTTGGTGTATTCCATTATTCTCTCTCCTTCATCCAAATCTTCCTCCTTCGGTTTAGGGGAATGTAGTTGATTATTTCTCCTATATAATATATGTACTTATTCATAATAAAATAAGTGTGTTGAGAGTTATTCACTCCACATTCTTCTCAGGATCTATTTGATTCTTACATTTTGGTATCAGAGCGTCAAATCTCTGGCTTGTGTGAGTGGAAGAGCCTGCATTTTCGATTGGCGGTAGAAGGATGGCAAGGAAGGAGATATTTTTATGATGGAAGACAAAGAAGAATACCTGAATGGAAAAGCACTCCTCCTAAGACCTGCGTATGTGGAAAGGAGAAGTTTCTAGTCTCCTGCGTGTTAATTCGGAGATAGAATTTGCTGCGTGAAGAAGCTTTGCTGTGATGAGTCCTTCTCTTGTTGTTGTGTGGAGGATTATACTAGAATTTTCATGAAACATAATTTCTCCTGCCTATACGTGGAAGTCTACCTAAATAATTCTTTAAAACCTGTGGAAAATAGAAGCAAACAAGGAAACAGTGGCTTGCATATTTTTTTTCTTGTTTTTTTGTTGTTGGCCTACACTTTTTTCTTTTTTTTGACACCTGCTTTGACACCTGTGTGGAGGAATTGGAGTGGCTTGAAGCCACTGGAATATGCATGGAAGTATAAAATTGGTCTTGTTGTTGCTGTGTGGAAGGAGTTACCCCTAGTGCTGTGTGAAAGAAAAAAAAACGTGGAAGAATCCACTTATTTTTTATGTCTTTTGTCTTATGTACTGCAGCAAATACAAAACAAGATCTACGTGTAAATACAAGTAGATACATTCACCTGCATACATGGAAGAATTTGTATTCTTTCTACGTGGAAAGTCTTTTACTACTCTTTTTTTTTTAATATAAAATTGCTACTTGAAAAGTTACGTGGAAAGCCAGAATTTCAATACAAAAGCTCAGCGTGGAAAGGTTGTGTTGCTACATGGAGAGGAGAGAGGATGCATGCTACTGTGTAGAAGATTCTCAACCTATGTTGAAGTTGAAAGCTGCATGTAATGTGCAGAATCCTGCATGAAAAGTGAGAGTGGCTCGAGAAGAGAACAATTTGGCATTGTGAAGCCTAAAGGTCATAATTTTTTTTTTTTAAATTGTGCCATTAGTGTCTGAAACAGACCTCTCCACCGAGACAATGAAGGACAAGAAGCAGATCATACAACACTCCGTCTAATGTCGAGTGTAGACAATTTGATTGAGAGCGTCAATAACATGGTTGCCACAGTTGAAAGCTAGAATATCAACTCGCCAGTCAGACAACACCATGAAGAAGCTCCTGATAGCTCTGGGTTCTACTTTTGTTTGCTGAACGAGCTTTGGAATACCAGCAATCTAGCATTCGACAAGCTAGTTCGAGAAGGACTTCTTGAATACTTTATTTTTGACATCAATTGCCAAGCAAAGCGAGTACGGGAAGAATTAGAAGTCGAGTACGATGCCAACTGTGATGATGAAGAAGAATGCCCTACAAAGTGTTGTTGTCTCATAGTACACGAATATCGCGAGCATCTACGAGCCAGTAATTTTCATCAGTGAGTAAAAATTTGGAATAACTCTTGAAATAAATAAATAAATATTCTTTTTTATTACGATGTCTGCTCCAAACTTACTTCTGTCTAGTGCTCAGTTGCTCAAACAGTCCAATTTTGCGGCCTGGAAGACAAGAAAGAAGACAATCCTTCAGTTTGAAGGATTATGGGGCATTGTCACAGGGTTTTTGCCTGCTCCCACGTCCCCCGATGAACTAATAAAATATGAGATGGATAGTGCTAAATCCTTGATGTTGATAATGCTCAGTATTAGTGATGATGTGCAACTGCATGTTCGAAATGTGAAGAAACCAAAGGAATCCTGGGACAAGTTGCCAACCATTTATGAAGCTAAAAAATAGACAAAGATACTTCATCTTAAGTCAAAGTTGCACACCCTCTCTATGGGGTCAGATGAGAAAGTGGAGGAGTTCTTACATCACATGGCTGAGCTGAGATCAGAGTTATTAGTGCTCGGTGAAATGGTGGATGATAAACTTCTCGCCGCAATCCTCTTGAGAGCACTACCTTCTCAATTATGAGTGTTCATTACGACACTGAATGTGTCTAAACAAATAGTGATATTCGAAGAGCTTGTGAATTTGTTGTAGCAGGAAGAGGCCATCACTTCATCCCATGAGGATTCTTAGGATAAAGCCTTGTTCTCAAAGCCTTACTATGGCCAGAAGAATAGGAAGGGTCCCCCAGAGAAGCCAAATCAAGCGCAATCCAAACAACAGCAGAAAGATCAAAAGTTAAAGAGATGGTGTCACATTTACAAAACCAATACTCATGAGACTAATCACTTCTGGCATAATAGCTTGAAACCGAGGTCTTAAAGTCATACAAGCACATCCGGGAGTGAATATTTTCAAAAGTCCAAATGACATCCCTGCTGGAGAAATTAGAAGGGACATCTCGCAGCCCAAGAAGATGATGAATTTGATGAGGAGACATCAAAAGGAGCCCATTGTGGTAAGAACCTTGTACTCGTCTCTCAAACTTCTCATCCCACGAAGAAAGTCTGGTTGATAGACTCTGGTGCAAGCAAGCATATGTCAGGTGACAAGAAGCTGTTTGATTCACTACATGAAGAACCAACTGGAGATTGAGTTCGGATAGCGGATGACAAAGAGTACATTGCAAAAGTAATAAGGAATGTCACCATTCCTCTAGGACTACGAAAATGTACACTTACAAAGGTACTATATGTTCCTGGCTTTACTAGCAACCTCTTACCAGTTACTTAGCTCTTGAATCATCGCCTTAAGGTAGAATTTCTTGTTCAAAATAGCATTAAATCATGCTTTATCTCTTGACAAGGTACGGTTCTTGCTAAAGCTTTTGTAAAAGATAAGTTATTTTCTTTAGATATTGTTTCATCATCTGTAGTAGCTTTATCTACTTCAACAATAGAATCAACTGCCCTATGGCATTTTAGATATGGACACTTGTCGGTCAGTTCATTGCACCAGATGAGTTCAAAAGCAATGGTCCATGGACTACAAAAATTGTCCAGTTCCTTTCCTATTTTCCCTGGTTGTCTTGCAAGAAAACAACACAGAGATCCATTTTAAGCGAGAACCTTCCATGCCAAGAAGTGTCTAGAGGTAGTTCATACCGATCTGAACAACCCATTGCCTGCTTCATTTTCAGGATACAAGTACTTCCAACTATTTGTGGATGACCACACTCGCAAGATGTGGGTATATTTCATAAAGAAGAAAAGTGAGGCTCTTCAACACTTACATAACTTCTATCATCGTGTTGTCAAAGAGTCCAGACAACCACTTCTTCTACTCTGCTCAGATCGAGGGGGGGAATTCACATCAAAGAAGTTCTTGGCCTTCCTGAACCAACAAGATATTAAACAGCACTTGACTTCTCCCTATACAACCCAGCAAAATGGCATTGTTGAGCATCACAATTACACAATGATGGAGGTGGCTCGCTGCATGCTAACAACATCAAAGCTAGAGGAATGCTATTGGGCTGAAGCAGTACAAACAACTGTATATCTTCTCAACATGGCACCGAAAAATATTCTACAGAACAAAATGCCAGAAGAGGTATGGGGTGGTAGAAATCCATCAATTTCTCATTTGTGATTATTTGGTTGCACAGCATACATGCATGTCCCAGCTCAGAAGAGAAAGAAGGTTAAGCCAAAAACACTCCCGTGTATCCTTCTTGGTTACAGTACTACCTCAACGGAATATCGTCTCATGGATCCCAAGACAAAGAAAATATACGAAAGTCGGGATGTTGTTTGTGAAGAGTCATCCTTTGACTCAATAGTATCAATAGAAGATCCACTTCCAACCACATCTCACCGATTAGTCTCTGAAATAGATGATGAGCCAGAGAAGACTACTCAAAGAAAAGAAATGCTGCTAGGAGAACTATTTGTTGACCTTGGAGAACTGGAGAATGTGACTCCAAATCAATCCACACAGAAATGACACAGTTCTTCTCAAAAGTAGCCAAGTTCTTGTCTGAAGTGGGTATAAAGCACAATCAAGGACTCGCATTTGCAACAACTCCCAGATACATCATCTGAAGTCAAAACAAGGAGTCAAACAAGAAATGAGGTAAACTTTGCACTCATGAGTTCAGTGATGAATAGCTCCGAGCCAGATAATGTTCGTGAAGCACTCAGTTAACCTTAGTGGAAGGAAGCCATGGATACAGAATATGAGTCACTCATGAAAAATCAGACATGGGAACTTGTCGATCTACCTATAGGAAAGAAGCCCACAGGCTACAAATGGGTTTTCAAGACAAAATATAAGGTAGATGGATCCATCGAAAAACATAAAGCACAACTTGTAGTAAAAGGATATGCTCAAAAAAATGTCATCGACTAAGAATAAACCTTTGCACCCACTATGAAGATGAATACCATCAGAGTAGTTTTCACACTTGCAACATAGAAAGGATGGAGACTTCAGAAAATGGACGTCAAGAGTGCTTTCCTAAATGGTGATCTGAAAGAAGAAGTATATATGACTGAACCTAAAGGATTTGTTGATGAAGTGCAACCTAAGAAGGTATGTCGTCTCATCAAATCACTTTACAGACTGAAACAAGCTCCTAGGGCATGTTATATCAAGATCAATGATCACCTTTTGTAGCATGGGTTCACTCGTAGCCCCTCAAATTTGAATTTCTATATAAAGAAGGTAGGAAAAGAAATTGTCATTCTGGTTGTATATGTAGATGATCTTGTGATCACTGGAAATTCAGAAGATCAAGTTGATATTGTAAAGAATGGTCTCAAAAGAACCTTCAACATGACAGATTTGGGGCTACTACATTACTATCTTGGCTTGGAGATATGGCAAAAGGACCATCACATTTTTGTCTCCCAGACAAAGTACACCAAGACACTCTTGGAAAAGTATAGAATGTCTGACTGTAAACCTATATCCACTCCCATGGAAAAAGGCTTGCAACTTTCAAGATTCCAGGACTCACCTCAAGTAGATGCTACTCTCTACAAGCAATTTGTTGGAGGGCTCATCTATTTGACATATACCAGACAAAATCTCTGCTATGCTATCAGCTATCTTCCCAGGTTCATGCAGGAGCCAAAGAAATGTCACTAGAACCCAACAAAGCATGTTTTGAGATGTGTCTGAGGAATAACTAATTATGGTCTGGAATATAAGAATAATGATCAATTCTTCTTACAGGGATACGTCGACTCGGACCACATCGGATCTGTTGATGATAGGAAGTCAACTACAGGATACATATTTCATCTTAGATCTAGACCTATCTCGTGGATAAGAAAGAAGCATAATTTTGTTTCTATCTCATCCACAGAGGTAGAATATCGCACCACACGAGGATCTGTGTGTGAAGTGATATGGATACGTCACATTTTGGATGACCTGGGAATATCGCACCACACGAGGATCTATTGCGACAATCAGAGTGTGTTGAAGCTTGTGCAGAATCTAGTCTTTCATGAATAAACAAAGCATATTGAAATTGACTTCCATTTCATGTGAGAGCACATCTTGAACCATCAAATTCAGCTCCAATACTATCCTACTGAAGCACAAGTTGCTGACATTCTCACTAAATCTCTTGGTAAAGTGAATTTTTAACTTTTCAGGGGTCACATTTGCAAGAATAATGTAATAAGGGGGGAATGTTAGCATACGTTGCATAGTTCATATTTTAGGAGTGTTTGTTCTAATTTATCCCTTTATTTTCTCTTCCTTGTTGTATTCCATTATTCTCTCTCCTCAATCCAAATCTTCCTCCTTCAGTTTAGGGGAATGTAGTTGATTATTTCTCCTATATAATGTATGTACTTCTTCATAATAAAATAAGTGTGTTAAGAGTTATTCACTCCACATTCTTCTCAGGATCTATTTGATTCCTACAAAAAAGAATAATTAACATTTTCCTCTATTGACATTGGTAATATTCGTTGAAAATTACTTGATTTAATTCAATATATCTCCATAATATGTTGCATTAACGGCCTTTGCACTGATCCCCTTTCTCATTCAAGTGATTGACAAAATTGGCATGTGGTTCATATGTGTCTGCTAGTAACAAAGAATATTTTGTAATTAGTCTCCCCTGATATTCACACTACCTATCCACTTTTCCTCCCTTAAACCCCTTCTCCATTTCCCTTCTTCCTCCTAAAATTTTTCCCTCCCTCAAATTTAACTTCTTTTTCACATCCCCTTCAACATCTCCATTGCACAATTTTCATGTGATTTCTAGCCTATAACTTCAAACAAAATAATATTTAGACCAGTTAAAATTTATCCAAAACATAAATTTGACAATTTATAAATTATTAATAAACCATGTATATTCATTGTAATCAAATAAAGTATGTTAGAATAATTTTAGTTGATTTTTAAAAATAGATTTGTATGTTCAAAATGTAATTAACTATCCATGAAAAAAACTTTAGAAGTTGTATTTCTTGAAAATCTTTATGTATTTCAAAAGATAAAATTGAATATTTTGAAGTCTTTAACACTATAGATTTTTCAACAATTTATAATATTTTTTAAAACGTAATTTAAAAGCTATATCATTGATAAATTTTCATAGATTTTTCTTTTGATAAGCAGAGGTTACCATCAAATTCTAAGCCTGGGGCACGTATACCTTTATAGACTATGTATGGATATCATCATGAACACATTACATGAAACCCTATAAAACATCCAATTTTGGTCCCAATGTTTGAATTCCCCTCTGAACATAACCTTCAACACCATCCAAATGTGATTTTAATGTCTAATTTGCACCCTATCCATAACCTTTAAAAATATCATCCTCATGGCTGAAATTCATTATTAACAACATCCACATCACAAGAAATTGATGATGTGTGAATCAACCCCATGAACAAGAATGCAGAGAATTTTGTAATGGATCAATAGGCGAGAAAGAGGTACCTAGGTATACCCAGTTCCCAAAAATATTAAATGATTAGGGTCTATTAGATGTGAGTTGTAAGAATGATACCTAAACATATAAATTTATAATAGCCAATTCTTAATTAAATAATAATATAGTGTTCCTAAAATTTTACAAAAGTAAGTTACTCTATAAATCAAAATATAAATTAGATTGATTTTAAACTATATGTAACGGGTTTTCCCTTCACTCCTATCATAGTGTAAACCGAATATTTTTCCACCAATAAGGTGGTGAAGTTCCTATAAATGGATAACTCTCCTTCCATTGCAACGAATGTTGTAATTGATGGTGAAAATGGTTGTCAAACATGCTCATAAGTTTGTGCCGAAAGTCTATGGCAAGGTATGGATTTTGAATCATCCCCGGATGTTGTTATTTCTGATGAATGTTTAGACCCTGTGGTCAAGTAGTATCGTAACAATTACCTTATTCCATATTTTTGTGGTTGCATTCCCTCATAAGCCTACCTTTAGAACTAGATAAAGAAACATTTCGAGTCCAACAGTATCCTGTTTTTAGGTATCTATAACCTCACCAAAGAGTTTTATCTCTTTTCCTTTCAAGAGCATTCTCATGTCTAGGCCATCCTCCTTAAGGCAACTTATTGGTATTTAGGGAATAACCTTTTATTTCTTTCTTAGTGGACTCCAGTTTTTATCCCCACAAGCCAAGTCTCATTGAAAATTATATTTTGGATTGAAATTCCTAGTCTGATTGTTTATCTCGTTTTTCCTTCCAAAGCTAGTGAGACCCATTGGCAGGGTGATATGCCATGAACAAGATAATTTGTTTAATGCATGTCCCAACAAATGAGTGTGTTTCAAAGTTGACCTCGTGAAAAGATCTATGGGACCACCTGGATATGTTAGTTATGTCCCTATGTATCTCTCAAAAGGTGGTTTATTTTAACCTTCCCAACATATGTTTTTCATTCTCAAGCCTTGGACCACAACTTTTGTGACTATCCTCTACTAGCTCGTTCCAAGCGAGTGGTGATGTAACCCATGGTTTCCAATCCTAAAAGTGACCCACCCACTGATGGTTGGAATGTGGTTAGGAATAAGAAGGTATCTGGTGTAAAATGCACTCCTCTTGTGATGTCCAACTCCTCTCCTTCCCCCCTCCATTCATGGATGAGTCGGGATCGGATCCAACCCACTCGTCAATTTCCATTCCTTCCAAACCCTCGCAGAGATGGGTTTTTCCTTCATGATCATTAAATACTGGGAATCTTAACTCAAATTATCTTTCCTCTATGATGCTCTCATAGTCCACCCCAGGAGGCATCCCATGGTGTGCAAGGATATAATGACGGAATCACAACTCCGTTCATGTTGATATTTCTAATTCAGACCAGATCTCGCTTGCTAATAAAATTTCCATTCTTGGCTCGAAGGATGTTGTTCTAGATGGTCAGGGGGAGTTTTATACTTGGCTCAGAGGATGTTGTTCTAGATGGTTAGGGGGAGTTTTAAATGTCTTATTTTCATTAATTTCATCTCATGGAATGTTAGGGGTCTTACAAAGCCCTCTCGTAAATATTTTTTTCAATTATCTTGCCATTATTTCAACTACCTTGATATTATTTGTTTGTAGGAAATTAAGATTTCTTGTTTTTTCTTCATAATACACTAACTTGTATTTCCCCATTCTTTTCACATTTTCATACTCAACACATTGATGGAAAAGGTGGTGTGAGAATTTCCATAGCACCAAAATTCTCATCCTTAATCACTTGCTTGGGCCAATATCCTACAAATCAGGTCGTGTGGGGGGTTATGGTGATTAATGATCTTTCTTTTTGTATTCTTATTGTCTATGCTTCTAATGATGGCTCTGAAAGAACAACTTTATGGAAATGGTTAGGTGACAACTTACCTTTAGCTTATTGGGTAGTACGTGATGACTTTAATATGATAGAGCATATAGATGATGAATTTTATTCCCTCCCTATGTGTTGGTGTGTCGATGATCGTACGATATGGTATTTCTTCAAAATTCATTGGGTACTTTTCGATCCATTTCTCAATTGGTGGCAGGAATTTAAGGATGAAGCTTGGTATACTTGGACCAATCTTCAAGAAGGATATGATCCGGTATTTAAAATACTTGATCATGTACTTATTTCTCAGTAGACTATTATTTATTTTGACATGCAAATCTCCTCCCCTATCATGATGTGGTCAGATGTGCTTTTGTCAGATCATCATTTGATCTCTTTTTATATTATTTGGCATTGGACCCCTTTCAAAGTCCCTTCAAATCAATTCTTTATTAATGTTTCCTTGCTGACTCATCTGGGGGTGGTCCCACTTATTTTTAATGTTTGGAACATGGTGTCACATCCTCCTTTTGCTTCTATCTAGAATGAGTGTTGGGAATAGGAAATTTAGCACACCATCCATTTCCTCAACTGTTTCAATAAGCAAGTTGCTTGATTTCGTAAACATGCAAACTTGGATCTATAAAAAAAATTAGAAGGATATTAGTTCTTCTTGATTCCAATGCTTTTGACATACCTCTTCATTTGCGGGTTTTTGATACTCAGCACAATCTCAAGCTCATTGAATTTGATTCAACTCATGGTGCACAAATCTGATCAAGGATGCACTAGCTTAAGGTGGGAGAAAAAGTGTGAAAACACTTCTTAAAACCCCTTCGAGCCAAACATGCTCATCAATAGATCAAAGTTATCCAATATTCGCATAAGTGTCTCACAGAGTTTCCTGAGATCTCTAACACCTTTGATGATCATTACCGGTTAATATTCTAAGCTCAAGACGCTACGAATGAGTGAGTTGCCTCCTTGTAACAATGTATCCAAGTGGTTTTGGTCAATATTTATCCCAAGGAGTATGACCATTACAATGCACCTCTTTATTTTTGCAATCTTTATGCCGCTTTGTTATGACTTTCAAATGATAAATCTATGGGACTAGATGGCTTTCCTTGAAAATTTTACAAAGAAAAATGGTCATTTATTGGCCCCAATCTTCTTTGGGTATAAAATGAAGCTCTCTAATCCAATTCTCTTGGGATTCCCATCAATCAAGGAAACATAAAATTAATTCTTAAGGTTGGCAATCTAGAGTATATTGCTAATTGGAGGCCTATCATCTTGTTAAATGTCTCATCCAAAATTCTTGTTAAGGCTCTGGCTCTTCACATTGTGAATATTTCATGCATAATTGTTTTCCTTGAGTAGACGAGATTTTTCAAAGGTTGGTACATTCTGGATAATCTTATAGTATTTAGGGAAGGAATGGAATGGGCTCAATTATCTCTTCAATGATTTTTGTTTTTCAAAGTATCTTATGGCCATTTATTCTGATTATGATCATAACCTTAGGATTTGGAGAATTTTTCACCTCGATGTTATGAACTATATTCTTCAATGTGTTTGCTTTCTTAACCATCAATAAACATAAGTCTACTTTTATTGGGCTATTTCGCTCTATCAATATAAGGGTTCCATCTAGCTCCTACCCCATTTTTTTTAGTTGTCGATGCCTTAGGCTATCTTATTGCTTGTCATGTTGATCAAAGTTGCATTCAGGGAATTTTCCTTCTAGATCATGCGATGAAACTTATTAATGGTCATTTTTCCAATGAATCCTTTCTTACTCTTATTGATTCTGAAAAGAATGTGGTTACTATTTTTAATTTCCTTGATAATTTCTATCTTGCTTACAGGATCCAACATTCAAATGGCTAATACGTTGGGCTATCAGAAAATTTTCTAACCTATACCAGACTACTTGAAATCTTACCCCTAGAAGTAGATTGGAAGAGGTGAACAATTTAAATTCTTGGGCATTCATTTTTTATTTTGATAGTGATTTCGCCACTCTATGGCAGTATGTGATTGACAAGGTTGAACATAAACTTTCTCAGTGGTCTTCTAAACACCTTTCCTTAGATAGTAAATTCTAAGTGTGTACCAATATCATTGCGGCCACTCATGTCTATTATTCTACATGTTGGTTCCCCTCCTTTTCTTACTTCCCCAAACTTTCCAAGTTGCTTCTTGACTACCTTTGGTGTAAAATTTCTGGTTCAACTAGCTTTCATCGGGTGGCCTGGGAAGTCTATTCTCTACCCTGTGATCAAGGTGGAATGGAAATTATTGATATATCTAGGAAAAATGTTTCTTTATGTTCTAAATGGGTAGTGAGATGTCTTGGGGTAATTTATGTCAAGAAAATTCTACTTCAACATTGAATTGGTTATGGTGCTCCTTATGGCAAAAAATGTTGGAATAATATCGGGTTGCACAACTTAATTATCACTAATGTCCTGGTAAATATTTCTGGCACCTTCATTGGAAAAAGCATATGGAAATATTTTGAATTAGTGAAACCCCTAATGCGTTGGATTGACAATGGCTTTCACACCAAGTTATCTTTAAATTCTCATAATATATGGTGGTCTCACATCATCGTTAATGAGATTCTTCCACTTGCTGAAACTTTGGGAATAAAATATCTATGGCTTTCTCACAAAGGGATACATACCATTATAGATTTGGTCTCCTGAAATGATTGGGTTCCTTGACACGAGATCAAGACAAAACTTAATCTTGCCTATTTGGACCTCCCATCTATCTATAGAATTCAATAATCAATGTCAAATTTTATGCTCCAAAAACTTGGGCTTAAACCCCCAGATGCATGGCGGCGTGATTGGTGGTGGAATCATGATATTACCTTTTTCCACTACAATGTCACCACCATTTACTATCTATTGAGCCCCATGTCTCCTTCCATTACCAAACCCACCATTCTACACAATCCACCTGGATTCACAAGCTTTCTTGTTCTTGGAACTCCCTTCTTAAGAATAAAGTTACCCATTTTCTTAAGTGCCTTATTTATCAGGGCCTTCTCATTGGTGAAAACCTAAGTCACATTGGCATCCCCAATCCTAAATACCCTTTTTTTCTAAACCTTAATCCATTAAGCATATGTTTTTGTATTTCCCCCATGCTTAGGCCATCTAGTCTTGGATTCATTCGATCTTTCAACCATACCACCTTGAACTCTTTCACTCGAATCTAGCTTTGTTTCGTGACTTCAGCCCGTGGCCTAATTATATTGATACTATGTGGAAATTATTTAGAGCTTGTATTATATTTCATATTTGGAAAGCTCAAAATTATATGTTATTCCATAATTATTAGTATCTTCCTTTAACTTCCACTAATGACAAAGTGGTTATATTGTCTATTGTGAGCATAGAAATTCAAGATCAAGAAGGAAAAAATTCTTGGGAAATTTTCTCATTTATAGGAGTTTCTCACAAATTAGGGGTGGTGCTACCCAAATTGATTCTCCTTTAAATTCTGAGTAGCATCATAGGTTTGGCAGGAAGCTTAGAGACAGATAAATCATAGTGATTCATTTTGTATCCGGGGATGGGATCTAACTGGCCCTCTTTCACTCAGATGTGGAGAAATGGATAGCACCCTGAAGAGGATTTGATCTATCCTCACTACTTTATTGTTGTTCCTTTCAACCAGGGTGAGAGAACCCTTTTGTAGCCTATTGTTTATGGAGGACATGGGGAATTCCTTCCTTGTGAAGTATTTGAGAAGACCTTGAAGAAAATATGATCAATACAACAAAACCTAACTCTCACAAGTTGTCACTCTAGATAATGGAGATATTTTCTAAGCAAGGTTCAGGCCACTAAAGACAATGAAAACCTAAGTGTTTTTGCATGTTTTGGTAATAGAAATTGTGCATCTGTATACACAGGACAAATAGGGGTGGTATGGGTAAGATTAATTGTTTTTGAATGATTTTGGTGGGAGGTGAAGCAAGATAAATTTGATAATACCAAATCTTTGATAATTTCTACAAAAATTGAGAGCTCAAACAACAGAATGCTTCATAGTATCTAGGATGTCCCTTTAACAAAAATATGTGCTTTAATAGAGGCCCAGATCAACACTTTTCACACAAACTTCAATGATCCAGATGAAGGCTCAAATTGAGAAACTTAACTGAACATTATCAATCTTTGTTTCTTCATGCCTAAGATACCCTCAAAGGCTAACAAATAATCTTAAACTCATGTTAGGAGTCATGGTGATTTTAAATTTGTTTATTTTACTATCAAATGAAAGCTCTTCTAATAAATGAAATTGAAAATGCCACCAAACTATCACAAGGATAAGATCTTGTGTGATTCACATAGATCTCAATGTAAGAATGCAATGGGAACAAGAAAAACTACTTGTGGACATTTAGAAATGAAGCAAACACAAATTTTTCCCAGAAATAACATAGATTAACTCAAGTTTGGTTAAATTTATCAATAGGGGAAAGTTTCTCGAACAATCTCAGAGCTTGTCAATGGTTGTACACTCATAACCACCTTGACATGATCAAATTTAGCACAAAAGAGATAAATAGGTTTCTTCATATAGTTTCTCAGAAAGACGGGTTCTATCAAGCTCTTTCTTAGAAAATCAGTTCTGACCTCTAACACTCAAACCTTCCAACCTCCAACCTCTTTCACGGAAAAAATCATGCCATTTATAACATTTTACAAAAGATTTTTCCCCCAAGAAAAACCATACATTGAGTGCACCTGTGCTCGCCATGATCCTGATTGTGATTCCTAGAATCAAATCTGTAAAAACTTGTCAACTGCTAAGGGGGCAGATCTCTTCAAACATCTCCCAAATTCAACTCCCTCCTCTAGTAGATCACTCTTCCTATTACTCACCAACCACTTCTGCCCCTAATCAGTCCAATCTGGTTCTTTGCATGCCTAGGAAGCAAAAATGGAAGATGATATCGACCCCAGAGATCAAATCTCATCTTAATGGTAAAAGATGTCCCTAGATTTTCCTCACCAAACCAAGATATCAACAAGTCTTTCATGTGCCAAGGAAAAAAAATCAGGTCAAATCAAACAGTTAGATTGCATATTTAATGGTGAGGTATGTTTATAGACATTCCCCACCAAACCAGGCTACCAAATTAATGTTCCTCTTTATTTGGCATGCAGGAGACTCCAAAAAATGATTAAAAAACCACAAGAATACGCATCCCCAAGAGCTATGGTGTGAAAATGGTGGAAAAATCATATACAGATGCATAGCTTCTATTGATTTCTATTTTGAATTTGGACCATCCACGTGGGAGATCTACTTTTAAGATGGGCCTACAGGTTCCCCTTTTCCTTTTGCAACTTTTGAAAAAATGTAAATTTTTCACATTTTTCTCTGTACCTTCGCCTTTGACAAATGACCCTGACATGTGTCCTAAAGTGGGTCCCAGAGGAACCACGGCCAAATTTTACTATTTCACCTCTTTTTTGGAAAAAGGAAAAATTTTCAAGTTTCCTCCACGGCTCCGTCCTTCTACCTCTAGCCTTTGATGTGGGCCCCAGCAAAACCACACTTCATTTTACACTTTTAACTCCTTTCTTCACAAAAGTGAAATTTTCCAAATTTCCCTTGAAATTTTACACCTCCGCCATTGACCGGGGAAATTTTTTGACTATTCTCTATTAGGTCTATGGGCCATTTTGATGTTTTAATCCTTTTGGTGACAAGAGGCAAAAAGTCCAAGTTACCTCCAATGGTCCACTTCCCCACCCCATAACTTTTCAAACTGCCACGCATCGCAATGGCACATCTTGAGATGGTCACCAAAAGTTGATACCTTGAATGAGCATGGTCTCACCACTTGTCTCAGGCCCTTTAAGAAGTTGTTGAAAAGTATAAGGAAAGAAGACCCGACAAAGACCTCCATGTGTCATTATGGCGCAACTTCAAAAACTTCAAGGCTTCAAAATGATTCAGTGGGGGCACACTTCCGTTTTAAAATTTTAGTCCATTTTTCTAGAAGGAAAAAACATCCAACTTTCCTCCGAAGGCCCACATCTCCGCCTTTAACCTTACCACATGTCCTTCTATGGGGTCAAAATAAGACCTTTTCCCTACCACTGAAATTTTTCTTTAATCAAAGCCTAGTGGGGTTATGGGGCAGGTTCAAACCTTTTACCCAAAGTAGCCAAAAAGAAAAAGTTCAAAAAACAAACCCATCATGCCCCATTCAATCAGAAGAAGCCACATAAGCACCAAAAGAACCAATCATAATTGAGAAGAGCTACGGGACCAAATTTGCCCTTTTGCCAAAAAGTAAAAAGTGACAAGTTAAATCATTTTCCCGCCATCCCCTGGCCAACCAAAAGAATCCACATTTCCTATTGATGCAAGGATGTAAATTTGACTAGGAGAAATGCCCGTCAAACCCTAAAATGCAGAAGAACGACCATTTGAGCCTAGAGATGAAATTTTCTCCAAGGACAGAGAATTTAGAAATGTTACAAGGCTCAAATACATTTCTTTGAACAACATCCATTCATTTTTCCTCAAGTATTTAGGGAAAAACGATAAGGACAAAAAATCTTGGCTATGGAAAATGGAAAACACAGGACAACCCGAGTTTTACACCCAAATATAGACCTTTTCCAGATAAACAGAGAAACAAGAAAACAACCATGGACCCATACGTGATCCTCGACCCATGATCGGATTGATTGCGGAAAAAAAGGAATGCAAGGACCTCTTAGGCATGACATGAGGAGATACAATATGGCATAGGTCGTAAATTGACAGATTTTTAATGGCAAAATGGGGTGAAACTATTTTGAGCACCAACATTGGCTCCGACTCGAGGATGGACACTCCCTGCGAGTGCCACAAGAATAAAGGTCAACCAAGTTCCAAAAATATCCATTGGGAAAAGGAGTCAGCTTGCAAAGCACAGAAACAAAGCCATCTCCCCAAAATGAACAGAGAAACCAACAAAAATAGGTCACCAAGGACTAGAATGAGAAAAAAAATAAAATACAGGAAACAAATCAACAAACTATACATTATACAGATGATGCTCACCTTGATTCTGTGGAATCAATCCAATAATTTCTTCAAATGCCTACCATTAATAGGTAATTCAAGCAGTTCCCCATGTAAGTCCTTTAGGAAGAAGGTATGTTCACCAATTATTCTAATATCAATGGAGTAAGGGCCCATCCATAATGTGTCAAATTTGTCATGCTTGCCCTTATCTTCATGCCTTTTATCCCATAACAGCACAATATCACCAACATTGAATGTTCTGGGAGTGACCTTCTTGTCGAACAACTTCTTCAACTTTTCTTTTAACCTTACATGCCTTTGGTGGGATACCCTCCTTTCTTCATCAAGTTCAACAATCTGGTTAATGTGGGCATCATATGGACTTACTTCTTGATCTTCCAGTTGTTGCATGAACTGATATGAGGAAAATTACATATGCAGGGGTAGTAGGGCCTGAGTTCCATATACCAACTCAAATGGAATCTTCTCAGTCACTCTTTTAACAATAATTTGGTCATCCCAGACAACAAATTTCAACTGCTCATGCCATTTTCTCTTGTTAAGCTCCAAGGTTCTTCTGATAATCTTTAGAAAATTTTCATTATTGGACTTAGCTTGTCCATTTCCTTGGGGATTATAATTAGAGGAATATGTCAAATTTATCCCATATTCTCTACACATTACAACCAAGTGTTTAGCTCTGGATCTCATGGAATTATTAGCAACAAGTTTGACTATCACCCCAAACCTATAGATGATATGGTTTAACATGAAGTCCGTGACAATTTGGTGTGTTGCTCTCTTGCAGGGGATTGCCTCCACCCATTTGGTGAAGTAATCAGTGGCTACAAGAATCCACTTATGGCTAGCACTTGAAGGGTCTAAAATCTCACCAATGAAATCCATTCCCCATTACTTGAATAGGGCTTCAATTGATACAGGCTGCAAAGGAAGGGAGCTTGAATCTTTCAGTTTTCTAGAGAAGTTTTGGCAACTCTCACATCTTCTAACCAAAAGAGTTGCATCCTTGAATATATTTGGCCACCAATAACCAGCCCTCAGGATCTTGTGTATCATTAATTTTCCATCAAAATTCCCCCCACAAAATCCTCCATGGAGATCAACAATTATCTTGGGGGCTTCATCTTCAGTGATGCACCTTAAGAGGACTCCCTCAGGGTTCTTCCAATCTAACACATAATTAGTAATGACATATTTCTTGGAAGCCAACTTAAGGGCCCTTTTCTGGTTCTTACTCAAATACTCAGGGAAAAATAAATGTCTGAGATTAAAAATCACATCCTTGTACCACTCAAAACTCATTAATTTTTCAAAGACATCTACCCTTCCTTATTCTACCTCATTCACCTCCATAGTTTGCAAGTTTCTCTTATCCATAAGCTTAGCTAAGCCCAAACCTCTCACTAACTTCGTGGTTTGGATGTACATATCATACTCTCGCAGCTTGTTCACTCATCTACATCTTTTTCTTGAGACCTCCATCTCTGATAAGATGTCTTTGACCATGGTGTGGTGGACATAAGCAACAATTTTGGAACTCATAATGTAAGGCTTGAAAGCCTTTGTTGCTTTGACCAAGGTGATAGGAAATAAGAAATAAAATATGCGGAATAATCCCTTACAGAATTGCAACAATAGAAAATAATATGTAGAAAATATTACAGATCTCAAATAAAAGTACAGAATAAATAACACAACACAGAAAGATAGTATTTAGCATGGTTCACCCAATTTGGCTACATCCACCAAGAATCACTTACTCAGATTTTATTACAAGCCTCCACTCTCTAAATACAATACCTAGATCCATTTGGAGCTATGCTCAACAAACTCTACAGAATTCACACCCAAATTCAAAGCACATCTGCAATGCATTTTCTTGTATATGTATCATATGCATAAGACCATATAAATAGACAATTGCTTAAACTGTTTGATACAAAACCATGGGCAAAAACTGTGGGTATCAAAATAATGGGTACCGAAAACCATGGGCCCAAAACATCCCATAATGGTTACCTATTACCCATGGGTTAATAAACCACCCATGAAAATTTACTTCGAGGGCTTCGCCCCCGAACCCCCTTGACCCACTCACCGGCAATCGGGACCGCCGTAAAAATACCCTAGTGTAACACATAAAAGGTGTACCACACTCTAACATGAAAATAGGCTCCATAAACATAACAATATCCATCTTGGAGACTGATTTCCACTAAGAAAGCTTCTCAACCCTTCACTATCATCTACGAAGGCCAACCAAAGCTGAACATAGCTTTAGTTTATCCCTTGTGACCACCTTGGTCATCATGTCTGCAGGATTCTGAATGGTATTAATCTTCTCCAACTTCAACTTATCTTCCTCCAAAGCTGTCTTGATGAAGTGATATCTCAACTGTATATGTTTCATCCTAGAGTTGAAAGAAGAGTTCTTAGCTAGGTGTATAGCATTCTAACTATCACCATGCAGCTTACATTCCTCCTACTTATGCCCCAACTCCTCAAGCAATTGTTGTAGCCAAATCATCTCTTTGCTTGCCTCTATGGTAGCAACATACTCAGCCTCTGTGGTTGACAAAGCCACCAGCTCCTGTAGTCATGAAATCCAGCTTACTGTTGTCCCACCTACAGTGTAAATATAACCTGTCGTGATTCTCCTGCTGTCTACATCTCCAGCCATGTATGAATCTACATAACCATGTAAAGTGGTGTCTGATCCACTATAGCATAAAACTGTCCCCATGGTCCCTCTCAGATACCGAAGGATCCACTTTACTACTTGTCAATGCTCTTTACCTGGATCACTCATAAATCTACTCACAGCTCCTACTGCATGGGAAATATCAGGCCTAGTGCATATCATAGCATACATCAAACTACCAACCACTGATGAGTAAGGTACCTTGGACATATGGTTTCTTTCCTGCTCTGTCTTGGGACACTTCTCCTTTGATAACTTAAAATAACCTTCCAAAGGAGTCCCAATCGTTTTAGCATCCTATATGTTAAACCTATCCAATACCTTCTTAATGTACTCTTCTTGAGATAAAGTCAGCTTCCGTTCCTTCCTATCCTGAGTTATCCTCATACCAAGGATTTGTCTGACAGCCCCCAAATCCTTCATATCAAAGGATTCACTTAGCTGTTTCTTGAGTACTTTTATTTCCTGCATGTTTTTACCTGTAACCAGCATGTCATCAACATACAAACACAGGATAATATAAATTCCATCCTCAAATTTCTTTGTATACACACAATGGTCAGAATGACATCTGATATAACCTTGCTCCATCATGAAGCTATCAAACTTCTTATACCATTGATGTGGAGCTTGTTTCAGGCCATACAAGCTCTTCTTTAGTTTGCACACCATCTCCTCTTTACCTTTGACTTCATATCCTTCTAGCTGCTACATATATAGCTCCTCCTCCAAATCACCATGAAGAAATGCAGTCTTAACATCGAACTGTTCTAAGTTCAAGTCTTCTGCTGCCACTATTCCAAGAACATTTCTAATAGAAGTCATTTTTACTACAGGAGAAAAGATCTCATCAAAATATATACCTTGTTTCTGTGTAAACCCCTTGACCACCAATCGGGCCTTATATCTTTTCTTTCCTCCTTCATCTTTAACTCTGTAAACCCACTTGTTTTGCAATGCTCTTTTTCCTTCCGGTAGCTTCACCAAATCCCAAGTCTGGTTCTCCATGAGAGACTTATGCTCCTCATCCATGGCTTTCTCCCACTTCTTACTGGCATCTACCAGCATTGCTTCATCAAAGCTCTCTTGATCTCCACTATCAATGAGTAATAAATATTTTTTCTTACCCTAGAACACCTCCTCACTGTAGGAGTTTGGGGTTCTTGTTGAGTAGGTTCCTGAACTGATTCATGGGTCACTTTCCCATCCAGAAGATCCTCTACCACTGCATATTATTTCTTGGATTCTTCCCTATTTTCCTGCAACTGTTGCTTATACATGACTTTCTTATTAAATACCACATCCCTAGATCGAATGATTTTCTTTTGCTTAATACTCCAACATCAAAATCCAAATTCATCACCACCATAACCAATAAAAGTGTATTTTTCTGATTTAGCCTCTAGCTTGGTTCTATCATCCTTGTCAATATGAACAAACACCTCACATCCAAAGACTCTAAGAAATGAGTAATCGACTTTCTTACCGTACCAAGCCTCCTCAGGTATGCCTCCATCCAAGGCACTTGAGGGTCCTCTGTTTATTAAGTACACAGCTGTGCTCACCGCTTCTACCCAAAAATAAAGAGGCAATCCTGCATATATCCTCATGCTCCTAGCACGTTCCATTATTGTTATATTCATCCTTTTTGACACCCCATTCTGCTGCGGGGTTCCTAGAACCATCTTTTACCTATGGATTCCATTCTTAGAACAATAATATTCAAATTCGTTGTTGCAATACTATATCTAACCTGAGACATGTTAACTTAAGACCTGTTTCATTCTCTACCAAGGCTTTCCATTTAACAAAAGTATCAAATACATTAGATTTGTTTCTAATACAATAAACCCAAACTTTCCTTGTTGCATCATTAATAAAAGTAACATAATAACTTGAACCCCCAAGAGATGATACCTGAGCCAGCCCCCACACATCAGAATGTACCAGCTCTAACTTACTCTCTTTCTTCATAGGTATAACCTTGAGAAACCTTACTCGCTTCTATTTCCAATATATGTAGTTCTCACAAAAATCCAAACCTATTTCTGTATATCCAGGAAAATTCTTCTTTATGATTTCCATGCCCTTATGGCTCATATGACTGAGCCTATAGTGCCATAATGTTGTATCTGCATCTAAAGCCACAAGATTACAATCATTAGTACTATTAGTGGATAAATACAAGGTTCCAACCTTCTTACCTCTTACCACCACAAGATCACCCTTGGTAAACTTCCAAGATTCAACTGTAAATATCACAGTACAACCATCACTTCCCAATTGCCCCGCCGATGTCAAATTTCTCCTTAATATACGCACATGTCTGACATCCTTCAATAGCCATGTATTCCCATTTTACATCTTAACCTGAACATAACCTTTTCCAACTATACTGCAAGGCTCATCATCACCAAGAAAAACATGCCCAAAATCCCCTTGAACATAATCAAAAAAATAATGCCTATGTGGAGTAGCACGAAAAGAAGCCCTTGAATCTAAAACCCAAGATTCAGTAATATTATGCAAAGAAGAATCAAAGCATCCTGACATACATTACCCGATGCCACATTTTCCTCCTTGTTTTCTTCCTATTGTTTCTTCTTGTCTCGAAGCTCCCAACAATCCTTCTTTACATGCCCAGACTTTCCACAGTTCCAACATACAATCTTGCTCTTGGATTTTGACCTTGCCCAATCTTTCAATTTTCCATGGTTTCCTCTATTCTTTTGTCTCCCTCTAGTTTCCACTGTCAAAGCATTCCCTAAAGTAGAAGATTCCCTAGAGATTTTTCTTCGCATTTCCTCACTTAGAATCACCCCTACAACATCCTCAAACTTCAACTTTGAGTTAGCTGGAACCAAGTTTCTTACCGCCATTACCAATCTATTCAAACTTTCAGGTAAAGAGCACAGAATTAATAAAGCCCTAATTTCTTCATCAAATACTATCGTAACCGAAGCTAGCATATTCACAACCGTATTGAAATCATTTAAATGATCTGCTACTGAACTATTGTCAGACATCTTCATATTAAACAACTTTTTCATTAAAAATATTTTGTTAGAGGCAGAGGAATTTTCATACAACTTCCCTAATGCATCCATTAGATCTTTTTTAGTCTTTTCCTTTGAAACATTAAATAATACTGAAGATGTAAGACATAGCCGGATCATTCCAAGTGTCTTCCAATCCAACAAATCCCATTCCGCATCTGTCATACTCGAGGGTTTTTTCACCTTCTCAAACAACGGAGTATAAAGATCCTTATGATAAAGGTAATCTTCCATCTGCATCTTCCAAAGACTGAAATTATGCCCATTGAATTTATCAACCCTAGATCTTCCATCATCTACCATAGCTCCCACTCAAGATAAAAATTTCCCTGTGATTCAACACTTCAGAAAACCAAAACCAGGCTCTAATACCAATTGATAGGAAATAAGAGATAAAATATGTGGAATAATCCCTTACAGAATCGCAACAGTAGAAACTAATATGCAGAAAATATTACAGATCTCAAATAAAAGTGCACAATAAATAACACAACATAGAAAGACATTATTTAACGTGGTTCACCCAATTTGGGCTACATCCACCAAGAATCACTTACTCAGATTTTATTACAAGCCTCCACTCTCTCAATACAATACCCAGATCCGTTTGGAGCTATGCTCAACAAACTCTACAGAATTCACACCCAAATTCAAAGCACATCTGAATGCATTTGCTTGTATATGTATCATATGCATAAGACCATATAAATAGACAATTTCTTAAGCAGTTTGATACAAAACCGTGGGTATCAAAACAATGGGTACCGAAAAACCATGGGCCCAAAAACAGCCCATAACGGTTACCCATTACCCATGGCTTAATAAACCACCCATGAAAATTTGCTTCGGGGGCTTCACCCCTGAACCTCGTTGACCCGCTCACCGGCAAGTGGGACCACCGTAAAAATACCTAAGTGTAACACATAGAAGGTGTACCACACTCTAACATGAAAATAGGATCCACAAACATAACACAAGGAAAATTCATGTTTCTCCATAATAGTGTATTTCATCTCAGCCCCTTGCAATGGCTTACTGAAAAAGGAAATTGGCCTCTCAGCCCCTTCATCATCCTTCTGCAATAGGATAGATGCAATAGTGTTTTCTGAAGCAAAAGAAAACAATTAGAAAGGCTTGTTATAATCTGGAGCTTCTAAAATAGGGGCATGCTTTAATGCCTCCTTGATCCCATTGAAAGCTTGAATGGCACCCTCCTCCCATTTGATGGCCTGGTTCTTCTTTAGCATGTCAGTGATTTGAATGGTCAACTCAGTAAAGTTTGATATATATCTCTTGATAAGGTTTATCTACCCAAAGAAGGACTGAATCCCCTTCTTGGTTCTTGGAATTGGGGCCTTACTGATGGCCTCTACCCTTTCTGGATCAATCATCACCCCTTCTTGTGACACAATGTGACCAAGAAACTTTTCCTTCTACACTCCAAAATGGAACTTCTTTGGATTGAGTGAAATACCATACTCTCTACATCTTATCAGCATTTTTTCCAAGTACAGCAAGTGATCACCTTGATTTCTTGAGAACACAGTCATATCATCGTGGTAAACGACAATAAAATCATTGATGTAACTAGCAAAAGAAACATCCATTTATCTTTGAAAGGTTGCTCCAGCATTCATTAGACCAAAGGGCATCCTGACATACACATAAGTCCCCTAAGGAGTGGTAAAGGCTATTTTAATTCTTTCTTATTCTTTCACAACAACTTGGTTATAACTAGAGAAACCATCTAGGGTAGAAAGTAACTCAGAACCAGTCACTAGCTGCAGCATGTTTTCCATGTTTGGTAAAGGATAATTATCCTTCATTGATGCTTTGTTCAAATTTCTTAAATCCACACATAGCCTGATGTCACCATTCTTCTTTCTGACTGGTACTAGATTTGCAACCCAGGAAGAATACCTTGTGGGCTGAATAATCCCTCCATTTCTCATTTTCTTCAGTTCTTCTTGCATTTTGAGAGATAGGAGTGGAATAATTGGCCTTTGTTTCTTCTTGAATGGTTTTGCATTAGATTCCAAGGGAATCTCATGTTGAAACAGATCCTCTTTGTATGCTTTTAGTTCAGAATAAGTCCAAGCCATGCAATCTTGATATTTTTTTAAGAATTGGACATAGGACTATTTTTCCTTCTTGCTGAGATTGCTTCCTAACCAGATCCTCCTTGGTTTCTCCTTTGTGCCAAGGTCATGCTCCTCAATATCCCTTAAGGCTTCCATGCATCTGTTAATAATGCAATCAACATTATCAAAGTTGGATTCAAGAGCAACCAAGCCCTCTAGGAATGGTATTAGTCTTTAGTTGGATGATGCCTTTTCCAAACAAGGTTTCTTTACCCTCTACTACGCACACCATTAGCTCTCAATCAATATTTTTATCAGAAAACTCTCCTTTATTCTATAAAAATCTTCTGACCTGAGCATCATCATCAAAAACTTTTCCAATGCTTAATGTTGTTAGGTACAGATGGCCTTTTTAATACCTCAACATCATATTCACAATATGGGGACACTACACAATTATCAAACTGATATCCCAACACAGCAAGCTTGTCTACCAAATCATTGAAATTCCTATCATGATGCACAATGTTGAATGAATCAAACATCTCAATGAGATCCCAAACTACATGCTTGTATTGTTTCATTCACTGATTTTTTGTGGCATACAATTTTCTGACTTGCTTGACAATTAATTTTGAATCTCCTTTAACAATGATGTCTTTAACACCATATTTCCAAGCAATCCTCAGACCTAACAATAGTGCCTCATACTCAGCAATGTTATTAGTGCACTCAAATTTGAGTTTGAAAGAAAAGACAAAATTTTCCTGGCCTGGAGAGATCAGAACAACACCAACACCATTTCCAAACTTAGATCAAGCTCCATCAAACAATAAAGTCCAAGGAGATTCTGCACTACTCAAGACACTTGCATTCTTCAATCTTGTGATCTTTTCCATCAACAAATCCTACAAAGTTTATCATCATCAACACTTGTGTACAATACCTCATAGGATGCATTGTTGGGATCCTCAATAAGGTGCAACATATTCTTTTCCCCATACAACTTGACAAGGCTGCCCTCAATTGGAATGGTGGCATAGGACATATCCATTTGAACACTCCCACTAACACTTGTAGCCCATTTTCTAGATAACAACATACCCCACTTGGCTGGGTAGTCAACAATAACTACATGTAAGTTTTCAAGTCCCTACCTGGATAGGCTACAAGTTATACCACCAGACCTTTCACACATCCCACCACTGGCACCTCTCTAGAGCTCCATAGCAGTACACTTCCCATATGTTTTTATTACTTTGATATTTAGTTCATTCATGAACTTCAAAGGCATAACATTGCATGATGCCCCTGAGTCAAACATACAGTTATGTAGCAATAGTATCCTTAATGATCAGAGTGGTGAAGAATGGATCCATATTTAGTTGAGAATCCACCAAGGATGTCCCAAGATAAACCTCAAGTGGTTCACCTAGTTCCTCTAACACTGGTGGTGTTTCTAACTCTTCAATGACTGGTGGAGTCTCCACAATGTTTATATTTCTAGCCAAGGACAGTCTTCTCCTCTTTCAGCCCAAAATACTCAAAAGCCCTCGTTTCTTGTGCTCAGGAATCCTAAGCAACTCAACAATTGGAACTGAAATCTTGATCTAACTCAAGACTTGGGAAATATCATAAGGGACAGACTTTGGCAAGCTAGTATTGGAAAGGAAGGTTGACACACTCATTAGATGGCACAAGATTTTTGACAACTTGGGCATGAGGAGGGGTATGATTTTTCTTTGGGACAGCAAGGCCCTTGGTAGATAGCATCTTTCTTAGGAGTCTCTTTAGGAATATTTGAAAGCAATGGATTTTTTGGCTTGGCCTAAGGCCCTTCCCTTTGACAACCCTACTTCTTGTGTTGTGTTCCTTTTCTTGAGCCACAACAACATTCATCAACAACTTCCTATGTCCTCCTCAGATGGGATTCCTCCATCATACTTATTTATCATTAAAGCTCTTAAATATTCAAATTCATTATTGGGAAATTCAAAATCTTGTATAGTATCTACTTCTAAAGTATGAGAGGGAGGAAGAATAAGTACCCGGTGGATGCAATCCCAAAAATCAGCAACAGTTCTAGCACTTATCACTTTAGTTGAAGTTGCCCCTTGTTGTAAGCTTGTGGAGCAACCCATCATGTAGACATCATCATCATTATTGTCATAAGCTTCTTCCTCTTCTTGTTGATCTTCCTCACATGGAGCATGGGGCATGAAACATCTGTCACACCAATCAATGACATCTATCTCCTTCACAATAGCAACTCTAGTAGCCAAAGGATCATGTACCATTCTGTTTCCATTGGCTTGGGACTATCTATTTCCAAATCCAATAGGTCGCTTTCCTCTTTCATCAGATATTTTGGTGATTTGTAAACCTGTCTTGGCCTTGTTGCTTGTGTTGACCTTGTGAACTCTTCCCAATTCCATTTTCTGCCCTGAGCTAACTTGTATGATATCTCTTTGACGGCCCCCAACCAAAGTTTTCATAACCTCCTTCAAATCAACAGTCCTTACTTTTCTGAGGGCCTTTCTGTGTTAATTAGTTTTACACCCTCCCTTTTTGGAGGCTTTCTAATTGCTTTGATGTTTTTTCTCAATTTGCAGAGCCATAGTGAAGGCCTGCCTCAAATTAGTAGGGTTTTTTTCCCTCAAGTAGTAAGCAACTTTTTTATCAAATGCATCTGAATATTTGATCAAACATGATTCATCACATGGCCTTAAGCTAACAGGTAATATCCTCAAGGTCTTATTAAACCTTGTGTTGAAATCATGTACTGACTCATTAGGATTCTTATTGATCATTTTCAAATTCTGATAGAAGAAACCTAGGGTCAGTTCTATCACCATACTGCAGTCTAAATGCATTGTTCATCTCTGTCCAAGAATCAATGGAATTATCTGGCAAAGCTTTATACCAGTCCCTTGCATCCTCTTCTAGAGTATGGATAAATAACTTGATATATACATCTTCATGTTCAATCTCAAAATATTCCATCATATTGATAAAAAGCTTTAAATGTTGATCACCAGTTATAACGTTGTTTCCTTGGAACTTTGGTAATCTATTTCTTACATCCTGGGGAACTGCATTTAGATAACTATCTATCCCTATAAAATTTATAGGACCAAAGGTGTTTACAACAAAAGGAGGTCTTGGTGGGGGAAACAGCCATGTTGTTGTGAGGAGGTGACCCTGAAGGGGAGACAAATTGATAAGGGACAATAGGGTCTTTGAAACACAGGAGTATAACTTCCAAAATGGATATCCCCTAAAGGCCTTGTTTCTTGGAAATCCCTATCAAATTTTGAAAAGACAGGAGCAGAATGAGAAGCAAACTTTTCAAAATCAAATGAAGGCCCCTCTCCAGATGGAGAATTTAATTCCACAAAAAGACTACCTGATTCAGAATCAGTTGAATATTAGTCTTCAATGATAGGCCTATCACTTTCATCAATGGAGATCCCTTTTCTTGTCTGCTGATCTCCAACAACTCTCCAGGATTTTCTTCCTTCTAATTTTTTTTTTCCTAGCTCTGGAAATAGTGTCCTAGTAGGATCTCCAGCAAAGAAATATCTTCTTCCTTCCATCTTTGCAAAGATTAGTAACAAAACTCACTTGACAAAGGTTAAGACACTGGTATTCATCAAGAAGCAAATCAACAGGGATTCACCACTAAGGATTTCCACCTTAGTTGTGAAAATGCACTAAAATATGATCTGTCAAATGTCTATTCAATACTAGAAACTGGAAATGGAAAGATCTGACTTTTCTTTACCTAGATTTATCAATGAAACTTAGTGAAATAACTGTAGAAAATGGAAATATTGCACATAGCACTTGTAACTTTGAAACCTCTTACAGGCCTAAACACAGGATGATGCCTGAAAAGATGTATTAGCACTTTGATCATACAAAGGAAGTGTTTACCAGGTCTGAATATGAATTGTAATCACTATGTCCCCAGCATAGCGGCACCAGTAAGGTGTTGGTACCCAAATTGATTCTCCTTCAAAGTCTGAGCAGCATCACAGGTTTGGCAGGAAGCTTAGAGACAGATAGATCATAGTGAGTCATTTTGTAGCCGAGGGATGGGATCTAACTGGCCCTCTGTCACTCAGATGTGGAAGAAATGGATAGCACCCTAAAGAGGATTTGATCTATCCTCACTAATTTATGGTTGTGCCTTTCAACCAGGGTGAGAGAACCCTTTTGTAGCCTGCTGTTTATGGAGGAGATGGAGAATTCCTTCCTTGTGAAGTTATTAAGAAGACCTTGAAGAAAATATGATCAATACAACAAAACCTAACTCTCACGAGTTGTCACTCTAGATAATGGAGATATTTTCTAAGAAAGGTTCAGGCCACTAAAGACAATGAAAACCTGATTGTTTTTGCATGTTTTGGTAATAGAAATTATGCATTTGTATACACACAGGACAAACAAGGGGTAGTATGGGTATGATTAATTGTTTTTGAATGATTTTGGTGGGAGGTGAAGCAAGATAAAGTTGATTATACCAGATATTTGGAGAATTTTTACAAAAATGGAGAGCTTGAAACAGTAAATGCTTCAGAAGTAGCTAGGATGTTCCTTTAACCAAAATATGTGCTTCAATGGAGGCCCAGATCTACACTTTTCACACAAACTTCAAGAATCCAAAATGAAGGCTCAAATTGGGAAAACTTAACTAAACATTATCAATCTCTGATTTCAACACGCCTAAGATACCCTCAAAGGCTAACAAACAATCTTTATAATCATGATAGGAGTCACTGTGATTTTAAATTTGTTTATTTCACTATCAAGATGAAAGCTCTTTTGATAAATGAAATTGTAAATGCCACTAAAATATCACAAGGATAAGATCTTGTGTGATTCACAAAGATTTCAATGTAAGATTGCAATGGGAACAAGAAAAACTACTTGCAGACATTCAAAAATGAAGCAAACACAAATTTTAAGAAATCAACACAAAATAACTCAAATTTGATTAAACTTATCAGCAGGGGAAAGTTTCTAGAACAGTCTCAGAGCTTGCTCAATGGCTGTACACTCGTAACCACCTTGACATGATCAAATTTAACATAAAAGAGATAAACAGGTTTCTTCAGATAGTTTCTCAGAAAGACGGGTTCTATCAAGCTCTTTTCTTAGAAAATCAGTTCTGACCTCTAACACTCCAACCTTCCAACCTCCAACCTCTTTTCACAGCAAAAATTTCATGCCATTTATAACATTTTTCAACAGAGTTTCCCCTCCAAAAAACCCAAACATTGAGTGCACCACTGCTCGCCATGATCCCATCGTGATTCCCAAAATCAAATCTGTAAAAAGTTTTCAGGTGCTTAGGGGGCAGATCTCTTCGAACATCTCCCACATTCAACTCCCTCCTCTGGTAGATCACTCTTCCTTTTACTCGCCAACCACTTCCGCCCCTAATCTATCCAATCTGGTTCTTTGCATGCCCGGGAAGGAAAAATGGAAGATCAGATCGATTGAAGAGGTCAGATCTCATCTTAATGGTAAAAGACATACCCAGATTTTCCTCACCAAACAAGATATCAACAGGTATATGCCAAGGAAAGAAAATTTGGGAAGAATCCAACACTTATTACATATTTGGCGAGGTGTTTACAGACCTTCCCCACCAAACCAAGCTACCAGATTAATGTTCATGATGCAGACTTAAGAAATGATTAAAAAAACCACAAGAATATGCATCCCCAGGAGCTTTGGAGTGAAAATGGTAGAAAAAACTAGATATAGATATACAACTGCCGTTGATTTCTATTTTGAATTTGGACCGTCCACGTGGGAGATCTGCTTTAAAGACGGGCCTGCGGGTTCTCTTTTCCTTTTACAACTTTTTGGAAAAAATGTAAAATTTTCACATTTGGCTTCACACCTCCGCCTTTGAGAAATGATCCTGACACATGTCCTAATGTGGTCCCAGAGGAACCGTGGCCAAATTCTGCTATTTCACCTCTTTTTTGGAAAAAGGAAAATTTTCCAAGTTTCCCCCGCAGCTCCCCCCTTCTGCTTCTAGTCTCTGATGTGGGTCCCAGCAGAACCATGCTTCATTTTACACTTTTAACTCCTTTCTTCACAAAAGGGAAATTTTCCAAATTTCCCCCGAAAGTCCACCTCCGCCGTTGACTAAGGAAAATTTTTGACTATTCTCTGTCAGGTCTATGGGCCATTTTGATGTTTTAATCCTTTTGATGACAAGAGGTAAAAAATCCAAGTTACCCCCGATGGTCTGCCTCCCCACCTTTTGACTTTTCAAACTACCACATCATAATGACGCATCTTGAGATGGTCCCAAAAAGTTGAGACCTTGAATGAGCATGGGCTCACCATGTGTCTTAGGCCCTTTAAGAAGTTGTTGAAAAGTCTAAGGAAAGAAGACATGGCGGAGACCTCCACGTGTCATTATGGTGCAACTTCAAAAACCTCAAGGCTTCAAAATGACTTGGCGGGGGCACGCTTCCATTTTAGAATTTTACTCCATTTTTCCATAAGGGAAAAACATCCAACTTACCCCGAAGGCCCGCATCTCCACCTTTAACCTTGCCACGTGTCCTTTTATAGGGTCAGAGTAAGACCTTTTCCTTGCCACTGAAATTTTTCCTTTAATCAAAGCCTGGCAGGGCCGCGGGGTGTTCAAACCTTTTTGCCAAAGTAACCAAAAAGAACAAGTTCAAAAAACAAACCCGTTGCGCCCCATTCAATCAGAAGAAGCCACATAAGCACCAAAAGAACCAATCAGAATTGAGTGGAGCTACGGGACCAAATTTTCCCTTTTTCCAAAAAGTAAAAAGTGACAAGTTAAAGCATTTACCCACCGTCCCTTGGCCAACCAAAAGAAGCCACATTTCCTATTGATGCAAGGATGTAAATTTGACCAGGAAAAATTCCCATCAAACCGTAAAATGCAGAAGAACACCATTTGGGCTTGGAGATGAAATTTTCTCCAAGGATAGAGAATTTAGAAATGTTACAAGGCTCAAATACATTCCTCTGAACTACATCCATTCATTTTTCCTCAAGTATTTAGCGAAAAATGATAAGGACATAAAATCTGAGCTGTGGAAAATGGAAAACACAGGACAACCTAAGTTTTACACCCAAATATAGACCTTTTCCAGACAAACAGAGAAACAAGGAGAACAACCATGGACCCATACATGATCCTCGACCCATGAACGGATTGAATATGGAAACAAAAGGAATGCAGGGACCTCTTAGGCACGACACGAGGAGATAATTTATGGCAGAGGCCGTAAATTGAATAGATTTTCAATGGCGAAATGGGGCAAAACTATTTTGAGCACCAACATTGGGAGTGCACCATGCACAATGAGTCAAGTCCCTCTAGACCCTTTGCCACCTCCACCTCATCCATCTCTGCCTTGGTGACCACCTCGACCAAGACTGTGTCATAGAATCTACTCTTGCAGCCACCTCTCCACCTCTCCTCGGGGTTCCCCTTCAGCTCCATCCTCCTCTGGACCAGGTTATATCCCTCCTCTAAGGGTGAAGGACATGGCTAGCTCTCCACAGTGAGCCTCTCCTCTACCTAGTGTTCAAACACTTGCTAGCTCTTTGTCCTTTACTTGGGGGATTATTGTTCCTTTACATATGCATATGTATGATCAATATGGTTGGAAGATGGATCCTCCTTCAACCAAGCCATCAAGTGGAGTGTTCGACCCTCCCTAGGATGATCCTCCTCCTCCTCCTAGAGTGGTGGCATGTGTCCAGTGCTCTCTGATTTTGGTAGTTCTCATGTTTTATGTTTTCCCTCTAGGTATTTTCTGTGGCCTACATGAATTTTTTGTGGAACTGCGAGTTCTCTAATCGCCCATGCTAATGTGACTCTATTTTATTTTTATTAATATAATGGAAGTTCCAATAGTAAAATACAACAAATAAAGGGTGTACTAGTAGCAGCGTGATCTATCCTAGTCCAAGAAATAGAACAATTTGTTCATTATGGATGGATTAACTAGTAATGTTTGCATGTCTATACTCGAAATAAGTAAATAACAATAATAAAAGGAAATCAAACAGTCATGGTAATAGTTTGGTACAAGAAAGGACTTGTATTGTCATAATCCAATAAAGTGTACACTTTATTATAACAAAGTATCATTTGTAACATCATCCATCTATGTCAAGAATAAAATATGTTCTCAAGCATAAAACACATTATAAAATGCATTATTTCTTCTCCTAACATGTGTATCACACCTCTACAAAAAATCTATCACATGATATCAATTGGGGTGTGTTGCACGATGCTGGGAAAAACCTTATATTACCTCTTTTAGGATTTCTAAATTATAACATGTTATGATATTATGAAATCATGTAATAAATTTTCTTAGCCTCTCAAAAATTTCCTAAAGTTTGGTGTTGGGGTTAATCCCTCAATGATATACATGGTTTAACCCTATCTCTAACTCTAACCCACCCCTACCCATAATAGTCGTAAAATCTATTTAGTTAACATTGAGCTCTAGGTGGACCTAAACATATAACATCATTAAAAAGGGGGAACCTAATTAGTGTTTGAAATACTTTCCATGGGTAGTGACAAACCAAAGGTAAAGTGATCATCACAAAGATTACAAGTGCATATATGTACATAGTAATCAGTAACCTTGGGCTTTTCAACATAACTAGTAGAACATGACTTCTCGATAACCTCCTTATATAAAAGTATTTTTTCCACATTCTTTCACCCTACTATAGGTTTTTCTATATTTTATTAAGGTCACTAATATGTTCTCACAATGTTGTTTTTATTTCCTAAATTTTGTAGGTTGTTGTAAAATGGTTTAAAGTTTGAACATAAATTCTTGTATTGAGGTCAACACAATGGGTGGGGTCCATGATAATCACTATAAAATGAATATAAACTAACTTCATGTGAATTTACCCTGCAATTTTTATAATAAAATGAAATTCCCTTTCATCCTTCCTCTATTTTCCTACCCAGAGCACCACTATGTGTGAGAATGTCTTAGGGTGAATCAAGCTTTGGGAGAACCACTTTCTAAGAAGAGGAGGGAAAATCTCACTTTTGTCAATGCCACCCATATATAAAAGAGGGTTCGCCCTAACTCCCTTAGGGTAAAGGGGCTTCTCCCTAAGTGGGGTTAGGGAGAACCATTTTTTGTTAACATAGGGGGTTAGGGAAAATCCACTTAGGGAAAAGTTGGGTGATGACGGAGCCCACTAAAATGGCATGTAAAAATAATTTGAATTCATGATTTGTTTCCGAGCGGGACCAAATTTAGTGTATGTATCTTAAATATCCATTGAAATTTTAGATTTATCATTTTTCAAGAAAATAATGTCCACTAAAGCCCCCTATTTTACACCCAACTTCCTACATGCCTCAAAATTTGTTTACATTAGGAACAAATCGAAAATTTGTAATGGATACATGGTATATTGATTAAAAACCCTACAAGTACATTAATGTTGAAATGGACAACACTGACAATGACACATAAGTAGAATGCCAATGGAAATGGAATTACATGAATGGGAACTATTGTTACTCATGCACTCATTAGGGACTACAACATTGAATGTCATGGACATGAAAGGAATCCATGACTTTGATAATAATCGCAATTGAATCTTGTATGGGGTGTCAGTTGGTTTGGAAAATACACCCCATAATTAATAGGTTTTTCCTGGAATAATCCATGTGTTATTTATGTTATAGTCCTTTATCCAACCATTGTTAATGATTCTCTCAAATAGAGAATTTTCCTACATAATTGTTGTACTTAAGCATGATGCTAAAAAATGATTACTCTTGCAACTAAAAATGACTATTCAAGGTATACAAAATCCATACTTGATTGGTTGTATCAACCACACATTACAAGTATTTACAAGAAGAAGCAAATATCCGCTCCTCGCTCCAATAAGTGTTGTTGCATTCAACATAAATGTGGCAACTATGTATTTTGACCTTTAAATTCCTATACATTAAATGAAGACCCTAGGAATTTTCCAGGGACATTAGGTGCATATAATATGTTCTCATGGATGATATGTACTTCATAGGCTGAAAAAATCCAAGCAATGTAAATTATAGGTTGTGTGAGGCCTTCCCTTGTATAGCAATAAAGATTTTGAGGTTTCCCTCATACACTAGTAGGCGACTTAGGGGAACTCGTATGGTGGACAATCTAGTGGTCACATGATGTGGTGATAGACACAAATTTATGTCAATGTCGATACAACTCACAATAAAATAATTCAGAAATTTATCAACCAACATTAAAAATACAAAATCAGCAAAAGAAGATTAAGGGTATCTTTTCATGTCAAGAAACGATTCAATTAAATTCTAGAAAACCAATAAACGTAGAAAGGCTTAACACATGTAAACAACAAATAAACAACATTTCATAATAAGAAAATGTTGAATTTGGTACAAACTCTAATGACAATATACAATGTTTGGACGAAAAAAGATAGAACTGATCAAACCCTAATAATACTTATTGGAGACAACAATATTCTTATAGGAGAGACAAGAAATTATATCAACATCCAATTTAAGGGTGAAAGGAAGGTTAGTTAATGAAACCCTCGGATCTAAAAATATTTAATGAAAACACCCGTTGCCCATTTGTGTAATTATTGACTAGATAATCCTCAGCAAAAATATTAAATTGTAATTTACAATTGTCTCCCTTCATAAGTCTGACCGAATTGCCAGCCAGCAGAAGCCACATTGTATGAAACGCTAGTCCTTCCATTGCTGGTGGTCACCAGGAATGACAGAGCCTGCCCATTCAAGTAAGAGTTGCTCTGCCAGTTTTGACCCCAGTTGCGTGACATTACCTGCCAACCAGTGTTGGAGCCCTTGATGGATACAGAGTGCACATCACCTGCTCCTCCCACATTCGAGATCAGCACCAGATTGAAGTAGGAATGCCCATTAATGGTGAACCGAATTCCTCCCTTCCTCAGGCAGGGAACCCTTCTGAACAGGATGGGAACTATGCCGCTCTTGTATTTTGCAATCTGTTCAAAGGCGGGCTGAGCCATGTCGAAGTGCTCAGCAGGCGGGCTGCACCATCCGTTTGGAGGGCAGAAATTGGTGGCAGTGACAGTGACAGTCCCTGGCAGACACCATTGAGGGTCGTCATTGCATTTCAACTGATAACAGGCACCGCAGGTAAGCCCGTTGTTGAAGAGCGTAGTGCTGAGGGCGACGGTGTTGGTTCCATACCCGGTGCTGTACAGGTTGCCATACCCACAAGCACCCCCTGCACAATCCTCGGAAATTTAGATTTCTTAAATGAATGATGAATGTGTGGAATTGGCGAACGTAATCCAGAAAGGAACTATAGCCGGTAGATACATATACTGTCACAAAATAGTATATTTTTATTTATTGTTAAGATTTTTAATTAGTGTTGGAGCTAAAATACTTATTATTTAAACTAATAAGGAAAATATATTTAAGATGACACAAGGAGATGCTTGATTTATGGGTGAAGTTGTTTGGCTCACAAAGAATTTATCAAAATTTAATTTAATTTACAAAAATATTTTTGAGAAGTTTAAAATAATTTCGTAAATAAATTTGATATAAAAAATACTATTAACATCAAACTAAGACATCCCGACATAGAAATTTAAGCAACTGAAACCAGATAAATAGATATACAAATAATACTTTGACATTCAATCAACTTAAAATACAAACTACTTTTAACCACCAAAATAACCATTAGCTATTTCTAACTCATTCATACAAACCTACCCATTGTGCCAGAAGCATCACTGCCACCATAGAAGGTAGCATGGGCTGATTGCCACCCACCATACTCTCCATAAACTACTTCAGGAAAAAGCCACGCAAAACTTAACAATACTAAAGCCTTAACTCTCTCCATGAATGCCATTGAATTCTGTTGCATTGCACAACGCACAATAAACAAATTCAAAGCAGCAGTCAGCAAAAACGTTTTCTCAGCCAAAATCATTCCAATTTAACAGGCTATTACATGCAGAAATCTCATAAATCCAAAACTCACCTCAAGAACAATAAGACTGAATTAAATATATCTGAATAAATACCACAACTACAAGTACTTCAAATTTATTTTTAGTTTTTTTAAGCAACTTGCCCTGACTGCATATTCTAAGCTCCAAATCTCCCCCTCAAATATATAGAAATTTCAGTCTCTTCTTGACTTTGTTGGGCCGTGAAAACTCAATGTCTGGACAGATGTTCAATTGAACGTGGTATGTTTGGTACGTTACAAACATAAAAAAGCACCAAAATACAAAGCTTCACGTGCATGACAAAACCAGGAGCTATCATAAATTTAATGTACACTACCATGGGGTCGCTTCACATGCAGCACAAAGCCAGTTTCATGTACTGGAATGAAAAAAATGGTCCCACGGAGTGAATCTAAATCTGGCAGCAAAGAGTTTTCACATCAACCTTTTTATAACTATGTAGTACATATTTGAAAAAAAATAATTGATATCGATCTCAATATTCTGATTTTAAATTTTTTTAAAATTAAAATTAATATTGAATTTATTATTTTCATTACAAATTTCTTGAATAGTAATAAATGATGTCAATCTAGCTGCATTGATATGTAAAGTTGGGAACTAAAAATATTACTATTTTTTTAATTAATTTCACTAAAAATTAAAAAACTTCTTAATAACTAATGAATATTATATTAGATATCAAAATTAGACTTAAACATACTTACAGACATTGCAACCTATCATTATCCAAAAAAATGATTGTAAATATCTCTTTAACATTTTGATATGGACTTATATTTACAAGTTAATTAACCTGAGATTAAATTTCCTTAAAAATATGACATTTCTATGCCAAACAAGTCTAAACTTCCTCTTTAAAAAACTATCATAAATCGAAAAACTATATATACCTTATCACACACCTTAATTTAATGTTTTAGTATAAAATTACAGCTACAAGTTAATTGACGCAAGATAACTAAACATTACTCATATAAATTATATTACTCCTTTCACTTTCAGCTATGATGGGACTCTACTGCCTGTCAAAAATCATTGGGCTGCAATGTTTTTTTTGTATTTAATGAGAGTTGGCGTTGGTTCCATTTGGCCAATATATTGTCTGGTGTAAGATTAAGTACTTAAAACCATTATAACTGGCAGAAATTAATTCAGGAATGGGTTGATGGGCAGCATTTAGTTAAATGTCTATTGTTCGTTCTGAAATTTATAAGGGAAAACGTTCTATGTTTCCAGGTTGAAAGGAAAATATTTTGTTGATTTGAACCCATGCAATTTGGAGCCAAGGGGATAATTGAGTCCTAGGCAATCTAGGTAATTGTCTAGGGTGTAAAAAGTCAGAGGTACTGCATTCTCTAATTTTTATAAGTCAATTGCATAAGTTGTTGAAGAGGAATGTGATAAAACACAGGAATAATGATTCTAATATTTTTTCAGGATTAGAGACACTTCGCCTAAACATCAAGATGATTCACCATAATAGAGATATAAAAATGGAAACGTAAACTGAAATAGTGGGAATCACTTCTGATATTATAGGAAGTAATTATTGTATGGGATAAAAGTTTATTTATCAGAGAACACATTCAATTCATTGTGTTGAAAAGAATTGCTAATTTGCTTGTGCTACTGTTCAATTATTTTATGTAAATTGAACAATTGGATAGACTACATTTTTTCCCTGATACAAAGATTCTAAAAGAAAGATATTTTATAGCCCTCTACTATCAATGTCCAGTGATATCTTGAATTTTTTTTTCCATGAATTTCATTTCAACAATATAATTCTCCATATAATCACCTAGTCCATAGGATTTCCTTTCTTAATTTTCTGCCGCACAGGATTCATACTATGTATTGAAGCCAATGAAGAAACCTTCCATTCTTCATTCATTCTATGTATGTTGCATCCAATAAAGCAACTTTCATTTTATAATTTTTTCTGTGAAAGAATTCAAATGTAATGTAAGACATAAAAGATTTAAAATATGAGAATAATTTGTAAAATGATATTTTTTTAAATTAAGGGGACTGTTAATGTTGAGAATTGCCTATAATGCTCATAACCATTTCATAGGAACTAAATATAAAAATTCTTCATTTTTGATATGGTTTAAAAATCTCATAGGCACTAAAGAAAACACCCACCCACCAAATTTTTGTAAAAAAATATAAAAATAAAAAATCTGAATTTCCCAAACTCAAAAGATCAATTAATAAAAACTTATTTTGGTATTGAGTGGTTCATCGATTATTGATTATCAGTTTAAGTTAGATATTTGTTGGAGTATGTTGTCTTGTGTTTTTTCTCTTTTATTTTGTTTTTTTGTTGTCAATTCTTTATGGATTTTTTTTGTGGGCTCTTTTCATTGTCTTTTCATGTCGATTTTGTTTGTTCACGTTTTTGTCATTATTTATCTATAGTCCATATTTTTCTCCATTTACCCTATTTTTCCTTTGTTCCCTTTTTTGGTCTAGTTTGGGGCAATGACCAATTTCATAGGATTTTGACCATAATCATTCCAATGTTCTAGTCATTACTTTTGTGGAGCCCTTCGGTCCTTGTTTTTTAGTTTCATTAGTGTTTTTGGTTTCCCTTTTTATATTTCTTGTTCGTTGTGTATCAAAAATTTTGCTAATATGTTCCTAATTTGATTTGAAGCACAAGAAATATAAATACATATGTGCATTAACCCATTTAAGGGACACACATGCTACCACATATTAAATTATTATTCCACACAATAGTAATATTAAAGTTATAAGAGAAAATATTATTTTTTTAAAACATCCCAATGCTTAAAGTTGAGCTTGAGAATTAAAAAAATCATCATAACATCTACAAATTCTTGTTGTGTACATTACAAGATACATGTTGGGAAATTTGCATACACTAGATGAATAAGATTGTTGACTTACATTAAGTAATGCTTACGATGTTTTTACATCATGACAGACCTAATAATAATGGATGGATAACACAAACTCCCATTAACATCCCCCAGTTTAATGGGTTTTTCAAGGAGCCAATGGAAAATTAGGGTTTTGAAAAAGGAGAGTAGATTTCCAATGATTCACATCATAACGAGAGAAAGTGAGCAAGGTCTTTGAATATTGAGGCACTAAGATTTCATTCCTATATTCATATCCACATCATAACAACTATGTCCACTTTCATAGAAATAAACCATTTTCGTGAGATTTTGTAATCTCTACGAATCTATCCATTCAATATGATTTTGGTCTACGTGGTTTTATGGGCCTTTCTTCTGAGGGTTTACTCGCCTCATCGACATGATTGTTCTCTACCACCTATCACTAAGGAATGTCCCTAGATTCATGGATCCAACATATTTATGTCTATAACTATAGATTGTGAAAGTGATTTTAATTAAAAATACACTAAATTAATGAAAACACATTACAATTATACCAAATTCATATTTAATTGATAAATATTTTATCTAATTACATAAAATATGTTATCCAAACTATAGAAAATTAATTTTAAATTCCTGTGAAATATTGGGAAACACAGGGTGATAATCTTATTTTTGCACTTTTATAAAAAAAATTATAAATAGAAATCTTAAGAAATCAAGCCCAAAAGATAAGATGATCAAATTCCATAAAATTCATATTGTCAAACCTATCCAACCCTTTTCATCAAAACATGAATATTTTCACATGGGACGAAAATAATAAGCCTATTAGATGTGAATGGCTGTGTATGCCCAAAATTCCATCTAACTTAGCAATTACATCCTTGTTCTTAAAACTTTGTTTTAATTTAGCTGGATCACATGTGAATCACTGTGGAATTATCTTCATCAATAATCTAGTCTCTAATGTCTAAGGAAAATCAAATATGTTGTAGGACATGCTAAACTAGAGAAAAGAGGATCTTCCTTGATGTTTCGCAAGCCCCTCAACTAGGGAACAATGTGGTAGATAAAAAAACAAGTACATAATAAGGAGTCTTGTGTGGTGAAATTGATTCAACCCTTATCTTTTCAATGTTTTTAGTAATTACAATTATTAATATCCCTTTATATCTTTGAAATCAAATTTTTGGCACAAGGACACTTCAGAAACAACATCTTATTTCCTTACAACTTCAATTTGTATCTACTCTCATGTAACTTGCAATGTACATATATTGTCATAAATGTGCTAGATTATTTCACCTTTATATTTTTAGACCTTTCAAATCTAAATCAGGACCCTATTTACATGTAATTTGACGCACTATTTTTAGCGCGAACTTGAAAAGGTCATAACTTGTGCTCCGGGTGTCTATTTGAGTCTATTTTTTTAAACCACTTGTTTCGATTAAAAAAATACACTAGTCGACCTGTCCTGCCAGTTGGAGCACGTTTCAAAACATTTTTGGACCCAAAATCCGCCATCTGAAGGCCAAAAATTAGGATCTAAGTTGTACTTCAGTTTTTTCCTATTTTAGGGCATTAGTAAATTTTAGTCTCTTACATGCCAAGTAAGTTAGAAAGTTTGCAATTCCTCTAATTTAGGCATGTAGAAGATGTGTGGAAATTTTTTTGCCCGTACAAATAAGCATGTGAACTTACGAAGAATACCATGTTCTAGTAAACTACTAAAAATAGTAAATTATGCCACCTAGAGTAGATTTAGTCAAAGTTAGTTAGATTTTGCTTGGCAACTCGAGTTGGGAGTTGTTTTCCTATTTATGAATCATTATAATTCATGATTCATTAACGAAGAAGAAGATTTATTTTCTTTTAGTTCAAAATATTTGCAATGTACTGAGTTTGTGTTAAAGTTGGCTACATTATAATTTGACACACAATGGGAAAGAAAACAAACCAAAATGAGCACAAAACTCAATAAAAACATAGTTTGGAGGAAGTTTTCATAAAATACACATGACCATTTTCATAGAAATTTTACCATTTTTCGTGTGACATGAAAATGGTCATCTTTCCACAAAAATGTAAGTTCATTCAAAAAACAAATGCCAAAAACTACAAGGAAAAAAGAGAAAGCCATAATAGAGAGAAAACATGAAAATAGAGTAAATGAGGTAGAATGGAGCCCAAAAAAATAAAATGATAAGTTGATGTGAGAGAACAATGTTGAGGGTGTCAAAAACATAAGAAAAAGAAGTCAAAAGTCAATCAACATTAGTAAAACTTGCCAACAAGATCTCATTTGATTGATAGCACACTACAACATTTTGATGAAAATGAATCACAATTTTAGTTGGCCTTAATTCACCTTTAAGTCACCAAATATGATATTTTTGAATTCCAAATTGCAAGGCCAAGGACACAATTTAAGTCACAAACATGACTTAAGGTCAACTAAAATTGTGACATTATATTACAATTTGTTAAACATCGTCTTAATGTCAACCTAATTTCAACATTCCATGCTTATGTCATACTACAGCAACATTAGTGTGTTGTTAAGATATAAATTTTGACTATAAATGTTACTTAAATGGTGACATAGACTGCAATTAATAGTCAACTTACATTTTGACTATAATTGTCACTATAACTTTGAAGTAAACTATGAAGCAAACCTTGACATTAGAAATTTCTTCAAACATCAATTTAAATGATGACTTAGCTTCAACTATGAAATGGGATGTAAATTTTGACTTAAAATGTGACTTATCTTCCACTATAAATGTGACATAAACTATAACTAAAATTTGACATGAGTTTTGACTTCAATGTGCTTGTTCCTTAATCTTTAATGTAAAATATGACTAAAGGTCGAGTATAACTAGGAATTTATTTTTTTAATTGGTAAAATAAGAGATTTTGAAAGGTTCCTTCAAACCTTGGACATAACACTTAAAGATATAACATGATAAATAGACAACCAACTAAACCAAGAAATACAATCAAAAAGATGAGAACTGAATAACAAATATTATAATTGGGAGTATAACTTCCACTTAAACCTTGATGTTAGAAGTATCTTTGAACATCAATAATAACGGTGACTAATACTTCAACATTAATTGTGACTTAAATTGTGGTCTTATTTGCACCTTAAATTGTGACTTTATTGTCAACTCTAATTTTGACTTCATTTGCAACTTCAAGTATGATTTTAACCACAACACCAGTTCAAGTATAATCATTATAATGAAATTGTGTGTGTGTGCGCGCGTGCTTACATGTATATATATAGTAACTTTGAGTATGATCCTAACAAATCTAGTTTGACTATAATCATTATAATTGTATTCATGTGTAAGTTGCCATAGCTATGAGATGAAGCCTAGAACACTCAAGAAAGCTTCAAATCTTTCCAAAATTCAACAATGAACCATTAGATTACAGATAAACAAGAAACTATCTCTTTGCATGCACATATAAACTTGAAATAAACATTCAAACCCTAGCATATATAGATATTTCTCTACTCCATGAAAGCTATGAAAGATGAACCTATTAAAGCTCCTAATAATCAGTTATGCTTGTTTGATCCTCAAGAAAGCTTGAGAGTAGAGTCTCCCCATTAATGGCTATAAGGCCAATGGTTCTCTCTATTGACCCAATGCTTTAAGTGAAAGATGCAATAGTAAATCAAATAGCTCAAAGAACAATGAAAACTACTAAAATCTAGAAATGGCATAAGTTAGTCTAAAAATGGAGGAGTGTTCTTAGCAAAAAGGGGAAGGGGTATGCTTGTATTTATAGGTTTGTGTTACTAAGAATGGAATGATTTGGGTGCATGTGGAACAAAAGGTAAGTCCAAAAATCACTTTTAGAAAGTCAAAGCAAGATTTGACTAGGTTTAGAAACTAATTAATCTCTTAGGATTAATTAGGGATCCCAAATAGCCTTAGGAAGCTTTCTTCGAGCATCAAGAGGGGGTTTGGATAGATTTCGGAAGTGTTGGAAGTGAGAGTTAGCTAATGAGAAGATCCATTAATAAATTGTAAGATAAGAAGGCTTAATCAACATGTATTGATTAATTAAGAGGTTTTTAAGAGAAAAGAAGTCAAATTGATGAAGTATCGTCAATTTAAAGGGAACATAATAGCCAATGCAATGTTAGGAATAATATTGCTTTGATCAAACTATGGGTGTCTAAATTTTCTCCTCTTTGGGGTGGCATAAGCTATGCCACTTAAAAGAAAGTAGACAAGTGCAAACATCTACAATTTTTGAAGGGGTGGAAGAAAAATTAGTAGGTTGGATAGATGACCCCTCGAGGGTCGATGGGGTGATGAAATAACGTGATGGACAATTGAAAATACAAGAGAAGAAATAATGTGTGAGCAGAAGAAAAGGAATGGGAAAGGGATTGGATAGAGAAAAATAATGATAAAAAAGAGATATTGAGCTATCAGTTAACCAGTGTTTATAGTAAATAATAACATGTCATCATATTGCTAGAAATCTTCATCATTGGTCCTTATTAAAAATTTAAGCATATGACAAGGGTGTAAAATGACATAAAAATCCATAACACGAATGATGTCCATTGCTAAACGGCCAAATACATGCAACATACAAAATGCAATTCAATACGAGAAGTAAACAATCTGACCTAATAAGGAAACAAGTACACACACGCACATACTCAAACCAACAACATTCAAGAAAGTTACACAAATGCTTTGTTATCAAGCTTCAGTTACCAAATGTTCGTGAAAATGAAAAGGGTAAAAATTGATGCCCCAAGCAAAGATATATACGAGGTAGTTTGATGAAGGACACAGTTTCCAATGATAAAGTGTTATGCGTGATGAAACTGTACCAAGAAATTTGTATGTGCCAAAATAGTACAAACGAAACAAGCAAGCTAGCTTTGTGGATGGGAGGTAGATTCAGATGATCCACAAGTCATTTTTGACAGAAACTAGTTAAAACATTAGATAGATATGATAAGAATACCATGGGTGAGACATAAATTTTAGCTGCATATCAACGTTTTACCAATTTTTGTGATTTTTTATTTTTGACGATTTTTTTGGATTTTTTGAAAAATTGTATAATTCTTTAGAAAAAAATCATTTTTCTATTTTTTGATCATTAATAATAATTTACAAAGTGTAATATTACCTAAAAGCACATGAAAATCCCCCAGGGTGACGAAACAGGCATCGAGTAGCAAAAAGATGCCCTGACAAGAAGAAAATGGGTTGAAAAATGATTATTTAATAAAAATAATCATCAGAACAAGTAGAATAAACTATTGGAGTGACTGTTGTGATCAAAAATGCCCCATGGGCATCACGACGGATCAAAATGGCTAAATATACCCCTCTAGGGGGGTAAATCATCGCGATGAGTTCATTTATTACCGAAGCTTTGCTGATTTTTACCATGAGTGATTTTTGAGATACGAGAGAGATGGCTCAAGTCTAGAGGCATACAAGGTGGGATGATATCATTCAGGAGTATGGGCTAATGCAGCCTAGAATCTACTATATTATACCCATAAAAACTGAAGTGCATTAGCAAATCACCCAGCCTGAGCTAAGCACTCACCCAAAGCACGCAAAGGTACCATGCCCCTCTTTAGAGTTACTTGTGTAGGATATTATTGGAATGAAGATATAGTTTATTCAGAATCATAAATAAGCATAAACATTCCACATAGCATATTCCAGATCTAGATCTTAGATAATCATGAATTAAATTATAACTATAATAAGATTAACCATGCAAGAACCAGTTACAGTCATGTTTAAAACCATTATCCATCCAATATACTCCATTATATTAAACATTGAATTACATATAATATTCTTACATTACAAATCATCACCATAAGTTATGCACGTATCAGATCCAGTAGCGTAACTCTATAATAATTCACTATTTAGCCTATATAACTACACAGTTCACTACATATTTATAGGGGTGGGGACTTTCCCTTCACCACCTACACACTTCCCAAAATAGGTCACATGTTGATAATAGCCATGCTCCTTTACAATAACATGCACACATACAAGTGTGTTAATAATAGGCATCCTATAGTTAACTGGAAGAAGTAATCCTACTATTGTCTTCAACTTATGCATGGCGCTTATCAGAGGCTCGTTCCCAAAATAGAATTTTTGTGTCGCGTAAGTCTCCATCCCAATGTGTTCTTTGTACGTTGTCTTCCAAAAATAGCCCGCATCCATGAAAATGGCTAAGTCCCAAATTAGCTTGTGCTAGCACGTGTTTCCTTCCCTATCCTTCGGCACCTTCAAGTACGCCTTGTTCCCGTGCGTGAATCTTATGTGTCTCTTCTCCTTAGGAAAATATTTTCTGCTCAACATTACCCCACACTAAAGTACATTATCGTCTCGACAATGGGGATTCTTGTTGATGTTCCCAAACAATAAATAATAAGAATGGAAAGAATGTAATGAATCACTGTACAAAATAATATACCTTTACTCTGCAGCACCTTATTCATCAACTGGGAGGATCAACTCTGGATATTTTGTTTTAATCTCAGCCTCCAATGTTTTCCATTCATCCAGCGCGGTCCTTGTCTTCTCCGGAATGTTTGTGGAAATGGCTTCTAATTCATCCTGAGTAATCTTTTCCTTTTCATTCCACAGTACTTTGACAACATTGACCATAGCATTCATCATTCCCTCTAGAAGATCCATCTTTTTCTATATGTGCTTCCCAATCTCATCTATTATCTCCTTATGTGGATATTTGGATGTTGCAAAGACTTCACACTTATATTTCACAAGTGCCAATATTTCTATGCATCCCAGTGTCTAATCTCTCATGGCCTTCAGAATGTCATTATCTTCAACCAAAGTTCTAATCCTTATCATTGCTTCTGGTGCCACACAAATATTCAGAGCTTGGTTGTCCTTCTTCAGTTCATCCTTCAGATTTTGGAGCAATGCCTCATAATTTAAAATTGTCCTAACTACATATGCCCTTGCTCTTTCCGCTTCTTGTTTAGGATCCTTTGGCACTAGCATTCGAATTGGTCCACCTTCTAGCACCAAATCAACCAATGTGTGCACATAATGCGTAGCCGAAGGAAACTTCTCAAGTACCTTAGACTCAAGATGAGGTATTACTTTCATAATGTAGTCACCAATTTCTTTTTCCATGCTAATGAATGCCTCATTCATTTTCTATTATAGGTCCTTTTCTCCTTTTAAACGCGTTATTTTTGCATTTTTTCCTTGTTATCTTCAAGTAGCACTCTAATGGTGGCAGCCTTATCAATGTTCCTCCATGCCACCTCTGTAGATACTTTGACCAAAGAATTTCTCACCTACTTATCAGACATTAGAGTAGGCTTTATTGTCATGTGTCTACTTTGGGGTGCCTTCTTCACTCTCCTTGATACACAAGATTCCTCACAGATGTCAAAATCTAGCTCATCTATATGGGTCTACATGGACCAGTATAAGTTTTTCCTTGTGCACATGGTGGCCATGTCTAGATCCATTAGCTCCTATCCATACAATTCCTTAAGGCCTATTGTGCTCTAAAATTGGGCACGGATGATTTTTTCAGTGTCCTCAACATAGCCCATACTTGGCGCAACATATTCCTCACTTGTTCTCTTTTTTCTTGGCCCCTTAGGAACCTAAGCACCAAGGTTTAGAGCTAGCCCTTCTTCTTCCTGAGTAGTAACATGTGTGTTGGGTTGCTCTTGCACTGTCTCTTCTTCTTCCTTCATCTTTTCCTCTTTATCTTTCATTTCTTCATCTCTGGGTTCCTTCGTATATTCTGGTTGTAATAGGGTTCTTGGTGCACTCTCTTTAGATTCCTCTACCTCCTCATTCAAATTCACCTTTCTCCTTCTCTTCTGCGTAGGTACCTCTTTCTGTGGGGAGATTCTAGGTGATCTTCTTATAGGTTGTGGTGTTCCCACGCCTTAGGTCCTGGTTCTTCTAAAAACTTTATTAAACTGGATCTCTTCAGGGATTGCATCCACATCCAATTCCTCTTCTCCTTATCGCACCTGTAGTGGAGTATCTGTGTGCTCACTCTCCATTTTTCCTATGGGCTACCTTTGGCCTCTATGATCCAAGCCTCCACTATCTTCGAGTTTCTTTTCCTCCTTGTCTATCTATATGGTCGTACTAGGCTTTAGAGCTGCCACATTCTCCATTGTGTGCTTGCCCTTAGGCGGCCTTGGAAGCATGAACTCATTCTCCACATACTTATTATTCTCCAACCTAGGCTTGAGCTAAAGATATATGAGCACAACTCCACTATCCCCAATAGCCAAATTTACTGGATTCATATTTATGACACCTAAAATGAGACTCTTAATGTAGGTAGACTAACATGGATATACATATGTTTTTCTGAGAGTGTGGTAGTCATAATCTACCATATCTGTGTTGAATTTCAGCTAGTGTCAGGGTTCATTTTAAGAGACCTCTTAGAAATCGGAGGTGGAAAATACCTGGCAAATATCCTTGGAACCGGTTTTGTGGGAAGTTAATTTTTTTGGGGGTCTGACAACAAAATTTTCTCCTGATTTTTAAGAGGTGTGACAGAAGGCTATAGACTCACGATAGGAGATTTGTTGTTGTGCGTCAACAAGGTGGTTGACACACATCAATCAAACAGCACCCTTGTTGACGCATGTCAATAAGGTGGTTCACGCACGTCAGTGAAGCTCATTGACGTGCGTCAACAAATTCGTTGACATGCATCAGTGAGGTTCATTGACATGCGTCAACCACCTTGTTGACATGCGACAACAAATCTCTTGTCGCGTGTCTGCAGCCTTTTCCCTCTAGTTGTGTGACAAAAGAATCTTTGTGTTACACATCAAAAAACTCTCTATCGCACATCTACTTCCTCCACACTCCTGTCGAATGTCAAAAAACTCTCCATGTCACATGTCAACAAACTCTATGTCACTCGTCTGCAGCCCCCGCCCTCCCGTCACACGTCTGTAGCCTCTTCCCTCCTATCGCGCATTTATTATACTTGATAATACATATACCCCGAGGTGGTATGAGTGATCTAGTAGTGTTCTACCTGGTGAATAATCTAGGATTATATAGGGGATAATTTCAAGGGTGGCCAAAGTTGACCCCTAAAAAAAAATTAAACTGTAATTTTTAGGCAAACAGGGTTCTAACCCGCACTAGAAAATTCACCTTTTTAAATTTTTCAAAAATGGAATATTCACCATATTACGAATATTCACCACTAAAATTATCCGTGGCCGGTGTGCATTAGAAAACTTGTGAATTTAAGCCTAGAAGTATCGCGTTATGAAGGCATATGGCAGTTTGCACCATGGACTCCATGTCTCATCCTTCATGGAAAACCACACGATGCAAAAGTGTTGATACACCGTGAACTATAATATCTTTCCTACTACCGAAGGTAGTTCCTTTGGAATGCACCATTCCTCCTCAAACATCATGTGAAGTTGGTCATACCATAATTTTACCCTTTTCTTGAACGGGTCACTCATTGATCCTTCACATACATGTTTCTCGAACCTTTCTGCAAGGGACTTCTTCTTAGTGGGGTATTCCCAAATTTTATTCTTTGGCCTATTGGGCACTCTAGTTTCTAAAAAAACAAGAGATAAGAGGATGGCGCAAAAACTTATCTTTTCACCTATGCGTGCTTCCTCAACAATGGTTTCTATAATATATCTTGCTAAGTTGTATATTTCTCCCTGGGACATTTTATTTATAACATAAAGCCAAATTGTATTTACCGATGACCATCTCCCTTGATCATTCAGCTTGGTGAGTAGATGCACGGCTTCCTACACCATAGGGGACTTCCTCAATCCGTTGATTTCCATTCCGCGTGAACCCTTGGTATACCCTAACTCTTTTCTTGTGGTTATAACTATTGCTTTATTGGTCAAATCACTAACAATGTTTGTTCTTTTGCCCTTCAATCATGTTAATGTCACAATCAGGGCCGCTATGAGCCTAACTCTTTGTTCAGTGAAATATAATAAATTCTTATGGACTCTATTCATAAGCCATTGGTATAAAGATTCATGTCTTCCAAAATATGGGAGCTCGTATAGTTGATAAAATCCTGCCTTCTTAAGAAACTTTTCCCCAGCATCATCATACACTGGCATATCTTCCACCATGTTCTTGTTGGTCTTCTTATTTAGCAAAGCATCCAACTCTCCCTTGTTATCAGTGGTGTGGTGGTTGTAATCACTTACTTTGCATCTGCAGATGTTGGAATCCCAATCTTTTCTAACTATTACTCCTTATGAGTACTACATCTATGAAAAATCACTCTCAAGAACAATTTCAACCTCAATTTCCACCTTTTTCTTTCCTTTTGTGCCTGTTGTAGGTGCTTTCTTCGATGCCATCATAAAAATTCCACCTTTTATCTTCTGTATCAAGAAATTTCAAACCCTATCGAAAATGTTTGTTCCCTATCTCGAAACCGTGTTCTCTAGCGCCTCAATGCTTTTACTTCTCTCAAACCCTTCACCAATGGGGACACAAGCCTTTACCACACACAAATCTTCTCTCCACATCTAGTTTCGCAACTCTCTACACCTCAACACAATTCACTTGGTTTTGTTACACTTAGCTCTCTCGAATACTTATGATTGCAAAGGTAAAAATGAACTGGAATCAATTCCTTATATAAATTTTCAAAAAGATAGTGCATTTATTACTCCTTCACCTACTATCAATCATCTCATTAATTGACCATTTTAAAAATATTTAAAAAATTTCGCACTGGACAATTTCACACCCCAGCTATAACCTTCTAGTGTGCCATCCTACCCTCTAGCTACATACTTCTCTTCTACACACTTCCATGCACCGAGTACCTCTCCATTGCGCCTTCTCATAGTAGTTTTCACGTCCTCTGCTTACCTCGCGTTATATTGTCCCTTCATTCATTTTCATCTATGGTCTTTTTTAGAAGTAATCTCCTTTCTAACAGCTCCTTTCCATACTTGAATAGCACCTTTAACACTTTATTCTCATGTTTACCCATTGTAGACACCAAAATTGGGTCACACTCTCCTTGGTCCCCTTTCGAATAACCAACTTAAACATATTCACCTAACCAGGACCCTTTTACGCCACATTAATATTAATTTAATTATTTACAATTAAATTAATACTCATCCTGACTTCATTCATTATTTAATTACCCCAATTAAAAACTAATTTCCACCTCACCCCACCACCACACCATAGACCTATTCATAGCATGCTTCCATAACTAACTAAGACTTAGCCCTACTTACCTTAATGAACTAAGACTTAGTACAACCCTAAAAGCACATGCCTATTCTCCCTCTAACCACTTTCTTGTGTATCCAAGTGCAATAGTCCATTTAGACCTAGAAAAAATGAGAAAAATCAAGGAGAGGATAGCCAATATCTGCTAGATTAGGCAACCTAGGATATCCCGCCTTAACCAATGCCATTTAACCTGAAACCAACCTCGGTAACCCTAAACTGTCGTCGATTACCATATAACCATTTTGGAAACATTGTTTGAGGGGTTAAACACATTCTCGAGTTTTGGGAGAAAAGGATATCTACATACAAGCAAGAACCAGAGCTCTTTTACACTTCCAGGCAGCCATAGCCAACACAACCATTGATCAGAAGGTTTTTACATTCACAGGAGCACTCTAGGAAGCACTGTCATGACACTGATCACAATTTCACCAAAAAACCATCACCACCACCCATCCATTGAACCTGCACAATAGTAAGTGTGTCTCTAACCTACACCACTTTATTTTTATTCAGTTTATAAGAAACTTACACCCCTTTCCAAAACCTCATCCTTTCTATCCTACAATCCTTACCCCCAATTGCCACTAGAGTTGTTATGACTACCCCACCCACATACACATACTACCAACGACCCCCAACCTCATCTATTGTTTATGCTAGCTATATGCCACCCACATCTATTCCTCCTACGCATTTCTCATACTCAGCACCGCCATACACTAGCATACCACCTACCTCATACATTCAGCATTAACCCCCTTTTTCTATAGGGGAACTCATTCATCCCAACCTACTAACGACCTCATTATTATGATGATGGAAAAGATGCAGACCTTAGAAGCATTTGTTTTATGGCTCCCGTAATTTTCTAACATATGACAAAATATTTAATGAGCCTATCCATCCATCTATTCCCATTCTTCCATACCCAATACATTGGGCAATGCCTAAATTCAATCGCTTCAATAGTAAAGAAGACCCGCAGCAACACTTGCGTTCATTCAAACATAGGTGTTATCTAATCACCCACAATGACACTTTGCTCCTATAAACTTTCCCAACGTCCCTGATAGGACCAGCATTGGAATGGTATAGTGGACTACCTCAACATTCTATTTATTTCTTTAATCAAGGAGCCTAAGCCTTCTTAGATCATTTTTCAATCAATGTTACCAATAAAGTCACCATGATGGATTTCTAGTAAACCTGGTAGTATGAAGATGAATCTATCACAGATTTCATTTCCAGCTGGTGGAGTCTCATTAACCAATTGACGTTCTAACTACCTTTGACTAAACTTATTGATTTGTTCACTAGAGCTTGATCCAGACACATCTCACTAAATCTGCAAGTCCAAACCTTCTGAACCTTTGATTAACCGTTCACTATGGCCAAAAAACCTAGAAATTTGTGCCATCGAAGAGAAGAAAATCCAATTACGGAACAAGAACACCCTGGATTCAAATCAAATGATTCTTATTCATCTTCAAAACCCCAAAATAACTATTCAAATCCTAAATTATCTACCAACGCGGTAATCCTCAAGGAAGGTCCACCTCATCCTTCTAATCAGGCCCAACATTCTTCCAATATTTCTCCTATCTAATCCTTTCAGCTCTAGTGGGAACAATGAAAATACACTTCGATTGGAGATCCCTATTCATCGGTCTTGGAAAAAACCTTCTTAAATCTGGAGCCATTACACTTCCTCCCATAAAACCACATACAAGTTTTGATCCTGCTCGTTCCATGCTAGAATTGTATAAATAACATGACTACTGTAATTATCATCATGTTAAAGGACATAATGACGGTAACTACATAACTTTTAAAAACATTGTTCAAGAGATGATAGAAAATGGAGACCTTGTTGTGGACAACCCGAATGAAGCAGCAAACCAGAATTTTCACATATTCAAAAAGTCATTCCCTAATCATAAACCATTGTTTGATCAAAATAACAAACCTTCATCTAGTGACAGCAACGTCTGTGAGGTGCACGCAGTTTTTCATATCTTTTCAACTATTCCTCAAAACCTACCTACTTCATCTTTTGAGGAAATCTTGGCATGAGCTCCTCCACCCACAAAGGAACATACCTCTTATACTCCTCCACCCACAGAGGAGTCCCCCTCATCTCCCCTTTGTCTCATAGAGGAACCCACACTTTCTACCGATGTCATGTCATCTTCTAGTTCCCATCCTTCTAAATTGTCAACACTTATTATTCTCCCATCCACAAGATAATCATCATCGCCTTCTCTTCCACTGAGAGAGAAGTCTAGCTCACCTAACCTATAATCTCTCCTACCAAAGGGAGATTCTTCAGACATATCACTACCTGTCAGGGACAGTTATCCCTTAGCATCCCAGAACCCTATTTACATGATCTCGGCTCTTTTACCTACAGAATCTGAGGCCAGCCAATTCCTTGTCTCAAAGACATATTTACATGGATTTCTATCTAACCCATTCCATCATCTCCTTCAATAATCTCATTTTCATGGTTAGTCTATCGTTTAGATTACATTGATTAGTCCATGCTCTGGGGACATCTTCGTCTCCCCATTCTGAACCAAATGTAAATGTTTCCTGAAGATACTTCCAGGATATACCCAAAGGTATTTTCAACAACCAAAAACTACACTGACCATGCTGATTAAAACAGATTCATCTTCATCATCCCTACCTCTATCCAAACTTCTACCCATCACTACAATTATTCCCAAACCTAAAAACCTACCCACACTTATCCCCCCACCTGTATTGAGACCCATCACTACTTTGGGTGTTATGCTGAAATCAATCCTTACTCACCCACCTATCATATTGGACCTTGTTGCATCTTCTAAAGTCCACTGCAGCATTATCCCCCCACCTGAAAATAAAACCCAACCCTTTAGGCCGCATACATTGGTCTCGCCTACCACACCTTTATCACCTTCCCCCTTCCATCCATCCTAGGGCCTTATCCATCAATCTTGACCAAAAAATCTCATACCCAAGACCGGTCAAAAGCTAAACAACCTACTACTACATCATGAGCCTTTGTTACACCTCATTCACCCAAAAACCAAGCTCCCTCACCCTCATCTGTAAACTTCTTGCCACCTATACCTCCACCATTAACAATAACCCCAGCCTTTCCTATACGACTTCAACCAATGCCGCCTACCCAACCTCTACCATCCACCTCCACCACAACTCAGTTGCCCCCATGGGTAACCCTTCCTCTTCCACGATTTTCTTTTCCTTCTACATCATGTACTCCCGTGTCACCTTTAACCAAGAAAGTGCAACCCAAAGCTAAGAATCTACTACCCTCCAATAAGGTAGTCAAACCAACCAAACATTCCATTGCCAGCTCTTCTACCCCGCCTTTTACCCAAACAAATGCCAAAAAGACCTAATACCAGTCCACATACCAAACTAATAGACCAACTCACTCCCCCTCCTATAAATCCTCTTTCCTCACAATCAACCATACCTATACCCAAACCCACACTCACTTACCATTGTGATCCATTAGCAGGGTCCTACGCCAACATTTTAACTAATCTCTTAGAAACTTCCGTCATCATATTACCACCACTTCGACCTTACAATCCTCTCAAACCCAAACCAAAAGGGTTTGATGAAACCAAGATTTGTGCCTATCATCGTGTGTTAGGACATGATGTTTAAAATTATAAGGCTCTGAAGACCGTTCTTCTTCAAATTTTTCCTCCCAAAAAAAATTCGACGATGATGATCTTCTTGATGAGGACCATGCTTCACCTTCACCTGTCACCATACATCATCATCCTTTATCCATTCAGTGATCAGTGTCTCCACCCCCACAACCATTTTTCCTACCTCTAAAATTCAAGATCAACATGGTTCGTTGTTAGAGAGTTGGAAAAACCACCACACAAATGTCAGTGTGCCCTACTCATTTCACAAGGCTCTTATCCACAGCTAATATTTTCCCCCTCATGCCGTTATACCTTTCATGACACACCCTCTCCATCCACCTCCCCTCAGATTAACATGGTTCACATTGTTACCCATGCTCAAAAAGACAAAGGAAAATAAAAATCAACTAGCCCATCAACTAACCTTGTACCCTTTATACCATCTGCACCTACTCCCAAAATCACCATACGTGGACCTATATACACTATCTTTGACGGGGTCACCCATCGCGTAATGATAAAAAAATTACATCAGTCTCCTCTAAAGATGTTTTGTATGATCTTGGCTAGACTTCCAAATCCAACAGACAAGAAATTATCGAGGATTTGCAATCCATTGAAGTTCTGCCCAATGACCCATGTCGGTGGCCTTGATTATTACCCCTCACCATTTGGCCTCGCTAGCCAAATCAGCTCCTCTTTCTACCCCCACGACCACTCCTCAAGTTTCCACCCTCAATATCTCTAAAGAGGATATTGTACCTCTCCAGTCAAATGACCCTTATCCCTCCCTATTCATTTATGTCTATATCGATAACATATGCATACAACGCGTCATTATTGATGATGGTGCTAGCATTAACATCATATCCTCCCACGCATACAATCAAATGTGTATTCCTTCTAGTTATATGCATAATAACCCAATTATGTTATGCTCGTTGAACGACGCCATCACCTCCACCCTTGCCACTATTATCCTTCATATTCACGTAGGGCCCTCGCATTGTCCTAGAACTATTCTACATCTTAGAGGGGGAGTTCCAGTATAACCTATTACTTAGCAGACCCTGGATTCATGTCATGGGTTGTGTCCCTTTAGGTTTACACTGTTGTGTAAAATTTGAGCATGAGGGACATAAATAAACCATCCCCACTGACCCATCACAATTCAAGACTTGTAACATGTTGTACTAGCCGAACGATGTACTAGTACCAATCAAGGCATATGCCCACTACCCCCACTTCTCTTTCACCCACAATCCCATCCACCAATGCTACCGCCACCTATACCACACCTAGCCCAGCTATCCTTACTTCCACCGTAGCCTCTACAGCTGACTCACCTGCTTCTCAATCATCTGGCGAGTCATCTATCCCTGCTACCCACATATCGACTACTGATCCCTTAGAAGGTTTTTTTCAATGCCTCACTCTGGGGGATTATCGCCTATACAATATTGACACATTCCTCACTCTATAAGAATATGGGAACTTGTGTCAGAACCCTAGTTATGACTACCATGTAGGTGAGGTTTTCCCTTACAGTCCTCCCCACCTTCACATTAATCTAACCTATGTGGTACTTGATATTCTCACTTGTTCACCCGAACCTCCATCCCAAACATGACCATTTTCATCTAACCTACAATCCATTACTAACCGCTGCTTCTCTCACATTCTCCTCCCACCATTGCGCATGGAAATGCTTTGGCTTCGTTTTTTTACAATAAGGGTCATCATACTATCATTTCTTGAACTACCCGTAAACATAATGACCATAGTGGCATTGGCTTTACCGCATTACCTCCCAAGAAGGCTCGCGTCGACATCATTAAGGAAGAAAAACCTTTTCCACCTCATTCACCCATGTCACCATCTTCACCCACGGAATCCATAGACCTTGAATATATTCCTCCTAAAAAAAAATTTGTAAACACAATTTCCTTGGGACCTCTGACTTATCAACACGATGGTGAGGCTCCCTCTTCTCTCCCATTCCTATATCTTGACATGATTGATGATGATACACCTTCTATTAACTTCATTCAATGTCAAGATGATGATTCCATCCTCACCTACCTTGGTATGGAAGATTCTTTTGTTCACCGACGGTTACCTTTTGAGATGAAAACTATGTTAAACGAATTGACCATTAAAATCAACATTAACACTCAAGACGACCCGCACATTCTAAAGATTGGCAAATCTTTATATGCTACTGAATAGGAAGATTTTACCTCTTTCCTTCATGACCATAGCAATGATTTTGCTTGTTCCTATGCTGATATCCCCTGTATTGACCCTAAAATTGTGGTCCACAATATCGTAACCATTCCTGATGCCAAACTTGTCAAAAAAAAGTTACAAAAAAATGCATCATCGCATTGCTCTTCTGGTAAAAGAAGAACTTCAATGCCTTCTCTCAGTTTCTTTCATCCTACCCATTGATTATCCCCAATGGATTTCTAACATTGTTCTTGTCACAAAGGTGATAGGGGGACTCCACATTTGCATGGAATTATGTGACATTAACCTAGTTTGTCCCAAAGATGACTTTCCTCTACTAGGTATTGATCAGCTAATTATTCTCACCCGCCTGCCATCAAATGCTATCACTCATGGATGGTTTCTTAGGTTATAATCAAATATTTATTTCTCTAGAAGATCAACACAAAACTGCCTTCATCACTACTTGGGGAACCTTCTGCTATCGATTCATGCCTTTTGGCCTTAAAATGCTAGTGCTACATATCAATGAGCCATGACTTACATTTTCCATGACATCATACATCGCATATTGGAAGATTACATAGATGATATTTTTGCCAAATCCAAACATTGAGCCAAACACCTGACCATCCTTAAAGTCATATTTGACCGCCTCATCAATTATTGTGTTCATATTCAACCTAATAAGTGCGTATTTGTGGTACTTTCAGGAAAACTCGTTGGTTTCATCGTTTCTTCGCATGGTATAGAAGTTGATTCCTGCTAAAGTAAAGGCTATTCTAGAAATGCCTCCACCTACTAATCTCCATCAACTTCGAATCTTGTTAGGTAAGTTATAATCCATTCATCATTTTATCTCAAAGTTTTGTGACCACTATCAACCATTTGATCATCTTCTCAAGAAGGATGTTTCATTCAAATGGGATGATGAATGCCAATAAATCCTTGAACACCTTAAAACAATACCTTCTTCAACCACCAGTGCTCATTCCTCCCAAAGATGACCAACCCTTTTACCTATACATTTCTACCATTGACCATTCTTTAGGTAACATGCTTGCTCATCGTGACGAGGCAAGATAGAGACCAAGTGATTTATTACATAATTTGTACCCTTCTAGACTACGAAACTAGATATACCCACGCTGAAAAAATCTTATTAGCCTTAGTTTTCATCGCCACCAAACTTCTCCATTACCTACTCAACCACAAAACCTTCATTGTTACCAATACTTACCCCCTACACTATATGTACACAAAACCCTATCAACATCAACATGTTGCACATTGGCCTATGCTTCTTCCTGACCTCAACCTCAAATTCATTTATCAAAAGTCCATCAAGGGCCAAGCTATCATTCACCAACTAGCAGACATACCTCTTTCAAAGAATATACCCTCTAACTTTGATTTCCTAGACGAATCCATAGCTACCCTCTTCTTAAACGAACCCGCTTACCAAAAGACACTCTTCTTCGATGGCTCCAAGTGTCAGCATGGAGGTAGGGTTGGTGTCATCCTCATTCCTCTTGATGGTGAACCCATGCCTTTGTCTTTAAAATTGGATTTTGATTGAACAAAAAATATTGCCGAATACGAAGCACTCGTATTGGGTCTCCATGCTACTTATGCCTTAGATATTAAGTCAATAAATATCTTTGGTGATTCCCAGCTGGTCGTAAACCAAGTCAATGGTATATACCAGTTTTGTAATGAGATACTTCAAAAGTATAAACATCATATAGACATACTTTTGACCACCTTTGACTATTACGAACTTCAAACCACTCTACGTTCTACCGATAAATTTGTGGATACGATGGCCTGTTTGGCTTCTTAGATACCTACTTTGCCTACCGACTCTAAAATATTTATTACAATAAAAAGGTTTCAACCACCCTCTTATTTACCTCATGAGGTCTACTTTTTCGAAAACATTGAGCCTGACTCACATGACCTTTGGTATAAGCAGTTTATAGACTATCTTTCCCTTTCCATTCTACCCACTGATCTCATTCATAATGGAAAACTTTCTTTTCTTAAAATTTTCTCTCATTATGTCATCATGGGTGGTCTTCTTTATAAGTGTGGCTTTGACAGTATTCTCTTATGATGCCTTACAAGTTCTGAAATTCCCTACATTGTCTAGGAAGTTCACGATGGAATTTTTCGAGGTCACTTTAGTGGTTTAGCTATTGCAAAATGCATTCCTCACCTTGCTATTATTTTCTAACCCTAAACCATGATTGTTGTACTATGTCAAACATTGTGTAAAATGCCAGCAAACATGCTAATCTTCATCACACACTAGTAATGTCTTACAGGTCGGATGAGACCTTTGTCCTTTCTCTCAATGGGGCTGGATATTGTTGGAGAGATTAATCCCATTCTTCAAACGCCATTAATGTTTATAACCACTATGGAATTTTACACTAAATGGGGTAGGAGCCATTCCCTCATTTATACAAAAGATAGAAAATATGGGAATTCATCAACCATCACATCATTTGTCCGCTTTAGTGTTCCTTACCATCTCAATCACGGATAATGGAAAGGAATTAGAAAACAAGACCCCTCCATAAGTTGTTTGTCACTTTTGACATCCAACTCAGTTTCTCGTCACCTTATTACCCGTAAACCAATGGTCAGTTAGAATTTACCATAAAACCTTGAACAATTCGTATGAAAGTATTGATTATACTAGAAAGGATTGGCATTCACACATTCCTTTTGCTTTGAGGGCTTATCTCACTAGTATCATACTTTGACTACTGCCACACAACCCTTTTCTCTAGTCTATGGTACCGAGGTTGTCTTGCCTCTCGAATTCCAAATTCCATCTCTCCACATCTCACTATGAGACATGATTAACAACAACGACTTTCACCAGGATGGTTTGGCACAACTTGATTTATTACATAATGTGTTCCCTTCTAGACTACGAAACTAGATATACCCACGCTGAAAAAATCTTATTAGCCTTAGTTTTCATCGCCACCAAACTTCTCCATTACCTACTCAACCACAAAACCTTCATTGTTACCAATACTTACCCCCTACACTATATGTACACAAAACCCTATCAACATCAACATGTTGCACATTGGCCTATGCTTCTTCCTGACCTCAACCTCAAATTCATTTATCAAAAGTCCATCAAGGGCCAAGCTATCATTCACCAACTAGCAGACATACCTCTTTCAAAGAATATACCCTCTAACTTTGATTTCCTAGACGAATCCATAGCTACCCTCTTCTTAAACGAACCCGCTTACCAAAAGACACTCTTCTTCGATGGCTCCAAGTGTCAGCATGGAGGTAGGGTTGGTGTCATCCTCATTCCTCTTGATGGTGAACCCATGCCTTTGTCTTTAAAATTGGATTTTGATTGAACAAAAAATATTGCCGAATACGAAGCACTCGTATTGGGTCTCCATGCTACTTATGCCTTAGATATTAAGTCAATAAATATCTTTGGTGATTCCCAGCTGGTCGTAAACCAAGTCAATGGTATATACCAGTTTTGTAATGAGATACTTCAAAAGTATAAACATCATATAGACATACTTTTGACCACCTTTGACTATTACGAACTTCAAACCACTCTACGTTCTACCGATAAATTTGTGGATACGATGGCCTGTTTGGCTTCTTAGATACCTACTTTGCCTACCGACTCTAAAATATTTATTACAATAAAAAGGTTTCAACCACCCTCTTATTTACCTCATGAGGTCTACTTTTTCGAAAACATTGAGCCTGACTCACATGACCTTTGGTATAAGCAGTTTATAGACTATCTTTCCCTTTCCATTCTACCCACTGATCTCATTCATAATGGAAAACTTTCTTTTCTTAAAATTTTCTCTCATTATGTCATCATGGGTGGTCTTCTTTATAAGTGTGGCTTTGACAGTATTCTCTTATGATGCCTTACAAGTTCTGAAATTCCCTACATTGTCTAGGAAGTTCACGATGGAATTTTTCGAGGTCACTTTAGTGGTTTAGCTATTGCAAAATGCATTCCTCACCTTGGCTATTATTTTCTAACCCTAAACCATGATTGTTGTGACTATGTCAAACATTGTGTAAAATGCCAGCAACATGCTAATCTTCATCACACACCTAGTAATGTCTTACAGGTCGGATGAGACCTTTGTCCTTTCTCTCAATGGGGCTTGGATATTGTTGGAGAGATTAATCCCCATTCTTCAAAACGCCATTAATGGTTTATAACCACTATGGAATTTTACACTAAATGGGTAGGAGCCATTCCCCTCATTTATACAAAAGATGAGAAAATATGGGAATTCATCAACCATCACATCATTTGTCGCTTTAGTGTTCCTTACCATCTCATCACTGATAATGGAAAGGAATTAGAAAACAAACCCCTCCATAAGTTGTTTGTCACTTTTGACATCCAACTCAGTTTCTCGTCACCTTATTACCCGTAAACCAATGGTCAAGTAGAATTGACCAATAAAACCTTGAACAAAATTCTTATGAAAGTAGTTGATTATACTAGAAAGGATTGGCATTCACACATTCCTTTTGCTTTGAGGGCTTATCGCACTAGTATTCATACTTTGACTACTGCCACACCCTTTTCTCTAGTCTATGGTACCGAGGTTGTCTTGCCTCTCGAATTCCAAATTCCATCTCTCCACATCTCACTATGAGACATGATTAACAACAACGACTTTCACCAGGATGGTTTGGCACAACTTGAGTTATTAGATGAATGTCGTCTCAATGCTCTTCGACAATCTCTAAATCTACCAAAAACATATCAAACATGCCTACAACAAACATGTCCTCGAATGAACCTTTTAGGTCGACTACCTCATCTTGAAGGAAAATCAACATGTAACCAAATAAATAAAAGTAAACGAGGAAATTTTTTCTTCGAATTGGCTTGGACCCTATATCATTACCCATGCCTATGGATCAGGTGCTTATCATTTGTCTTCACTTGATGGTAAACCCCAACCTGAGCCCCTCAATGCCTTGTATCTTTGACCATTTAATTTTTTACGTCAAGTCCTAAATCAATTTCTATCAGTTGATCGCTCATCCCTTTAGCATTTTTCACCTTCCATATTACCCGTTTTTTAAGATCCAAGACTAAACAAGAATCATGTGGTTACCAGTTGCCTTTTAGCCTTATCTTCACTATGAGTACCACCGCTCTACTCATAGCATGATTCTCATGGATACTTTTTTGTCTTCTTACAGATGGAATCCCATGGTCGTTCATCACTCAAACCCACCTCTTTCATAATTAACCTCTATGTGTTATGGTTTTTTCCTCTAAACAAGAACCTAATCTTCCTATATAGTCTTGTCCATGACTTAAATGTCCAAAAACAAAAAGGAATTTAACTCCTTGAGTCACACTTCTAGAAAAAGATGACTCCCTCAAAAAGGGATGTCTCTTCTCTCTATTTCACCGATACAAATAGATTGATCCCTTGAAGTAAAACTATATAAAGTCATTGTAAATATACGATAAAAATATCCAGAAGCTTCCTGAATCAATCAATTTCATGAATACATCAAGGAGATAATATTTGCATCCCATATAGACTTCCTGCATCGATCAGTCTATTGAAAACAAACAAATGAAGAAAATGATGAAATTGTCATCATGGACTTGCCTATTTTTTTATCATGGGTTTCTTTCTTAGAAAATATGTTTTCGTACACTAAGTTACGCTAAATCACCCACTCTCACCTCATTTCATTTTCATCCTTATTTCTTCTCTACTCAAGGGAATTTCCGCAACCGAGACATTTTGTGGTCATGTGAATTTCTTCATCCTTAGAATAGTCCATTATGTAAAGCATTTAGGGTCTTACATTCATAATCTAATCTCTGGTATGATAGACTCATTATGGCCCTTATCAATTAGGCAGCTCTTGTTATCTCCCTTCCCATTCACCTTTCTCTTACTTATTTATTCTCCTATATAGGACCAAACCATCGACACCTACACTTTAAGAATTCCTCTTTTCTCAACCCAACCATACGTAAAATGAGCTAAACTCAACCATGCCTATGACCTAACTCAATCATTCCTATGACCTGAATCCACCATGCCTATGACCTTATTATATCATGCCTATAACCTGACTTCGTCATGGCCTATGCCCTGACTCTATCATGCCTATGACCTGAATCCATCATGCCTATGACCTGACTCCATCATGCCTATAACCTGACTCCAACATGCCTAATTGACCTAACACAGCCATGCCTACAACACCTCGACTCAATCATGCCTAATTCACCTATTTTCCATCATGTACAAAAATAATAATGGAAATTAAAACAAGTACACAATCCATACCATAAGTAGCATCATCTATATAAATGAGAAAGTCTATGTATCCATACATATGTAAATAGATACAAATAAATACAAATCTCTCAAATCTCTCACATACATCCTCGCTCTCTTCAGAACGCAGGCCAGTATATATCAATAATAAACAAAAATGGAGGTCTGCACAGATATTAATCACCTCCTCATAGGATACCCTCCATGCCTTTGTCACCTATCTCCTCCTCCTCCTCTACTCCCATGTGGCATCCCACTAACCTCTCAACCACCCTCCATGGGACTCGGTTTGACCTCTGTTGGTACCCTCACCCTGGACCTGGCCTCCATCAACTAGTGGCCTCATTCTGACCGTGTCTTGGGGCTTCGTCGGCCCCCCTGTACTCTCCACACTGTGAGTGCGAGACCTGGTCCTCTCACTTGAGGCCTATTGCGCTTTATACTCTGCATAGGTAGGGACATCTATCCCTACCACCATTAGGTGATCCTGATAATTTCTCACCTCACCTAGGGTATTCCTAAATCTGGCCATTATTATTGTCTGTGGTGGTTCCATCGGTCTTTGACCCTGTACCTATACCATGGGACCTTGTCTCACCCCTACCTATAAAATAGGACCTTTTCCTTGAGCCTATGAGGGTGTCTGTGCCTGTAGGTCAGCCACCTATATCCCATCTCCACCCTATGTGGGTGCCTGTCCCTGTGCAACTTGGGCCTGAAGGGCTAATACCTGTGCCTGTAGAGTAGCAACCTTTACCTCTAAACATGGCAACTACCTTGCACTATCCACAACTGTGTCACCAGGGTAGCCACCTGCCCTTATAGGGAATCCCTCTAAACTGTGATAGTGGCTATGTCAGGATGCCCTAGCCTTGGTGGTACTACTCATATTTGTGCTTCCCACCACTCTCTATATCTATCTATCACTCCAGTGTCATCAATCCACCAGTATACTTCTTGTTCCTCCTGCCATGTCAACAACATCAGTTATGGTAGAGGCATAGGCCACCCCACGTCATCCCTCCTATACTATGGGAAGGGTGGAGGCACATTCTGTGGTAACCCAAAATGTCATCTAGCCCTACCTACAGGTATCATATTGTGCTCCCGGCACGACATCCCTCTATCCATCTGAGTAATTGTATATCATCAGGCTCCACAGCCATCTGCCTATATGGTGGAAAGCCCAAATATGGCCTCAAAATAATGACGACCCCATATAATCCCTCCGATGCCCTCTTGTAATATTCTATATCATGTGTAGGCCTGGCATCCCAGGGATCTCTAACAGCATGTACCCATCTCTTGTAGCTTACTCAAACCAATCTTACCTCAAATGTGTCCAGATAGGGAATACCAACTAGACGCACACACACGATGTGCTCATATCCCCAGTAGTGTAGTAGAAACGTGGAACGTAGGCTGAACCTACGTAGCCTCCCATAGGCCCATAACTCTTTGTATAGCTGCACCAAGAATGCTAGTGCCCATGCAAACCGGGTATTATCCTCCATCATTTCGTGATGAATCCCCATCAATGCCTGTGTGAATCCCCCACCCTTCGCATCTGGCAATGCAAAACAACAAACTTCCACCATAATCAAAACCACTAACCTCATATCCTCAGGATGGGCCCTGTACATGTCTCCATAACTCAGGCTGGCACTACTAAATAGTGACTCCACTAGCCCCTCACCAAACACTGTCAACATCAACTCCTCAAATGACTCTGAGGTAATGGAATACACCTGCATCCCTACTATTGATAGCTGCAGGATCCTATACACATCCTCCAAGTCTATTGTGATCTCACATGTCGATAGGTGAAATGTGTTGGTCGCTGAATCCCATCTATCGATGAGGTCAACCGTCAAGATCAGCTCACGAATTACATGTTGGTAGCCTCTGACCTCAACCAAGCCAACATCTGTAACATGGTGCCACTCCTCAGCTGTCGCACTCTCTTATACTGATACTAACAGGGGAAGTACCATATCACACATCTGTAACTGGTCTCTCGCCTACATCTAACAAACCCTAACATAATTAAACCTTGACCATACCCAGCCTCACCATCGGCACCCCACCTATTCCCAAGATTATTCCTATCTCACGACCTCTCTCCCTCACCCCATTCCTCGAGTCATCCTTATTTATAGCTATTACCTTGGCTCTTTTCCTTCAACCTTGTCTTCTTATCTCATGGCCTATCTCAACCCTGCCCCCTCTCATTTATTGGCCCATTTTCCTCTAAATGTTGACTGACATCGGTTCTTATCAACTGACAATGGTCAATAAAAACTGACATCATCCAATCTTTGACCTTTGACTGATGTCAGTCACTATTGTGGTGATAAAATCTATGAAACCCCCCCTTTTTCTATAAAAATTCAACATTCTACCCTACCTACCTACCTTTCCCTACCCAAATTTCACCTCAATCCATCCTCACCCCTCTTTACCCTACATAAGCCTTCTTCCATTTTTATTTCATCCCATACCTTACAAATTCAAATTTAATTCCCCTCAAACCCATTTTTACCCCAACCTGATTTCTACAAATAAATTTACCTAACCAACGTAGAATGGGATCAAATCTTACCTCGTCACGATGTTGTCTCTGTGGGGGAACATCAGGCTGTTGCACTCGTTGTCCACCCAACCCCTCTCTTGCCTCTGCTATCACCAACTTCCCTCCTCACCTCTAACCAACCGAATCACTCACACTAATCTCGTGGACTCGACTATTGAATGACCAATCACCCCCTCAGAGGCTTGCCAACTCCACTCTCCTTCTCACTCCTTCACTTTCCTCTTTTCCACCACTCATCTATCATTTTCTAATATTAAAAAATGAAAAATGATTTCGCAAAAATTGGAAATTTCCTTTTTAATCCCAATCCACTCTAACCAACATCAGTCATATTGGTGCCCTAGTCAGCCATCTTTAGTCAACATGTAACCGGTGTCAGTCACACTTCAAACTAGTTTCCCTTACCCACTCCCTTTTCACCTCTTACCACTCATGCTCACCCACTTTTTATCATTCTAGCCACCCATTGAAACATACCTACAAACCCAACCTACCCCTACATTTCCTTTGTTTCATCTTAGGAGTTATTATTTTTCCTATACCTTGGCCTTACCCATGTCATGAATTGTTTTCCTAAACTTGACCTACTTGGTTATATATGTTGTTTTAGCCTAACTGTCATACCTTGCTTATAACCATATCGTTTATCCTGACCAAACCTTTGGTGTACCGAAGCATACCTAAATGTCCCTACACTTGACCTACATTGTGTTTCTCGACCATATCCTATACCTTGGATACTTGAATCACTTCACCCTTGTTTGGATAAACCTATTGACCTTGGATGATGTAGAGTTTGGAATCTCTTCAACCTGGTACTACATTACAATCTACACGTGTGTGTATATTTGATTTTCATTACCCATGACCCAATTTTTACCCTGGCCTACTACCTATTACCCATATTGACTATCACCATGTCCCTCAATACTTAAACCATGCCCCACCTATCTTCATCACCTACACATTTATCAAACCACTCACTGATTCCGCCTTACACCTCATTAGTTCTTGGTTTGAGGGGGATCACCTTCACCCACACATGGGGCATTCACTTCATGATTTTATCAGTGTCGATTACCAATACAAGATACACAACAAAAAGAGGGAAAATGTAGACACCAATATTGGGTCACACTCCCCTTGGTCCCCTTTTGAATAACCAACTTAAACACATTCACCTAACCAGGAACCTTTAACCCCACATTAATATTAATTTAATTATTTACAATTAAATTAAAAATCATCCTCACTTCATTCATTATTTAATTACCCCAATTAATACCAATTTCCACCTCACCCCACCACCTCATCTAGACACCTCACAATAGACCTATTCATAGCATGTTTTCATAACTAACTAAGACTTAGCCCTACTTACCTTAATGAACTAAGACTTAGTACAACCCTAAAAGCACATGCCTATTCTCCCTCTAACCAATATCCCATGTATCTAAGCATAATGTTCCATTTATACCCGGCACAAATGAGAAAAATTTGGGAGAGGATAGCCAAGATCTGATAGTTTAGGCTACCTAGGATATCCTGCCTTAACCAATGCCATCTAACCCGAAACCGATGCCGATAACCCTATACCATCATCGACTACCATATAACCATTTTGGGAACCTTTTTTAATGGGTTAGAAACATTCTCAAGTTTTGGGAGCAAAGGAGATATGCATGTAGGCAAGAACCAGAGCTCTTTTGCACATCCATGAAGTGATAACCAGCATAGCCATTGATCAGAAGGATTTTGCATTCACAAGAGCACTCCGGGAAGCACTGTCACAACACTGATCACCATTTAACTAAAAAACCATCACCACCACCCAACCATTAAACCTACATAGCAATAAGTGTGTGTCTAACTTGCACCTCTTTATTTCTATTCAGTTTTTAAGAGTTCTTCACCTTTTTTTATCAACCATTAGCTACATTTTAACCCCACCACTATTGCCTTCTTGTGAACCGACCATTCCCATCACTCATAACCATTTTAATCACCTTTTTCTAATCCTGAGTACCTCTGCATATTCCTAACATATCTCTAGACCTAAACCAACTCCTCACCATCTCTGATCCAGTCTCATACAAACCCAAAACCTTTAACTATTGAGTTATTACTAGCCCTTAGTAACCATCATTGGTTCTTACTAAACCATCGTCAGTCATACCAGACCGAGGTTGGTCTCTATATTTGGCAGTCCTTCTAATACCAGATCCCAATACCCCTTTTTTGGTGATTCAAGTGACCCAAAAGTTGACCCTAATGTACTTCAACACCTTGGTTATTCACCTTATTTCCAAATCTGATCATAGCCTAGCCTATTATGTTAGATTTTCTTATTGTATTTGGATGATATACCTAAATCATATCAACTACAGTAGGATTCTATTTACTTATGTTATTTCTTGCATTAAATTGTATTAAATAGTGGGTTGATTGCCACCGAGGAATTATCACACTTCCTGGATCTAGCACACGCTAGGAAGCCCACTAACATATCTTATTTAATCCTCTTTTTGTGGTCTTGTTGTGTATTTTAGGTAGTTCCTCCTATCCAAAAGGAAGTCCACAAAACCTTCAACCAATTGTCATAATAGGTATTCCTCCTTTTCCCACACCTATATCTATTTTGTCTAAAAACTTAAAGAAAATGGTGAAACATTTTGGCACACCTGGTGGGACCCATCCAGGGTTCCTTGCATTTTTATTCATTCCTAGGTAAAATTTATGTGTTTTTTTCACTTTCTGAAAGGTTTACACATTAAATTTCCACTCTCGAATCTTCCTCTCTTTATATTTTCTAAAAGTAATAATTTTTTTGTGCTATTAAAAGAATACTTCTTTTCTTTCATTCATATTACATTAGTGAAAAAGCATCCGTCTTCCAGTTCACTACTTGTTGCATTGAATATCACACTTCAATTTGGGCTTAAAACACTTTCATAGCATTCTGATTTGCTACATTTTATCTCACATTGAAAATGAGGGCAACCTACATGCTGGAAGTCATGCCTAGCTAATAGTTGACATAACTAACTCATAGAAAAGCACATTCCTTCTTCTCTCTCTTTGCCAAACTGTAAAAAATTAAATATATACATATTCTTAAACAAAATCCCACCTAGAAGAATATTTCAACGATCACACGATCAAAGGATTGAAATTGGGCACCCAGCTGGTTATCTCTGTCAAGTAATTACCTCATAGAATGATTTGCCCTCACTATAACATAATCAAAAACCTCACCCTTAAAATTTCCTTCTTCGTAGGAAGCCTTCCCAACCAAAAATTCTACTCTAAATCCATGAGTCAGTCTTTAAAATAGCATAAGATAAACACATTAAAATCACTTGATTGAGTTACATATTTTTCTTAGCTTTGTGCTTGACTTGTGTTTTGAGGTGTGAGGATTACGATTCTTCCTTTTTTCTTTCTTGTCTTTCACACTCCACCATCATAGTTGGAGTATTTTGACTTTCTCAGAGTGTGTCAGGACCTAATCTTATCATCCCCATACTTCTGGGTTATTTATTCATCTAATCTACCTAGAAGACATGTATCTCATCTTCTCTTCTATTTTGAGTCTCTGTATATCATTGTACTTTCTATACTCTCATAACATTCATCAATTACACCTTTCCTGTCTAACAGTCATTAGTTTCTTCCTCATTTTCTGAGACTATCATTTTCTCACATTAACCAGTATCGGTTCCTGTAACCGACATCGGTCACCTGTTAACTGTCTTCAATCAGCTAGACCGACATCGTTCACTCTGTTTTGATTTTAATAAAAACATTAACAAACTTTCCCTCCCCAAATTTTTTCTGTCCCATCTCTTTTATTCCCTATGACATTTACAGATTCCAGTTCACTTGATATACATTGATTCAGATGATGTTGACTCACAACCAAACTAACACCCTCGTATTTCACGCTAATCTTCAGCCACTCCCACCTATTTTGTCACCACCATCCATTCTATCACCTATGGTTCCAACTCATGTTATCCCCATCACTACCAGTGATGAGGAGTTCTTGATACTCCTCGACCAAAATCCCGTTTCCCTCCGGTACTACCTTGCTCATTCTTCCACCCAAGATTCCTCAAGACAATTAAATATGACATATCTGTATTTATCACCCCTACTCTAGCCCCCACTTCTGAGTCAACTAGCACTAGTTTGGCACTACTTTCATCCACTTTATCACATGTAGTGTCTTAGCTAAATCCCATAGCCTCTATAACTACAACATCTACGTCACCGATCGCACCCATGACATCAATTGTCCCTCTGACAGTCGTCTATGAGTATAACTTCATCTACATCTCGCCATTTCACATATACCCATTGCATCGCAACCACCTCCGGTGTCGGTAACTTACACCCCTTTCCAAAATCTCGTCCTCTCTATCCCAAAATCCTTACCCCCGATCGCCACTATAGTTGTTACAACATACCCCACCTGCTTACACATATTGCCAAAAACCCCCAACCTCATCTATTGACTTATGTTGGCTATGTGCCACCCACGTTTATTCCTCCTGTATATAGTTCTCATACTTCAACGCCACCATATACCAGCATACCACATACCTCGTATATTCAACATCTATCACCCTTTTTCTGCAGGGGCACCTATTCATCGCAACCTACCAATGACCTTATTAAAATAAGGATGGATAAAATGTAGACCTAAGAAGCATCTGTTTCTGGCTCCCGTAATTATTTAACATATGATGAAATCTATAATGAGCCTATCCATCCATCTATTCCCATTCATCCTTACCCAGTGCAATGGGAAATGCCTAAATTCAATCGCTTCAATATTAAAGAAGACCTGTAGCAACACTTGCAGTCGTTTAAACATGGGTGTTACCTAATTGCCCATGATGATGCTTTTATCCTATGAACTTTCCCATATATGTCCTTGACAGGACCAACATTAGATTGGTACAGTGGACTACCTCGGCATTCTATCTATTCCTTTAATCAAGTAGCCCAAGCTTTCCTAGATCATTTTTTAATCAATGTTACTAAGAAAATGACCATGACCAATCTCTATTCAACCTGACAGTACGAAGACAAATCTCTCATAGATTTCGTTGCCTGCTGACGTGAAGTCTCATCAACCAATTGACGTTCCTAACTACCTCAAGACTTAACTTATTGAGTTGTTCACTAGAGCTTGTGCTACACACATTTCACCAAATCTACAAGTCCAAACCTTTCTGAACCTTTGATGAAGTGTTCACCATGGCCTGAAAACTAGAAATTTTTGCCATTAAAGAAAAGAAGATCCAATTACGAAACAAGAATACCCTGGATTTAAATCAAACAATTATTCTTCATCTTCAAAACCCCAAAATAACTATTCAAAGCCCAAAGGATCTGCCAACACGATAGTCCTCAAGGTGGGTCTACCTCATCCTTCTAATTAGGCCCAACCTTCTTCCAATCTTTCTCCTGTCTAAGCCTTTTAGCTTTGGCGGGAGCAGCGGAAGTACACTTCCATCAGAGAGCCCTATTCTTCGGTCTTGGAAAAGACTTCTTAAAGTTGGAGCCATTACACTTCCACCCATAAAACCTCATACAATGTTTTGATCTCAAGCTCATCCTATGCCCGCGTGGTATAAAGAACACGACTACTACAATTATCATCGTGTTAAAGGACATAGTGATGGTAACTACATAAATTTTAAAACACATTGTTCAAGATATGATAGACAATGGATACCTTGTCGTAGACAACCCAAATGCACCAGCAAATCAAGAATTTTCACATCTTCAAAAATCCATTCCCTAATCATAAACCATCGTCTAATCAAAATAGTGAACCTTCATCCAGTGACAACAACATCTGTGAGGTTCACACAATTTTTTGATATCATGTACAACTATTCCTCAAAACCTACCTACTTCATTTATTAAGGAAATCTTGGCACGAGCTCCTTCACCCACAGAGAAGCATACCCCTTCTACTCCTCCACCCACAGAGGAGTCCCTCTCATCTCTCCTTGCTCCCATAGAAGAACCCACACTTTCTACCAATGTCGTGTCATCGTCTGCTTCCCAACCTTCTGAACTGTCAACACTTGTTATTCTCCCATCCACAAGAGAATCATCATTGCCTTCACCTCCATCGAGAGATAATTCTACCTCACCCCAGCCTATTATCTCTCCTACCCATGGGAGATGCTTCAGACATATCACTACCTATCAGAGGATAGTTCTCCCCTAGCATCCTAGGACCTTATTGACATGATCTCGGCTCTCTTACCTCCAAAATCTAAGGCCAACCAATTCCCTGTCTCATAGCCACATTTTACAGGGAGTGCCACCCAACCCTTTCCATCCTCTTCTTCTATAATCCCATTTTCATGGTTGGTCAATCAATTAGATAATACGTTGATCAGATCCATGCTCTGGGAATGTCTTCAGATCCCTGTTTTGACCCAAATGTAAATGTTACCTGGAGATACTTCCACGATCTACCCAAAGGTATTTTCAGCAACCAAAAACTACACTAACCATGCCAATTGAAGCTGCTTCCTCTTCATCACCCCTACCTCCATCCAAACTTCTACCCATCACTAAAAATATTCCCAAGCCTAAAAACCTACCCACACTTATCTCCCCACCTAGTATTTAGACCCATCACTACTTTGGGTGTTATTCCAACATCAAGCCTTACTCACCCACCTGTCAAATTGGACTTAGTCGCATATTCTCAAAGTTTGTAGTAGAATTATACTCCCACCTAAAAATAAAATCCAACCCTCTAATCCATATACACTAGTCTTGCCTACTACACCCTTCTCACCTTCCCCCCTCCCATCCATCCAAGGGCCTCATCCATCAACCTTGACCAAACAATCTCACACCCAATAGCCAGTCAAAAGCTATACAATCTACTAGTGCATCACGAGCCTTTGTTACACCTTATTCACCCAAAAACCAAGCTCCCTCACCCTCACCCATGCACTTCTTGCCACCTATACCTCCACCAGTTACTATAACCCCAACCTTTCCTATACGACTTCAACCAATGCCACCTACCCAACCTTTACCAACCACCTCCACCGCATAACTCAGTTTCCCCTGTGGGTAACCCGTCCTCTGCCACCATCTAATTTTCCTTTTACATACTCATACTCCTATGTCACCTTTACCCAAGAAAGGTGCAACCCAAAGATCTAAGAATCCACTACCCTCCACTAAGGTAGACACATGAACCAAACCTTCCATCACCAACTCTTCTACCCCACTTTTACCCAAACAGATGGCTAGCAAAACCTAAGACCACTCCACATGCACAAGCTAATAGACCAACCCACTTCCCCTCCTATAAATCCTCTTTCCTCATAATCAGCATTAACATCATCTCCTTCCACATATCAAATACAATGGGTATTCCTTCTAACTATATGCATAATAACCTAATTATGCTATGCTCCTTCAAAGATGTCATCACCTCCACCCTTGGTGCTATTATCCGTTCATGTTCGTGTAGGTCCTCGCATTGTCACAGAACAATTCTATGTCTTATAGGGGGAATTCCAGTATAACCTATTACTCGGCAGACTATCACTACCCCCCAATTCACCTTCACCCACAAGCCCATCCACCAAGGCTACCACCACCTCTCCCATATTTAACCCTATTATTCCTACTGCCACCATAGCCTTTACAGCTGACTCATCTGCTTCCCAATCATCTAGCGAGTCATATATCCCTGCTACCCACATATCAACTACTGATCCCTTAGAAGGTGTTTTTCAATGCCTCACTCTGGGGGAGTACTATCTATACAATATCGACACATTCCTCACTCCGCAAGAATATGGGAACATGTGCCAGCACCCTAGTTATGACTACCGCATAGGCATATGGTCCTCCACATCTTTGTACTAATATAACATATGGGGGACTTGATATTGCCACTTATTCACCCAAACCTCCATCCCAAACATGACCATTTTCATCTAAACTATAGTCCCTTACTAATTATCACTTCGCTCACACTTTCCTCCACCGTTATGCATGGAAAGGATTTGGGTTTTTTTTTTACAAATAGGGCCACCATATGGTCATTTCCTGTACTACCCATAAATACAATGACCGTAGTAGCATTGGCTTTGCAGCACCACCTCCCAAGAAGGCTCACGCCGACCTCATTAAGGAAGACAAACCTTTTCTACCTCATTCACCCACATCACCATCTTCACCCACGTAATCCATAGACCCCGAATCTATTCCTCCTAAAAATTTTTTTTCATAAACACAATTTTCCTGGGACCTCTGACCTATCAACGCAATGGCAAGGCTCCCTATTCTCTCCCATTCCTGTATCCTTACATGATTGATGATGATAAACCTTATATTAATGTCATTCAATGTCAAGACGATGAGTCCATCCTCACCTACCTTGATGTGGAAGATTCTTATGTTCACCAGTCATTACCTTCTGAGACGTAAACCATGTTAAACGAATTGACCATTGAAATCAACATTAACACTCAAGAAGACCTACACATTCTAAAGATAGGTGAATCTTTAGATGCTACTACACAGGAAGCATTTACCACTTTCCTTCAGGACCATAGCAACATTTTTTCTTGGTCCTATGCCGATATGCCCTATATTAACCCTAAGATCATGGTCCACATTATGGTAACCATTCCTGATGCAAAACCCATCAAACAAAAGTTGCAAAAAATGCATCCTCGCATTTCTCTTCTAGTCAAAGAAGAACTTTAGCACCTTCTCTTAGTTTCTTTCATCCTACCCATTGATTATCCACAATGGATTTCTAACATCATTCTTGTCATGAAGGCAATAGGGGGACTCTACATTTTCATGGACTTCCGTGACCTCAACCTAGCTTTTCCCAAAGATGAATTTCCTCTACTAGGTATTGACCAACTAGTTGATCTCACTGTCAGCCATGAAATGCTATCACTCATGGACAGTTTCTCATGTTATAATTAAATATTACTTGCTCCATAAGATCAACACAAAACTACCTTCATCACTCGTTGGGGGACCTTATGTTATCGAGTCATGCCTTTTGGCCTTAAAAATGTCGATGCTACATATCAAGGAGCCATGACTTACATCTTCCATGACATCATGCATCACGTATTAGAATATTACGTAGATGATCTTTTTTCCAAATCCAAACATTGAGCCAAACACCTGACCGTGCTTAAGGTCATTTTTGACCACCTCATCAAGTATTGTGTTCATCTTCAACCAAAGAAGTACGTATTTGCAGTACTTTTAGTAAAACCCCTTGGTTTCATCATTTCTTTACATGGCATAGAAGTCGATCATGCTAAAGTAAAGGCTATTCTATAAATGTCTTCGCTTACTAATATCCATCAACTTTGAAGCCTACAAGGTAATTTGTAATCCATTTGTAGTTTGATCTCATAGCTTTCTGACCACTGTCAACCATTTCATTATCTTCTCAAGAAGGAAGTTTCATTCAAATGGGATGATGAATGCCATAAATCCTTTGATGCCTTAAAACAATACCTTCTTCAACCACCAGTACTCATTCCTCTTAAAGATTACTAACCTTTTTACCTATACATTTCCACCACTGACCATTCTTTAGGTGTCATGCTTGCTCATTACAACGAGAAACACAGAGAGCAAGAGGATTATTACATAAGTCATACCCTTCTAGACTACGAAACTAGATATACCCACATCGAAAAACTCTTATTAGCCTTATTTTTCGTTGCCACCAAACTCTGTCATTACCTACTCAACCAAAAAACCTTCGTTATTACCAATACTGACCTCATACACTATATTTATGCCAAACCCTATCAACATGAACATGCCGCATGTTGGCTTATGCATTTTACTGACATTGACCTCAAATTCATTCATCAAAATTCCATCAAGGGAAAAGCTATCATTGACCAACTAGCAGATGCACCTCTTTCCAGGAATCAACCCTCTAACATCGATTTCTCATATGAATCCATAGCTACCCTCTCCTTAGACGAACCCGCTTATGAAATGACACTCTGCTTCAATGGCTCCAAGTGTCAGCATGGAGGTGGGGCTGGCTTTATTCCCATTCCTCGTTATTGTGAACCTATGCCTTTGTCTTTCAAACTAGATTTTGATTGTACAAACAATATTTCTGACTATGAAGCACTTGTATTGGGTCTCCAGGTTGCTTATGCCTTATATATTAAGTCAATAAATATCTTTGGAGATTCTTAGCAAGTCATAAACCAAATCAATGGTATATACCAGTATCATAATGAGATACTTCAAAAGTATAAACATCACATAGACATACTTTTTACCACCTTTGACCATTACGAACTTCAAACCACCCCCCATTCTACCAATAAATTTATGGATAGCATGGCCTATTTGGCTTCTCAGATACCCGCTTCTCCTAATGACCCTAAAATTTTTGTTACAATACAAAGGTTATAATCACCCTCTTATTTACCTTGTGAGGTCTACTCCACTAGAACCGTTGCACCTGACTCACGTGACCTTTGGTATAAGCAGTTTGTAGACTATCTTTCCCTTTCCATTATACCCACTGCTCTCACTCGTAATGGACAACGTGCCTTTCTTAAAAGTGACTATCTTTATGTCATCATGGGTGGTCTCCTTTATAAGCATGACTTCAATGGTATTCTCTTACGATGGCTTACAAGTTCTGAAATTCCCTACACTATCAAGGAAGTCCACAATGGAATTTTTGGAGGTCACTTTAGTGGTTTAGCTATCGCAAAATGTATTCTTCACCTTGGCTATTATTGGCCAACCCTAAACCGCGATTGTTGTGACTATGTCAAACATTGTGTGAAATTCCAGCAACATGCTAATCTTCATCACACACCTAGTCATACCTTGCAGGTCACACGAGACCTTTGGTTTTTCTCTCAATGGGGCTTGGATTTTGTCAGAAAGATCAGTCCCTATTCTTCACAACGCCACCAATGGATTATAACCATTAATGAATATTACACTAAATGGGTGGAAGCCTTTCCCCTCATTTCTACAAAAGCTGAGAAAATATGTGAATTCATTAACCATCACATTATATGTCACTTCGGAGTTCCTCACCATCTCATCACTGATAATGGAAAGAAATTCAAAAACAAAACCCTCCATGTAAGTTGTGCGACTGATTTTGGCAGCTAACTCAGTTTCTCGTCACCTTATTACCCACAAACCAATGGCCAAGCAGAATCAACCAATAAAACCTTAAACAAAATTCTTATGAAATTTGTTGAGGATACTGGTAAGGATTGGCATTCACACATTCCTTTCGCCTTGTGGGCTTATCGTACTAGTATTCACACTTCAGTGGTTGCTACCACACCTTTTTCTTTGGTCTATGGTACCAAGGTTGTCTTGCCTCTCAAAGTCTAGATTCCATCTCTTCACATCTCACTACCAGACATGCTCAACAATGATGACTTTCGCCAAGATCGTTTAGCGCAACTTGAGTTATTAGATGAACATCGTCTTAATGCTCTTGACCATCTCCAAATTTACCAAAAATGTATCAAGCGGGCCTACGAACAAACGTGTCCATGAATGAACCTTTTAGGTTGGAAACCTCATCCTGAAGGAAAAATAAACATGTAACCAAAGAAGAGAAAAATAAACGAGGTAAATTTGTCTCCTAATTGGCTTGGACCCTATATCGTTACCCATGCCTATGGATTAGGTGCTTATCATTTGTCTTCACTCAAAGGTAAACCTAAACCTGAGCCCCTCAACGTTTTACATCTTTGACCATTTTATTGTTGACATCAAGTCCTATATCACTTTTTTTCAATTGACCGCTCATCCCTTGAGCGTTGTTCCACCTTCCATATTACCCGTTTTTGAGGATTAACGACCAAACAAGAATCATGTGTGATTACCTGTCACCTTTCAACCTTATCTTCAATATGAGTACCACATGGCTCTACCCATAGCATGATTCTCATGGATACTTTTCCTCTTTTTTTAAAATATGGAATCCCATTTTCAGTTCATCACTTGAAACCACCTCTTTCATAGTTAACCTCTATGTGCTATGGTACAATTATGTCTTCTAAAGAAGAACCTAATCTTCCTATATAGTCTTTGTCCATGACTTAAACATCCAAAAAAAAAATGGGACTTCAACTCCTTGAGTCAAACTTCCAGAAAAAGATGACTCCCTAAAAAAGGGACATCTCTTCTATCTATTTCACCGCTATAAATAGACGTATCTCCCTTGAAGGACAACTATATAAAGTCATTGCAAAAATACAATTAAAATATCTAGAAGGTTCCTGCATCGATCAACTTCACAAAGACCTCATGGAGATAATATACTCATCCCATATAGACTTCCCACATCAATTAGTCTATTAAAAACAAACAAATGAAGAAAATGATGAAATTTTCATCATGGAGTTGCACATATTTTTCTATCGTTAGGTTTCTTGCTAGGTAAACATGTTGTCGTACACTAAGTTACACTAAACCACCCACTTTCACCTCATTGCCTTTTTCACCCCAGTTTTCTCTCTGCTCAAGGGACTTGCCACAACCACAACATTTCATGATCATGTGGCTTTCTTCATCCTTAGAATAGTCTATTATGTAAATCCTTTAGGGTCTTATGTTCATAATCCAATCTTTGGTATGATAGACTCGTTATGGACCTTATCAATTAGGTGGCTCTTGTTGTCTCCCTTGCCATTCACCTTTCTCTTACTTATTGATTCTCCTATACAAGACTAGACCATCGACACCTACACTTTAAGAATTCCTCTTTCACCAACTCTACCATACCTAAAATGACCTAGAGTCAACCATGCCTAATTTACCTAGACTCAACCATGCGTAATTTACCTAGAATCAACCATGCCTATGACCTAACTCAATCATTCATATGACCTGAATCCATCATGCCTATGACCTAACTCTATCATGCCTATAACTTGATTCCATCATCCCTATGACCTGACTCCATCATCCGTATGACATGAATCTAATCATGCCTATGACCTAACTCCATCATCCCTATGACCTAATTCTATCATGCCTATGACCTGACTCCATCATGCTTATGACCTAACTCCATCATGCCTATAACCTGACTCCAACATGCATAATTGACCTAACTTGGCCATACCTTCAACACCTTGACTCAATCATGTCTAATTCACATAGTTTTCATGACGTACATAAACAATAAATGAAATGAAAAATAAGTACACCATCCATAACTTAAGTAGCATCATCTATATAAATGAGAAATTTTGTGTATCCATATATATGTACACAGATACAAATAAATACAAATATCTCAAATATATTAGATATATCCCTCACTCTCTTCAACACACAGGCCAGTATATATCAAAAATAAACAAAAATGGAGGGTCCGCACAGATATTAATAACCTCCTCATAGGATACCCTCCATGCCTTTCTCACTTGTCTCCTCCTCCTCTACTCCTGTGTGGCATCCTGCTAACATCTCACCACCCTCCATGGGCCTCAGTTTGACCTTTGTTAGTACCTCACCTAGACTTAGCCCTCATGAACTAGTGGCCTCACCTTGAACCTATCTCAGGGCTCGTTGGCCCCCTTTACTCTCCACACTATGGGTGCTAGACCTGGTCCTCTCACTTAGGGCCTTTTGTGCTCTATACTCTGCATAGGTAGGGACATCTATCTCTACAGCCATTATGTGATCCTGATAATATCTCACCTTGCCTAGGGTATCCCTGAATGTAGCCATTGGTACTATCTACGGTGGTTCCATTGGTCTCTTACCCCTATACCTATACCATGGGATCCTATCCCACACTTGCTTGTAAAATGGGACCCCTGTCCCTGAGCCTATGTGGATGCATGTGCCTATACCAGGGCCTAAATGAAAAAAAAATTATCCCTGTGTAGTGGTCTGATGGCCCTACAAACCTGCAACTTGCTCCTCTAGGTCAGCCACCTGTACCCCATCTCCATCTCCACCCTGTGCGGGTGGCCTATCCCTATGTAACTTGGTTCTGAAGGGCTACTACCTGTTCCTATAGAGTAGCAACCTACGCCTCTGACCTTGTCAGTTTCCCCTACACTATCCCCAAGTGTGTCACCTTGGTAGCCACCTACCCCTTTAAGGCATCCCTCTGAATTGTGATAGTTGGTACGTAGGGATACACTTGCATCAGTGGTACTATTAATAGTTGTGTTTTCTCACCACTATCTATATCTATTTTTTCATTCCGGGTGTCATCAATTCATTAGTCTACTGCCTGCTCCTCCTTCCCTGTCAATACCGTCAGTTTTTGTAGAGCCATAGGCCTCTCTAGGTCATCCCTTCTTATATTGTGGGAACGGTGGAGGAACCTCTTACAAAAACCCAAACTGTCATCTGACCTTGTCTATTAGTATTTTCTCGTGTTCCCCGGCATGACATCCCTCTATCAATCTTAGCAGTTGTAGCTCATTATGATCCTATGACCATCTACCTATATGATGGGAAGCCCACACATGGCCTACAAATAATGTCAACCCCAGAGAATCCCTTCAACATCCACCTATAATATGTTACAATCGTGTGTAGCACTAGCAACCCAACACTCTCTAACAGTAGGTAGCCATTGTCTGTATCCTACTTGGACCAAGCTGCCTCAAATACATCTAGATGGGGAATACCAACTAGACGCACACACATGATGTGCTCATATGCCTTGTAGTGTAGCATAAATTTGAAACATAGACTGAACCTCCGTAGCCTCCCATAGGCCCATAACTCTTTGTGTAGTTGCACCAAGAATTTTGGTGCCCATGTAAACTAGGTACTATCCTCCATCATGTCGTGAAGAACCCCCATTAATGTCCATAGGAATCTCCCAGCCTCCACATTTGGAAATGCAAAATAACAAACTGCCTCCATAATCAGAACCACTAACCTCATCTCTTTAGGACGGGCCCTGTATATGTCTCCATAACTGAGGTTGGTGCTATGGAACCATAACTCCACTAGCCCCTTGCTAAACACTGTCAACATCAACTCCTCAGATGCCTCTGAGGTAATGGAATGCACCTGTGTCCCTACTATCAGTAGCTACAAGATCCTATACACATCCTCTAAGGTGACTGTGATCTCACCTGTCAGGAGGTGAAATGTGTTTTTCATTGAATCCCATTTTTCGATGAGGGTGACCATTAAGATTTTCTCCTAAACTATGTGTCGATAGTGTCTGACCCCAATCAGGGTGACATCTACAGCATGGTACCACTCCTCGTTTGACGCACTACCCTCGCACCGATACTAATAGGGGTGGTACCTTATCATGCATCTGCAACTTGTCTCTCTCCTACATCCAACAAACCATAACATCATTTAAACCTCGACCATACCCAACCTCACCCTTGGCTTCCCACCTATTCCCAATATTCTTCCTATCTCATGACCTCTCTCCCTCACACCATCCCTATAGTCATCCGTATTTATACCTATTACCCTGGCTCTTTTCCTTTGACATTATCTTCCTATCTCATGACCTATCTCAACCCCACCCCCTCTCATTTTCCAGCCCATTTTCCTCTAAATGTGGACCGGCATCAATTCTTATTGACTGAAATTCGTCACCTTATCCATGACTGATGCTGGCTAACTCCCACCTACATCGGCCAACCTTTGAATGATGGTCGGTCACTTTCATAGAAAAAAAATCTATAAAACCCCCCTTTTTTCTATAAAAAATCAACATGCTACCCTACCGATCTACCCTTCCCTACCCAAATCTCACCTCAATCCATCCTCACCCCTCTTTACCCTACATAATCCTTCCTCCATTACTATTTCATTTCTATACCTTACAAATAAAAATTTAGTTTCCCCCAAACCCATTTTTACCCCAACCCAATTTCTACAAATAAATTTACCTAACCAACATAAAATGGGATCAAATCCTACCTCGTCGCGATGTTGTCTCTATGGAGGAACATCAGGCTATTACACTCGTTGTCCACCTGACCCCTCTCCTACCTCCACTATCACCAACCTCCCTCCTCACCTCCAACCAACCAACTCGCTCACACCAATCTCATGGACTCGGCTATCGAATGACCTATCACCCACTCTGAGTCTCGCCAACTCCACTCTCCATCTCACTCCTTCACTTTCCTCTTTTTCCACCACTCCTCTGTCATTTTCTAATATTGGAAAATAAAAAATGATTCCACAAAAATTGGAATTTTCCTTTTTAATCCCAATCCACTCTGACCGACATCAATCATATTGATGCCCTAGTCAACCATCGTCGGTCAACATGTAACCGGTGTCGGGTCACACTTCAAACTAGTTTCCCTTACCCCCACTCCCTTTTCACCTGTCACCACTCATGCTCACCCACATTTTATCATTTCATCCACCCATTGAAACATAACTACAAACCCAACCTACCCCCTACATTTCCTTTGTTGCATTTTAGGAGTTGTTAATTTACCTATACCTTGGCCTTACCTGTGCCATGACCTATTTTCCTAGAACTTGAGATACTTGGTGTGACCATTGACCTTATGTACTTTTTATACCTTGCGATGTTGTTACCTATGTTGTTTTAGCCTAACCATCATACCTTGCCTATTATCATGTCGTTTATCCCAACCAAACCTTTGGTGTATTAGAGCATACCTAAATGTTCCTGCACCTGACCCTACATTGTGTTTCTCGACCATATCTTATACCTTGGATACCTGAATCATCTCACCCTTGTTTGGATAAACCTATCGACCTTGGACGATGTAGAGTTTACAATCTCTTCAACCTGGTACCCACTTTACAATCTACATGTGTGTGTGTGTTTGATTGTCATTACCCATGACTCGATTTTGACACTGGCCTATTACCTATTACCTGAGTTGACTGTCACCCTTTCCCTCAATACTCAAACCATAACCCACCTATCCTCATCAGCTACACATTTATCAAACCACTCACCAATTATGTCTTACACGTCATCAGTTCCCAATTTGAAGGAGATCACCTTCACCCATACATGGGGCATTCACTTCGTGTTTTTATCAGCGTTGCTTACCAGTACAAGCTATGCAATAAAAATGGGAAAAATGTAGACACCAATATTGGGTCACACTCCCATTAGTCCCCTTTCGAATAACCAAGTTAAACACATTTACCTAACCAAGAACCTTTTACCCCACATTAATATTAATTTAATTATTTACAATTAAATTAATACTCATCCTCACTTCATTCATTATTTAATTACCCCCAATTAAAACATATTTCCACCTCACAATAGACCTATTCATAGCATGCTTCCATAACTAACTAAGACTTAGCCTATAATGCCCCGCCTCAAGACACCGAAAAACTACACCAAAAGTGACTACAAATTTGGGTAATTTTTATTTTTATTTTTTTAAAGTGGACAATAATTACTAATGCTTTTCTTAACCATTTCCCATTAATAATTAATTTATATAAATTTAATTTACCCAAAAATTAAAATAAACACTAACCTAAAAAAAAATTAATTATTTTATTCTATTAAGTTCACTAGGGTCACAAAATTTAAGTCTAGACACCCCTTGTTATATTTACCCCCTTTTTAATTAGTTTGCCCACATATCCCCTTTATATGTATTTCTCATTCCCATTAAAATACCCATGACTTAAAGTGTGTAAGGTTGAATATGGGCCCTAAGATCAACCTAATCTTGACTCTAGATTTGAATCTTGGCTTAAAGTTTCCCTAAACTTCCTTATGTGCTTTTTATTTTCTTTTCTATTCCTCTTCTCATTTTGCTTTGTCTTGTCTTTTGTAGGTGCAGGCTAAGTAGGATCTTGGAAGTTTTCTTTCATGGAATTTTTTATTAATATTAATATTGTTTCCTTATTTTTTATTCATTTTTATCTTTATTTTGTCATATTTTATACCAGATGTATTCTCTGGTTGGGTAATAGTTGAATACCCAAATATATATTTTTAAAAAAAAATTACCTGAAACACACACACACACACACACACATCAGGATTCTATTTATTTATTGCAAATTATGGTTGAAAAAAAAAACCCGAATTAAAATCATGGATGAAATAGTGCCACGGATTTTTATTTTATTTTATTTTGTGGTGGAGAGTGGTATTTCGGGAAGGGAGGATGTGGAGGTGGGAGTGTGGAGGAAAATAGGTGGGTGGTGGTTTGGTGTGGGTGCGTAGGGAGTGGGGAGGATTCGGCCATCCCCCAAAATTCCTAATTCTTACCTTAAAATTATTCTATATTCCATCGCAAATTTTGTTTCATTATAATTAGTTTTTATTTTTATTGTTTGATTAATGATTATTACTTTTCATCTATTTAATTTAGGTTTTTAATATATATTATTTTATTGTTGTTTTGTTTTGTTTTGTTTTAGTTTTCACTTTATTACTATATATAAAAATCATATAGCTATATAATTTATAAATTAATAATTGGTTTTGTAAGAGAGGCAACATAGTTATAAAATAAAATATGACTATATTAGTTTAATTTAATTTTTTGATCTACTTGTACTATATATGAAATATTGAACAAATTACCATAAGTTGTGAATAATAAAATCTAGTCTTGAAATCAATATGAACTATACAAATTTGAATGATATGAACTATAAGATGATTCCCTTCCTTATGTGAAAAAGTAAAGATGTAGCAAACTATTTCAAATAATAAAAGAGACTTGGAGTTAAGGTTATAACTTAGTGAAGGAGAGGGTATGTTCATATTTGATTAACTATTATTCCCATTTCATTTTGGTAATAAGGAAAGGGAGAAATCTAGTTGTATTCTATTCATTAAATTTCAAAAAAAAACATTAAGAAGAGATGCATTTCAAAAATGGTATTTTAATTTACATACAATCATGTTACAAACATTTTACAAGAAGGGAATCTATATCAAGAATAACAATATTTCCAATAACTCAACTTTCCTTCAAAATGGAGCCCCAAAAAATTCATATTAAGAAATTTTAAACTATCTTACAAGCTTTCATTTCAAAGGTTTAAGTTTCCAAAAGACATAACATAATTCCATAACATTTCATATTCTCAATGGAAAAAAAAATACAAGGTAACGTGTTAATATTAATGGTAGATTTATCAACAAATGTGATGTTAGTTTACATGTAACTCCAAATTTAAAAGAGGATTTTACAAGACAAATAAAGATTCCCACAAAGCCATATTCTTAAAGATACAATGAGAGAGATGTCCACAAAAATATGAAGAAGACAATGAGAAGCTAAGATTATAAGAATCTCTAACTATCTTCCACATTGAGCTCCAAATTTCAAATGCTTTCAAGCAAACCCAACACAAGGAGAAAAAAATTGTTTAACCACCCAACCTTTAGGCATAATCACATGCCTTTCCAAGGTTAGAAGACATGCTAGCCCTCTCCCAAGCCCATAGGAGAGAGAGCTAGCTTTCACAAATTTTACACAAGATTTTCGGAGACATAACTACATTATATTTTCACATTCAAGACAATCCAAACACTGAGAATAACACCAAATTTTGCAAAGAAGGAAAATAGGAGAAACCATATTCTCCCTCCAAAATGTGGAAGAGAAGGAGAGATATCTAAGGGTGTCAAAACTGTGCTCCAAACATTGGATGCACACAAACAAGAATCTTCACAACCTTCTTATTCCTCCAAATCATCAAACCCTCCTTATTTCTCCACCCATTCACCAAAATCCTTCTTGGGAGGATTTTCAAACCCATTGGGTTTCCTCTCCAAGAATGGGTAAGGGGGGTTCAAACCAAATGAACCACCATCCCCACCTCAATCCATATAAGGGGGAGTAAAAAGTTCCTCTCTTTTCCCCCATAAACTCCAAAATCCTTTATGCCATATGATGGATGGAGAAAAGTAAAACATCAAAAGCATACTCAACAAATAGCCACAAAATAAGAAACAACACATACATTTTAAACCCAAAAAAAAGCTAAGTTCTAACATATTATAAAACATTAAATGAGCTCAAGGAGCATACCTCCAAAATCTCTCCAACACTCTAGTTTCTCCACTTCCTTATCCAAGCAATCTTTAGCTCCAAAATCACCAAACACCAAGCAAAAACTCCCCAAAAAAAATTATCTTCTTCCCCCATTAGGGAGAATTTTAAAAGAAGACAACAAATTTCCTCTCAAATGAGGGGGTGACATGTGTCACCTCTCTATTCCCCTCCAAGTCAAAGATTCTTAAAATAAAAAGAAGAAAAGTTAAACTAGCTTTTGACACTCTTCTCCTAAATTACCCAAAATGAAAAACAAAAAAAAACTTATGCAACTTTTAACAAGCACACGTACCAATCCATCTTAAATAGATGGTGACCAAAGAGAGGAAAAATGGGAGGGAAACTCCCTCTATGCCTTGAAATTAAGCCCCCATACCTATTAGGTAGGGTCCCAAGGGCCTATTTTAATGCTAAGTGAACTCCCAAAGTTAAAAGGGGTCACTTAAAATGGCTAAAATAGCCAAATTTCGGGTTGGGCACATTTGGACACAAGTGTAGAGGATGTGGGTCCCACCCAAGGGTTCACATGTGACCCTAATCCCCTCTAATTAAATACACCATCACCCAAACACGAAATTAATGCAAGTGGGGACCATTAAGTCCGCTAAATCAGGTTTACAAAGCAAACTAAACATCCTAAACAAGATTAATATTACATGACATACTACATTACAAATGAGGGTCACTCGTGGTGCCCAAAGTAATAAAATCTAATACTAAGGCCTCATACAATAAACACAGTTAGGACTTAGCCCCATGGGCCGCTTGTGCACAATTTGTGTAGCCACCTTGAAACCCACGTTTTCCTGTGACCTGTCATTTACACACTCATTGCACACATTAAATGCACTTGTCTGATATAATGTAAATCAACTACTCAATTAATTGATCAATGAAATCTATGCTAGCATATCATCATTCTGAAATTGAAAATGTGACAACATGCATGATTACAACGACAATTTACCATGAGTTATCCCTAGACACACATCCATATAATCCAAGCATGTGACTAACTATCTAACATATCTCAATTAGGTCTAACTAACATCGAAATAAGCTAGTATCCCGCAACATCAAATGAAAAATTTGTCAACATACTAATCAAATCAAATGGTCTTTACGCGCCTAAATATCCATACATGTCCAAGAAGGTCAAATATCATAACATATTATCCAACATATATCAAATCATGTCTATGAATAAAGAACTCAATAGATAACTAAGGCTATAAAAATGTGGGCACTACATCCCCCCTCTCCTAAAATTAGACTTCCTCCTAGAAGTCACTAAAAGAGAAAGGTATATCTCACCCTCAATGGTGTAGCATGCTCCCAAGTAGTTTATGTCTCATCATATCTTTCCCACTGCACTCTAACCAGGTCCAATTCTTGACCCCGAAGGACTAACCTCCAGTGCTCCAATATGCGTACAAGCTTCAGTCTCCACTACCCTCCGTCCTCTACCCTATAATGCCGACCAATCCAAAACATGAGAAACATCTAGTACATATCTACATAGTACAGAAACATGAAATACATTGTGGGCCTATGCAAGGCTTAGTGGCAAAGCTATGCGATAGGCAACTAGACTAATGATCTCTAAAGTATCAAAAGGTACCACAAAACAAGGCGATAGCTAAGAACCCTTTCCATAGTGGATTGGAACCTTATGTGGATGAACTCTCATGAAGACTTTTGTCACCCACTGAGAACTGACGATCAATCCTCTTGGTGTCTGCATATGCCTTCTGGCATGCTCTAGCCTACTCAAGACATTGTCTAATCAGAAAAAATTTGCTGCTCTAAGTCTTGTAGATAAGCTAGTCCCAGAATAATCTTGTCATCTAGTCTATCCCAACTCAGAGGTGTCATGCAAGGTCGACCATACAAAGCTTGGTAGGGAGCCATACCAATGGAACTATGATAGCTATTGTTGTATGAAAAACTCAACTAAATGAAGATAATCTATTGTTGGTCAATCACATACATACTCAACATGTCCTCCCAGTACCTGATTAACCCTCTTTTGTCTATCCATCTATCTCTAGATGATATGCTGAGCTGAAATTAATTTGAGTACCCAGAGCATCCTGAAAGGAAGTCCAGAAAACTGAAGTGTAAATGGTATCCCTGTCATTGATGATGGTCTTCAGAACCCAATTCGACCTAACAATGTTCCCCATAAATACTTTGGTGATGGCCTATGCATTATAGGTGACCTTGGTTGGCAAGAAATGTGTATTCCTGGTCAACTTATCCACAGTGACCATAATGGCATCATGATGACAAGAATACTTAAGGAGTCCTACTATGAAATCCATGGATATCACATCCCATTTCCACTCGCGGATATTATGAGGATGTAAGAGTCCTGCGGGATGAGAATGCTCTGCCTTGACCCTATGGCACTCAAGGTAACATGCAAAAAAATCTACTATATCTTATCGAAGACCCGACCAATAATATAACTCCCTCAGATCGGCGTGCATTTTATTTACTCTTGGATGTGTTGTATAAGGATCTCGATGAGCCTCTGTGAGGATGAATTTACACATATCACCTGACTTAGGCACATAGATGCACCCTATAGAACCAAAGTAAACCATTTTTTTCTAAAATGCACCATGATTATCTACTCTCTAATGAACCCTATGACTCCAACATCTGTCTAGCACCCTCATAAAACCTGTCCTCTGGAAGATGCTCAAGAATTCTACCTCTCAAATCTTACTACAGTGTCAATGAAGAAAGTACATGTTGTCATCTACTAAGTGCATCTGCAACGACATTTTCCTTTCCTTTTATATATTGTACCTCTATGTTGTACTCACATAGGAACTCCATCCAAATCCACTGTCGAGCGTTGAGGTTTGGCTGTGAGAAGATATGCTATAAACTATGGTGGTTATTCCTCAAAATGAATGGTCTACCTAGAAGGAAATGATGTCAATGCATAAGTGCATGGACAACTACTGCAAGCTCCAACTCATGAGTATGATAATTAAGTCCGTAGTCTTTGAGCTTACGTGACTCGAAGGAAATCACCTGATGTTCCTGCATAATAATGGCTCCCAAACCCTCTAGTGATGCATCAGTACAAACAAAAAAAATCCTCTGTAGGGTCCAGAATTGCTAGAATGGGTGCAGTGATTAACCTTTCCTTAAGCAACTGAAAGGCCTGCTCATACTTTTCTAACCAATCAAACTTCTTCCCTTTTATCTGAAGGGATGTAATAGGGTGAGAAATCTTGAACAAACCTACAGTAGTAACCTGCTATACCCATAACACTCCTCATCTTAGTGACGTATTTGGGTGTTGGCCAATCCATAATAGCCTATATCTTAGAGGGATTTACTGAGATACCCCTCGCTTGATATGATGTGACCCAAGTACCGAATATCTTTCTGAAAGAAGCTACATTTTTCCAAGTCCCCATACAACTTCTGCTCTCTCAAAACCTGTAGTACCTATCTCAAATGCTCCTCGTGTTCCTCCTTGGAACAAGAATATATCAATATATCATCTAGGAACATTGAGACATAGTGATCCAGAAAGGTCCTGAAAACTCCATTCATGAGGCTCATGAAGACAGCTGGGGTATTGGTCAAACCAAATGGGAAAAATTTAAAACTCATAATGCCCATAACATTTACAAAAAGTTGTCTTATGAATCTCTACATCAGAAATGCGCAACTGATGATACCCTGACATGAGATCAATTTTGGAGAAACACTCTAGCTCCCTGCATCTGATCAAACAAGTCATCAATCCTAAGAAAGTGGATAATGGTTATTTATCATGACTTTGTTGAGCTGTCTTGAATTTTACACAAAGTCCTGAGAGAACCGTCCTTCTTCACAAATATGACTGGCGCTCCCCAAGGAGATACACTAGGACGAATGAGACCCTTCTCCAACAACTCCTCTAACTAAATCTTGAGCTCATGAAGCTATGGAGTCATCATTCGATAGGGTGCCCTAGAAATTGGTGCAGATCCTGGCACTAAATTAATGGTGAAATCCACCTCTCTATGGGGTGGTAACCCTAGAAGCTCACCTGGAAACACATCTGTATACTCCCTCAAAACTACATGATCATCTAAGGGTGAATGCTCTGGAGTGCTCTATGATTGATCACTGATGGTGATAGAAAACAACTGACAACCTTTACGCATGCTCCGCTTGAGTTTCTTAGCTGAGATCATGTGCAAAGAGATAGGCCTCTACATCCCTAATATCACAACTGCACTCCCAAGATCATCCTGACACTCAATGACCTTATTTTGGCAATCCACCTAGGCCTGATGAGCCTCAAGCCAATCCATACCCAAAACTACCTCATAGGATCCTAGAGGAATAACTCGAAGGTCAAGTGTAGTGGAGAATACTCCAAAATCAAGTATGCAATTCTCCACATATGAGTCCATAGCGAGTTTTTCCCTAAAGGTCAACTCAACCTACTAACTATCTAGTTGCCTAGCCACCACTATCCCACACTGGTCCAATACAAAAGGAGATATAAAATAATTTGAAGCACCTGAATCAAAAAGTACTGAGAAAGAAATACCCCTAATAGTACATGTCATCTCAATAATTATGGCCTAATGCTTAGCCTCGCGGTTATCAACTGCTGCATACACATGATGAGTGCATCCCATGTCACCCACCATATACTCATATCTAAGAGCTCTCTTCATATCCATGGTAGTGGATTTGTGTGAGAACATATACACATAGTGATCAAGAGAACCACAAATATAACATCCTCCTGTACCCCTCTAAGATGGGGTCCCTCCTGGACTCTAGTGAATTGATATTTTCGGCCTAACCCTAGCAGACTATTGCATGAAAGCTGGATGTACTTGTTGGGTACCCTATCTCCTATCCCTAGATCCACCAAAACCTCCTATAGCACCACCTTGTTATAAGCTCTGAGTATTTTTAGCCCTCTGTTACTAGTGGCCATGATGTTGTGTCTGCTACTATGGATGCGGTGGAGCCCTCGTAGCTGTTGTTGAAGGCCAGAATCCTCCTCTAAGGGGTGGTGTTGTCCCCTGTGACCTCTAAATCTGAAAGGCACGTATCCTATCCTGAAACTTGCTCTTGTTCATATCTCGATGCTCCTATTCCCTGATCCTATTCTCCTTGGCTAAGTAGGCCTTTTCAATGGCCTTCTCAAGCATGGGAGAAGATAGCATCCTAACTACTCCTACTATATTTGCATTCAGACCCCGAATAAACATGTTAACTTGTAATTTCTCATCTTACAGGTAGTCCACATACTGCAAAAGGTCTAGGAACCTACTTTTATGTTGTCCTATTATAACAGATCCCTGTCATAAGTCATGAGACTCATCAATTCTCTTCTGTATAAAATTATCTAACATATAACGATCCCTAAAATTCTCCTTGAACAACTCCCAGGTCATTGTCTCTCGAGTCAAATGGAGCTTCCACTCATTCCTCCACAAAACGTCTGTTGAATCTAGGAGGAGGTGTATGGTGAACCTGGATTTTACATTGCTCTCATAAGAGTGCAAGCCAAAGAAATATCTAGGCTAAGGAGCCATGACTTGGCCCCAAAGCCATCTGTAGAGCCTGTGTAAGTAGGCAGATGCAAGCGAAGAAGATCCCTAATCACACTGCATATATCCTGATCCTGGCAATGTAGTCCAACAGGTGAATGAGGTCGTTTATCCCCAAATGGTCCCTCAAGACTGTGAGAATGGCTCTGACAATATGAGACCACCCTCTCACGGTGAATGGAAGGGCTACGCAACCTCTCTCGCCTAGGGGTATCATGCTCTAGTGGCTTTGAGTGTGTGTCCTCGCCTATTGGCTCCTTGTCTCCTGACTAGATGTCCTCCTCTCTTGCCTCATGTGGTGATGGAAGATGTTGTTGTACCACACCAATCAACTATTGAAGATCCTCTAAGATCTGAGGTCCTGACTCGGGTACCTACGGCTGAGGCGTAGGCAAACTACATCCCAAAACCCTAACTGATCGTCGTCTCCTGGGTGCCATCCTATGTACGAGGCAAGAAAGTGGATTATTAAACTATTAAATTATAAATGGTTGCGGGAAAGGTTTTTATCAATATTTTATTATTATTATTATTATTATTATTATTATTATTATTGTAATGTTATTAAAATATTGTTTCCTAGTTAATTAATTACCCAGAGTGTCCGCATGTGCGAACCTTTGCTCTGATACCAAATGTAATGCCCCACCTTGGGACACCAAAATACTACACCAAAAGTGACTACAAATTTGGGTTATTTTATTTTATTTTATTTCATTTTTTATTTTTTCAAAGTGGACAATAATTACTAACACTTTTCTTAACCATTTCTTGTTAATAATTAATTTATATAAATTTAATTTACCCAAAAATTAAATAAACACTAGCCCAAAAACAACTTAATTATTTTATTCTATTAAGTTCACTAGGGTCACAAAATTTTAGTCTACACACCCCTTGTTATATTTACTCCCTTTTTAATTAGTTTGCCCACACATCCCCTTTATATTTATTTCTCATTCCCATATAAATAACCATGACTTAAAGTGTGTAGGGTTGAATATGGGCCCTAAGATCAATCTAATCTTGACCCTAGATTTGAATCTTGGCCTAAAGTTTCCCTAAGCATCCTTATGTGTTTTTTCTTTTCTATTCTATTCCTCTTCTCATTTTGTTTTGTCTTGTCTTTTGCAGGTGCAGATTAAGGAGGAGCTTGGAAGTTTGATTTCATGGAGTTTTTTATTATTATCAGTATTGTTTCCTTATTTGTTTAATCATTTTTATCTTTATTTTGTGAGAGTTTATACCAGATGCATTCTCTGATTGGGTAATAGTTGAATACCCAAATATATATTTAAAAAACAAATCTTCCTGAAACACACTTTTATTTATATATATATATATATATATATATATATATATATATATATATATATATATATATATATATATATATATATATATCAGGATTGTATTTATTTATTGCAGAGTATGGTTGGAAAAAAAAAACCCAAATGAAAATCACAAATGAAATAGTGCCGCAGATTTTTATTTTTATTTTTATTTTTTGTGGTGGAGAGTGGTATTTCAGGAAGGGAGGGTGTGGAGGTGGGAGTGTGGAGGAAGAGAGTTGGGCGGTGGTTTGGTGTGGGTGCGTAGGGAGTGGGGAGGGTTCAGCCCTCCCCAAAAATTCCTTTTTTCTTACCTTAAAACTATTCTATATTCCATCACAGATTTTGTTTCATTATGTTTACTTTTTTGTTTTGTTTTGTTTTGTTTAATGTTTATTACGTTTACTTTTATTTAGGTTTAGGTATATTTATATATATATATATATATATATATATATATATATTTGTTTATGTTTATGTATATATATATAGTTTGTCACTTTATTAATATAGTATAAAAATAATATATATATATATATATATATATATACTCATATATATATATATATATAATTTTTATATTTATAGATTATAATATATATTAAATATTTTTTTGTGCTACAATATGTAACAATGTATGGTAGTAAGACATATAACTATATAACTTATAAATTAATAATTGGTTTTGTAAGAGATGCAACATAGTTATAAAATACAATATGACTATTAATTTAATTTAATTTTTTGATCTACTTGTACTATATATGAAATATTGAACAAATTACCATAAGTTGTGAATAATAAAATCTAGTCTTGAAATCAATATGAACTATACAAATTTGAATGATATGAACTATAAGATGATTCCCTTCCTTATGTGAAAAAGTAAAGATGTAGCAAACTATTTCAAATAATAAAAGAGACTTGGAGTTAAGGTTATAACTTAGTGAAGGAGAGGGTATGTTCATATTTGATTAACTATTATTCCCATTTCATTTTGGTAATAAGGAAAGGGAGAAATCTAGTTGTATTCTATTCATTAAATTTCAAAAAAACATTAAGAAGAGATGCATTTCAAAAATGGTATTTTAATTTACATACAATCATGTTACAAAACATTTTACAAGAAGGGAATCTATATCAAGAATAACAATATTTCCAATAACTCAACTTTCCTTCAAAATGGAGCCCCAAAAATTCATATCAAGAAATTTTAAACTATCTTACACGCTTTCATTTCAAAGGTTTAAGTTTCGAAAAGACATAACATATTTCCATAACATTTCATATTCTCAATGGAAAAAAATACAAGGTAACGTGTTAATATTAATGGTAGATTTATCAAAAAATGTGATGCTAGTTTACATGTAACTCCAAATTTAAAAGAGGATTTTACAAGACAAATAAAGATTCCACAAAGCCATATTCTTAAAGATACAATGAGAGAGATGTCCACAAAAATATGAAGAAGACAATGAGAAGCCAAGATGATAAGTAATCTCTAACAATCTCCGACATTGATCTCCACCTTTCGAATGCCTTCAAAGGAAACCAACACAATGAGAAAGAGCTTGTTTAACCACCCAACCTTTAGGCATCATTACATGCCTTTCCATGGTTGGAAAACGTGCTAGCCTCCCCCAATCCCATGGGAGAAAGAGCTAGCTTCCACAATTTTTGCACAAGGCATAGGGAGACATGCCAACATTAAATTTTCACATTCAAGACAATCCAAACACTAACAAGAACACAAAAATTTTGCAAAGAAGGAAAAAGAGGAGAAAACCATATTCTACCTCCAAAATCGGGAAGAGAAGAAGAGGTCATCTAAGGTGCCAAAAGTGTAGCTCCAAACATTAGATGTACATAAACAATAATCTTCACAACCTCCTTATTCATCTCAAAGCCATCAAACCCTCCTTATTTCTCCACTCATTCACCAAAATCCTTTTTGGGAGGATTTTCAGAATCCATTGGGTTTCCTCAACAAGAATGGGGAAGGGGGGTTCAAACCATATGAACCACCTTCCCCACCTCAAACCATACGAGGGGAGTAAAAAAAGAACCTACATGGCTTGTCCCATCAAGCCATGAGGTTTGAGAGGGAAAATCCCTCTCTCTTCCCCCATAAACTCTAAAATCCATCATGTCATATGAGGGATGGAGAAAAATAAATAAAACAACAAAAAGCATACTCAACAACTAGCAACAAACAGAGGAAACAACACATACATTTTAAACCAAAACAAGAATCTAAGATCTAGCATATATATAAAACATAAAATGAGCTCAAGGAGCCTACCTCCAAAATCTCTCGAACACTCTAGCTTTTTCCTCTTCCTTATCCAAGCAAGCTCTAGCTCCAAAATCACCAAGCCTCCAAGCAAAAGCTCCCCCCCCCCCAAAAAAAGAAAAAATCTTCTTTCCCCATGAGGGAGAATTTGAAGAGAAGCCAAAAAATATCCTCACAAATGAGGGGGTGACATGTGTCACCCCTCTCTTCCCCTCAAATTAAAAATATTCTCAAAATAAAAAGAGAGAAAAGATAAATTAGCTTTTAACACTCTTCTCCCAAATTACCCAAAATGAAAAATAAAACAAACTTGTGCAACTTTTAACAAATACACATACCAATCCATCTTACATGGATGGTGACCAAAGAGAAGAAAAATGGGAGGGAAAATCCTTCTATGCCTTGAAATTAAGCCCCCATACCTATTAGGTAGGGTCCAAGGGCCTATTTTCATGCTAAGTGAACTTCCAAACTAAAAAGTGGTCACTTAAAATTCCTAAAATGGCCAAATTTCAGGGGTTGGCACATTTGGGCACAAATGTAGAGGATGTGGGGCCCACCCAAGGGTTCACATGTGAACCTAATTCCCTTTTAATTAAATACACCATTACCCAAACAAAAAATTTAATGCAAGTGGGGACCATTAAGTCCCCAAATCAAGTTTACAAAGCAAACTAAACATCCTAAACAAGATTAATATTACATGACATATTACATTACAAATGAGGTGTCACTAATGGTGCCCGAAATAATGAAAGCTAATACTAAGGCCTTATATGATAAACACAGTTAGGACTATAGCCCCATGGGTTGCTTGTGTAAAATTGTTGTAGCCACCCCTGAAACCCACGTTCTCATGTGACCTGTCACTTGCACACTCATTGCACAAATTAAAACGCACCTATCTAATACAATGTAAATCAACTACTCAATAAGTGATCAATGAAATCTATGCTATCATATCATCATCATGGAATTGAAAATGCAATAACATGCATGATTACAATACAATTTACCATGAGTTAGCCCTAGAGATAAATAAAAGTGACATACATCCATATAATCCAAGCATATGCAACTAACTATGTATCTAACTATAGCATGCAATTAAGTCTAACCAACATCGAAATAAGCTCAGTATCCCGCAACATCAAATGAAAAATTTGTCAACATACTAATCAAATCAAATTGGCGCCACACAGCCCAAATATCCATACATGTCCAAGAAGGTCAAATATCATAACCTAATTGTCTAACATATATCAAATCCCTGTCAAATCATGTTTATGAATAAAGAAGTCAATAGATAACTGAGGCTATAAAAATGTGGGCACTACATAGCCCTACTTACCTTAATGAACTAAGACTTAGGTCAACCCTAAAATCACATGCCTATTCTCCCTCTAACCACTTTCCTACGTATCTAAGCTTAATGTTCCATTTAGACCTGACACAAATGAGAAAAAACTGGGAGAGGATAGCCAAGATATGCTAGTTTAGGAAACCTACGATATCATGCCTTAACGATGCCAGTCAACCCAAAACTGATGCTGGTAACCCTAAACCATCGTCGATTACCATATAACCATTTTGGAAAACTTATTTAATGGGTTAGACACATTCTCAAGTTTTTGGGAGCAAAGGAGATCTGCATGTAATTAAGAACCAGAGCTCTTTTTCACATCCAGGAACCGATAACTAGAAAAACCATTGATCAGAAGACTTGTGCATTCACAGGAGCACTTCGTGAAGCATTATCATGACAATGATCATCATTTTACCAAAAAACCATCACCACCACCCAGTCATTTAACCTATATAGCCGTAAGTGTGTCTCTAACCTGCACCACTTTATTTCTAGTTAGTTTATAAGAGTTCTTCACCTTTTTTTATCTACCATCAACTACATTTTCACCCCACCACTATTGCCTTCCTGTGAACCTGACCATATCCATCACTCATAACCCTTTTTATCACCTCTATATAATCCTGAGTACCTATGGATATTCCCAACATCTCCCAAAGCTAAACCAACTCCTCCCCATCTTTGATCAAGTTTCAAACAAATCCAAAACCATGAATTGTTGAGTTATTACCATCCCACGGTAATCGTCTTCAGTTCTTACTAAATTTTCGTCAGTCATACCAGACCGATGTCAGTCTCTGTATTTGGCAGTCCTACTAATACTAGATCCCAATACCCATTTTCTAGTGATTCAAGTGACCCATAATCTGACCTTGACCTACTCCAGCACCTTAGTTATTCACCTTATTTCCAAATCTGATCATAGCCTAACCTATTATGTTAGATTTGCTTATTGTATTTGGATGAGATACCTAAATCATATCAACTATAATAGGATTCTATTTACTTATGTTATTTCTTACATTAAATTGTATTAAATAATGGGTTGACTACCACTGAGGAAGTATCACACTTCCTGGATCTAGCACACGCTAGGCAACCCACTGACATATATTATTTAATCCTCTTTTGTGGTCTTGTTGTGTATTTCAAGTAGTTCCTCCTAGCCAAAAGGAAGCTCTCACAGTGAACATCAGATATTAAAGTCAAAATGCATGCACAACCTTAAACCGAATATCACAATAGGTATTCCTCCTTGGCCCACACCCTTATCTGTTTCATCTAAAAACTTACAGAAAATGGTGAAACATTTTGGCATGCCCGGTGGGACCCATCTGGGGTTTCTTACATTTTATTCATTCCTAGGTAAAAGGTGTGTGTTTGTTTCCCTTCTGAAAGGCTTACACATTAATTTTCCTCTTTGGAATCTTCCTCTCTTTCTATTGTCTAAAAGCAATCATGTTTTTGGTACTATAAAAAGAATACTTATTTTTTGTCATTCGTATTCCATTACTGAAAGAGCATCCCTCTTCATGTTCACTACTTATTACATTAAATATCACACTTTTGTTTGGGCTTAAAACACTTGCATAACATTATGATTTTTTACATTTTAGATCACATTAAAAATGTGGGTAAACTATATGCTAGAAGTCATGCCTAACTGATGGTTGACATAACTGAATGATAGAAAAGAACATTCCTTCTTCTCTCTCTTTGTCAAACTACACAAATTGAAATATATACATCTTCTTAAACAACATCCTACCCAGAAGAAGCTTTCAACGATCACACGATCAGAGGACTAGTAGTGAGCACCCAACTTGTTATCATTGTCTAGTCATTACCTTAGACAACGGCCCGCCCCCGCCATAACATAACTTAAAACCTCACCTTTAGAATTTCATTCTTCATAGGAAGCCTTCCCAACCAAAAATTGTACTCTAAATTCATGAGTCAATATTTAAAATAGCATAAGCTAAACACATTAAAATCACTTGATTTTGTTACGTATTTTTCTTATCTTTGTGCTTAACTTGTGTTTTTAGGTGCGAGGATACAATTCTTCATTTTTATTTCTTGCCTTTCACACTACACCATCACAGTTGGAGTATTCTGACTTTCCCTCCCTGAATATGTTTTTTCCCATCTTTTTTGTTCCCTATGACATTTACATAGTACAGTTTTCCTGATATATGCTGATTTACATGGTGTTGACTTATAGCCAAACTAATGCCCTCATATTTCATGTCAGCCATCAACCACTCCCACCTAGTCTGTCACTGCCATCCATTCTGTCACCACACATTGGCTATTTTTGGATGACCAACTATGAAGCATTTTACATGGATGCAAGCTAAAGATAGAGTGGTAAACTGATAGTTGACTAAGGGAGATCTATTGTTAACACTCTTGCATGTAAGCCTATTTTTATAATGGCGCGTGGCTAATAATAGCATGTGAACTAGTCTGGGATTAGATAAGCTGTGAAGGGAAAGTCCCCACCCTTGTAAATATGTAGTGAACTATGCAGTAAATAGATATAGAGAGAGATAGCATAGATATATGTGTAAGAACTAGGGTATAGTGAGATTATGCTTCTAGATATCTTACACACATGAGCGTATACTACTGCTATTGTAATGAAGCTTCTATGTATTTACTGCAATTAATATAGTGGAGATTATGGACTGAAACAAGGTGTTCTCATGGTTATAATTCAGTATTGCATGTTTGATTCCATTATGGTTATCTATTAAATCTGTTATGTTCTAGATCTAGGTCTGAATATGCAATGTATGAAAGATATATTATCTATAGATCCAAATGATTAAGGTATTCATCATGCTAACATCCTGCAATAACAAGGCTAAATATGGGCTTGGTACCTTTTCACACTTCAGGTGAGCACTCAGTTTAGGCTGAGTGATCTGCCAGTGTGCCTAGGCTTGTATTGTTGAATTCTATGTTGAATCATTGGTTCTATTACCAAGACATACCATACGAATCTAGTAACACTCCCCCTGAAGAATCCTTTAGCTCCTTCTATTCTCCATATTTTTGTGTAAAGCGTCCAACTAACCATTATACCTTTTATTTGAGCCTTGCACTTGAAGTCGTGATTTGATGACATCGAGTGGCGTTGTCATATAAGCGCTAACACCACTTGAAACACCTCTAAAAATTAAACCCTCAAAAGAAAATTGGTCTTGCCACCTTGCATCAAGTTCCCATCTCATTTTCCCATACTCAATTGTCTCCTTTAGTGTTTCATAAAGCATAACCATCAAACCTGCAAATGGAACATCTCTTGCTAGGGTGGACCAGTAACCTTCATATAAGCCTCTCAATCCTTCTTATTTCCAGATAGAGGTTCTTGGCTGAAATATTCGAGAATAGTATTCACACATAATAGCACCAGACTTCAATGAAGAGGCCTTATCTTTGGATATCATTGAATACCATGATATTATGGTTCCTTTCAATTGCATAGGCTACTTCACTACTTCACATGGAACATATATATAAGATCCTAGAGTGTCTCTAACACCTCCACCAATGAAGTGAATCTAATGACCTTCAAGAGTGAGATTTTTTTTCTCTAACCATTTCTTAGTGGACTCTATTACACCAAAGTGGGTTTCCCCAGTCGCCAATGATCTAGTTAATGCTAGAGTTATTCCTCTATAAAAACTTCTAAAGCCATTAGTATACCATACTATTTTCACCATCTGGTGAATACTAATTGATGACTCAACTCCTCTAACCATAATTACACTTTACATCCTTGGCTTTGTTGTGTCAACCGAGTGCATAATAATTTCACTAAAAGCCCCAGCCAAACCACCCCAAAAAAATTCTTGTAAAATTGTGCCTGGGGTAATTGGAGGCTCTGTCACCTACTGGGAATTTTTCACCATTGCCATCGTATGGATTTTCCTTCAAGCACAATTCACCCACCTTTAAAAAAAGATTTCTTCTTGCTGGTTTGTAATGCAGACAATTTACAGTGGGAAAACATGGAGGAAATTTATTAAGGTCTTCATCATGCTAACATCCTACAGCAGTAACCCTAAAGAGGGGCCTCGTACCTTTGCACACTTTAGGTGAGCACTCAGTTTAGGCTAAGTGATGTGTTAGTGTGTTTGGGCTTGTTTTTCTAAATTCTAGGTTGCATCATTGATTCCATTGCCAGGACCTCTTTCTCATTTATTTTCAAGATGGTTCATGATGAAGACATACCAATTGGCCTTAGCAAGTGTTGAGGAGTGGATACATGATGTAGAAGAAGAATACACACTGTGGTTCAACATTGGATCTAAGTTTAACGCACGTGGATTGGTGGAACAGAATCTATATGATAGTTTATATGATAGATTCTTCATTATCTTTTGAGTAGAATTATACGAGTGACTGATTGCATATGTATCTAAGTGGAATTAGAGTTATCACACACTTTTCTAGACACAAGAAGAATTTTAGGCCCTCTATGATGATGATCTGATTTGGAATCGAGATATCGATACGTGGTTCCATGGTGTTTTGAATAGTTATATCTTTGAGTACTAAATTTCCACTTATTCGTGTCTAGAGGTAGCTAAATTCTAGTTTTTACGATATCTAAGGGGAGCTTACCTACAAGGCATTCCACTGGAAATCAAAATACTGATGGCAAATTTGAATTTGGAGAGTAAACCGATGGCAAATTAAACCCCACCATGCATGGGCGCAAGAGCAGGTTTGGTAAAAGATGGCAGAATTAGTGTCAAAAAGGTAGAGAGAGGAAAGTTGGATTAAGTATAATGAGGCACGCAAGAGGGAGGTACAAAAGTAGGAGGAGGTTGTAGAGTGGATGGTGTTGAGGAGAGAGATGTCTCGTGAAGGATTTGGATCTCACAGAGGAGACATGGAGCCAGAGCATCAGGAACTCCCCCATCTAGGAAATCATGACAGGGATCCCTCCTCATCCTCATGTAGAAGCATGCTAGCAAAGATGACCTGGACCACGGGCATGCATCTGAATCCACCTGGCAACCTTGCCCTTACATTTGGTTTTCCAGCATCTAGTACAACAAACAGTCAACAAGCTAATTCAAGTAATGGAAGAGAAGGAGAAATTCTTATGAAAGGCACAGTAATGGCTGTGAAAATGCCTTCATTTTTATATGGAAGTACTTTTTCAGGTGTATCATTAGCGTAGAATACAGGCGTGCTGATTTTTGGACTAACTTCTAGAAGTGGTAACACTTCACAGACTATCAGGGTACAGTTTAGTTCTACTATTAGGACATAGGGAAGTACATCTTTTGGTCCAACACTAGCTACAGGTTTGGGATTAGGAGGCATGGGTAGCTCTAGTTCTAGTTGATTTGGTGGTTCTGGAGGCAGGGGAAACACAAGAGGTTCTGGATCAGGTGGGCAAGGTCCACACTAACCCCAGAATTTTTATATGGAGATGTCTCTTTGTCTTCAATACTATAGGGGCATAGAAGATATTGTTGAACATGTACACATATGTGAAATATTGTGGCACGCAAAAGGAATCATGGCTTTTGAGCATAGGGAAATCCAATTTTCTACTATGTTACAAGGGCGTGAATGTAGCTGGTACAGAAAGTTTGACCCTGATTAGACTTATGTAGATTATACAGCTTTAAAAGATGCATTCCTTAAAGAGTTTCACATCCTTGAGTTTGAGCGGAAGAGTATAAGTGCACTCAAGGATATTAAGCAAGGCACTACTGAGAGTGTTAGATAGTATGATTCCCATTTTATAACGTTGTTATCTAAGCTTTCTTATGATATAAATGCAAGCCAACATGCATAGTGGTTTGTTGGGGGCCTGATAACCCCTTTTAGAAGGGCATTATCACATAAGACATACACTGATCTGCGCAAAGCACTTGTAGCATCCTTACACACTAAGGTAGTTGGAATTATCGATACTGGGATGAGCCCATTTTTAGAAGCAAAGATCACAGCTATGGTAAAAATGTTGGAGAAACTATTAGGAAATTCATCACATGAGACGTGTATAGGGATTTGGTGTACAGATTGTGAAGTAGAAGGTCACACAAAGGATAGTTGTCCTTACAAATTAGTACACTCATTATTGTTGGATTGTGAGATATGCCATTTAAACCATGATGTTAACCGCTTCCCATTTTTTGAATGCACGATAAGGAAGAAAATTTCAAGCTACTGTAAAATCTGTAGGTCCATGACTCATGACACGGAAGACTGCCAGCTGATTGGTCAGATCCATGATGTTATATATATTGGTGTATGGAAAATAGGAGTTTCAGATAACTCTAAGGGAAAGAACGAGCACCAGGACCGGGATCACAATCAGGCATGCTACGATTGGAATGAAGGGCATTTTGAAGGCATTCGTGGTAGAGGTAGAGGATACCATAGTGGATTTGGAGGATGAGGTCGTGTTAGTGAAAGAAGTGAGTTTCCTCATGGAACATGTGATACATGTGGATCTCCTGACCACTACAGGCATGAATGTCCTCAGAATATTACATGTTCTTTTTGTGGAAAGAACCATAGCTATGAGGAGTACCCAGACTTGTATGAGCATCTTAGTAATAATCCTAGATCAAGAAGAACAAGTGGGAAGTATATTCCACTAGCCATGGGCTACACCGAGGACACAGGTAAAATTTTCCATGCCCATTTCCATATCACAATGGCACAAAAGGAGTTATACGACTAGGAGTTAATGGATGAAGATATGGTGATAGTGTGTACAACTAAGAAATTGCCATGGTTGATGCACATGCACATGGATGAACCAGACTTTGATGTATGTGAGGAGTCATGCATGTCAAGGAGGCTAAAAAAGACACCTCAGGCCAGACACATAACAGTAAAGCCTACTATTATGTCTGATGAATAAGTGAGCATTGCTTTGGTGAAGGTCTCTATAGAGGTTGCACAATGGAATATAGATAAATATTTCCTAGTTTTCCTACACCTCTAGAGAACATAGAGGAGCAAAAAGATGAAAAAATGAAGGATGGAGAAGAGGAAGAAAAGGGGGTAGAAGAGACAACAACAGAGGATGCTTAGGACATAACAACACAAGTTCCCAATTTGAAAGCCTAAGTTCCTAAGTAGCCTAGATCAAGAATAACAGGTGGGGAGTATATTCCATCAGCCATGCGCTACTTTGAGGACACATGTAAAAGTTTACATGCCCATTTCCATATCACAATGGCACGAAAGGATTTATACGGATGGGAGTTAATGGATGAAGATATGGTGACAGTGCGCATAAGGAAGCAATTATCATGGTCGATGCACATGCACATGGATGAACCAGACTTTGATGGATGTGAGGAGTCATGCATGGAAAGGAGGTAAAAAATGACACCTCAAGCCAGATGGATAACAGTAAAGCCTACTGTTATGTCTAATGAACAGGTGAGCAATGCTTTGGTGAAGGTCTTGATAGAGGTCACATGATGGAATATGGATAAAGTTGTGATAATTAGGGTGTTGAGGAAGGAGATCAAGACTAAGGATGATGAGATAGCGCACCTAAAATAGGAAAAATATTTTACACAGAAGAAGAATGATGTGTTTATCAGCATGGTAGAGGAGATTGGTGACAATGTCAAGAAGGCTAGGCCACACTTAGAGCCCAAGGTACCCAAGATGTTTCCTTCAGAAATACATTATTTCAGTACATTGGTGGACTTAGTGCTTGAAGATGAACCTCTACGCATGCCTGAGCCAAAGGATCCAACATAGGAAGTACAGTGCAAAAAGGCTTCGGTGATGCATAAGATATCATCATATGAAGGATTGCTTCAGAGCTTGCAAGAGGAACTCAAGAAGGTGGATCAAGCGTTGAATATTTTTACAGTGCCAAAGGCCCTTTAGAAGGACCAGGACTATTTTTGAAGACAATGAGGTCCTAAAGGCCATGAAGGATGAGACATTGGGCCACACAAAATGATTAGAACTTGTTAATCAAAAGTGTGAGGCCCTTACAGCCACTCAGGAACCTCACAGGGAAATGTTAGATGAGCAAACTCATCGCTCAAAAGATGGACTTGTTGGAAGGGAGAATGACTAGCATGTCCAACATTGTGTTGGTATTACAAAATGAAAAAGTATATATTGCAAGGGATGAATTAGATTCAATGGCATTGGATATTCCAGAGAAAGAAAAGGCCATGCTCAATGACTAGCAGTCCTTAGAGGCGGAGATAAAAGAGGAATATCCAGAATTGATTATTCAGGTTGAAGACATTCTTTCATTCATCAAAATTTTTTCTATTAGTCTATCCATATTCTTTGATTCATTTTTAGGGATAGCCATTGTCAGGGTGGCAATGTAATTAGTGTGGGGTAATGTTGATCAGTCATAATTTGGCACTTAGAGAAGGAAATGTAGAAGGTTCGTGTGGGAGATTATAGTGCATTCAAAGGCACGAAAGCATCGGAGAGGATCGCGTACTAAACAAAGACAAATTCAAGACTTATCAATTTTCATGAGGATCTATTTTTGGTGATAGCGTGCGGAGCACTCAAACCAATTGGAGACTTGTGCGGCACACATTGGCTATTTTTTGATGATTAACTAAGAAGTTTTTTGCATGGATGCATGATAAAGATAGAGTGGTGAACTAATAGTTGAATAAGGGAGATATATTGTTAACACTCTTGCATACAAGCATAATTTTGTAACAGTGCATGGCTAATAATAACATGTGACCTATTTCAGGATTAGATAAGTGGTGAAGGGAAAGTCCCCACCCTTATAAATCTGTAGTGAACTGTGTAGTAGATAGATATAGAGAGAGATCATAGATATACGTGTGAGAACTAGGGTATAGTGAGATTATGCTGCTAAATCTGTTACATGCATGAGTGTATACTATTGTTATTATAATGAAGCTTCTGTGTATTTACTGCAATTAATATATTGGAGATTATGGATTGAAACAAGTTGTTCTCATCATTATAATTTAGTATTGCATGATTGATTCCATTATGGTTATTTGTTAAGTCTATTATGTTCTAGATCTAGGTCTAAATATGCACTATATGAAAGACATATTAGCTATAGAGCTGAATGATTAAGGTATTCATCATGCTAATATCCTGCAATAACAACCCTAAAGAGGGGCCTGATACCTTTACGTGCTTCGGGTGAGTGCTCAGTTTAGGCTGAGTGATGTGCTAGCGCACTTGGGCTTGTATTGCTGAATTCTAGGCTGCATCAATATTAAACATTGAATTACATAGAAGCTTCTTACATTACAAAGCATCATGATAAGCTATGTGTGTATCAAATCTAGTAGTGTAACTCTATAATAATTCACTATTCAGTATATCTAACTACATAGTTCACTACATATTTATAGGGATGGGAACTTTCCATTCACCGCCTACACACTTCCCAAAATAGGTCACATGCTAATAATAGTCATACACCTTTACAATAACATGTACACATGCAAGTGCACTAATAATAGACATCCTATACTTAACTGGAAGAATTAATCCTATTATTATCTTGAATTCATGCATGGCACTTATCAGATGCTCATTCCCAGAATAAAATTTACGTGTCGCGCAAGTCTGCATCCCAATGTGTGCTCCATACGCTATCTTCCAAAAATAGCCCACATCCATGAAAATGGCTAAGTACCAAATCAACTTGTCCTAGCATGCGTGAATCCTATATGTGTCTTCTCCTTAGGAAAATATTGTTTTATCAACATGGACGAGACAAGGATGACATACCATTTTTTATTACCTGACCCTTCCTTGTCAATTTTTACATTGAATAGCTTTTATTAGCATTTATTAGGGTGATAAAATCATGTACACACACCCTAGGGGTGCGTAAGCATCCACGGGGTGTGTACACATCAAATTTATATGTACACGCATGATCCTATATCAAAATATGTGTACACGAACATGCATGCATAAAAATTGGTGCATATGCACCCTTGTTCAGCCATTGGGTATGTGCTAGCACACACACACAATCCCACATGTATGTGGCATAAAGGACATGCATGCGTGAGTCATGTAGGTTAGTAGGGAGTGCGTGCACATGAAAAACATAGGCACATAGGTGTCCAAAATGGTGTATATGTGTCCTATGTGCACACACACTAGAGAAGGCGTGCACATGCCTAAAAGGGCATGCAGGTGTTGAACAGAGGAAATTTTACACTTAGAAGGATGTTAGTGAGATGACTAGGATAATGTAGATGAAGTTTGATTTAGTGTAATAGAATAATAGAAGAAGATAGAATAAAATTAGCTCTAACACATGTCGTGTTACTTTGTAGAGAGGATTATCATCCCTACATGTGAGGGAGCAACATTGTCATCTAGTGGCCATAGAGGCAAGCTTCCATTGACGCCATAGACTAGTGATGGATATACTGTTGGAGGTGACTAGGTTATCCCGCGTAGCTAGGATGCCACTGATTACTTTAGATCATGGGATACTTACGGATTTGGTAGAGAGATGACACAGTGAGAGCCAGTGCTTCCAGATCCTGATAGGCGAGATGATAGTTACCCTCGAGGATGTTTGGCGCATTCTATGTGTACTTATCAAAGGACAACTCATTGAGTATATTAGTGTTAAGTATAAAATATTAGACTACCTTATTGAGGTTTTTGGATGTGATCATATACCTCACCGATGTATGATAGCGTACCTAAACCGATGCATCGCAGATCTGAGCTTTCATCACATGGTGTATCTGATGGATCTTGTCAGCAGATTTCTTCTCACTGAAAAGAAAATTTCTTCATTTCCACATGGATTGATCAGCATTATATGAGGTTTATTCCATGGTGAGCGATATTATTGGGGCTAGTGCATACTGACACATTTATACTGGGATTTACATCTTATCACATACCACAGTCAGAAGACCATGGGTCCTGCCACACTGTTGCATATATGGGAATGGGACCACATAGCTATTAGTTTCCCTACATGTGTTATACAATTTTGAGATCCGAAGTAGCCTTCAACCATGGGATTGGTCTCCATTGGAGATGATATCCATGGGAACATGGTAAATACTAATCATTATCGAAGGTAGTTTGATGACATTGTGCAGCATATGATAGTGCAGAGGCCTTACTGATATTATTAGTGGGCCAAGGATGGATACGAGCTCAACATAGCCTTGGTTGAGCATTTTTTGATTTGTAGTCATAGCTATATTATGGAGTTATATAGGGTAAACTAATTCTAGAGACAGTTTGGCATAGTACAGGATGTATCGGGTCCTGACATGTGGTATGCACGTAGGGCTGCTGAGAGATTTGACATGGGGACGCCTATTCAGCCAAATCGATCTTGAGCCAATTTTGATGGAATGGTGCCATAGGTATGGGTCCCTTTGAGATATATTAGAGAACCAGGAGTTACAAATGAGTATTCCCCATTGTTTATTATATTTCTACCATTCCACAGGTTACCTAGGATGTTAGAGTTAGGTCACCTCCTAAGGAGTATAGTGACGATGATTATGATGGGTTTGATGGCTAGGGTCATGATGGCGGTGGTTGATAAGGTCCTCCAAACTTACAATGGAAGGCACAGGGATAAGTAAGGAGGTATATTCTTATTTTTCTCTAGATACAGATGCCCCAAGTGGGTGTAGCTGTTGGAGTACAAGTTCCCCTACAACATCTTCCACCATAGGGAGAAGCACCACGGGGTCCTCCTCTAGGAGGAGTACCATATCAGAGGCCAATTATTATCCCTCCTCGTAGTCCACTGAGAGGTGGAATAGGTGGAGATGATGGAGGATATAAAGGGAAGGTAGTTTCTCTATAACAATAGTTACAAGAGGTTATAGCTATTCAACTCTAGGTGATGGTCGAGAGGGATCAGGCTAGGGTACAGCTACATGTTGTCACCTCTGAGAGAGATTAGGCTAGATCATAGGCTATTCAGGGAGGTGGAGGAGAAGGTGCTATCTATTTTCAATAGATCCAATCGATTACTACTCAAATGGCCAAGATTAAAAGCCTATGGCAGCAGTCACAAGCCTAGGTTTAGACTATTACTGTAGAGAGGGACCTATTGGTGTCTGAGAGCACCGTAGGATAGGCCAAGATTGCTAAGATTTCAGCAAAGGTGGCTCCATTTAGGCACACTGATGGGGTAGAAATGACACCACACATGCACCTGGACTTGGCGACAACTAATGAAAGGGCTTCTTATTACAGGTATTTATAGTATGAGGTTGTCTAGAAGGGTCAGAGAACTCCTAGTTATATCTAGGAATCGATGTCTGCTAGATCACAGTGACCATCGACATTGGCTAGGTAAGCCAAGTAGTAGCCAGGGCATCAGACAGGTCAGCAAGGCTCATAGGGTATGGGCCCTTCCCAAGATCATATGCCACCTAGTCCCCATGAGGGATCAAGTCAGATATGACTCCCCATTGGATTGATAAAAAAATGTATGCATGTATTCCTCTTATGAAGGTTGAGTTTTTTATCATTGTATATGATATATCCTTTTGGATTATACCTTTTGATGAAGGCCCTTCTTGATTCATGCCCTTGACGGAAAATTTTGTATTGATGATGTATATATTTTTAAGACAGACATTGTGTGTGTGTGTGTGTGTGTGTGTGTGTGTGTGTGTGTGTGTGTGTGTGTGTGTGTGTGTGTGTGTGTGTGTGTGTGTGTGTGTGTGTGTGTGTGTGTGTGTGTGATGGAAATTTGATGTTTTATTTTCCATTTATTTATATGACTTATGATGATGATTATGACTATGGGTGATGTATGATTTACTTCATGCGGTTTGATAAGATGTTGTCTACTTTATTTTATTATATCATCATGTATGAGGTAGCAATAGATGATAGAAATCCTTTTTATGAGATACCACAAGATTTAAACCATGTTTTTATTATGGATATTGGTATGTGGGGGAGATGTATTTGTGATCATGTGCAACCCCTATTTCCCCATTGATGATACGGTACATGATTGTTAGCTTAGGATACATGTTTGATGTAAATTTTAGCATTTTTTGATATACATGATGCAATGATGTTTAAATGTGATGATAGAGGATAGATGATAACAAACAATGTGTAAAACACAAACAAAAGTTAACAAAACAAAACAAATATACCCATGAAAAACAACACAACTATATGAAAATAAGAATGAACTCAGGCATACTTAACAATAGATTAAATTGGTACTCAATTTAAGTAAGTGAATTAATCTTATTAAATGCATATAACCAAAATTGAAAGCACACCATTATTTACAATTATTATAGTCAAAAATGAATTCAATGCTACATGCAATAGATCAAAATGATATTTTAAATTCAAGAAAATTAATCCTATTTGTAAATCATATAAAATGAAAAGATACTATAATCATAACTCTACAAATTGACATCTAAAAGTAATCAAACCACTACCTTGTTTTTGTGAGACAGTTTTGATTCGTTTTCTTATTTTTTTGGTGTCATTCAAAAGACAATTTTCAAGGATATTGTTCACAATTGTTTTGTGATTTTATCCCTAAATTTTTTTTCCATATGTTTAGGATTTTCTAGCATTTTTGTATGTTTTTGGTGCTTTTGCGGAGCAATTCTCCAAAGCGAGGTAAAGAAGCATGGATGCCCCCAGCATTAGATGGGAATATAAAAATATAGAAGGCCACACATTATTTTAGGAAAAAATATGTGAAGCCTCCCCTAGTGTTAGATGGGAATGTACAAAAGGCCAGTCTTCACAGTGATAGATAAAAGTAGAACAAGCCAAGTTAACACCACAATGGATAGGCTCGAGAGGATTCCTAGACTTAAGTAGACTAGCCCTAAGAAAAAAAAGTGTTACCTGTCCAACTATGAGAGTTCTTGTAAACAATGAATCCTCCTGAAGCACCGGAAAATGATTTTCACCCAAGGAATTTCCCAATGCACTAAAATTTCGTGGTTTTCACACTTGGATGACCTATTTTATTTTTACTGTTTTCTTGATTTTTTTTATTTTTGCTTGTTTATTCTTCATTTTCTAAGGAGCTTCTTATTCAAGAATAGAATCGCTTAAAATGCATGGTGTTCATTGGTTCCTTTAATTCCTCACCATCTGAGTGATCCATATTTTATTCCCCTTAACCATATTTAATGACCGCAATGTATGGTCTTGACCAGTTGGCCTCAAACATGCTCTTATTTTCTCTGTCTTTAATAGTGTTTTTCTAGTTTTCTTTCAAAACAAGATCACCTAAATCAAATTGACGAGGTATGATCTATTTTGTGTACCCTCGTGAAACCTGATTCTGATAAAATTTTAAGTGATTAAGGGCTCTCATTATTTTCTTGTCGAGTAGCTCCAATTCTGCTAGGTGAGCAACTATGTAGTCTTCATCCTTGTGTAGATAATCCTGGAGATATATTCTCAAAGAGGGAAGCTCAATTTTCAAGGGTATAATGGCATTAATTCCATATACTAGTGAATATGAAGTATCACTGATAGGGGTATGAATGGAGGTTTGATAGGCCTAAAGGGCGGGAGGAATCTGGAGGTGCTAGTTACGACCCATTTCGCTAACCATTTTCTCCATGATTCAAACAAGGGTTTTATTTATGGCCTTTTATTTTCCATTACCTTGAGGGTAATAGGGAGTATACCATTTGATTTGGATTTGGAAGCATTGGCATAATGCGTTAACCATCTTTTTTAAAAGTAATTTCCATTGTCTGCGATAATGGCGGAGGGGATGCCGTAACGGAAAATGAGATGATTCATGATAAAATTAAAAAATTGTGCACCAATTACATAGGTTATAGGTACATCCGCTACCCATTTGGTGAAATACTCGGTGGTGGTAATGATATGGGTGTGGTTTTCTAAATAAGTTGGAGTGAGCTTCCTTATTATATCATGTCCCCATTTGGAAAATGGCCAAGGTGTTGTGATGGGCTACAAATCTTGTGTTGGTGCATGTATCAAGTGGCCATATTTTTAGCAAAGTTCACATTTCTTGACATGATTGCAACATTCTATTTCTATGGTGGGCCAATAGTAACCCACTCTCAATAGTTTTTTACAAGGGTCATTCCACTTGTGTGTGCTCCACCCATGCCTCCATGCACTTCTTTAAGTGTTTGGATTGACTTAGTCAAATCCAAGAAATGAAGAAGATTCCTGTCATAGCCACAACGATAGAGGGTGCCTCCTAGGAGGGTGTATCATGCTATACAATGAATAAGGGTCTTTTTCTCGGTATGGGTGATGTCAGGGGAAAAGGTACCATCCTGTAAATAGTTGTAAATGGGATCATAATAGGGGGAAAATGACCAAAATATTCACATGCCAAGCATGATTATAGCATATCATACGCAGACATTTTCATATTTTCAACAAAGAATGGAATATTATTTTCTTGTGGTGGTATGCAAAGAAAAGATCCAATTGTAGCCATCACATCTATGGATTTATCGTGTGACCTTAGCCTTTTTTCAAAAGTTTTTTGTACAAAGTATTATTTAAAAGTTTCAACCAAATTCTTATAAGGGATGAGCTTCTCATCCTTGAGCTTTTATTTGTCATTGACATGTTTGATAATCAACTGTGAGTCATCAATGAATAATAACTATTGTATGTTCCATTGAATGACCAGTTTCGATCCGGTGATGAGGGCTTCATATTTTGAAATTTTATTTGTGCTTGGGAATCATAGACGCAAGGATTTTGGTATTATCTCTCCAGGAGGGGTGATGAGTATCACTCCTCCTGAATGATGATAGGTGAATGATCCATCAAAGTGGACTTACCACATAATAGATTCTTCTATGTACATCATGGATGTGTCTGGTAGATCCAAACATAATGGTTCCATTCCTGGTAAGGGAGCTTCAGCCAACTGATCTACAAGAACCTATCCCTTAAGGGATTTCTGATTTACAAACTCAATTTTGAACTCACTAAGGAGGATGATCCAATTAGCCACCCATCATGTCAGGGAAGGTTTAGATAAGAGGTATTTTAAATGGTTAACCTTGGATATCATCTTGGTTTTATTGTTTAGGAGATAGTGGAAAATTTTCTAAAAGGTGAATACCACATCTAGGAAAACTTTCCCAATGTGAGGGTAATTTAACTCATAGACATTAAGGGCATGGCTTAAATAAGAAACCGATCATTCTTTATGGCCTAGCTCATATTGGGAAAGCAGTGCACCAATAGAAAATTGAGTTTCTAAAATATATAGCAAAAAGGGTTCGCATGGGGTAGGCAGCATCAGAATAGTTGGACTTGCTAGATATTATTTGAGTAATGCAAAGGCCTTTTGGAATTTTTCTCCCTATGTAAATGTAACATCTTTCTTTAGATGCATAAAATGATGGCACTTATCCACAAGTTGTGATATAAATAGGCGGATCACCAAAATTTTCCCTTGTAGACTTCTTAGTTGCTTAAGGTTTGTGGGTGGAGGCATCTTTGTCATAGCCGCAACCTTAGCAACATCCACTTTAATCCCTCTTTGTGAGATAATGAAAGCCAATAATTTTCCTGATTGTACGCCAAAGATGCACTTCTTGGGATTCAACTGAAATTTATAATCTCATAGACATTGAAAAATATGCCTCAACACTTTAGGATGCTCTCTTCTAGTTTTTGATTTTGCTAATATATCATCCACATAATCTTCCATTATATCATTCATCATATCATGGAAAATAACAGCCATGCCTCACTAATATGTTTCCCTAGAATTCTTGAGGCCAAAATTCATGACCTGATAGCAAAATTTCCCCTAATGGGTAATGAAAGCAATATTTTTTTGTCTTCTTTTGCAATCTTGATTTTGTTATAACCTAAGAAGCCATCCATTAAAGATAGCATCTCATAGCCAATAGTCAAATTGACAACCATGTCGATGTTAGGTAAGGGTGGTAAGTCATCCTTAGGCCATGATTTTTTGATGTATCGGAATTTGGTGCATATTCTGATACCAACTAGTTTCTTTTGAACTGGGACTACATTACATATCCAATTCAAATAGTCAATAGGTTTGATGAAACCTACTGCTAATAGTCTTTCCAGTTCCTCTTTGACAAGTAATACAATTTGTGGATGCATCTTTCTAAAGTTTTTTGTTTGATAGGTTTGGCATTTGGGTGTGTAAAACCAACGATGGGTCCAATCCTGGCATATTCACATATGATCATGCAAATATATTAGAACACTCTCGCAATAGTGCTATGAGGATCTTATGTTCTTGTACTAAGATTGAATCTCCTAACTTTATCATTTTAGGATCTTCTTTTGTCCCAATGTCGGCATTGATCATCTCTTCAACCAACACTTTTGATGCATCCTCCATTCATGTAGGATCAGGAGGAAGAGTTAGATCCAATTCCACATGTGGTTTAGAGACATTATCACCTTTGAGTGGTTCGAATACTCTGTCCATTTATTTTTCCAACTATTTTTACACAAGTTCCTGAAATAGGGTTTCACTATGTGTCTTGATCTATTTATTTTTCCGAGGCTTTTTAGTAGTATTATTTCCCTTCGAGCTTGTTAATATTTAGTTGACCACACATTTCTACCTCTTCTCTAAAATATGCACCTACATCTAGATCAATGGAGAATCCTTTTTTGTGATCACCTATTAGAATGCTATCCCTGATTCCCATGAACTCTTTAATTGCCTTGTCATTTTCGAAGATATGGATTGAAACATAAAGTTATTGATCCCAATAAATTAGGTTAGGGTTTACTAGGTTAACTTGGGAATTGGCTTGGGTATTTATTTTAGAGAGAGCAAGGATGGCAGAATTGGGAAATAGGTTAGTATAGGAAAGATCTTCGTATAGGCTATATTGGGACTCTGCATCATTTTTAGAGTTATATAAGTCATCCTCACATTCAAAAGAAGTGTCATTTATTTCTGCAAGTAGAGCTCTATGAGACTAAATGCCAAGGCCATGCTTATTATACTTCCGTGGGAAAATTGGAATAGGTTCCAATATACCTTGTGCATCTGGGCCGCATCCAACTCCCTAATATCCCAATGAATTCCATCATGTAGTGTGCTTTGATAAAATTTGGAGCTTGGTGACATGAATCCATAGTTCCTTCAGGTACCCAACTAGTAGGTGCATCTAACATCTTCACGTCTGATAAGAGACCACTAGGAGTAAACCTTTCAAGGGACTTAGGGAAACTAGCCCTGAGTACTCTTGGATTGGAAATATGGTCTACCACATGTCTTAGGCTACATTAAAAGATCATATGTTAAAAGGGCTTGTTCAGTATTGAATTGATCTGTTGGGCCATATTTCCCAAACATTGCTTCCCATGTATAAAAGGGATTAACTAACATAGGAAAATTGTGATTGCATGGTGTCAATGTATCTAAATCTATACGATATTTCTTAGCCTATGTATGTAATGTAACCATAATATATGCAAAAGGAAACTCATACGTTGCACGTGAGAAACTATACAATGCTCCATAATGGGTAAATGGTTAAGGGTCACTCAGAATCATGATTGTATGTCCTTCATGAGGAAACTTGATACACTGATGGTAAGTCAAAGGGATAGCCTAGATGGTGTGAATCCATAGGCATCCTAAGAGCATGTTATATGGGAGGTCCAAATCAAGAACCTAAAACTTTGTATCATGATAAGAAGGCCCTATCTCTATGGGTATCATTATGGTACCAGATGTCTCACATTCCTCATTATCATATGTCATGATGGTGGTGGGTATTAGGATCCAATTCTACTTCTGTGTGGTCCAATTTCTTGAAGAGCTACAAAGTGCATGTATTCAAACCGGATCCACCATCTACAAGCACTATTTTTACTTTACAATGAGTAACACAGACTTTTATAAATAAGGGCATATTATGAATAGGCTTATTATGTGCTATCTCATTCTAGTCAAAGGAAATAGATGCACTAGAAGAAAGGTTTGTGACCATTTCTTGGAGATTTATGGGATCTACGTCTGTGGATATTCCAAACCCCTAAAGGGTTTTATATAATATGTCCTTATGATTTTTTGAGATTTTTAGAAGATCTAAGATTGAAATCTTAGCAAGTGGTCTTCTTTAATTGGTATAAAAATTCTTGCTAAGTTTTCCCGAGGAATAGATTGAATAGGATTTAAAATCACTAAGCAAGTGTGTCACGTTTTTATGGCACAAATATCACCTACAATCCTAATGTTTTTTTACTTGTTCATCAAATGATCAGATACAACCTATAAGGGAATAGAAAGGATTATCTATACAGGTATACACATAATTTGTAGCCCTATAAATATTAGATGATTCTCCTTGATCTGGCTTCTTGTTCTCCTATTTCTTATGGTTAGGGAAAGGTTGTTTAAATATACCCATTTTTGCATGAGGACCTTCCCTAAATTCAAGTGAATCTACCTCAATCTTACCTTCTTCAATAAGGTCTTGTATATAGTGTCATAATCTCATACACATGTCAGTCTTGTGTCCTTTGACATGATGAAATTCACAATAATCATGCTCTTTATACCATCCTGGTTTAGGTGCATCTTGAGGGAAGGGTGTTGTGTTTGGTAAGTGACCATGTTCACTTTATCTAACCATTTCAAAATTGTAGACAATGGTTCAGTTAGAGGCATGGATGTCCATTTTGGGGTCATGTCTTTATCATGACAAGGTCCTTGCATGATTTTCACAAGAGGTCTACTTTGGACAGCCTTGACTCTCTTAGAGTTAGTGATGCCATCTCCTATGAAATTCTTGTTTTATTAAAATAATTTAGGGCTTCTCTATATATTTTGATTCAATCTGATTATCCTTAGAGAGGGGATTAATAGTCCCTTTCACGATGAGATCCTTTATTACTGATCTACTGCCACTTCTCTATAACTTATTTGAAGTTATATAAATAGTCCATTTTTAAATGAAAGGATATGTCTATATTTAGATTTGTGTACAGAATCTTTGGTAACATTCTATTTTAACAAGGACATTGGAAACTATTAACTCTAGCTAGCCAATTTATGCCATCCTCTATGTAGGAAACTACTGAAGAGATGAAAAGAGGTTTCTACTTGCATTTCATCATCCTAAGATGGTTCTAGAACTCTCCATGTTAAAGGAAGAAGTGTAACTATGGTGGTTGTGGATACATTCACCAATATATAACAGGGATTTTGGTGCCTTTTCTAGCATGGCAATGATACCCCTGCATTATATTTTTCATGTTATATCTTTTATGAGATACAGTTCAATGTTGGTGTGCCCAGTCACTCTAATGACCTCACACTTGATATGTGACACATTCCACCTTAGGCACTGATGTTACCAAGGTGAGATTTATCATGTGCAACAACATTAGGTGATTTTAGGTGTTCTTGGAAAATGCAAATTTCAGGCAGTCATGGGAAGGGCTATCATTGGTCTTCCTAGAACGAGTGCAACCCCCTGGAGCGGAGCATCAAAGAAAAAATAAATGCATAGGTGAATTGAATGTCTAAAAGTATCATGGAAGTGATTTTGGAAGATTCAGGTAATATTTGGAGAGTTTGGAGCAGTTTAATCAAAAAAAGGGTTCACAGGCCTAGGCAATGCATAGGCCAATAACATTGTTGATCTTCAGAAGGTAATTTCGGAAGCTCCGGATGGAGTTATAAGAAAAATAAGACATCTTCAGAAATATAATTCTAAGACATAAAAGATGGTGAAATTATTTTTTTCACAACACTTTGATGCAATATGTTTGCATTACAGATTTTTCTCAAGCCTAGGTAGTGCATAGGAGCTAAAAAAGCAACCGAACTTCAGGAAGTGATTTCAGGAGTTTTAGATGAATTTAAGAGCTAAAAAAACATAATTGAAAAGGTAATTCAAATTCATAAAATATGAAGAAATTATTTTTTTCACAACACTTTGGAGCAATAGTTTTGCAATCAATTTTCTCAAGGATCATCTATGGAACCAGAATAAAAATCTGATTTTTCAATGCATAGATGGAATAATCAAGAGCTGATACCCCCACCATTAGATTCCAAACACTAATTTTATTCAAATTAATACATAATTTCACCAAAAAATTCCATCTGGAGCTCAAGTTATCGTTGTCTCAAGTTTGCTCTCAAGACCTCATACTTAGTCAAATATTAAACAGGACACGTGTTAGTACCAAGATGCTGCTGCATTTTTTTGTCCCTTACGTCCCTCAAGAATCAGGGAAAAGAAGGTAAAGAAATTTTACCCATCCCATAAAATCCCTTTGGACCATAATGCGACATCTCATACCTTCATTTCATCCCCCGGGAACTAGTGGAGCCTTCATCTCATGCCATCATATCTGCGCCACATGTCATCGTGAGGCACGTCGTGAAATTTGATGTCCCTTTTGTCCCTTTGTGTAAAGGGACGTGGGGGAAAAAAAATTCACTCCACCCCTGATTGGTCCATTTTAAAAAAGCACCAATGGTTCCTCACATGACCTCTTTCCATCCCCCAAGTGCTTTAAAGTTGTTTTTTAAGCTCAAACCCCCACCGGAAAATCTTCACCATGTGTCGCGACCAGGTGCCACGTGAAAATTGATGTCCCTCTCATCCATTAATTCTTAAGGTACATGAGGCACATTAAAATATGCATCACTCCATGTTGTGCAAAAATTTAAAATTTAAAATCTTTCCTACTTCTAACTTCAAACTTTCCATTCCTGTGCACAACTTCACTCTGCAACTTGCTCTGTAACTTCTCGCCACTCCTCCACCATTGCTAAAATTAAAGCCATCACCACCACAGTAAATAAATCATTTACTCCATGATAATATGTAGGTCCTAGAATAAATATTGATAAAAAAGTAGAAGAAACGAAGAACAAATAAGAAGATGTTTAAAAATTGTCATTGTCATCAAACAAAAAATCAAAGAGATCTTACAAATCGGTGCATGGATTGACAGACCATTTTTTGTTTTGTTCTTGATTCTCAAAGGCCATAAAAACCCCACCTTAATATCTCTCATTCACGACAAGAAGTTTTTACAGTGAAGAAATCCATTTCTTGGCACAACGAAGAAAAAAGTTTGTTTTCCCATGATGTAGCCTAGAATTCACCAATACAAGCATAGGCGCACTGGCACATCACTCATCTTAGACTAAGCACTCACCCAAAGCATGCAAAGGTACCAAGACCCTCTTTAGGGTTTTTTGCAGGATGTTAGCATGATGAAGACTTAAGGCATTCAGATTTATGACTAATTTATCATTCTACAATGCATGTTCAGATCTAGATCTAGAGAATAACAAACTTAATAGATAACCATGATAAAATCAAGCATGCAACACTAAACTATAACCATGATAACACCTTGATTCAGTCCATAATCTCCATTATATTAAAAATCAATAATACACAGAAGTTTCCTTACAATAATAGTAGTATATGCTCATCAAATTTGGCAGCATAATCTCACTATAACATAGTTCTCACATTCACACTTTTCATGTTACATAGTTCACTACATCTTTATAAGGGTGCAAAATTTCCTTTCACTGCTTATCTAATACTAGAATAGGTCACATGATATTATTAGCCACGCATCGTTACAAAAATAGCCGCACATGCAAGTTCACTAACAATAGACTGCTTTTTGTTAACTGACCGTAGTAGATCTATTATTAGCTTGTATTTGTGTAAAGCGCTTTGTAGCCGATCATCCAAAAATAGCCAAGGTGTGTCGCGCAAGTCTCCAACCAATTTGTGTGCTCAGCACACTATCTCCAAAAATAGCTCCTCATCATGAAAATGGCTAAGTCCTAAACCTATTTCTGTTCTACACACATGTGGATTCCTTCTCGATACTTTTGTGCCTTTTGAATGTGCTCTGACCTCTTATGCATGAAATATTTGTATTTCCTTTGCTAATTTCGAGATTTTGAATTGACCAACATTACCCCACACTAGTTGCATTACTTCACCCCCGGAAATGGTTGTCTCCAAAATGAATCAAAGAATATGAATAGAAGAATAGAAAGAATTTTGATAAATAAAAGAATGTCTTTACCCTGCAGTATCTTCTGCTTCAACCTGAAGAATAAATTTTGGATATTCTTATTTTATTTCTTCCTCTAGAGTCTACCAATCATTGAGTGTGGCCTCTTCCTTCTCTGGGATATCCACTGCAATTGACTCTAACTCATCCTTTGCAATCTCTCCTTTCTCATTCTATAAGACCAACACAATGTTATACATGGTAGTCATTCTCCTTTTATAACAAGTCCATATTTTGTACGATGATTTTTCCAAGCTCATCTAGCCTTTCCTTGTGTGGTTCTTGAGTTACTGTAAGGGCCTCACACTTCTATTTGACAAGTGCTAATCATTCTTGTGCAACCCAATGTTTCATATTTCATGGCCTTCAGGACTTCATTGTCTTCTAAAATGGTCCATGTTCTTATAACAAATTTTGGTGTTGTACAAATATTCAGCACTTGATCTTCCTTCTTTAGTTCCTCCTACAAGCTCTGAAGCAACCCCTCATATGATGCAATCTTTCGCATCACTGAAGCCTTTTCCCACTCTACTTCCTACGTTGGATCCTTTGGTTCTGGCATGTGCAGAGGTTCATCTTCAAGCACTAAGTCCACCAAGGTACTTACATAATGCATTGCTGAAGGAAATGTTTTTAGTACCTTTGGCTCTAAATGTGGCTTTTATTTCATGATATTGTCCCCAACTTCCTCTGCCATGCTGATGAAAACAACATGTTCTTCTTTTGTGTCAATTCCTTCTCTTTCTTTAGGTGTGATATTTCTACATCCTTAGTCTTGATTTCCTCTCATAATGCCCTAATTGTTACAGCTTTATCCATATTCCATCGTGCCAGTTCTGTTAAGACTTTCACCAAAGCATTTCTCACTGTGTTCATATGACATAACAGATAGGCTTGATTGTTATGTGTCTGGCCTGAGGTGTCTTCTTCAACCTCCTGTGATACACATGACTCCTCGTACACATCAAATTTTAGTTCATCCATGTGCGTGTGCATCGACCATGACAGTTTCTTCCTTATGTGTATGGTTGTCATATCTTCATCCATCAACTCCCAACCATACAACTCCTTTTATATCATTGTTCTTTAGAAACAGGCACGGAAAATTTTACCTATGTCCTCGGCATAGCCCATGACTAGTGGAACATATACTCCACTTTTTCTTTTTGATCTAGGCTACCTTAGGAACTTGGGCTTCAAGATTTGGAATTTGTGTTGCTATGTCCTGAGCAGTATCAGTTGATGTCTCATCTGCCTCCTTTCCTCCTTCCTCTCTATCCTTCATATCTTTGTCTTTTGTTTCATCCTTATTCTCTAGAGGTGTAGGGGAATTGGGCACACTTTTCTTAGACTCTTTTGCTTCCTCATTCAGCTTTAATTTTCTTCTTCTTTTCTTAGTTGTCTCCTTCTGTGGAGAGAGTCGAGGTGATCTACACACTAATTATGGAGTATGGAGTAGCACCGTGGGTCCTTGTTATCTGGAATACTCTTTTGAAATGGTGCTCTCCTTGTACCGCATTCAGGTCCTCATCATCCCCTTCTTATGGTAGAGGTGGTGCAGTTGCGTGCTCAACTTATTCCTTATTTGGAGGTTTTCTTCTACCTCTGTGCTCTAAACCACCACTATCTTCATGCTCTTCTTCTTTATCATCTACTTGAATTATTTATGTGGGGTTAGGCACTGGCACATTTTCCATTGTATGCTTACCTTTTGGTGGCCCTGAGAGTGCTAAATCATTCTCCACATACTTAGTGTTATCCAGCTTGGGTTTGAGTTGTAGGTAAACAAGCATTGCTCTGGTGTCCCCAATTTCCAATCTTATAGGATTCATGCTTATAATATCTGAGATAAGCCTCTTAATGTAGGAATTCCACCCTAGATATACATATTTCTTTCTCAAAGTGTGGTAGTCGCAATCTACCTTGTCTACATTGAAGGTTAGGTGGTGTGCATCTAATAATTAATGATATGATGCCTAGAAATATCTTGCTTTTAAGGAATATGTAAGTTTACACCATGGGCTCCAAACTCCATCCTTCATCACAAATCATGAGATGTAAAAATGTTGGTAGACTGTAAACTGAATTGCCTTACCCACCATTAAAGGCAACTCCTTGGGTATGCATCACTCTTCTTCAAACATCATGTGGAGTCTATCATACCACATCTCCTCCCTCTTCATGAATGGTCCACTCATTGATCCGTCACACAAGTATTTTACAAATATTTTCGCGGGTGACTTGTGTTCCGTGGGGTACTCCCAAATTTTCTCCTTTGGCCCATCGGACACCCCAATCTCCATAAACACTAAAGACAATAACAAAGTGCCAAAACTTATTCTGTCACCTGTCTGTGCTTCTTCAATGATTGTCTTTGCTATGTGATCTGCAATATTGTAGACCACTCCTTTAGACATCTTCTTTGCAATGTGTAGCCACATTGTGTTTACTTACGACCATCTTCCTTGGTCATTCAGCTTTGTTACAAGATGTGCAACTACCTGTACTACTGGGTACTTCTTAAATTTGTCAATGTCCATGTTGCGTGGATCTTTGGTATACCCCAACTCCTTCCTTGTCTCTAGGATTATGGTCTTATTAATTAAATTACTATCTAGATCCACTCCTAAGGCCCTTAGTCCTGTCATTGTTGAAATCAAAGAAGTTGTGATTCTAACCCTCCATCCTGCGAAGTAGAAGAAGTCCTCATGGACTCTGTTCATCAACCATCGATATAATGGTTCATACTTTCCAAAGTATGGCAGCTCATACAACTAGTAGACTCCATTCTACTTCAGTAACTTCTCACCAAAATCATCATACACGGGCATATCTTCTGTTGCGCACTTGTTCATTTTTGTTCTCAACAACGCATCGAGCTCCTTCTTATTATCTGATGTTCGATGGTTGTAATCATTGATTTTACATTGACAGACATGGGAATCCCATTCTTGTCCCATAATCATGCCCTGTGGATACTGCATTTATGAGAAATTACTCTTGGAAGAAATTTCTTCTTCCACTTCAACCTTCTTCTTCCCTTTTTCTCTTGATGTGGGTGCTTTCGTCAAGGCCATCTAAAAAATCTCTCTTTTCTTCCCTTTGAAATCAAGAAAGTTGAAACCATATTTTAAATATTTGTGCCCTAGTGGAAATCACATGCCCTAGCTCGTTTTTAATGTGTCTTCTTCTCTCAAACCCTTCGCCTATGGGAATGCAAGCTTCGCATGTGCACAAACCTTCTCTCCACATCTTGTTTCACACTCTTTGCACCTCAACACGATTACTCAACTCATTCACACTTATCCCTTTTCAAATTCTCTCAATTGCAATGGTAAAAATGAATTCACATCCCGTCCTTATATAGAATTTTAAAAATTTATTACATTTATTGCTCCTCCACCTACTAACAATCCTCTCGTTAATAAACCATTTTCATTTTTTCCATGTGGTACATCTTCACACCCAAGCTATAACCTTCTAGTAAACCCTCCTACCTTTTGGATGCAAACTTCTCTTCAGCTTGCTTCCATGCGCCTGAGTACCATGTCACTGCACCTACCATTGGTAGTATTCACGACCTCTTCTTACCTCATGTTATACTTGTTTCTTCATTCCTCTCTATCTATGGTCCTTATGTCTAGAAGTAATTTTTTTTTTTCAATTCTCCAACCTTGAATAGGACCCGTAGATAGTTCCTTTCATGTGTAATTATTTTCATCAGTCTTGTACCTAGATATCAACAACCTACCCCACACTAAGGGTATATGTAGTCCTTTGCGCATAAAAATTCTACAAATAGTAATTAGCTTGTGGCGCGTAAAAGCACTTATTACACAAACACACCAAATAAATTGAAAAATCATAGAGACAAAGAAGGAAACACATTAAGGAAATGTAGAATTGAAAACCTAATCTAAATGGCAACATTGCTTTATACAAACACCAAGAAGACTTATTTATATTAGGGATTCAACCTACTCTCGTTTGAGTAACCTTGTAACCATATTCCATCAAGTACCTTTAATTAACAAGCACCTTATTTGATTATGTGAGTGATAACATACAGCCTCAACCAATTTACCTTGATTTTTCCTAGATGGTGCAAAAATTTAAAATCATAAAGGAGCATCATATATCCTATCTCATTATTTTTATCCCTAATGTTCCTGTCATGCCATGATTTCTACCTGGCCTTCTCTTCTTTTTAACTCCAACATGTTATGGCTCATCGCTCATCCATATTAAGTAACTTTTCATTCCATTCTTCTAATGCTTGCTCGTCAGCTAGACCTCCAACACACACAAGATGCAAAGAAGGTAACATAAATTCCACAGGAAGAACTTCTTCTGCACCAAACACTAACTAAAATGGTGTGGCTTTGTTCAAAATTTTATATGTTTTTCGATATTCCCAAAGTACTGCAGATACTTTATCATCGTAAACCTTTCTTCCAACATCAAATATATTTATCAATGTCTGGCTCAAAATTTTGTTGAAAGCCTCAATAGTTCCATTTTCCTGAGGATGATAGGGTGTAGTCTTATGGTGTGCAATCATGAATTCATCTAATAAAATTTTGATTGTCTCATTAGGAAAATGTGTGCCCCTATCACTAGTCAAAGTTAAAGGACATCCATACCTTGTAATAATATTTTCCCATAGAAACCTGGCTGTTGTAGCCATTTTACAATCCTTTGTAGGTGCTACTTGTGCCCACCTTATATGATAATATGTGCAAGTTATGATGTAGTGTGATCTATTTCTATGTGCAGTTAGTGAAATAGGACCCATAAAATCTATAGCCCATTTCGCAAATGGTTCTGCACTAGTAATAGGTCTTAGAGGCATTTCATCTTATTGACCTGGTTTCCCAAGATGTTGACAATGATCACAAGCCTTACAAAATTCCTTGTAATCTTTATATAGAGTCTCCCACCATAATCCAGTGAGTAGAATCTTGCACACAGTGGCATCACCTGCATAGTGGCCACCTGTAATATCACTATGGGATTCTTCCATAATATGTGTATGCACATGTTCCAGTACACTACGGTGCAATACTTCATCCTAGCTAAATTTTTATAGGTCACTGCTAATCAACATATAGGGGGTTGCACGTATAGCAAGTTGTTTCTTCTCCAATTATTTCATTCCTTTTGGTGCCATACCTGTTCATAGAAATAAAAAATTGTCCTCTAGTTCTAGTGGCACTCATTGTAACCTGTATAACTGTGCATCTGGCATGGTATCTTTAATTGCTTATGAATCTTCTCCTGATTGTATTCTGGATAAATGGTTTGGTCCATAATTAAATTTCCCTAGTTTTACCACAACTGTGAAATAAAATTCTTGAAATAAGAGTACCCACCTGTATATGCTACCTTGTAGAATAGGCTTGTTTACCAATTACTTCAATGCCATGTGATCTATATAAAAGATGAATGGTGTACCTAGTAGGTACTGTCAGAATTTATGTAGTGAATAGATCATTGAAAAATCTTCATGCTTTGTATGTGTGTAATTTTTTTTTATAGGAATCAGCTTTCTACTAGCAAAACAGATAGGATGATCTATAATACCTTCTCCAGGTTGAGCCAACACTGTGCCAATGGTTGTGCTAGAGGTGTCCACATGTACATGAAATGGTTGGTCCCACAAAGGAAAATGTAGAATGGGTGCGGTAGTAAGTTTCTCCTTTAATGTCTTGAATTCACGTTGCTATGGTTCTCTTTAGTAGAACGTACCTTTCCATTTTTATAACTCCTCCAATGGTGCAGAAAGATTAACATATCCTTTGATAAAAATTTTGTAATATCCTGTATGACCCAAAAATCCATACACCTCGCTCTGACTAGTAGGCTCTCTTAGGCCTATAATAATTACAACCTTAGCTGGATCAACTAACAAACCTTCCTTGCAGATTATGTGTCCTAACAATATTCCAAATGGTGTAGCAAATATGCACTTCTTGATGTTCAAAGAGATACTTAACTGTCTACATCTTTCAAACATTAAACGCAGATTGTCACAATGATCCTTAACTAATCCATACACTGTCCAATCATCCAAATAAACATGTAATAAGTTGTGAATAAATTCCTTGAACACTTGAACAACTGTGTGAAAATACAGCAAGCGCATTTTTCAAACCAAAAGGCATTACAATATAGGTGAACCTACCCCATTCAGTAGTAAAATTAGTTTTTTCCTAATCCTCCTAGGAAATACTAACCTGGTGATACCCAGAGAACCCATCTGTAAATGAATATATTTTACGCCATACAACACCTTTTAGTATATTCTCAATGAATGGCATAGGAAAGGGATTAGTCCAACATGCAGAATTTAGCTCCATGTAGTCCACGCAGATCCTAATACATCCATCCTTCTTGATATCGATCACCATTGGACTAACCTATTCTAACTCATCAAGGGGCTTGATGATCCCAGACTTCAAAAAAAATTCAATCTCTTTTTTGACCTTTTCACACTAGTTGGGGTTCATCATGTAGAGTATCTTTCTAACTAGGTGCACACCCTCTTTAAGATTTATCTTCATCTCCCCTAATGATTCATACATACCTTTAAGTTCATGCTACCCCCTAGGGAATAAGTCCTGATAATCCCTTAGTAACTCTATGATTTTTACCACTTCAGAGTCTAACCAATAGTCTCCAATTATAGTTTCCTTAGGTTCAACATTTGATCCAATATTCACCTTCTTTGTCTTCATAGGTTCATGATAGGTGCACTTCTTATCTACATTGTCTAACACCTCACACGTACCTGTTGAATGGTTTACATCCAAATTTTATACTTCTTCATCATCCACTAAGTAAACCATTTTTCATTTTTTTTCTCAAGGCAAGCATGTTGAAGTAGTGTGGCATCGGCCTCTTTCTCTTCAACAAGACATGCTCCTAATTTTCCTTCATCCAATAACTCTTGAAGGATTTCTTCATCCTTGGAACTATCCCCCATAGTTAAGTGCTTTATGAGTCTTAATGCTTCTTTCACCGAAGGTTTAGTAGAGAAGATGTCAAATGACTGGGCCATTCCAGCAATTAAATCATACCAATTTCCAGTCTCTCTATGGAGTTCTACATATACATACCAAGCACACACGTAGCCTTGTAAAGTGGAATAAAACTTGTGCACCCATAGCGAAGGTGGTAAATATTCTTTCCCCTCTATCTAGAGTCTCTCACACTTCTGAATGTGGTGCTGAACAAGTTGATTACCATGATAAGTGCATATTTGAGTAGTTGCATTGCTCTTGAAGAACCTAGTAGCAAGAACAATCCTAATTTCATTCCATCCTACATGATTATCCTTATGGGTCACCCACCAGCATCCTGTTGTCCCATGTAGTGTATATGCTAGCATATTTCTTATTTCCAGTGGGTCTATCCATTGTTCATCCATGGCACACAAGAATACCATAGGATATCCTTCTCTGGTGTAATAAGGTACCAAGGTGTTACCTATCCTCCTGAAATAACGTGGTTTTATTCCTTTACAAATAGGCTCTTTACTTCACATTGTACCAACTCATAAGTGATATGATCCTAGTTATCACAAGTAACACTTATAGTATTGCTAATAGATTGTGCATCCTCCCACTGAAGGATTCCTTTTGTACATGGCTCAAGCACTTCTAGATCCCGAATGGCGCATACATAAATCCTATTTAGGTCTTCTTCACTCAAGGGCTTAACATAGGGCACATATTTTCCATCTGTTAAAGGGATAATAACTATTTCCTCCTTGTTTTCAAAAATGATATAACCCTTTTTAAACCAAAGATCAATTTTATTTGCATAGCACCAATGACACCCCAATAGAGCTGGGAATTTATCTAACTCTGCTAGCACTAAAACCTCAAAATATTTAGTGAACTTTTCTCCTTGTATGGTAATGAATGAATATTTTAAAACTCTGATGGGTGTGGCCTTAGTCTAATTAGCCATGAAAAATACATTAGAGGATGGTTGCAATGGGGTTCTTCCCATTTGTACCCATGCATCTAAAGTAAGAACATTGACTTCCGTGCCTATATTAATCAATATATTACTCAATAGCCACCCATCAATAACAACATTTAGATTTATTTCCTTGTCATAATCTAGGCTATGAGGGGGAGATTTGCATGCAAGATCTGCCATCCAGTCTCAACACTTGTGCACGGAGTGTTTCCTTTTAACCAATTCCCTAATAGTGGAATGATATTTTCCTGACGCAAAATTTTACACACTTCTCTCAAGTTATTCATATTAGTTTGGACCGTTTTCGATGCTTTATTTTGATCCATCTTCTATGATTGCTCCTTTAAATACCATGTATTTCACCCTCAAGATTCCTGAGTACCTCCATGGTTTCTTAATATACCTCCTTTTGATGGGAATGTTCGGGGTACCATGCATGAAGAACCTCATCCTTAGTGATGGTAGGATTCTGTTACAATGCTTCTCTCGCACGTGCTACCTCAGCACGGGTCATGATCTTTACTTGTACCATCTTAAAATTTGATTCCAACTTAGGTATCCACTGATTTTCTATAGCACATTGTATCCTAACCATCCCTGTGCCTTTATTTTATTTTTTATGCTGCTTGTTAAGATGCTCATACAAGTCTGAGAACTCCTCCTAACTATGAATCTTTCCACATAAAGAACATGTAATATTCTGGGGACATTCACACCTGTAGTGGTCAGGATATCCACAAATATAACATGTTCCCTGAGGGAACTCGATTCTTCCACCACCACAACCTCATCCTCTAAATCCACCATGGTATTATCGACCTATGCCATGACCGCCTTCAAAATTCCCTTCATTCTGATCATAGCATGCCTGATTGTGATCCTGGTCTTGATGCTCATTATTTCCTTTAGATTTATCTAAGACTGATGTCTTTCGTACACTAATATCTATAACATCATGGATCTGACCAATTAGCTAACAGTATTTCGTGTCATGAGTCATGGACCTACAGAATTTACATTAGCTTGAAACATTCTTCCTTATCGCATGTTGTAGTAAGGGCCAGTGGCTAGCATCATTGTTTAAATGGAATATCTCACAATCCAATAGCAATGAGTGCACCGATTGGTGGGTACAACTATCCTTTGTGTGACCTACTTCACAATATGTGCACCAAATCTCTATGTGCATCTCATGTGCTGAATTTTCCAATATTTTCTCCAACCGCTTTTCCATAGCTACGATTTGTGCTTCTAAAAATGGGCTCACCCTAGTGTCCATGCTTCTAACTACATCAGCACGTAAGGATTCTTCAAGTGCTTCGCAAAGGTCATTGTATGTCTTATGTGATAATTCCCTCCTAAAATGGGTAATCAAGCCCCCCATGAACCATTTTGCATGTGTGCTTGCATGTATGTCATAAGAAATCTTAGATAGCAGTGTTTTAAAATGGGCATCATACACTCTAACACTTTCAGTAGTACCTTGCTTGATATCCTTGAGTTCACGTATACTCTTCTTCTCAAACTTAGGGATGTGAAACTCTTTAAGGAATGCATCTTTTAAAGTTGTATAGTCTACACAAGTCTGATCAAGGTAAAACTTTCTATACCAGCTGTGTGCGCACCATTGTAACATAGTAGCAAATTGGCTTATCTTACACTTAGAAGCCATGATTCCTTTTACACGCCATAGTATTTCACACATATGCATATGTTCAACAACATCTTCTATGCCCCTATACTCTTGAAGACGAAGAGACAAATATTTTGGGGTTGGTGTGGACCTTGCCCACCTGATCTAGAACCTCATGTATTTCCTCTACCTCCAGAACCACCAAATGTTTCGAAACTAGAGCCACATATTCCTCCTAATCCCAAACCTATAGTTGGATTCAGAATAGAAATATGTACTTCCCCATGTCCCAAAAGTATAACTGAACTATCAGTCTATGAAGCGTTACTACTTCCAAAAGATAGTCCAAAAATTTGTGCGCCTGAATTCTGCATTGATGACACAACCAAAAAGTACTCCCATATAACATAGAATTTTTTTGCACTGCCATCATTGTGCCTCTTATAAGACTCACTCCTACTCTCCCACTGCTTGAATTATCTTGCTGACTGTTTATTGTCCTGGATGTCAGAAAACCAAGCGTAAGGGCAAGGTTGCCAAGTGGATTAAGATGTGCACCCATAGCCCAGGTCATCTCTACTAGCGCGCTTCTACATGAGGCCAAGTAGGGTTCCCTCTCATGTTTTCCCAAATGGGGGAGTTCATGAGGCTCGGGTTCCATGTCTTCTACATGAATTTCAAATCCTTCCCAAACTATCTTTCTCCACAACGCCATTTTCTCTGCAACCTCTCGCTACTTCTCTACCTTCATCTCACATGCCTCATTATACTTAAGTTGCCTTTCCTCTCTCTGCCTTTCTTCTGCTAGGTTTATCATCTTTCACCAAACCCACTCTTTCCCCCGCGTGTGGTGGCATTTAGTTAGCCATCGGTTTACTCTCCAAATTCAAAGTTACCATCAAGATCTTGATTGCTAGTGGAATACCTTGTAGGTAAGTTCCCCTTGGATATCGTAAAATATGGAATTCAGCTACCTCTGGGAACAAATAATTGGAAATTGTGTACTCCAAGATATAACTATTCAAAACACCACAGAACCACGTATCCATAGTGCAAGTCCAAATCAAATCAGCATCATAAAGTGAAATTCTTCCTACATCCAGAAAAGTGTGTGATACCTCCAATTCCTCTTAGACACATAAGCAATCATCCACTCGTACAATTCTACCAAAAAGATAGTGAAAAATCTCTCATATAAACTATCATACATATTCTGTTCCACCCACACGCGTGCGTTAAACTCAAATCTAGTGCAAAAATGTCATGTGTATTCTTCTTCCAAATCATGTATCCACTCCTCTATACTTAGCTAAGGTCAACCGGTATGTCTTCATTGTGAACCATCCTGAAAATAACTGAAAAAGAGGTCTTCGCAATGTTATCCCGTAAAATTGGCAAGGGAAATTTTATGGGTAACCATACCAAAATTTTGTTCTGGTCCCTCGTCAGGGACCCCTCTGCGCATTCGGAACGTTGTAAAACCCTTTCCCGGGAAATCTGGTTTTCCGAACTTAGCCATTTTTGGTCTTTTTGGCTTGGGCGCACCTATTTGTTTGTGCAACACAGGGTAAATCTGTGCCCCCCTTCATATCCTTTGGTGCACCCTTTGGCGTGTCGACACACGTTTTGGTGTGCCTCACCATGTTGCACCTTTCTTGCATGCACCAAGGCGCATGTGCCTTTGTGTCAACAATATTTTTGTTGCACCACGTTTTGGTGCACCATGGGCGCACATATTGCCATGTTGACAGCACTTTTGGTGTGCCAAGGGCGTGCACATAACTTCGTGTTAACACACATCTTGGTGCGCCATAGGGTGCAAGTTTTGCAATGTCGACAGGTGTTTTGATGCGCCACTTCAAAAAGTGGTTGGTGCATTTATTACGCCTTTGCCTATATATAGGCACATCCACCCTGTCATTATCACCAGTCAGAAAACATGTGATTGATCTTTTTCCTCTGCACCTGTCAGCACGCCTGTTGTCCTCATGTCACATTCGTGGACCCCATCTCACCTCTCACATTCTATATATTCCGGGTAAGTGGTCCTCGTTTTTCTCGTGTTTTGGTTTTGCTGTTGTTTGTCTGATTGAGTGGTAGGATAAAATAGATCTGAGAACCATGAAGCTCCTCCTACTTTCCTATTTTTCCCTCCCAAAGCCGTTCCCATCCTTTTTCTAGATCTGCTGGTTAGGATAACTCTGCCCCAAAAGCAAAATCCAAAACCTCCTTCCTCTCCCCCTTCACCACTTGAAGCAATGTGAAGTAAGCCTAAAAATCATGATCTGTCAGAGAGGGAAGAATCATTTTCCAAAAAACTATGTTTTCCCTTGGCGCACGTACAACCCTTGTAACAAGAAGCATAGTCGCACCTATAGCTCACCAAATTTAATTGTAGCACATGAGCTCTCTGCGCTTTGTGAAAACTAGTCTCCGTATGGATGCAGGTGCTTTCCTTATCGCTGCAACAAAAATGTCATATGCTACACGTAATAAATTTGCACCCTTGGGCACACCCAACTCCCATGTCGCATATCATAAACCTACACCATAGGCACACCCTGCACCCATGCAACACCGGCATTACTTGCGCCAAGTGTAAAACTGTGTTCAAAGGCATGGGCGCATCCCCTATTACACCAACATCATGTCATGCAGACCTCCCATGCACCGCGCCAAGTTCCCCTTTTTCACACCAGAAGTCTATGTTACACATGCTAAACTTGCACACCTTTGGCACACCAAATCCCCGTGTAACATGAAAAATATATGCACCTATGGCGCATCCTGTCCCCGTGCAACATGAAAAATCCATGCACCCGGTATAAAACGCACATAAGTGGCGCATGTGCACTTCCGATTGCAACAACAAAATGCATGCCTGCAGTATCCATGTGCCTTGCACCCTTTGACACTGATTTTTCCCTTGTAACACCATTTTTCTATGTGCCACACTATTTAGACTTGCAGCCTGTAGTGTTCATGCGCCCTGCGCCCTGATGCCTTAAAATTTCTAACTCTTCCTTCTGTCAATACTTTAATGGGAGATCAATCAGCTAACATGACTCTCCTGCGTTGGGTTTCACTTCTTCTTCTTGCAGATCAACAACTAAGTTTAGAACTACATATGTCTACATCAAGCAAGAGACCTACCAAGTCTAAGGGCAAAGCCAAGCTTACAGAGGAAGAAATGAAGTACAAATATCAGAGGGTCAGGATGCCCGAATCCCAGGCAGAGTGTGACCTGGACATAAGAGACTCAGAACTTGGTCATATCGATATGGAGGACTTCTGGGCCAGAACCAGAAGGGTCACAGGAAGTCCGTGGATGGACAAAATGGTAGGCAGTGGCCTGCATTTTGCTGGAGGGATCCCGGTCAGTGCTGTGAACAATGAGTTCATGATGGTAGTAGCCCGCTGCTACAACAAAGACACAAGGTGTGTCTAGAATGAGAAAGGTGAGGTCGTGATCAACCTCACTACCCGGCACTTCGAAATAATGCTTGGCATTCCTCACCACCGGCACTTTGTGGCCGTAAGCCAAGAAGATTGCACCAAGGCTTGGGAAGATAATGAAGATCAGTGTATGCAATTAATGAATGAGGTATACCTGAAAAACAAGAAGGTGGTGACCAGATGGCCACAAGTCATTCATCACAGCGATTTCTCAGAGGAACTCAGTGATACCATCACGTTCCTGAGCAGAGTATTTGGGCTTCCTGATGCCCACTACTTTCATAAATGGATGCTTAGATACCTGGAGACAATGAACAAGAATGTGCCAGATCAACGCTTCGAGTGGGCGGAGATCATAAGCAGCACTATATCTGAGCAGCTCCAACAACTTACCACAACGGGAGGTTCTATATGAACTCCTACGTAGTTTATGCTGCGGCCTCGGAAAGAGATTATCCAGCGTTGATGCGGTGCGGGGTTTGGCCCTAGGTAAAAATATATGAATACTATCCAGAGCTGAAGCTGGAGAACAGTATTCCTCAGTTTACAAAGATTAACGATGCCTTCTTCTACGGCATCGTCTACCTTTTGAGGCCAAACATGACTCACGGTCGTACGACCAAGAGCATTGTTGCAGCAACAGAGAAATGGGGGGCCTTGTTCACTCAATTCCCCACCTTCACTTATCTAAGGGCAGCCAACTTCTTGGGGGAACCAACCAAATTGCCAAGATATGCCGGCCCCAAGCTAATCCTGTTGGAGCTGTCAAGACAGCTCATAACCTATCACGAGAAGTGCTTGAAGAGAAAGAAGGGTGGAACTCCTTTCCCCCTCACAGTGGGTAGGTACACTTGTCTCTCTCACCACAAATCACGGGAGATGTTTGCAGAGCTGGAGCTGCTAAACCTAAAGCACAACTTCCCGAAAAGGCCCACTTTTGACCCAAGGAATTGTCTACCCAGGGCCAAACTCGATCCGATCCACATTCCACAGATCGAGGATATTTATATCGACCTGTATCATGAGGTCAAGCTCAGAAGGAAAGACCATTCCCGCTTAGCCTTGGCTGAAATCATCCAGTACGGTGTAGCCATCATCCCAAAAGGTTATCAAACTACTGATCAAGAAGTTGATTAGGTATATCTTGACATGGGTGGGGACGACTGGCTCATTCACTGTCATTGACAGAACCAAAGCTCCTCAGATGATAGAAGAAAGGGTCAAAGAAACTCTGCGAAGAACAGAGCACTGGTGCAGGATGAATGGTCTCATCTACCTCAGGGTTGATTTCACCACTTCTCCATTGGGCAATGCACCTTCCAGACTGAAACATCTGCCAAGGAGAAAAGGTAAAGATAAGGAGGGCGAGTCAAGCTCTACCCAAGAAGAGACTCCTGAGAGTCCCCCTTCCACCGCACAAGAACAAGTTATAACTCTAGCTTCTCCAGAGAAAGAAGCGGCTGAGGATGTTCCGATGGGCACATCCACTCAGGATGTTACCACTACTACAACTATTGAGGTCCCTTCTATCTCTTCTCCCTCTCCTCCTTCCCCTCCTCGAGTGACCCAAGTGACCATTCCTTTGGTCGTATCCTCTCCCCCATCTTCTATTGTTCCCCCTTCCTCATCGTCCATCTTCTCTTCTCTCACGGAGCTGTCCCCCACCATTTCTTCCCTCATCTCTCAGCTCCCTTCCATTCCCATGTCTACCTCCCCTGTAGTATCTCTTCCTCCCATGAGCACTTCCTCGGCCTCTCTCTCAATGTCCACCTCCAAGTGTCTCCACACATTTTCCTTCCACTACTGCAGCTGCTCCCTTTTCTATTTCTGCCCCCTCTCCCATAAGTCCAGCATGGATCTCTCATCACCTGAGCCAACAAAAGAGGAAAGTTCCCATCGCACCGATGGAATTCTCCGTCATCCCATCAAAGGGGACCAAGAAGCAAAATCCTTTAACCCACTTCTCTCAGAGTGCGTCAGGAGAGAGAGTAATGGAGATAGCTTACCCCAATCCTTTAAAGGATAAAAAGGATCTGTCTTAAATGGATTATATAGTGACCCAAGTCACAATGGGGACATCTTCAAAAAGCCTTCAAGGAGAGGCCCTATCTGCAGTTGACGCCCTTTGCAAGAAGCTCCAGGAAGCAAAGGAGGAAAAGAGGCTGTTAAAGGAACAAAATAAACATCTCCTCCACACCTTGCAGAAGATGGGCAGTGCACCTCCTACGACTGCCACCAAAACTCCTAAGCCTCTGAGCCAGGACAAGATTAATGAATACGCCAAAATCAGCGAGCAAGGTATGGAAATTTCCACCTGGAGGAGCCAAATCCTCAAAGAAAGTGAGGGAGTGATCGCCAAGTTCACCGGATTATATCAGAATATCAATTGGGTGAATAAAGAGCTCCAGGTGATAGCAGGACCCATCTCCGAAGAGATGGATCATGCCAGGATGCAGCATGAGACCTTTCAGAAAATGCTCGACTATTCAGTCAAAGATCTAGTCAAGTTCGGCGTCTTTGGACACCCCAGAGCCCTCAACAAAATCCTTTCTACTCTGGATTACCAGGTCGATCAACTGGAGTTCGTCCTAGAGAAGATTGACAAGATAAAGGAGGAAGCCCTGGATGCAATGCATCAAATGGAGCAAATTATCCTGAGAATGTCTCCGGGATTGCTCACTCCTTCTTTCACCTTAAGAAAGGTAGAGGAAACTATTCGAGATCTTCAAGGAGATCGTTTCACAAGGGCTAGGACCAGAGGTCACTTTCGACGCTGAATCCATCAATAACCTGCTGGCCTGTCGTGACTTCATTGGGTACCTGATAGACACGGAAAATGAATATTCCAAACTCCCAGAAAATCTCACAGATGAGTGGGAGACTTGTGAAGCTATCAATGATCGACACAAGGATCCTTCCCAGGATCAACTTCAACCCATGATCACCAAGTTCATGGAGTACCATGCCTAGTTCCACATCTTGTCACCTGAGCAGCAACAAAAGCAGGATACCCCCTTTCAGCCGTGGGACGATGATGAATAATCTCTTTCTTCCCGACCTTCTCCTTGTAAATATCTAAAGTATGTTGACATAAATGATGACATCATCCATGTTGCACCATGGGATGATGTCATCCACAAAGTTGTCAAAAGTCAACAAATAACTTTGAGATATTTTGTAAGATATTTTTGTAATTAAGTGGTTGGTTCATTTTTGTCTTCTCTTCTTCTCTTCTTCTATAAATACTTGAATACTTGTTGTATTCAAGTGTGGATATTTTTCAGATAAGAAATAGGAGTAGGAAGAAAATATTTTGAACTTTTTGTAACAAGAATGAATATTAATACAATATTTAGACTTTGTGCTGAATACATGTGTTTTATATCAGACCTTTCTTATGTTAGATCTGTGTGATCATTCTGTTGAATCTACTTCTACTTTGTTGTCATTTATTCATCAGTATTGCTTTATTTGTCTATGCAAAGTAGGTTCGGCTCTGTATACTACCAACCCAAATCATAGACCTTCTGACCTTTCTGCTTTGGAATTCATTTCTTTTCTCCCTTCAGATCTTTTCTATCTCTCCACTCCATTTCTTTCCCTTCTTTTACAGTTGGAAATACCTCTACTGGGATGAGATCCCAACCCCTAAAGGCAGAATATTGTGAGACTTGCACAAGATTCCTGCTGGTAGAATAGCAATAAACCAGTTTCACTTTGCTGACTCAAAGAGGGGCTATGCCCTACACACTATTGGCTCGTTTATCCATAGATCTGTCCACTCGACAGATTTTCAAACCAACAGTTTTTGGTGACTCTGCTGGGGATCGAACAGATCTATCAGATCTATGATGGTGGTGTGTTTAAAAAATCAGTGAAAATCAGAAAAATCATTACCTGTTTGCAAATCTGAACTTTTGCTTAAAACCCAAAATTTTTGCAAAAGTGACCCAAACTGAAAATTTTCTTCAGAGATCCATAGATCTGGGCTAGATAGAGATCTTTAGTTCGCTGAGTTTTTACAAAAATCCGTATTTTTCCGTAGATCTGAGTTTCTGACAGTTTACCAAAATTTTCAAACTCTTTGAAAAGTCAACTCTAGATCTGAAAATCAGCTTACTAAGTTTTACCATCATTTTATCCTTGTTAATCAAACAAATAAACCGCAATCGGTTTTTAAGAGGAGGATAAAATTTAAATATTCAGAAAAGTACATGCTGCTGATTTTTGTCAGAATAATCAGAAAATCAGTAGGTACAGCCAAAAAGAGTTCTTAAATCCGTCCCAAAAATTATAGATCTGGAAGGTACACTGGCAGGTGAACCATTTACTCATAGCAGGAGAGCTCGCGGAGAAGTCGATCTTACCTTCGACCTGCTTCAAAGGCACAACTTCAGTATAACACCGGCTCGCTTCTCGTCACTAAGTTCAGCTGACCGGTCATCCAGGAGTGTCTCACCTCCACGAAGGAAGCATCTCTCATCAGGAATGTCTACATCACTTTGTAGTGCCTTGCTGCTCAGTGGAACTGTACTTCCAGCCCGCATTCTTTTTCCACCCGTCCAGATGGCAGTACCATGGGGAAATGCTATGGGCCCCTGGCTTTGCCACATCCTGTTCACGCGCTCCCACATGGAAACTGAAAGAATTTTCCCAAATTTGATGGGAGTGGAAACCAAAGCACGGATTCACACATATCTGCATTCATCATGTCATGCAGTATCCTAGATGTGACCCATGAAGATGTGTCGGTTCGCCTTTTTCTGGAAACTTTGCAAGGGCCCTGCAGCAGAATGGTTTCAGCATTTGCCGGCCAGATCTATTACTAGTTGGGCCACCTTGCGGGCTGCTTTTGAAGACAGGTATAAGCCTTCTGAAGACATGTTCGCGTTACTGTCAAAGATCACTCACCTAAAGAAGGAGGCCAATGAAACTATGCGTGACTTCATCACCCGTTTCAATTCACTGATCAACTGTGTTCCGCCTACCATGCTTCCAACACCGGAAAATCAGAAGTGTTTCTTCGTAAATGCTATGAGCTTGAAAGTAAGTTTCTTACTCCTGCAAGAACAAGTAGCTACCTTGATTCTCACCCAGGCTGCTGCCATCCGAATCGAAGATAACTTGCTAATATCTGGTGAATTAAAAAGGGAATCGTCCAAGCTTAGAGCTTCGAGCCCTTCTCCCACTACTTCGTCTGATCTGGCATTTCAAAAGATGGTGAATGACTTGCTCGCATTAAAGAAGTAGTTGGCCCAAGCTTCCCCCAGTTCCTCGTACCGGGATATTCCATGAAGAACTTTCACTCCTAACAGCGTCCTGCATAGGCCACGTTTGCCTGCAACTGCTCCGTGGTTGGTGCTTGAGGCTCCTCCGGTCAACGCTTTAGCCGAAATCGAAGAAGAAGAGCAAAATTATGAAGAACCTTCATCTCAAGGTGAAGATGATCAAGATGTCGGTGAACTGACTGGCGACTCTACTATCGGGTATATGGAATTTGATGAGGAAGAATCTGACGAAGAAGAGGGTACCCAAGGATATGCAAGCGGACAATCATATGTTGTTTTTACCCGCTCGCAAGGAAAAGAAGCAGAGGTCGCTGCCAATGTGTAGAAAGAGAAGGCTACATCATCCATGCCCCCAACTATTGCTAAAAGAGGTAATCCTCTTCCTGCTCAACCCCCTGTTAAGTCTTTTACAAAGAAATCTTTTCCTCCCATCTCTCCTCCAAATCAGCCTTCTTCTATTTCCATGAAGACCAGTAACTTTACCCTACCATCGTGAAATGAAGGACTCATTCCTCCATCAATGCAACCCTTGGCCGTGTTTGACATAATTGACCACGCTAAAAAGACCAAGATCCAAATGTCTGAAGCTGAGTACCTTCAGTCAAACCCCGAACAGCTTGTAAGGTTGACTGAATACATCCAAAGTCAGGCTGTCATAACTAATCAGGTTTCCCCAAAAGGAATCCTTTCCACCCCTCCTTCATCCCGCATAAATGTTGCCTCGACTTCCGCATCAGGCAAGATAGAACCTTTCTACCTCTCCCTCCTAATCAATGGCCACAAACTAAGCAACTGCATAATTGATTCTGGAGCTTCCGATAATGTCATGCCGGTAAAAGTCACCCATGCTCTAGGCCTCACCCTTACCAAGCCTTTTGGCCGATGTTATTCCTTGGAAACCAAGCAAGTTCCGCTGATCGGTCAAATCAAAGACGCACAATTTGTGTTTGCAACATTCCCGGAGAAAAGGGTAAAAATGACCGTCCTTGTTGCCGATATTCCAGCAGCCTATGGAATTCTGCTGGGAAGGAGTTTTTGCAGTGAAGTTGGGGGGGAGATTCATATGGACTGGTCTAAGGCTAGGATCCCTGTCAAAGGTGTAATGTAAACTTTGGAGCCTGAATCGCAAAAGAAGTACCTGGTTACTAACTCCGATGACCCTAAAGCCCAAATTCTCTTCGAATCATCAGGGATGGGAAACTATTTCTTGTCTACCGAGTCTGACAAAATGGATGTCCTCATCCAAGAAGGGGATCTTAACAAGATCTGGACTTTGCAGTTTGATGGCAGCTGTGCGACTAGTGGGTGTGGCGCTGGTGCCATGCTTATATCTCCCAAAGAAGAGATTATTCCTCTCTCTTTCAAGTTACAATTTTTCAACACAAATAATACTGCTGAGTATGAATCTCTGCTACTTGGCATGCAAGCCGCGAAGGAAAGAGGGATCAAGAATCTTAAGGTACAAGGTGATGCAGAGCTGGTTGTAAATCAAGTTAAGAGGATATACCAAGTGAAGAATGAAAGGCTCAGACATTACCACAATGTGGTGTGGGACAACATCGAGGAGTTTGACACTTTTTCAATAAAAGCCATCCCAAGAGCTCAGAATGACATGGCTGATTCATTGGCCATTTCAGCATCCCTCATGCTCCCTCACCCAGGTTTGAAAATAGACAAATATACCATTGAGGTGGTTTTCCGCCCAAGCGTGCCAGACAATTCCCAGCATTGGCAAGTATTCAACAATGACAATCAACTCATTGCCTTTCTAGAAAAGGCATAAAATTTTAGTGAACTTCATTTTGAAGGATCCACTTCTACATGCCGCGAATCAGTTACCGATCAAAATGAAGAATCAAAAGGAAGCAACGGCATATGCCAGCTCAAAGGAAATAAAATCCCAAAAGGCCTGGTCTCCCTAGAGCGGTTGTTTGACAGGCATGATCGCTTTGTTAAAAAGAAAAGGTGAGATGATCCTAACTCCTCCCCAGAAACCAAACCGGTCAATTTAGGTTCGGTAGAACATCCGTAGTTTGTGAACATTGGAAAATGTTGCACACCTGAAGAGAAGCGGAAGTTTGTCAAACTGTTGAAGAAATACATGGATGTATTGGCATGGTCCTACACCGATCTAAAGTCTTTTAAGCCAAAGGACATCCAACATGATATCCCATTGAAAGAAGACGTCAAACCTTTTCGCCAGAAGTAGAGACACTATAACCCTAAGATCTCAGGTACTATCCAGGCTGAAATTCAGAAAATGCTGGATGCACGGATCATTTTTCCTATCCATCACAGTACTTGGGTGGAAAACATTGTGCCAGTGTGTAAGAAGAATGGCGAGATACGCATATGTGTAGATTTTTGCAACCTAAATCAGGCGTCCCTGAAGGACAACTACCCACTTCCCATAATGGATCAGGTTCTGCAGGCAGTAACTGGATCAGAAATGTTGTCCATGCTTGATGGCTTTTCGGGCTACAATTAGATTGAAGTCTCACCTGAAGACCAATTTAAAACAACATTCACTACTCCTTGGGGTACGTTTGCTTACAGCAGGATGCCTTTTGGCCTGACCAATGCTGGTGCCACTTTCCAGTGAGCAATGGACTTCGCGTTCAAAGGTATGATGGGGAAGGTCATCGTAGTCTACTTAGATGACTTAACTATGTTCTCCAAACAGTGAAATGATCATTGTGATCATTTGGAGCAAGTATTGATTAGATGCCAAGAGCACGGGATCTCCCTGAATCCGAAGAAGTCCATTTTCAGAGTCACAGAAGGAAAATTGCTGGGACATGTTGTTAGCAAAGAAGGGACAAAGATAGATACCAAAAGAGTTAAGGCTATTCAGAGCCTTACTTTACCTACAAGCAAGACCGGCGTTCACTCTTTCTTCAGAAAAGTGAATTTTCTCAGGCGCTTTGTTCCGGACTTTGCCGAAAAGACTCGTCATATATTAGACATGATGAAAGGGTCACCAACTTTCTGATGGAGTGAAGAAGGGAAGAAGTCGTTTGAGGAAATAAAAGCCTCCGTCACTCACAGCCAGTCCTGGTATGTCCCGATTTCTCCAAAGATTTTATTATGTATAGCTACGCATCCGAGCACACTGTGTCGGCCATCCTAATGCAAAAGAATTCTCAAAATGTTGAATCCCCGATTGCGTTTATGAGCTCTCCTCTCAAGCCTCATGAATTAAAGATGTCTCAGTTGGAAAAACATGCCTTCGCCGTGGTCAAAGTAGTCAAGAACTTCAGGTATTACATTCTAAACTCTCATACAGTAGTGCTGGTCCCTGACACGGCAGTCAAGTCAATTTTAACTCAACAGGAGTTAGGAAGCTTGCGGGGGAATTGGATTGCAAAAGTCCAGGAGTACTGATCTGGATATAAAACCAACCAAGTTAGTAAGAGGCAAAGGCCTATGTCAACTTATGGCTGAAAACCAAGATTCAGAAGTTTCCAGAAGAAAAGATGATTGCACCCATGGAGCACAAAGCCAGCTGGAGAAACCCGATTCACTGCCTATGGTCCTATTTGTCGCAACCAGCGACGAGTGGTATTCTGATATTGCTTTCTTTCTCACCTATGGCGAATGCCCAGCCCATCTAACCACAAAGGAGAAGCGTGCTATAAAGCTCAGAGCAGCCAGATATATCATCTGGGATGACGGTTTATACAAACATGGAATAGATGGCATCTTCTTGCGATGTGTTGACAAGCCACAGCAAGTGAAGTTACTTGAGAGTTTTCATAATTCAGCCTGTGGGGCCATTTCTCCTCTTCCGTGATGGCACACAAGATCATCCGGGCCAGGTACTATTGGCCGATGCTTTTCCAAGACACAGCCACCTGGGTAGCAAAGTGTGAGCCTTGCTAGCAGTTTGTCGGCAAGCCCAAGTTGGCTACTTTTCCCCTCAGGCCAGTCATTGTCGATGAACCATTCAAGCAGTGGGGAATTGATTTTATTGGTGCACTCAATCCCCAATCGAGTGTCAGACATAGTTATGTCCTGACAGCAACATATTACTTTACGAAATGGGTGGAAGCCATACCTGTCAAACATGCCACTTCCGAAGTTGTTTGCAGTTTCATCAAAGAAAATATCATTGTCAGGTTTGGCGTTCCAAACAAGATTGTTGCTGATAATGCTTCCAACTTCTCCTCACGAGAAGTTGTTGGTTTTTGCTATGAATACGGAATAACTCTGGCTCACACCTCAGATTATTACCCTCAGGGAAATGGTTAGGCAGAATCCAGTAATAAAAACTTAGTAACCATCATACGAAAGCTAGTGGATGAAAATCAACGAATGTGGCACAAGTCATTATACGACACTTTGTGGGCGGACCACATCACTCCCAAGAGGTCTCTCAGCATGTCACCTTTTCAAGTGTTATATGGCACTGATGCCGAGCTTCCCATTTCTGTGGAACTCCCCGCTCTGCGCTTGGCATGAGCAATCGAAGATGAGACTTTCCAAAATTCCCTTGAAAAGAGGATCATGTATCTAGCAGATCTCAAAGAAAAGAGAGTAAGAGTGGTCAACAGGATCACTGAACATCAGAATCAGGTCAAGAGATTGTTCGATAAAAAAGCTAAGCAAAGAGAGTACCAGGTGGGAGACCTCGTCCTTTTGTGGGACAAACGAAGAGAGCCAAAGGGCATGCACGGAAAATTTGATTCCCTATGGAGGGGACCTTTCAAGATCAAACAGCTCAATGGAGAGAACAACTTCTATCTCTCGTATCCAGATGGAACTGGACTCCCACTTCCCTATAGCGGGCAGCATCTGAAAATCTTCAGGAAGTAGAGCTTGCTCTCTTCTTTGTACAGTTTGCTTCAGTTGTGTGTTTATTTTTGTCGTGTGTTTGCTTTTGTTGGTTGTGTGTTTCCTTTTGCAGTCACCCTTGTTTTTGACTTTGTACCCAATGGATAGGCACGTGTGGATCTGGGATTCTCTACCCCTGATTTCCATTCAGAGATAGTCCCCAGAAAGAGCCAGTTGTTATCCCGTAAAATTGGCAAGGGAAATTTTACGGGTAACCATACCAAAATTTTGTTCTGGTCCCTCGTCAGGGACCCCTCTGCATTCGGAACGTTGCAAAACCCTTTCCCGAGAAATCTGGTTTTCTGAACTTAGCCATTTTTGGTCTTTTTGGGTTGGGTGCACCTATTGTTTGTGCAACACAGGGTAAATCTGCGCCCCCTTCATATCCTTTGGCGCACCCTTTGGTGTGTCGACACACATTTTGGTGTGCACCTCACCATGTTGCGCCTTTCTTGCATGCGCCAAGGCGCATGCGCCTTTGTGTCAACAATATTTTTGTTGCGCCACATTTTGGTGCACCATGGGCGCACGTATTGCCATGTTGACAACACTTTTGGTGCGCCAAGGGCACATAACAACGTGTTAACACACATCTTGGTGTGCCATAGGGCGCAAGTTTTGCAATGTCGACAGGTGTTTTGATGCGCCACTTCAAAAAGTGGTTGGCGCATTTATTACGCCTTTACCTATATATAGGTGCATCCGCCCTGTCATTATCACCAGTCAGAAAACACGTGATTGATCTTTTTCCTCTGCACCTGTCAGCACGCCTGTCATCCTCATGTCACATTCATGGACCCCATTTCACCTCTCGCATTCTATATATTCCGGGTAAGTGGTCCTCATTTTTCTCGTGTTTTGGTTTTGCTATTGTTTGTCTGATTGAGTGGTAGGATGGAATAGATCTAAGAACCATGAAGCTCCTCCTGCTTTTCTGTTTTTCCCTCCCAAAGTCGTTCCCATCCTTTTTCCAGATCTGCTGGTTAGGATAACTCTGCCCTGAAAGAAAAATCCAAAACCTCCTTCCTACCCCTCCCACCTTCACCACTTGAAGAAATGTGAAGTTAAAACCTAAAAATCGTGATATGTCAAAGAGGGAAAAAGAACCACTTTCCAAAAAAACTATGTTTTCCCTTGGCGCACACGTAACCCTTGTAACAAGAAGCACAGTCGCGCCTATGGTGCACCGGCTTTAATTGTAGCACATGAGCTCTCTGCACTTTGTGAAAACTAGTCTCCGTATGGATGCAGGTGCTTTCCTTATCGCTGCAACAAAAATGTCATATGCTACACGTAATAAATTTGCACCCTTGGGTGCACCCAACTCCCATGTTGCATATCAAAAACCTGCAGCATAGGTGCACCCTGCACCCATGCAACACCGGCATTACTTGCACCGAGTGTAAAACTGTGTTCAAAGGCGCGGGTGCATCCCCTATTACACCAACATCATGTCATGCAGACCTCCCATGCACTGCCACGCCAAGTTCCCCTTTTTCGCACCAGAAGTCTATGTTACACATGCTAAACTTGAGTGCACCTTTGGTGCACCAAATCCCCGTGTAACATGAAAAATCCATGCACCTGATATAAAACATGCATAAGTGGCGCAGGCGCACTCTCGCCTACAACAACAAAAAATGTCATGTGCAGTATCCATGCACCTTGCACCCCTTTGGCGCTGATTTGTCCCTTGTAACACCATTTTTCTCTGTGCCACACTATTTAGCCCTGCAGCCTACAGTGTTAATGCACCCTGCGCCCTGATGCCTTAAAATTGCTAACTCTTCCTTATGTCAATACTTTAATGGGAGATCAATCAGCTAACATGACTCTCCTGTGTTGGGTTTCGCTTCTTCTTCTTGTATATCAACAACTAAGTTCAGAACTACATATGTCTACATCAAGCAAGAGACCTACCAAGTCTAAGGGCAAAGCCAAGCTTACAGAGGAAGAAATGAAGTACAAATATCAGAGGGTCAGGATGCCCGAATCCCAGGCAGAATGTGACCTAGATATAAGAGACTCAGAATTTTGTCATAATGATATGGAAGACTTCTAGGCCAGAAACAGAAGGGTCACAGGAAGTCCGTGGATGGAAAAACTAGTAGGTAGTGGCCTGTATTTTTCTGGAGGGATCCCGGTCAGTGCTGTGAACAATGAGTTCATCATGGTAGTAGCCCGCTGCTACAACAAAGACATAAGGTGTGTCTAGAATGAGAAAGGTGAGGTCGTGATCAACCTCACTGCCCGACACTTCAAAATAATGCTTGGCATTCCTCACCACCAGCACTTTATGGCCGTAAGCCAAGAAGATTTCACCAAGGCTTGGGAAGATAATGAAGATTAGTGTATGCAATTAATGAACGAGGTATACCTGAAAAACAAGAATGTGGTAACCAGATGGCCACAAGTCATTCATCACAGTGATTTCTCAGAGGAACTCAGTGATACCATCACGTTCCTGAGCAAAGTATTTGGGCTTCCTCATGCCCAGTACTTTCATAAATGGATGCTTAGATACCTGGAGACAATGAACAAGAATGTGCTAGATCAACGCTTTGAGTGGGCGAAGATCATAAGCAGCACTATATCCGAGCATCTCTAGCAACTTACCACAATAGGGAGGTTCTACATGAACTCCTACATAGTCTATGTTGCGGCCTCAGAAAGAGATTATCTAGCGTTGATGTGGTGTGGGGTTTGGCCCCAGGTAAAAATACATGAATACTATCTAGAGCTGAATTTGGAGAACAATATTCCTCAGTTTACAAAGATTAACGATGCCTTCTTCTACGGCATCGTCTATCTTTTGAGGCCAAACATGACTCACGGTCGTACGACCAAGAGCATTGTTGCAGCAACAGAGAAATGGGGGGCCTTGTTCACTCAATTCCCCACCTTCACTTATCTAAGGGCAGCCAACTTCTTGGGGGAACCAACCAAATTGCCAAGATATGCCGGCCCCAAGTTGATCCTGTTGGAGCTGTCAAGACAGCTCATAACCTATCACGAGAAGTGCTTGAAGAGAAATAAGGGTGGAACTCCTTTCCCCCTCAGAGTGGGCAGGTACACTTATCTCTCTCACCACAAAGCATGGGAGATGTTTGCGGAGCTGGAGCTGTTAAATCTAAATCACAAATTCCCAGAAAGTCCCACTTTTGACCCAAGGAATTGTCTTCCCAGGGCCAAACTCGATCCGATACATATTCCACAAATCGAGGATATTTATATCGACCATCATCCCGCTTAGCCTTGGCTGAAAGTGTAGCCATCGTCCCAAAAGGTTATCAAACTACTGATCAAGAAGTTGATCAGGTATATCTTGACATGGGTGGGGACGACTGGCCGTATGCTGTCATTGATAGAACCAAAGCACCTCAGACGATAGAAGAAAGGGTCAAAGAAACTCTGTGAAGAATAGAGCACTGGTGCAGGATGAATGGTCTCATCTACCTCGGGGTTGATTTCACCACTTCTCCATTGGTCAATGCACCTTCCAGACCGAAACATCTGCCAAGGAGAAAAGGTAAAGATAAGGAGGGCGAGTCAAGCTCTGCCCAAGAAGAGACTCCTGAGAGTCCCCCTTCCACCGCACAAGAACAAGTTATAACTCTGGCTTCTCCAGAGAAAGAAGCAGCTGAAGATGTTCCGATGGGTACATCCACTCAAGATGTTGCCACTACTGCAACTATTGAGGTCCCTTCTATCTCTTCTCCCTCTCCTCCTTCCCCTCCTCGAGTGACCCAAGCGACCATTCCTTTGGTCGTATCCTCTCCCCCGTCTTCTGCTGTTCTACCTTCCTCATCGTCCATCTTCTCTTCTCTCACGGAGCTGTCCCCCACCATTTCTTCCCTCATTTCTCAACTCCCTTCCATTCCCATGTCTACCTCCCCTGCAGTATCTCTTCCTCCCGTAAGCACTTCTTCGGCCTCCCTCTCAATGCCGCCTCCAAGTGTCTCCACGCATTTTCCTTCTACTACGGCAGCTGCTCCCTTTTCTATTTCCGGCCCCTCTCCCATAAGTCCAGCATGGATCTCTCAACACCTGAGCCAACAAAAGAGGAAAGTTCCCATCACACCAATGGACTTCTCTATCATCCCATCAAAGGGGATCAATAAGCAAAAGCCTTTAACCCGCTTCTCTCAGAGTGCGTCAGGAGAGAGAGTAATGGAGATACCTTACCCCAATCCTTTAAAGGATAAAAAGGATCTGTCTTCAATAGATTATACAGTGACCCAAGTCACGATGGGGACATCTTCAGAACGCTTTCAAGGAGAGGCCCTATTTGTAGTTGATGCCCTTTGCAAGAAGCTCTGGGAAGCAAAGGAGGAAAAGAGGCTGTTAAAGGAACAAAATAAACATCTCCTTCATGCCTTACAGAAGATGGGTAGTGCACCTCCTACAACTGCCACCAAAACTACTGAGCCTCTGAGCCAGGACAAGATTAATGAATACGCCAAAATCGGCAAGCAGGGTATGGCAGTTTCCACCTGGAGGAGCCAAATCCTCAATGAAAGTTAGGGAGTGATCGCCAAGTTCACCAGATTATATTACAATATCAATCGGGTGAACAAAGAGCTCCAGGCGATAGAAGGACCCATCTCCGAAGAGCTAGACCATGTCAGGATGCAGCATGAGACCTTTCAGAAAATACTCGACTGTTAAGTCAAAGATCTAGTCAAGTTTGGCGTCTTTTGGTACCCCAGAACCCTCAACAAAATCCTTTCTACTCTGGATTATCAGGTTGATCAACTGGAGTTCATCCTAGAGAAGATTGACAAGATAAAGGAGGAAGCCCTAGATGTAATGCATCAAATGGAGCAAATTGTCCTGAGAATGTCTCTGGGCTTGCTCACTCCTTCTTTCACCTTAAGAAAGGTAGAGGAAACTATTCGGATCTTTAAGGAGATCGTTTCATAAGGGCTAGGACCAGAGGTCACTTTCGACGCTGAATCCATCAATAACCTGCTGGCCTGTCGTGACTTCATTGGGTACCTGATAGACACAGAAAATGAATATTTCAAACTCCCAGAAAAGCTCACAGATGAGTGGGAGACTTGCAAAGCTATTAGTGATTGACACAAGGATCCTTCCCAGGATCAATTTCAACCCATGATCACCAAGTTCATGGAGTACCATGCCCAGTTCCACATCTCGTCACCTGAGCAGCAGCAAAAGTAGGATACCCCCTTTCAACCACGGGACGATGATGAATAATCTCTTTCTTCCCGACCTTCTCCTTGTAAATATCTAAAGTATGTTGACACAAATGATGACATCATCCATGTTGCACCATGGGATGATGTCATCCACAAAGTTGTCAAAAGTCAACAAATGACTTTGAGATATTTTGTAAGATAGTTTTGTAATTAAGTGGTTGGTTCATTTTTGCCTTCTCTTCTTCTCTTCTTCTATAAATACTTGAATACTTGTTGTATTCAGGGTGGATATTTTTCAGATAAGAAATAGGAGTAGGAAGAAAAGATTTTGAACTTTTTGTAACAGAAACGAATATTAATACAATATTTAGACTTTGTGCTGAATACATGTGTTTTACATCAGACCTTTCTTATGTTAGATCTGTGTAATCATTCTGTTGAATCTACTTCTACTTTGTTGTCATTTATTCATCACTATTGCTTTATTTTTCTATGTAAAATAGGTTCGGCTCTGTATACTACCAACCCAAATCATAGACCTTCTGACCTTTGTGCTTTGGAATTCATTTCTTTTCTCCCTTCAGATCTTTCCTATCTCCCCACTCCATTTCTTTCCCTTCTTTTACAGTTGGAAATACCTCTACTGGGATGAGATCCCAACCCCTGAAGGTGGAATATTATGAGACTTGCACAAGATTCCTGCTAGTAGAATAGCAATAAACCATTTTCACTTTGCTAACTCAAAGAGGGGCTATGCCCTGCACACTTTTGGCTCGTCTGTCCATAGATCTATCCACGTGACAGATTTTCAAATCAACAGGTAATTAAACCAATGATGTAACTTAGAATTCAGCAATACAAGCCCATGCGTGTTGTCACATCACTCAACCTAGACTGAGCACTCACCCGAAGTACGTAAAGGTACTAGGCCCCTCTTTAGGGTTGTTGTTAAAGGATGTTAGCATGATGAATACTTAAGGCATTCAGATCTATGACTAATTTATCATTCTATATTGCATAATTAGATCTAGATGTAGAGAATAACAAACTTAAAAGATAGCCATGATAAAATCAAGCATGCAACACTGAACTATAACCATGATAACACCTTGATTCAGTCCATAATCTCCATTATATTAAATTCAGTAATAAACAGAAGCTTCCTTACAATAATAGTAGTATATGCTCATACGCGTATCAGATTTGGCAACATAATCTCACTATAACACAGTTCTCACACAGATTTTTATGTTACATAGTTCACTACATATTTATAAGGGTGGGGACTTGCCCTTCACTACTTATCTAATCTCAAAATAGGTTGCATCCTATTATTAGTGACGCATCGTTACAAAAATAGCCATGCATGCAAGTCTGCTAACAATAGACTGCTTTTAGTTAACTGATATCAATAGATCCATTCTCAGCATGTATTCATGTAAAACGCTTCATATCCAATCATCCAAAAACAACCAAGGCATGTCGCGCAAGTCTCTAACTGATTTGTGTGCTTGGCACGCTATCTTCAAAAATAGCTCATCATCATGAAAATGGATAAGTCCCAAACCTATTTATGTTCTACGCACGCGATTCCTTCTCGATACTTCTGCACCTTTTAATGTGCTCTAATATCTTGCATCAACCTTTTGTATTTCCTTCGCTCAGTTCCATATTTTGACTGACCAACATCCCATTAAACCGGTAGTTGGAATGAAGAGCGATTTCACCAGAAGCACAAGAAGAAAAAACCCACATCGAAAATATAATTTTTATCAAAATCAGAGATGGAAAAGGAAACCTACAATTTTTAAGATCCATTAATGGCCACCATTACATAGTGGTGATAAAAATTAGCAAGCTACCTCTCCACTTTTCATGGTTCTAGTAGGTGAAATCACATGAAAATTGGATGGAATGATCGTTGAAAAATCTAGTTTCACGTAAACTAGTTTTCATGCCATGAAGTCCCTATTTTTTAGGGATATGGAGGGCTGTGTTTTTTGTCAGTATTCTTCCCCCGCTGATGAATATATAATTTTCCCACTTTTTCAGATGAAGGAATTACTCAAAATGTAGAGCGTGGAACTCTGAAATAAAACCCAGAGTTTCAAGACCTGTTTCATTACAATCTAACATCAATGGTGCACTTACTAAAAATAACATGCCTTCCTACATAGGTTTCTGTTCCTTTGGGTGAGCCACCATTTGAAGACTCTACAAATAAGGTGGTGAACACACATGGATTATCATAGGCAAATTCATCAAAAAGTTCATCTCATCTCACAATTGACACTTACTAAAAATAGTAAGTGGTTCCACAAGCCCTTGCTATAAAGGCGAGAGAAATATAGTAAGAAGAAATAATTCAAGCTACCATAGCCATTTGAGGTTGGGAAAAGCTAACTATGACAATTACTAAAAATAGTAAGTTTCCCCATGTGTACCTACTAAAAATAGCAGGTTGTTCTCAAAGGTCAAGTTTGGCACAACAAGACATTGAGGGATAATCATTCAAGTCGATATCACCATTTAGGGTCCAGAAAGGAAAACTCTGACACTTACTAAACATAGTAATTTGTCCCTTCCAAATATAGTAAGTGTCAAGGAAACATGAATTTAAAGTGCACAAAATAGTCTAGTTTCTCATGTGTAATCAATCATGAAGAGATAGCAGTTTTTCATGGTTTGGAATGATCATCTCATATTACAAAGCAAGGCATTGCAAGGCACGTCATGTGGATTCATCTTCATCACTTAAGGATCTGGGTGATTCAAAGTGAATTGGTCAGAATGATTTCAAAAATTTAAAAGGTTCTGTTGTCCAAAATAAGCTCATGCTTATTTTGGTCAACTAACACCATTTCCCCCCTTTTAGTGCTTCAATCTTATTTTTTACATATTTGAAGTACTTAAGGATTCCTAAAAGCATCTTCATCAGATAGGAAATTTCTTCCCCTTTCTGAAAATATAAAGAATTCCTTCTAACTCTTCATATTTTGCAAGTTACGGGCCTGGGAGGATTTTTTTGCAAAATTTCCAATTTTGGGCTTGGGGGCATGGGGGGGATTTTTTTACAAATTTGCCAATTTCAGGCTTGGGGGCCTACGGTGATTTTTACAAATTTGCCAATTTCGGGCTTGGGGACCTAGAGGGATTTTTTACAAATTTGCCAATTTCAGGCCTGGGGGCTTCGGCAGATTTTTTGCAAATTTGCCAATTTCGGGCCTTGGGCCCATTTTGCAAATACACATTTTCGCCATCTCTTGTGTGGATTAACACAAATTTTTAAATGGGCATAACTTTTGACCCGATGCTCAAAATTCAACAAACTTTATATTGTTGGAAAGGTCTCAACATCCTCTACGCCATGAAAGCTTGAAATTTTAATTTTGGAAGGGTTAGGTGGGTGGAAAATAAGAAAATGTACTTGGATCTAAAAAGTGTAGTTCTAAGCATCTCAATCACTGATTTTAATACAGTATGGTCTGATTTCTTCTCCAGCAAGCTAGAATACATTGGGGAATGGATTTTTAGAGGCACCCATGTATTTTCTAGATCATTTAATGAATTTTTTTGGTGGGTGGGAGACAAAAATCCAAGTTTCTCTTCTTTCTCTCTCCCCTCCCCAATTCTATATATTGTAAACACTTCTAATTTGAGAGGGGGATATTCATGGATGTGGGGAAAATCTATAGAAAAAATTGTTTCTCAAAACCATTGAGCTGCAAACCCTCTCATGGGATCTGTAAATAAAATTGTGCCTTTATTCTACAAATGTAATGGACTGTGTATATTCATGGAATAGTAAAATTTGTGTTTGTGGTGTTATCTCAACCCTTGCATTTATTTTATCGTACTCCCTTACCTCTCTATTGTTTTTGTTCTATTTTTGTGCATATTTCATTTTATTTATAGGTTTATGATGTTGTGTTTTATGGAGATTTGTTGGTGAATGTAAATTTGGGACTATGTCATAGTTGTCTAGCCTCTTCCAACTACATTTTTCTTCTCTACTCTCCCTCAGTAGGATATTCCAGTCCTTTTCATTGTTATATCACCTCTTTAGCTTAGGATTTCATTTCTTTTTTACATCTTCTTAACCCTTTCTCCTTGGCAAGTTGGAGTAGATCCTCTAAAAATTGTATGTGTGCACCTAAACAGAGGAATAAGAACTGACCTTCATCCAAAGATCTCTCCCAATTGCAAAGTCCCACACTTTGGGAGGAGCTCCATGTTATGCAATTAAACTGAGAGTCTCAACCCATCAAGTTTCATACATTTAGCGGTGTTGTGATTACGCATAAATAGTTCTGGCATGCCAGGTGGGACATGTTTGAAGCACCTTACCACTTCATTTTAGTAGGTTGGTGTGTTCTTGTTAAAATTTCAACTTTTGGAAGCATATGCAAGCACCTCTGGTGACTCCATTTGGTCCAAACAACCCACATCTCTGAAGTTGCAAACCTTCTCCCCATCTATTTCCACCCATTCTTTTTTCCACATCTTTCATCTTATTCTATCCCATGAAGTTGTACAATCATGACTTCATTCCCAACTTGGAATTCACACTTACAGCAACAACAGTGCAGACCACCTCCAATGTATTTCTCAACTCCTCCATATCAACATCATGATTAGATTTAGAACCATCATGCTTACCCATATGAGCAGTGTCAAAACTAGTTTGGCTATGAAACATATCAGGAACAAGGGCATGTATACAATGACAACAGTCAAATGGAGAATTTTGATATGTTGGAGAAGATTCAAAGGATGGAGGTTGGCATGGTTCAGTTAAGGGCTATAGCACAAGTAAAGGAATTCAAAATTGGCTGCAAGGCATCTTGTCCATGGGAAGGCCCTTTTCCAATACATTATAGCTCATATGAGAAGCTTGATTTCATGGTTGAAATTATGCCCCAACTTGTGTAGTGGACTAAGGAGATAGAAGCATATGAGAAAAATGAAAGGCAACCTTGTCAATGGGTAATTCAATCACCAGCTCCTTATGCTCATTTTTCTCCATCCCAAGGTTTATCATTTCAATAGTATCAAGAATCAATCCCATTGTATGCTACCCCAAGTGTTGATTTCCCTTCTCCATCTTCTAATCTTCCATATCATCTCAATTCCTCTTCCCTTTTCTCTTCCAAATAGTCATACCCTCTAAAGAAACAAGAAATTACACTTCCCTCACCACCACAAACAATCACATAACTGGTCGAGACCCCATCCACTCCTCCTCTTTCCTTCCCAGTTCCATGTCAGGAAGAAATTCCAAGAACCATTCAAGAAGAGTAGCAAGAAGGAGAGCCAAATAGAGAAGAAATTATCAAAACCTTGGTAAGCTTGGCTACCAAATTTGGGATTAAAAAAATACCCTTGATGGTTAAACCTTTAGAGGGGGCTAGGTCCAAACTATAGGTGGTGGAAGCTGAGTTTGTAGCAGAAGGAGAACAAGAGGAAGAACAAGAAGATCAACAATCTGTTTTCTCTGAATGTAGTGTCCATAATGGCACTTTGTCTGAAGAGGATGTTGATCTAATCCAAGTTACACAATAATTCAAGAGAGAGGAAGAAAAACCAACTCCAAGTCCTATTAAATATGAGCAGCTGGAAGAGATCAAATAAAAGTTGAAGCCACTTGATGAAGAAAGCATTATTGATGATTTGTTGATTTCATTTAAAGGGCCTGATTCTATTGATGAATCCATGATGGAGGAGAGCTATCAAGAAGACCTTTCTACCCAAATAGTCCTCTAGAGAAGTGAATTGAATATTTTGATTTGAAAAATTTTATGCTAGAGGAAGAGGCTATCCAAGAGCAAGTCGGTCTTCAAGCAACAACAGAGGAACTCTAGAGCCAACAATGTGTTGTAGCAAATTATAATGAAGCAAAAGAAACTTTAATGGATGTTGCAATCAATAACAATGAGCTACAGATTGTAGAGGAGATTCATACTACCACAGAGGAAGGAAAAGAGTACGAAGATCCCATCTCTTCCACACCATCCACCCAGGAAGGATTACAAGAAGACTCCATTTTTTGAGTTAAGTATCATAGTAGCGGGAAAATTTGAAGGACCAGACCTTTCCCAATTAGGTACTTGGCTTCATTAGAGGTAAGGGAGAAGCCAAAACTAGTCATGTCCATTTCAACACATGAGGATGATATACAAAGCACCAAGGGTCACCATCAACACCTCCAGGGAGTCCAATGTCAATCAACTTGAGGAGGTATTTTTGATTGATATTGATAATTTGGTTATCTGGGTGTGTTATCCCATAAAATTGATGAGGGCAATTTCACGGGTAACCATACCAAATTTTGTCCTAGTCCCTCGTCAGGGGCCCCTCAGCATTCGGGATGTTATAAAATCCCTTTCCGAGGAAATATAGTTCTCCGAACTTAGTCATTTTGGTCTTTTTTGGCTGGGCACACCTTTTATCTATACAACATAGACAAAATTTGTGCCCCCTTCATTTCCTTTGGTGCACCCTTTGAAATGTTGACACATCAATTGTTGTGCCTTCCCAAGATGCGCCTTTCTTGCATGCCCCAAAGCGCATGCGCCTTCTTGTCAACAAAAAAATTGTTGCGCCGTGTTTCAGTGCACCTTGGCACTTGAAATCTAGTGTTGACAGTCCTTAAAATGTGCCAAAGGTGCACATAATTCTGTGTTGACATGCGTATATCCACGCCAAAGGGCACAAAGTTTTACGTGTCGACACATGTTTTGGTGCGCCCTTTTAAAAAGTGGTTGGCGCATTTATTATACCTTTTCCTATATATAGGCGCATCCGCCCTATCACTTTCACAATCAGAAAACACGTGATAAATTTTATTCCTCTGCACCTGTCAGCACGCCCGTCCTCCTCGTGTCGCGTTCATGGACCCCACTTTTTCTCTCACATTCTATATATTTTGGGTAAGTGGTTCTTACTCCTCGCATTTTTTTTATTGTTTGTGAGGTAGAATGCATTGGATCTGAAACTTTAAACCCCCTCATACCATTCTTGCAAATCTCCCCTCCCAAACCGTTTTTCATCCTCTTTCCAGATCTATTGGCTAAGAAGGCTCTGCCTCAAAAATGGATCTAGACCTCTTTGCTGTTTTCCTCCCACTATCAAAATATGTCAAGAAAACTTGAAAATCACGAACTAAAGAGGCAAGAAACCTAAAATTTGGTTCCAGGCTGCATTTCTCCCTTGGCACAATTGCCACTCCTACTGCAAAAAACACAATCATGCCTAAGGCACACTATTTCTACTTGCAACACACACCATTCTTGCGCAATACAAAAAGCTAAACATCTTTGGTGCCGGCGCAATCATCCTTACAATAACACATAGTGCCATGCAAGCTTTCCCTGCGCCGCGCCAAAGTCCCCCTTTGCGCACACAATTTTGGTGTTACATGCATTAATCTTGCACCCTTCGGCACACCAAAGTTCCATGTTACATGTAAAATACATGCACCATTGGCGCACCCTGCCCCCATGCAACACCAAGATTATTTGTGCCCAGTATAAAATGCATATAACAGCGTAGGTGCACTCCTGTTTACAACAACAAATATGTCATATGCAAAATCCTTGCGCCCTGCACCCTTTGGCACTGATTCATTCCTTGTAACACTCTTCTTCAGTGCACCATTATATTAGCCCTGCAGCCTACAGTATCCTTACGCCCTGCACCCTGAGGCCTTAAAATTGCTAACTCCTCATTCTGTAGTGCTTTAATGGAAGATCTGACAGCTAACATGGCTCTTCTGTGTTGGACTTCACTCCTTCTTCTTACAGATCAGCAACTAAACTCAGATCCATATATGTCTACATCAAGCAAAAATCCAACCAAGTCAAAGGGTAAAGCTAAGCTTACAGAGGAAGAGATGAAATACAAATATCAGAGGGTCAGAATGCCAGAGTCCCAGGTGGAATGTGACCTAGACATAAGGGATTCTGAACTTGGCCACATTGACATGGAAGATTTCTGGGCTAGAACCAGGAGAGTCACAGGAAGTCCTTGGATGGACAAGCTGGTGGGCAGTGGTCTACATTTTGCTGGGGGGATCCCTGCAATGTAGTAAACAATGAATTTATGATGGTGGTGGCCCGTTGTTACAATAAAGACACAAGGTGTGTCGAAAATGAAAAGGGCGAGGTCATAATCAACCTCACTGCTCGGCACTTCGAAATCATGCTAGGCATTCCTCACCACCGGACATTTTGTGGTTGTAAGCCAAGAGGACTTCACCAAGGCATGGGAGGATAATGAAGACAAGTGCATGCAGCTGATGAATGAAGTGTACTTGAAAAATAAGAAGGTGATAACAAGATGGCCACAGGTTATTCACCGCAGTGACTTCTCTGAGGAATTGAGTGACACCATCACGTTCCTAAGTAGAGTTTTTGGGCTTTCTGACATCCATTACTTTCACAAATGGATGCTCAGGTACCTTGAAACTATGAATAAGAATGTGCTTGATCAACGCTTTGAGTGGGTAGAGATCATAAGCAGCACCATATCCGAGCAGCTCCAACAACTCACCACAACGGGGAGGTTCTACATGAACTCCTATGTAGTCTATGCTGCAGCCTCGGAGAGGGATTATCCAGCACTGAGCTGATGCGGGGTTTGGCCCCAGGTAAAGATATATGAATACTACCCAGAGCTGAAGCTAGAGAACAGCATCCTGCAGTTTACCAAGATCAACGATGCTTTCTTCTATGGCATCATTTTCCTTTTGAGGCCAAATATGACTCATGGTCGGACGACCAAGAGCATAGTCACAGCAACTGAGAAGTGGGGGGTGCTATTTACCCAATTCCCCACCTTCACCTATCTCAGAGCGGCCAACTTCTTTGGGGAGCCCACCAAATTGCCGAGATATGCTGGCCCCAAGTTGATCATGTTAGAGTTGTCCAGACAGCTCATAACCTACCATGAGAAGTGTTTGAAGAGAAAGAAGGGTGGAACCCCTTTCCCCCTCACAGTGGGCAGGTATACCTGCACTTCTCACACCAAGGCCTAGGAGATGTTTGCAGAGCTAGAACTGCTCAATCTAAAGCACAACTTCTTGGCAAGGCCCACCTTTGATCCAAGAAATTGCCTTCCCAAGGAAAAATCCAATCGATGAGGACATCTATATCGACCTAGATCATGAGGTTGAACTTAATCCACATTCCATAGATTATTCAATATGGCGTGGCCATTGTTCCAAAGCCATTGGTTATCAAACCACCGATCAAGAAGTTGATCAGGTGTATCTTGACATAGATGGGGACAACTGGCTATTTGCTGCAATTGACAGAACAAAAGCACCCCAGACCATCGAAGAGAGGGTCAAAGAAACATTGCGGCGAATAGAACACTGGTGCTGAATGAATGGCCTTATCTACCTCAGAGTAGATTTCACTACGTCCCCATTGGGCAACGCACCTGTCAGGCGAAGCATATGCCAAAGGGAAAAGGAAAGGATAAAGAGGAGAATCAAGCTCTGCTCAAGAAGCTCCTGAAAGCCCACCTTCCGCCGCACAAGAACAAGTTGTGAGTCTGGTATCCCCAGAGAAAGAAGTGGCGGAAGGTGTTCCGACGGGCACATCCACTCAGGGTGTTTTCATAGCTACAATTACCAAGGTCCCCTCTATTCCTTCTCCCTCTCCTCCTTCCCCTCCTCGTGTAACTCAAATGACCATTCCTTTGGTCGTATCTTCTCCCCCATCTTCCACTGTTCCCCCTTCCTCATCTTCCATCTTCTCTTCTCTCCGGAGCTGTCCCCCACTATTTCTTCTCTCATCTCTCAGCTCCCTTCCTTTCCCACATCTACCTCCCCTGCAGTATCCCTTCCTCCCGTGAGCACTTTCTCGGCCTCCCTCTCAATGCCTCCACTAAGTGTCTCTACCCATTTCCCCTCATCCACTACAGCTGCTCCCTCTTCCACCTCTGGTCCCGTTCCCTTAAGTCCAGCATGGATCTCCCAGCATCTGAGCCAGCAGAAGAGGAAAGTCCCCATTGCACCAATGGACTTCTCCATCATCCCAACAAAGGGGGCTAAGAAGTAAAAGCCTATAACCCACTTCTCTCAGAGTGCATCGGGAGAAAGAGTAATGGAGATCGCATATCCCGATCCTTCAAAGGGTAAAAAGGATCTGTCTCCGACAGATTATACAGTGACCCAAGTCACAATGGGAACGTCTTCTGAAAGTCTTCAAGGAGAGGCCCTATCTGCGGTAGATGCCCTTTGCAAGAAGCTCCAAGAAGCAAAGGAAGAGAAGAGGTTATTAAAAGAGCAGAACAAACATCTTCTTCATGCCCTGTAGAAAATGGGTAGTGCACCTCCTACAACTACCACTGAAACTCCTGAGGTCCTAAGCCAGGATAAGATAAATGAGTACCAAAATTGGTTAACAAGGTATGGTAGTTTCTGTCCTGGAGAGATCAAATCCTCAAAGACAGTGAGGAGGTAATTGTCAAGTTCACCGAATTGTATCAGAACATCAGTCGGGTGAACAAAGAGCTCCAGGTGATCGCGGGACCTATCTCCAAAGAGTTGGACCATGCTAGGTTGCAACACGAGATGTTCCAGAAAATGCTCGACTGCTCAGTTCAATGATTTGGTGAAATTCAGCATTTTCGATCACCCCAGGGTACCCAGCAAAATCCTTGCTGCGTTGGATTACCGGGTCGATCAGATGGAGTTCGTCCTGGAGAAGATTGACAAGGTCAAGGAGGAAGCCCTGGATGCAATGCACCAAATGGAGAAAATTGTCCTAAGAATGTCTCCAGGCTTGCTTACTCCTTCTTTCACCTTGAGGAAGGTAGACGAAACTATTCGGATCTTCAAGGAGATCATCTCGCAAGGGCTAGGGCTAGAAGCCACTTTTGACACCGAATGCATCAACAACCTTCTGGCTTGCCGTGATTTTGTGGGGTTCCTGATGGAGGCAGGCAATGAATATTTCAAGCTCCTTGAAAAACTCAGAGATGAGCGGGAGACTTGTGAGGTCATCGGCGATCATACAAAGGGTCCTGCCTAGGATCAACTTCAGCCAATGATCAGTAAATTCATGGAATATCAGACTCAGTTCCACATCACCTCTCCTGAACAACAGCAGAAGAAAGATACCCCCTTTCAGCCGCGAGATGACGATGAATAGCTTTCTTCCTCTTGGCTTCCTTTTTGTAAATATCTAAGAGTATGTTGGTACAAACGATGACCTCATCCATGTTGCACCATGGGATGTTGTCATCCACCAAGTTGTCCAAAGTCAACATTGACTTTTAGATATTTTGTAGATATTTTGTAATTAGTTGTTGGTTCTTTTTTTCCTTCTCTCTTCTCCTTCTTCTATATATACTTGGATACTTGTTGTATTCAAGGGGTGGATACTTTTTAGATGAAAAATAGAAGTGAGAAGAAAAGACTTTGAGCTTTTTGTAACAGAAGAAAACATTAATACAAATATTAAGACTTTGTGCTGAATATGTGTGTTATGGGCATCTTAATCTTTCTTATGTCAGATTTAGACATTTATTCTGTTGAATCTATCTCTACTTTTTTGTCATTTATTCATCAGTATTGCTTTGTTTGTCTATGCAAGTAGGTTCGGCTCTGTTTACTACCAGCCCAAAACATAGACCCTCTGACCTTTCTGCTTTGGAATTCATTTCTTTTCTCCCTTCGAATCTATCCCTATCTCCTCACTTCACTTCTTTCCCTTCTTTTCACAGTTGAAACACCCCAACTGGGATGAGATCCCAAACCCCCGAAGGCAGAATATTGTGAGACTTGCACAGATTCCTGCTGGTAGAATAGCAATAAACCAGTTTCACTTTGCTGACTCAAAGAGGGGCTATGCCCTGCACACTGTTGGCTCGTCTATCCATAGATCTGCCCAAGCGACAGATTTTCAGACCAACAGTTTTTGGTGACTCTACTGGGGATCGAACAGATCTACAAGATCTATGGTAGTGGTATGTTAGAAAATAAGTAAAAAATCAAAAGTCACTACCTGTTTGCAAATTTTAACTTTTGTTCAAAATCCAAATTTTTGCAAAAGTGATCCAAACTAAAAATTTTCTTCAGGGATCCATAGATCGGGACTAGTTAGAGAGATTTAGTTCACTGAGTTTTTACAAAAACCTGTATTTTTCCGTAGATCTGAGTTTTTGACTGTTTTAAAATTTCAAACCCTTGCCAAAAGTCAACTCCAAGATCTAAAAATCAGCCTACTAAGTTGACCGTTATTTTATCCTCGTTAACATTTGTCATTAAACCGCAATCGGTTTTCAAAAGAGGGATAAAATTAAATATTTAGAAAAGTACATGCTACTGATTTTTGTCAGAAAAATCAGAAAATCAGCAAGTACAACCAAAAAGAGTTCTTAGGATTTGCTCCAAAATATTACAGATCTGGAAGGTACACTGGTGAGTGAACCATTTACTCGTAGCAGAAGAGCTCGTGGAATAATCGATCCTACTTTTGATCTACTTCAAAGGCACAACTTCAGTGTTACACTGGCACGCTTCCCATCACTGAGTTCAGCTGGCCGGTCATCCAGAAGTGTCTCACCTCCACGAAGGAAGCATCTCTCACAAGGAACATCCTCATCTCTTTGTAGCACCTTGCTGCTCAGTGGAACTGTGCTTCCAGCTCATGTCCTTTTTCCAGCTGTCCAAATGGCAGTGCCATGGGGAAATGCTATGGGCCCACTCGCTTTGCCACATCCCATTCACGCGCTCCCTCACGGAAACCGGAAGAATTTTCCTAAATTTGATGGTAGCGGGAACCAAAGCACGGATTCACACATATCTGCGTTCATCATGTCATGCAGTATCCTGGATGTGACCCATGAAGATGTGTCAGTTCGCCTCTTTCTGGAAACCTTGCAAGGACCAGTAGTGGAATGGTTTCAGCATTTACCGGCCGGATCTATTACTAGTTGGGCCACCTTACGGACTGCATTTGAAGAAAGATATAAGCCTTCAGAAGACGCGTTCACATTACTATCCAAGATCACTCACCTGAAGAAGGAGGTCAATGAAACCATGCATGATTTCATCACCCATTTCAATTCACTAATCAACCGAGTTCCGCCTACCATGCTGCCAATGCCAGAAAATCAGAAGTGTTTCTTCATGAACGCCATGAGCTCAAAAGTAAGTTTCTTGCTCTTGCAAGAACAGGTCACTACTTTGGTTCTCACCCAAGCTGCTGCCATACGGATTGAAGATAACTTGCTAATATCTGGTGAATTAAAAAGAGAACCATCCAAGCCCAAAGCTTTGATCCCTTCTCCCGCCACTTCATCCGATCCGGCATTTCAAAAGATGGCGAATGACTTGCTCGCATTAAAAAAACAGCTAGCTCAAGCTTCACCTAGCACTTCATACCGGGATATCCCACGGAGGAATTTTACTTCTAACAACGTCTCACAAAGGCCACGCCTACCTGCAGCTGCTCCACGGTTGGCACTTGAGGCCCCTCCAGTCAATGCTTTAGCCAAAATCGAAGAAGAGGAGAAAAATTATGAAGAACCTTCATCGCCAGGTGAAGATGATCAAGATGTCGGTGAACCGACTGGCGACTCTACTATTGGGTATATGGAATTTGATGAGGAGGAATCTGACAAAGAAGAGGGTACCCAAGGATATGCAAGCGGGCAATCATATGTTGTTTTCACCCGCTCACAAGGAAAAGAAGCAGAAGTTGCTGCCAAGATGCAGAAAGAGAAGGCTGCGTCAAACATTCCTCCAACCATCGCTAAAAGAGGTAGTCCCCTTCCTGCTCAACCTGTTATTAAGTCTTTTTCGAAGAAATATTTTTCCCCTATCTCCCCTCTGAATCAGCCCTCTCATATTCCTATCAAGACTAGTAATCCTACCCTACCATCGTGAAATGAGGGACTCACTCCTCCATCAACGCAACCCTTGGCCGCGTTTGACATAATTGATCATGCTAAAAAGACCAAGATCCAAATGTCTGAAGCTGAATATCTTCAGTCAAACCCTGAACAGCTTGTAAGATTGACCGAATATATCCAAAGCCAAGCTGTCATAACTACTCAGACCTCCCCAAAAGGAATTCTTCCCACTCCTGCATCTCACATAAATGTTGCCTCGACTTCTGCATCAGGAAAAATAGAACCTTTCTATCTCTCCCTCCTTATCAATGGCCACAAACTAAGCAACTGCATAATTGATTCTAGGGCTTCTGATAACGTCATGCCAGCAAAGGTCACCCATGCCCTGGGCCTCACCCTTACCAAGCCTTTTGGCAGATGTTATTCCTTGGAAACCAAGCAGGTTCCATTGATCGGTCAAATTAAAGACGCGCAATTTGCATTTGTGGCGTTCCCAGAGAAAAGAGTAAAGATGACCGTCCTTGTTGCCGATATTCCGGCAGCATATGGAATTCTATTAGGAAGGATTTTTTGTAGTGAGGTTGGTGGAGAGATTCATATGGACTGGTCTAAGGCTAGAATCCCCGTCAAAGGTATAATGCAAACGTTGGAGCCCAAATCTCAAAAGAAGTACTTGGTTACTAACTCTGATGACCCCAAAGCCCAAATCCTCTTCGAATCATCAGGGATGGGGAACTATTTCTTGTCTACTGAGTCTGAAAAAATGGATGTCCTCATCCAAGTAGAGGATCTTAACAAGATCTAGACATTATAGTTTGATGGCAGTTGCACGACTAGTGGGTGCGGCGCTGGAGCCGTGCTAATATCTCCCGAAGAGGAGATTATTCCTCTCTCTTTCAAGTTGCAGTTTTTCAACACAAATAATACCACTGAGTATGAATCTTTGCTACTTGGCATGCAAGCCGTAAAGGAAAGAGGAATCAAGAACCTAAAAGTACAAGGTGATGCAGAACTGGTCGTAAATCAAGTTAAAAGGATATACCAAGTGAAGAATGAAAGGCTCAGACATTACCGCAACGCGGTATGGGACAACATCGAGGAGTTTGACGCTTTTTCAATAAAATTCATCCCAAGAGCTCAGAATGACATGGCCGACTCATTAGCCGTCTCAGCATCCCTCATGCTCCCTCACCCAGGCTTGAAAACAGACACCTATACCATCGAGGTAGTTTTTCACCCGAGTGTGCCAGACAACTCTCAGCACTGGCAGGTATTCAATGACGACAATCAACTTATTGCCTTCCTAGAAAAGGTAGAGAATTTCAGTGAGCTTCATTTTGAAGGATCCACTTCTGCATGCCATGAATCTGTTACTGATCAAGATGAAGAAATACATGGAAGTGATGGCATATGTCAGCTCAAAGGAAATAAAATTCCAAAAGGTTTGGTTTCTCTGGAACATTTGTTCGACAGACATGATCGTTTTGTTAGGAAGAAAAGGCAAGATGATCCTAACTCCTCCCCAGAAACTGAACCGGTCAATTTAGGTTCGGTAGAACATCCGCAGTTTGTGAACATCAAAAAATGTTGCACACCTGAAGAAAAGTGGAAGTTTGTCAAACTACTGAAGAAATACATGGATGTATTGGCATGGTCCTATGCCGATCTAAAGTCTTTCAAGCCAAAAGACATCCAGCATGACATCCCATTGAAAGAAGATGTCAAACCCTTTCGCCAGAAACAGAGGCACTACAATCCTAAGATCTCAGGTACTATCCAGGCTGAAATTCAGAAAATGTTGGACGCAAGGATCATTTTTCCTATCCATCACAGTACCTGGGTGGCAAACATTGTGCCAGTACGCAAGAAGAATGGCGAGATACGCATATGCGTGGATTTTCGTAACTTGAATCAAGCATCCTTGAAGGATAACTACCCCTTCCCATAATGGATCAGGTTCTATAGGCAGTAACTGGATCAGAAATGCTGTCCATGCTTGATGGTTTTTCAGGCTACAATCAGATTGAAGTCTCACCCGAAGACCAATTCAAAACAGCATTCACTACCCCCTGGGGTACATTCACCTATAGCAGGATGCCTTTTGGTCTGACCAATGCTGGCGCCACTTTTCAGCGGGCCATGGACTTTGCATTCAAAGGTATGATGGGGAAGGTCATCGTAGTCTACTTGGATGACTTAACTGTGTTCTCTAAATAGTGAAATGATCATTGCGATCATTTGGAGCAAGTATTGATTAGATGCCGGGAACATGGGATCTCCCTAAATCCGAAAAAGTCTATTTTCAGAGTCATAGAAGGAAAGTTGCTGGGACATGTTGTAAGCAAGGAAGGGACAAAGATAGATGCCGAAAGGGTTAGGGCTATTCAGAGCCTTACTTTACCTACAAGCAAGACCGGCGTTCACTCTTTCTTCGGAAAGGTGAACTTTCTCAGGCGCTTTGTTCCCGACTTTGCTGAAAAGACTCACCACATATCAAACATGATGAAAGGGTCACCAACCTTCCGGTGGAGCGAAGAAGGAAAAGTGTCATTCGAGGATATAAAAGCCTCCATCGCTCGCACACCAGTCTTGGTATGTCCCAATTTCTCCAAGGATTTTATCATGTATAGCTATGCATCTGAGCATACCATATCAGCCATCCTAATGCAAAAGAATTCTGAGGATGTTGAATCCCCAATTGCGTTCATGAGCTCTCCCCTCAAGCCTCATGAATTAAAAATGTCTCAGTTGGAAAAGCATGCCTTCACCATTGTCAAAGCAGTCAAGAACTTCAGGTATTACATTCTAAACTCTCACACAGTGGTGCTAGTCCCTGACACGGCAGTCAAGTCAATCTTAACTCAACAGGAGTTAGGGAGTTTGCGAGGAAATTGGATTGCAAAAGTTCAAGAGTATGATCTAGATATAAAACCACCAAGCTAGTAAGAGGCAAGGGCCTATGTCAGCTTATGGCTGAAAACTGAGATTCAGAAGACCCTGAGGAAAAGGATGATTGCACTGATTCAACACAAAGCCAGCTGGAGAAAGCTGATTCTCTACCCATGGTTCTATTTGTCGCGACTAGCGATGAATGGTATTCTGATATTGCTTTCTTTCTCACTTACGGTGAGTGTCCAGCTCATCTAACTTCAAAGGAGAAATGTGCTATAAAGCTCAGAGCAGCCAGATATGTCATCTGGGATGACTGTTTATACAAACGTGGAATAGATGGCATCTTCTTGCGATGTGTTGACAAGCCACAACAGATAAAGTTACTTGAGAGTTTTCATGATTCAGCCTGTGGTGGCCATTTCTCCTCTTCCGTGATGGCACACAAGATCATCTGGGCTAGGTACTATTGGCCAACACTTGTTTCAGGATACAGCCACCTGGGTAGCAAAGTGTGAGCTCTGCCAACAATTTGTTGGCAAGCCAAAATTGGCTTGCTTTTCCCCTCAGACCGGTCATTATTGATGAACCATTCAGGTAGTGGGGAATTGAATTTATCGGAGCACTCCACCCCAGTCGAGTGCCGGGCATAGTTATGTCCTAACAGCAACAGATTACTTCACCAAATGGGTGGAGGCCATACCTGTCAAGCATGCCACTTCCGAGGTTGTTTGCAGTTTCATCAAAGAGAATATCATTGTCAGGTTTGGCGTTCCAAGCAAGATTGTTGCTGATAATGCTTCTAACTTCTCCTCACGAGAAGTTGTTGGTTTTTGTCTATGAACATGGGATAATCTTGGCCCACGCCTCAGATTATTACCCCCAGGGAAATGGTCAGGCAGAATCCAGTAATAAAAACTTAGTGACCATCATACGGAAGCTAGTTGATGAGAGTCAGCGAACGTGGCACAAGTCATTGTATGACGCTTTGTGGGCAGACCGCATTACTCCCAAGAGGTCTCTCGGTATGTCACCTTTTCAAGTGTTATATGGAATCGACGCCGAACTTCCCATTTCTGCAGAACTTCCTGCTCTGCGCTTGGCACGAGCAATTGAAGATGAGACTTTCCAAAATTCTCTTGAAAAGAGGATCATGTATCTAGCAGAACTCGAAGAAAAAAGAGTAAGAGTGGTCGACAGGATCACCGAACATCAGAATCAAGTTAAGAGATTGTTCGATAAAAAGGCTAAGCAAAGAGATTTCCAAGTGGGAGATCTCATCCTTTTGTGGGACAAACGAAGAGAGCCAAAGGGCATGCATGGGAAATTTGATTCCCTATGGAGAGGGCCTTTCAAGATCAAGCAGCTCAATGGAGAGAATAGCTTCTATCTCTCGTATCTAGACGGAACTAATCTCCCGCTTCCCTATAGCGGCAACATCTCAAAATATTCAGGAAGTAGAGCTTGCTCTCTTCTTTGTACAGTTTGCTTTATGTTGTGTGTTTTCTTTCGTGTGTTTTCTTTCGTCATCGCCCTTGTTTTTGACTCTGTAACCCAATGGATAGGCACATGTTGATCTGGGGTTCTCTACCCTTGAGCTTCGCTCAAAGATAGTCCCCAGAAAGAGCCAGCTGTTATCCCGTAAAATTGACGAGGGAAATTTTACAGGTAACCATACCAAATTTTGTCCTGGTCCCTCGTCAGGGGCCCCTCAGCGTTCGGAATGTTATAAAATCCCTTTCCGGGAAATCTAGTTCTCCGAACTTAGTCATTTTGGTCTTTTTTGGCTGGGCGCACCTTTTATCTATGCAACACAGACTAAATTTGTGCCCCCTTCATTTCCTTTGGCGCACCCTTTGAAGTGTTGACACATCAATTGTTGCGCCTTCCCGTGATGCACCTTTCTTGCATGCGCCAAGGCGCATGCGCCTTCCTGTCAACAACAAAATTGTTGCGCCATGTTTCGGTGCGCCAAGGTGCTCAAAATCTAGTGTTGACAGTCCTTAATTTGTGCCAAAGGTGCACATAATTCCGTGTTGACATGCGTATATCCGCACCAAAGGGCACAAAGTTTTACGTGTCGACACATGTTTTGGTGTGCCCTTTTAAAAAGTGGTTGGCACATTTATTACACCTTTGCCTATATATAGGCGCATCCACCCTGTCACTTTCACAATCAGAAAACACGTGATAAATTTTATTCCTCTGCACCTGTCAGCACGCCCGTCCTCCTCGTGTCGCGTTCGTGGACCCCACTTCGTCTCTCACATTCTATATATTTCCGGGTAAGTGGTTCTTACTCCTCTTGTTTTGTTTTGATTGTTTGTGAGGTAGAATGCATTGGATCTGAAGCTTTAAACCCCCTCCTACCGTTCTTGCAAATCTCTCCTCCCAAACCATTTTTCATCCTCTTTCCAGATCTGCTGGCCAAGAGGGCTCTGCCTCAAAAATGGATCTAGACCTCTTTGCTGTGTTCCTCCCACTGTCAAAATATGTCAAGAAAACCTGAAAATCACAAACTAAAGAGGCAAGAAACCTAAAAGTTGGTTCCAGGCTGCATTTCTCCCTTGGCACAATCACCACTCCTGCTGCAAAAAACACAGTCGCACCTAAGGCACACTGTTTCTGCTTGCAACATGCCCTTCTTGCGCAATACAAAAAACTAAACCTTTGGCGCAGGCGCAATCATCCTTACAACAACACATAGTGCCATGCAAGCTTTCCCTGCACCACGCCAAAGTCCCCCTTTGCGCACACAATTTTGGTGCTACACGCATTAATCTTGCACCCTTCGGCACACCAAAGTTCCATGTTACACAAAATACATGCGCCATTGGCGCACCTTGCCCCCATGCAACACCAAGATTATTTGCGCCCAGTATAAACCACATATAACGGCGCAGGCACACTCCTGTTTACAACAACAAATATGTCATATGCAAAATCCTTGCGCCCTGCGCCCTTTGGCGCTGATTCATTCCTTGTAACTCTTCTTTCAGTGTGCCATTCTATTAGCTCTGCAGCCTGCAGTATCCTTGCGCCCTGCGCCCTGGAGGCCTTAAAATCACTAACTCCTCATTTTGTAAAGCTTTAATGGAAGATCTGACAGCTAATATGGCTCTTTGGCATTGGACTTCTCTTCTTCTTCTTGCAGATCAGCAACTGAACTCAGATCCATATATGTCTACATCAAGCAAAAAGCCAACCAAGTCAAAGGGTAAGGCTAAGCTTACAGAGGAAGAGATGAAATATAAATATCAGAGGGTCAGAATGCCCGAGTCCCAGGTGGAATGTGACCTGGACATAAGGGATTCCGAACTTGGCCACATTGACATGGAAGATTTCTGGGCCAGAACCAGGAGAGTCACAGGAAGTCCTTGGATGGACAAGCTGGTGGGCAGTGGTCTACATTTTGCTGGGGGGATCCCCATCAGTGTAGTAAATAATGAATTTATGATGGTGGTGGCCCGCTGTTACAATAAAGACACAAGGTGTGTCGAAAATGAAAAGGGTGAGGTCATAATCAACCTCACTGCCTGGCACTTCGAAATCATGCTAGGCATTCCTCACCACCGACATTTTGTGGCTGTAAGCCAAGAGGACTGCACCAAGGCATGGGAGGATAATGAAGACAAGTGCATGCAGCTGATGAACGAAGTGTACTTGAAAAATAAGAAGGTGATAACCAGATGGCCACAGGTTATTCACCGCAGTGACTTCTCTGAGGAATTGAGTGACACCATCACGTTCCTAAGTAGAGTTTTTGGGCTTTCTGATGCCCATTACTTTCACAAATGGATGCTCAGGTATCTTGAAACTATGAATAAGAATGTGCCTGATCAACGCTTTGAGTGGGCGGAGATCATAAGCAGCACCATATCCGAGCAGCTCCAACAACTCACCACAACGGGGAGGTTCTACATGAACTCCTACATAGTCTACGCTGCAGCCTCGGAGAGGGATTATCCAGCACTGAGCCGATGCAGAGTTTGGCCTCAGGTAAAGATATATGAATACTACCCGGAGCTGAAGCTAGAGAACAACATCCCGCAGTTTACCAAGATCAATGATGCTTTCTTCTATGGCATCGTCTGCCTTTTGAGGCCAAATATGACTCATGGTCGGACGACCAAGAGCATAGTCACCGCGACTGAGAAGTGGGGAGCACTGTTTACCCAATTCCCCACCTTCACCTATCTCAGAGCGGCCAACTTCTTGGGGGAGCCCACCAAATTGCCGAGATATGTTGGCCCCAAGTTGATCCTGTTAGAGCTGTCCAGACAGCTCATAACCTACCATGAGAAGTGTTTGAAGAGAAAGAAGGGTGGAACCCCTTTCCCCCTCACAGTGGGTAGGTATACCTGCACTTCTCACACCAAGGCCCAGGAGATGTTTGCAGAGCTATAACTGCTCAATCTAAAGCACAACTTCCTGGCAAGGCCCACCTTCGATCCAAGAAATTTCCTTCCCAAGGAAAAACTCGATCCAATCCACATTCCACAGATCGAGGACATCTATATCGACCTATATCATGAGGTCAAACTTAGAAGGAAGGATCACTCTCACCTGGCCCTGGCAGAGATTATTCAATATGGCGTGGCCATTGTTCCAAAAGGTTATCAAACTACCGATCAAGAAGTTGATCAGGTGTATCTTGACACAGATGGGGACAACTGGCCGTTTGCTACAATTGACAGAACAAAAGCACCCCAGACCATCGAAGAGAGGGTCAAAGAAACATTGCGGCGAACAGAACACTGGTGCCGAATGAATGGCCTTATCTACCTCAGAGTAGATTTCACTACGTCCCCATTGGGCAACGTACCTGTCAGGCCGAAGCATATGCCAAAGGGAAAAGGAAAGGATAAAGAGGGAGAATCTAGCTCCGCTCAAGAAAGCTCCTAAAAGCCCACCTTCCACTACACAAGAACAAGTTGTGAGTTTGGTATCCCCAGAGAAAGAAGCGGCGGAAGGTGTTCCGATGAGCACATCCACTCAGGGTGTTGCCACAGCTATAATTACCGAGGTCCCCTCTTTTCCTTCTCCCTCTCCTCCTTCCCCTCCTCGTGTAACTCAAATGACCATTCCTTTGGTCGTATCTTCTCCCCCATCTTCCACTGTTCCCCCTTCCTCATCTTCCATCTTCTCTTCTCTCGCGGAGCTGTCCCCCACTATTTCTTCTCTCATCTCTCAGCTCCCTTCCTTTCCCACGTCTACCTCCCCTGCAGTATCCCTTCCTCCCATGAGCACTTTCTCGGCCTCCCTCTCGATGCCTCCACCAAGTGTCTCTACCCATTTCCCCTCATCCACTGCAGCTGCTCCCTCTTCCACCTCTGGTCCCATTCCCTTAAGTCCAGCATGGATCTCCCAGCATCTGAGCCAGCAGAAGAGGAAAGTCCCCATTGCACCAATGGACTTCTCTGTCATCCCAACAAAGGGGGCTAAGAAGCAAAATCCTATAACCCACTTCTCTCAGAGTGCATCAGGAGAAAGAGTAATGGAGATCGCATATCCCGATCCTTCAAAGGGTAAAAAGGATCTGTCTCCGACAGATTATACAGTGACCCAAGTCACAATGGGAACGTCTTCTAAAAGTCTTCAAGGAGAGGCCCTATCTGCGGTGGATGCCCTTTGCAAGAAGCTCCAAGAAGTGAAGGAAGAGAAGAGGTTATTAAAAGAGTAAACAAACATCTTCTTCACGCCCTGCAGAAAATGGGCAGTGCACCTCCTACAACTGCCACTGAAACTCCTGAGGTCCTAAGCCAGGATAAGATAAATGAGTATGCCAAAATTGGTGAACAAGGTATGGCAGTTTCCACCTGGAGAGATCAGATCCTCAAAGACAGCGAGGAGGTAATTGTCAAGTTCACCGAATTGTATCAGAACATCAGTCGGGTGAACAAAGATCTCCAGGCGATCGCGGGACCTATCTCCGAAGAGTTGGACCATGCTAGGTTGCAACACGAGACGTTCCAGAAAATGCTTGACTGCTCAGTCGATGATTTGGTGAAATTCGGCATTTTCGATCACCCCAGGGTACCCAGCAAAATCCTTGCTGCGTTGGATTACCAGGTCGATCAGATGGAGTTCATCCTAGAGAAGATTGACAAGGTCAAGGAGGAAGCCCTGGATGCAATGCACCAAATGGAGCAAATTGTTCTAAGAATGTCTCTAGGATTGCTTACTCCTTCTTTCACCTTGAGGAAGGCAGATGAAACTATTCGGATCTTCAAGGAGATCATCTCGCAAGGGCTAGGGCCAGAAGCCACTTTTGACACCGAATGCATCAACAACCTTCTGGCTTGCCGTGATTTTGTGGGGTTCCTGATGGAGGTAGGCAATGAATATTTCAAGCTCCCTGAAAAACTCAGAGATGAGTGGGAGACTTGTGAGGTCATCGGCGATCATACAAAGGGTCCTGCCCAGGATCAACTTCAGCCAATGATCAGTAAATTCATGGAATATCGGACTCAGTTCCACATCACCTCTCCGAACAACAACAGAAGCAAGATACCCCCTTTCAGCCGCGAGACGATGATGAATAGCTTTCTTCCTCTTGGCTTCCTTTTTGTAAATATCTAAGAGTATGTTGGTACAAATGATGACCTCATCCATGTTGCACCATGGGATGTTGTCATCCACCAAGTTGTCCAAAGTCAACATTGACTTTTAGATATTTTGTAGATATTTTGTAATTAGTTGTTGGTTGCTTTTTGCCTTCTCTCTTCTCCTTCTTCTATATATACTTGGATACTTGTTGTATTCAAGGGTGGATACTTTTTAGATGAAAAATAGAAGTGAGAAGAAAAGACTTTGAGATTTTTGTAACAGAAGAAAACATTAATACAAATATTAAGACTTTGTGCTGAATATGTGTGTTATGAGCATCTTAATCTTTCTTATGTCAGATTTAGGCGTTTATTCTGTTGAATCTATCTCTACTTTTTTGTCATTTATTCATCAGTATTGCTTTGTTTGTCTATGCAAGTAGGTTCGGCTCTGTTTACTACCAGCCCAAAACATAGACCCTCTGACCTTTCTGCTTTGGAATTCATTTCTTTTCTCCCTTCGAGATCTATCCTATCTCCTCACCTCACTTCTTTCCTTCCTTTTCACAGTTGGAAACACCTCTACTGGGATGAGATCCCAAACCCCCGAAGGCAGAATATTGTGAGACTTGCATAGATTCCTGCTGGTAGAATAGCAATAAACCAGTTTCGCTTTGCTGACTCAAAGAGGGGCTATGCCCTGCACACTGTTGGCTCGTCTATCCATAGATCTACCCAAGTGACAGATTTTCGGACCAACAGGCTGGTTAGTGTAGAGTAGGTAGGTTTTTTTTAGTAAAAGAAGTGCTTTTGCACACTCTACATCTGCTTGGGGCATGTATGATCTTTCTATTTTGTACATAGTGTGTTGTGGTGTTTTTTTACTCATGCACGGTACATTAGAGGTAGCATTTGATGAGATCAGCTTTAGTTCCAATAATGTTTCAATTGGCTCAAGGACAAGATTTTAGAGAATCAAATCAGTAGAGTATCCATATTGGAGTAGATTTGGATGTTTTTATTGCACTCTAATAGATCATATTTATAGAAAATCAAATGAGGGAAAAGTTTCCAAGTTTCAGGAAATTTTTCACTCTCACAAACCTTGACTTCAAGGTCTTCTTACAAAGGATAAGAGTGCAAGCAGTGGAAGGCAATCCCAGATCAGATATGAGACTACCAGGAAGACTCCATGCCTAATGGATTACTATAGGAAGCTGACCATATTTCATCTGATAAGTAGATAACCCCGCTAAGTCACCAAATTGTTGTCATGAGTAAGCTCATGCTTATTTTGGTCAACTAACATCATTTTCCCCATTTTTAGTGCTTCAATCTATTTTTTTATATAGTTTAAGTAATTAAGGATTTTGATAGCATCTTCATCAGATAGGAAATTTCTTCCCCTTTTCAAAAATATAAAGAAGTCATTCTATCTCTTCATATTTTGCAAGTTACGGGCCTAGGGGGATTTTGTTTTTGCAAATTTTCCAATTTCGGGCTTGGGGGCCTGGGGGGGGGGGGTGGGGGGGGGGGGGGGGGGGGGGGGGGGACTTTTTTGCAAATTTACCAATTTTAGGCTTGGGGGCATGGGGGTATTTTTTGCAAATTTTTCAATTTCAGGCTTGGGGGCCTAGGGGGATTTTTTACAAAATTGCCAATTTTGGGCTTGGGGGGCCTAGGCGGATTTTTTGCAATTTTTCCAATTTCGGGCTTGGGGGGCCTGGGGGATTTTTTGCAAATTTTCCAATATCGTTCCAAGGGGCTTGGTAGGATTTTTTTCAAATTTTACCAATTTCAAGCCCTGTGGCCCATTTTACAAATTTGCATTTTTGCCATCTCTTGTGCAAATTAATGCAAATTTTTAAATGGGCATAACTTTTGACCCAGTGCTTGAAATTCAACAAAATTTATATTTTTAGAAAGGTATCGACATCCTCTATGCCATGGAAGCATAAAATTTTAATTTTGGCTAGTTTATGTGGTTATAAAATAGGAAAACATACTCGGATCTAAAAAGTGGGGTTCCAGGAATCCCAATCACAGATTTTAATACAGTATGGTCTGATTTCTTCTCTAGCAAGCTAGAGTACATTAGGGAATGGATTTTGAGAGGTGCCCATGCCTTTTCCAAATCATTTAATGAATTTTTCTGGTGGGTATGAGAAAAAAAATATGAGTTTCTCTTCTTTCTTTCTCCCCTCCCCAATTCTATATATTGTAAACACTTCTCATTTGAGAGGGGGATATTCAGGGATGTGGGGAAACTCTGTAAAAAAAATTGTTTCTCAACACCATTAAGCTGTAAACCCTCTCATGAGCTCTATAAATGAAATTGTTCCTTTATTCTATAAATTTAATGGACTGTGTATATTCATGGAACAGTAAAATTTGTGTTTATGGTGTTGTCTCAACCCTTGCATTTATTTTATTGTACTCCCTTTCCTCTCTATTGTTTATGTTCTATTTTTGTGCATATTTCCTTTCATTTACAAGTTTATGATGTTGTGTTTTATGGATATTTGTTGGTGAATGTAGATTTGGGACTATGTCACAGCTGTCTGGCCTCTTGCCAATTGCATTTTAATTCTCTTCTCTCCCTTAGTAGGATATTCCAGTCATTTTCTTGGTGCTACCACCTCTTTAGCTTAGGATTTCATTTTTTTTTTGCATCTTCTTAACCTTGTATCCTTGGAAAGTTAGACTAGATTTTAGACTAGATCCTCTAGAAATTATATGTGTGCATCTAAACAGAGGAATAGGAACCGGCCTTCATCCAAAGAGCTCTCCCGATTGCAAAATCCCACACTTTGGGAGGAGCTCCATGTTATGCAATTGCGCAGAGAGTCTCAACCCATTGAATTACATAAATTTAGGGGTGTTTTGATTACACATCAATAGGTTCATCAACCAAGTTTCAAGGAGGGTCATTGTGGGCATTGTATGTGTTCATCTCAATATTGCATCAGTAAACCTCAAAATAGTGTTTCTAAACACTCATTTTGTGGTCCAGGATGTCTGTGCATCATAGAGTTAGTGGTCATCACTAGAGTGGGAAAATGATTTAAAGTTATTCAAGGGAGCAATCTTCGTCAATGTAGAAGATCACTAGTGGTATAAATCTTCGCTCAAATTTCATAACTGCATCAAGGCATTCAAATCATTTTGTCATGAGGAATGTTTTCCCCTCCATCCCTTCCCCTTTCCTCTCTTTCCCTCTCTTTTTTCTCTCTCCATTCTAATTCTTCATTATGCATCATCATTTTATTTCACCCTATTCACTTAAGTGACCTATTTTAAATTTGTTAAAAGTATTTTCTCAAAATTATAAGAGAAATACTTAATTCATGGAAAATGAAATGTCATGAGTGTAATATGGAAATGAAGAGTCATGTTAGGGAGGTGAAAGGACAATTTAGATTGCTATAAATTGGGATGGTCTCTCCATTCCAAGGGATTACGAATTTTAAAGAAATCTTAATATGTAGAATTGTGAATTGTGATAGCTTGGTTGAAGCTTTGTATCCATCACTACACCTGGGATAAAAGCTACACTTCTTCTATTTCCCTTTCTTATTTTTCTTCTATTTATTTTTTCATGCATTTTGCAAGAATAGTTGATCTCGTTTGGAATTGGAGAGGAATTTGGTGTCCTCGATAGATGAATTTAAAAACTTGGCATTTTAATTTTTTGGTCCTGTTAGATTCACTGTGATTTCCTCTATATTGAAGGTCAATCTACTCTAATTATTGGATGTGAGCTATGTAATCTACTCACAGAATTAATGTTTCTTATATAATTCCCTCCCTTTTTCCCTTCATCACTGAAATTTCCTCCCTTGTATCCCTATACAAGAAATTTTCCACATGTTCAGTGGAGTGTCCCTATGTGATCCCAGGCCAATTTTTCCACCCTCGACATTTAGATAGGATTAGGATTAGTTTACTTTCAATAATGGGAGTTTTACCATTCAATACACTTGGCGTAGCCCCATGAGTGTTGGTGGAGACACCTAATTTTTCCACCCAAAAAATTTTCTCTCCAATTGTTTTTGGCAACTCCACTGGGGAGAGATTTGCTTAATTGTGCCCAAAAAATATCTCTACCCAAAATATCAAAAAAAAAAACATTAGATTTCAAAGGAAAATCATTTTTGAAGGTAACTTCAACAAGGAACGAACCCTTGTCACATTCGTTTCCTGCACCATGAAGAAATTTTTAGATTGGAGTGAAGTACCAATGAGTGATGGTGAAGAAGAAGAAGATGTCTTGCCATAAAATACGATCATTGATCAACCATGGTTTTGGACTAGTGTTGACAAAGGAAAGAATAAGTAAACTATCACTGATGAAGAGGAATGGATTCAAAGGAGACATAATATGATGTGTGAAGCTCAAGAATATGTCAAATTATTGCAAGCGATGTACAAGTGACTTGAAGAGGCCCATAGTGAGGAAGAAGAAGAGGATATTTTTCCTATAGATGAAGATCCTGAAGATCATTCGTACCATAAGGTTTTCATCCCCGAAAGGTTATTGAATTCCACTAAATAAAATCCTATCCTTGAGCTTTCGATGAAGATCAAATCAGAATTCAAGAAGATGAAAAAAGACAAGACGGTGCAAGATCCACTGAAGAATATTTTTGCAATCTCGCACATCTCACTACAAAATTGAGAATTTTTTCCTTCTTCTACCGTTCTCTAAGTGAATTCATTACATACAGTGATGAAGAAATGAATATTTTGAAAATACAATATGTGCAAAGGCTTTAGAGCATAATAGAAGGAAATTATGACCCTGAAGTATTTGATTAAATTTGGAGGTATGATTTATCTCTACAAAGAAGATATGAACATCTTGAAGCTCCGTATCAAATGGAGGAAGAAGAAAAGACACACCCTATAGAAGAAGACCCTGATGTATGCCCATACTATGAGGTTTTAATTCCTAGAAGATTCTTTGATGCTCCTGAAGAATATTGTATCATGGAACCTTCCGATGAAATACAAAGAAACATTATGGAGGAAGAAGTAGAATATATGAAGATAGAATCTCCATTCAGCAATTCCATCTAGCTCGAGGCACAACCCATAGGGGGAATAATATATTCAATAAAGGAATATCCTTTCTACATAATGAACGATCCAATTCTCTCTGAAGACTCCACCAATGATGAAAAAGATGACCAATTTAAAGTAAACATGAATGATCTCTTTTCAATTTTTGATCTTTCAATTAATAATGAAATGGAGAGATGTAAAAAAGTGCAAGAAATTCACCCATCATCATGGTCCCAAGATGATGAATTCAATATGGTCATAAATAATATTCCCTCCTATTTTTATTGTTCAAGTGATATAGAAATGGTGCATGAATAAATAGAGGAATTCAAAGAATAAAAATCTCTTCCTAATGCAATCATGGATGATCGAATGGAAGGAGCCCACTCTCTTTTCAAATCCAAGGAGAATGAACAATTTAAACACAACCTCTACTCAATCGGGGAGTATAATCATCATCAAGGTGAAAACAGAGCCTTTCATCTTGCACCTGAGCAAGAAGATTCAATAATGGATCGTCAAGATGTAGCTGAAAATTCTTCTCATACTGCTGCCCCAACACAGTTATTTGGTTCTTACCAAGAAGAAGATGATATGGATTTTGAGCTTGAAGGAGTTCCCTTCCCACAAAGCATGGACCTCTTCTCCTTTTCAGAAGATGCAGTGAGCCAAGTATGCCCATGTTTGCAAGAGAGTGAATCTTGGGAAACCCAAAGCATGGAAGAGGTGAACGAGGATGTTTCAAATGAATCATCAGCATGTATGGATCATATTTTTAATAAGGATGAATCATCAACCCATATGGAGGCACAACATGAAGATTCTTCCAATAAGGATGAAGAGGAATCTATGGAAAACTTATAAGAACCATCAGTACAAGACATTTTAAAGGCTGCAGAAGAAACTAAAGATCCTCAACTCAGCCTTGAACTCTTGACTCAGGCCATGGAAATGAAAGATAGCTATGAGGACATTTGTGCTCCTCTTTTTGATTCACCCATTTTTGATACTGAAATAGATCCAATGGATGAACTGGATGACTTCCCCAATTCCTTGTTTGATGAGAATGGATGTGAAAACATGCCTTTTCCTTTCACATAATGTGAAGAGGTTAGTAAGTGCAAAATAAGGAAGGTTGTGGAATCTTCTTTGATTATTATTAATCTTGAAGACAACGTCCCTGCCATGGAGGAAGATAATAAGGAAAATGTTGAGTTGATTTGCAGGAAACAAAGTGGGACATCTAAAGAAGTTGGTGAATGGGAAGAAAATCAATTTTTTCTATCTCCTTATGACTACCTTGCTAATGTAGGATAATATTTAAAGTGGAAATTAAAAGAGGATGGATATCTTCCCACTATTGAAGACATAGAAGAACAGTGTCTCATGATCATACGGCATCAGAAGGGAGCATCAAGGTATAAGATCTCAGAGAAGATAATGAAGTGTTCATTAGATGCAAGAATGTTCTCTATGAAATATAAGTATGAATATGGAATCTTTTTCATCCTTCTTCTTCTCAAGCCATGCAAAGCCATCAAAAAAGCATGGTTTGATCAAATAATAGTTTTTGTTCTTCAAAGGTCTGACTTTTATCCTCTATTTCATGATGGAATGTAATTTTCTCAACCTATTGTCAGGTATGTGTATATCCTTTCCCCACATATATAAATTTCCCTCCCCTTATATATAATTTCCCTTTCTTGTTGTGTGTTTTTCCCCCCCCTATTTTTTCCCTTCCATTTGTTTGTTTTTGTGTGTGAGTGCTCAATAAATAAAGTTGTATAGCCTATTTTTCTAGTGACTCCGTAGGGCCCAATGGATAAGGCACTAATCAATGGATTATATGGTATAAAGTTGATATTTTGGATTCTCATGTCACACATTCATTGCGTTCATTCCTTGTCATGTCCCCAAGCTAGATCCATTTGTTTTCATGTAAATGTGTAATAGGGAAATTGGTAGTTTTCCAACATGACAATGATACCCCTGTACCAAAATTTTCATGTTCTATCCTTCTGAGATACCCCGAGTTTTCCCAGTCATTCCGATGACCTCCCAATTCATGTTAAATCATTCCCATAGGTGATTTAAGAAATTTAATTCAAAACCCCTGGGTGATTTTAGGTGTTCTTGGAAAATGCAAATTTCAGGCAGTCATGGGAAGGGCTATCACTAGTCTTCCCAAAACGAGTGCAACCCCCTAGAGCTGAGAATTAGAGAAAAAATAAATATAGAAGTGAATTGAATGTCTAGAAACATCATGGAAGTTATTTTGGAATATTCAGGGAATATTTGGAGAGTTTGGAGTAGTTTGATAAAAAACAGGGTTCATAGGCCTAGGCAGTGCACAGGCTAAAAACGTTGATGATCTTTAGAAGGTGATTTCGAGAGCTCCGAATTGATTTAGAAGAAAAAAAATACATATTTGGAAAGGTAATTCCAAGACCTAAAATATGGTAAAATTTTATTATCACAAAATGTTTACGCAATATTTCTGTAATCAGTATTTTCTCAATTCTAAGCAGTGTAGAGGGCCAAAAAAGCAACTGAACTTTGGGAATTTATTAAGGGAGTTATGGATGGATTTAAGAGCTAAAAAAAACATCATTGGAAAGGGAATTAAACTACCTAAAATATTCTAAAATTATTTTTTTCACAACACTTTGGTGCAATAGGTTTGTAATCAGGTTTTTCAAGGCTCAGCTATGAAACCAAAACAAAACTCCACTTTTTCAGGGAATAGATGGAATAATAAAGATCTTAGAGCCAAACCATTAGATTCCAAAGACCCATTCTAGTAAAATTCATGTAATATTTCACCAAAACATTCCATCCGTAGCTCAATTTATCATCGTTTCAAGTTCACTCTCAAGACCTCATACTTAGTCAAATTTTGAACAAGAAACATGTCAACACCAGGAGCCTAGCACATTTTTATGCCCCTTACATCCATCAAGCACAAGGACATAAGGGTCAAGAAATTTCACCCAGTCCCTAAAATCCCTCTAGAATCTCATGTGACCTCTCAAACCACCAATTCAGCCCTCGGGAGCTAGTGGAGCCTTCATCCCCTATCGTCAGATATGCGCCACATGTCATTGTGAGGTGCATCATGTAATTTGATGTCCCCTTTGTCACTTTGTGAAAAGATGCATGGAAGACACAAAATTTCACTCCACCCCTAATTGGTCCATTTTGAAAAAGCACCATGGTTCCTCACACGACCTCTTTCTAGCCCCCAAGTGCTTTAAAGCTGTTGCTTCAGCTCAAACCCCCACCATTAGATCTTCACCATGTGTTGCGAATAGGTGCTGCATGTAAATCAATGTACCTCTCATCCCTTAGTGTTTAGCTTCACTTTGTAACTTTCTCTGTAACTTCTTGCCACTCCTCCACCATTTTTGAACTTAAAACTAGAACCACCACAGTAAATAAATCCTTCACTCCATGATAATACGTAGGTCCCAGAAGAAATATTGATCAAACAAAGAAGAAGAAGAAATAAATAATGAAGAAGAAGAAGTTTGAAAATCTTCATTATCGTGAAGCTAAAAAAATCGAAGAGATCTTGCAAACTGGTGCATGAACTGACAAACCATTTTATTTTATGTTCTTCATTCTCAGAGGCCATAAAATCCCCATCTTCAAATCTCCCATTCATGGCAAGAAGTGTTTGCAGTGAAGAAATCCATTTCTTGGCACAACAGAGAAAAAAGTTTGTTTTCCCATCAAACCAGTGGTTGGACCAAAGAGAGATTTCACCGGAAGCACAAGAAGAAAAAACCCATATCAAAAATATAATTTTTATCAAAAACTGAGGTGGAATAGGAAACCTACCATTTTCAAGCTCATTAATGGCTGCCATGACATAGTGGTAGAAAAAATCAACAAGCTACCTCTCCACTTCTCAAGGTTCCAATGGGTGAAATCACGTGAAAATTGGAGGGAATGATCATTGAAAAATCTAGTTTCACGTAAACTAGTTTTCATGCCATGAAGTCCCTAATTTTTAGGGATATGGAGGGTTGTGTTTTTTGTTAGTATTTTTCCCCTACTGATGAAAATATCATTTTTTCCACTTGTTTAGACAAAGAAATAGCTCAAAATGCAGAGTGTGGAACCCCAAAATAAAACCTAGAGTTTCAAGATTTGTTTTGTTGCAATCTAACATCCACAAAGCACTTACTAAAAATCATGGACTGATTCATTAAGGTTCTTCTTAATACTCTCAAAATTAGACAAGAGAAATCTAGGATCAGTCTTGTCACCATATTGCAATCTAAATGTATTCTTCATTTCAGTCCATGAATCAATAGAATTATCAGGTAGAGCATTATACCAATCCCTAGCATCCTCTTTTAATGTATGAATGAAAAATTTAATATACACATCTTCAAACTCTATCTGGAAATATTCCATCATGTTAACAAAAAGTTTGAGATGCTGATCACCAATTATTGCATTGTTACCTTGGAATTTTGGCAATCTATTTCTAACATCTTGTGGTACAGCATTTGGGTAACCATCCATTCCTCTAAAGTCTATAGGACCAAAGGTGTTAACAACAAATGGATGTCTAGGCTGAGCCATATTGTTTGGTGGAGGTGATCTTGGAGGTGAAACAAGCTGATGAGGAGTGCAAGATCCTTGAGGCTAAAGAATGTGATTCACAAGACTGGTATTCTCTAAATGCTGATTTTCTTGGAAAGTTCTATTAGGATTGAAACACACAGGTGTAGATTGAATAAGGAACTTACCAGGTACAGTAGAAGGACCTTCACTAGCTGAGGAAAACAAGTTTATGAGAGGATTTCTTGAATCAGAATCACTTGAAGAAGAGTGATAATCCTCTACCAAAGGCTGATCTCTCTCACCTATGGATATATCTTTGCCTGATGTCTGAACTTTAAAAACTTTCCAAACTCTTATCCCTTCCAACTCTGAGTTTCTTAAATCTATAAACAACTTCTTAGCAGAGTCTTTAAGGAAGAGAGATCTTCTTCCTTCCATTTTTACAGAGATTAGCAACACAAAATTAAATGAAAAAAAGGTCAAGACACTGGTACTTTATCAAGATCAGAACAACATGGAGTTTCCACTAAGGATTTTCACCCTAGTTGTGCAAATACACTAAATACTCTGTCAAATATCTACCAACACTGAAAATATTTCCAAACTTCACATATATGACCTTCTTTCTTCTTGAATCTATCAACCACAAATGCTAATGAAGTGCAACAACTGCTGGAAACTGATAAAAATGCAAACAGAACTTATATCTTCACTTAATCCTTACAAATATGATTATAAAATGATGCTTCAACAATGTATTTGCATGCAAAATTTGTAAGGGAATTTACCAGGGTTTGGTATGCATTCAAATATCTCAAATATGTATGCACATGGATCAGATTGAACTAAGAGAATATCAAACCTAGAACTCTACTCTTCATTCCAATCTTATAAATCTGATCAAAAGATGATACTTAGATTTGTAATTACACATAAATCACACAAGAAGTATTACCAGGGATCTGAAATACTGAAATACTAAATAATGTCCCTGGAAACAGTGACATAAAGTGTTGGTGCTATTGACGGGATAAACAGATATGGACTGGTAATGAATCAACAAATTAATCTCAGCAATGCAAATTAGTTCCCAGGAATTCAAAACAATCCTCGACAATGGCACCAGAAAGTGTTGGTGCCCAATTTTTTTCTCCTTTTCAATCTGAGTCGCATTAGAAAAATGGCATGAAGCTTGAAGGCAAATAGATCTTGATATATGTCATTTTGTATCTGGGGATATCATCTAACTGGAACTCATATTTGTGGAGAGATGGATAGCACTTTGAAAGGATTTTCATCTAATCCTCACTATTTTAGGTTGTGCCTTTCAACCAAGGTAAAAGAACCTATATTACAACCTCTATTTTGTGAAGGAGGTGGAGATATCCTTATACTGTGCATATTGTATGGAGATGGTCTTGGGAAAACATGATCAATTTTCCATTATTCAAACTCAATAGAACTGTCACTACTAAATGATGGCAATGCTTTCAAGACAAGGCTGAGGCTACTGGAGACATTGTATGATCCTGATTTGCTTTGTGCGTTTTGTAGTTGGGTTAGATTATTTTGTTGACACACAATGCAATACAGGGGTAGTATGAGTATGATTAGTTATTCAGATGATTTTTTGGTAGGATATTGACAAGACAAACTTGGATATATCAAATCTTTAACAACCTCTACAATACTTGAACAACTATCAGATAAAATGCTTCAAATAATTAGGATGTTCTTTCAACTAGAAGATGCATAAATGGAAGCCCAGGTTACACTCTTCACACAATCTTTGAGAACTCACCACAAAATCTTGAAGTAAATAACTCAATTAAACACAAAAATCCTTGATCAAACCATGCCTAAGGTACCCCCAAAGGCTTACAAGAAATCCCAATCAACGAATGAAGGTGGAGTGATATTAAACTACTTATTTTCAATGCCAGATGAAAGCTCTTCTGACAAAAAAAAAGCAAGTGCCACTAAACTATCAATAAGGATGAGATTCTGTGTGATTTCTAAAGACTTTCAATGCAAGATTGTAACAAGAACAATGAAAACTATTTGTAGATATTTAAAATGATAACAAACATCATATTGCCCAGAAAAACATAGATTAACTCAAAATCTTGTTAGATTCATCAGCAGGGGAGAGTTTCATGAAAAATCTCAGAGCTGTGTGAAGGCTATACTCTCGTAACCAACTCACATACATGAAGATCCAACACAGAAGAAATGAACCTGGTTCTTTGATGGGTTTCTTATAAAAAATGAGCTTTCTCTCAAAATTTACTCATGATTTTCAACTTCCCGACCTTTTGTATTTCTCAAAAAATGCATTATATACCTCTTGCCACATTGGAGCCTTCTTTTGCAAGCAAAGAATATGCCAAGGGATCAATTTTTTTACAATAATTTCTCATGATTCACTGAAAATGACATTTAACAAATTTGGAACAAGAGTTGCCAAGTGTTTAAAAAGACTAAATCATTACAAATATTCGGATCATTATCCTTTGTGGAGGCATGTTTTTCATCCTCAAGGCATGCAGGCCCCTCATCCTCTCATCATTTCATCTTATCCTTTTCCAATTTGGTTCTGCAACTTTATAATTTGATATTTCACATTTTTCACGGGCCTAAGTAAAATTTATCTCAAAAACACCTCAAATCTGAAAATTGAGTCATGAAACTGATTCCAATGATCCTAGAACGCCAAAATGACACAGAATCACCAAAAATTTGATGAAATTTGATGTAAATTTCGTAATTCCAAGTTTTCTAGAGCAAAAATGGTGGCCAAAAATGAAAATGTATAGTTACCCTTAATCTGCTCTTTCTCCTTCAATCTGGGCCTTCCACGTGTCAAAATATGATTGGAAATCAATTCGGGCTTACCTTTTGTCTTTTTCACATTTTTGAAAAAGTGGAAAAATTTGACCTTTTTCTCCACCCCTCCACCCTTAAATTTTGGTGATGACACATGGTACATGGTGGGTCCCATTGGGATCATGCTTCAATTCTGTGCATTTTGACCCTTTTTTGGAAAATTGGAAAATTTTCACCTTTTACCTCACGGGCACGCACCTCCAATTTTCTCCCTTGCCACGTGTCGCTTTCTCTATCACTAAAATCTACAGGCTTGATTCTTATGTTAACTCCCTTTTTTAGCCAAAGGAAATTTTTCCCTTTTTCTTCCGCTAGTCCGCCGACCTTCTCTGCCCGCCACGTGTCTCCCTGTGGCTCATTCACAGGCCCGCGGCTTAATTATTTTTCTTAACTCTTTTTGCCAAAAAGGGGAAAATTCCCCATTTTCTTCTGCATCCCGCACTTCCCTCTGACCTTTCTAAGGACACGCATCCACCTGAGATTGGCCACGGGGCCGCGCTTTGAAATTTCATCTTAGGCCTTTTTCACCAAAAGGGAAAAAATTCCCTTTTCCTTCCGTGGCCCGCACTTCCCCACTTTTCCACCACGCCGTAATGTGTCCACCTCCTGCTCCAATTCGGACCCTCAGGATTTTCCTCATCTTTTTTCCCCTTCGCCAAAAAGGTAAAAAATTCCTAAGTTCCCCACCGGCTTCCCACTCCGCCTTCGCATAAGAACATGACACGTGTCCTCCTGTGGAGTTGTGGGGGGAATTTTGAATTTTTTTCCCGAAGCCCAAAAATGAACAAGTTTTTTAGAGAAACCCACTGATCCTTGTCTAACCAGAAGTGCCCACATATGAGGAGAATTTTGAGCTTAATTTTGATGGTCAAATGACACCCGTACGACTATAAAAAACACAGAGTTTGCCAGAGATGGCTGAATTTGATTTTCTCTTCGTGGGTGATGGAGTTTTTTTACGCAAGTTGAAGGGTTTTTAAAGGGTTTACGCAAGTTTCAACCATGGGGAAGGGTTTTTAAAGGCATATATGCATGAAACGAACAAATTTGATTTTTCACGATCAGGCAAGAGGGAAAACACATGATAGCCTTCAGATTTGGAAAAATTAGGGCATAAACAAGGCATGCATGGGTGTTTCTTCACAAATGAGGCATGGAAAATGATTTTTCAAATGAATTAAGGCATGGGAGCAGAGGCAGAAACTTCATTTCACCCATTAAAACTATAGAAAATGTTTCAGGAAGTGCATCATGAAAGGAAAATTAGGGCAAAAGCATAGAGGATCAAAATGGACACCAACAATCACCATTTGGGTCCAGAAAGGAAAACTCCGACTCGTACTAAATATAGTAAGTTGTCCCTTCCAAATATAGTAAGTGTCAAGGAAACATGAATTTCAAGTGCAAAAGTTGGTCTGGTTTCTCAGGTGTAATCAATCATGAAGAGATAGCAATTTTTTGTGGTTTGGAACAACCATCTCATATTAGAAAGCAAGGCATCACAAGCCACGTCATGTGGATTCATCTTCATCACTTAAGGATCCGAGTGATTCAAAGTGAATTGGTCAAAATTATTTCAAAAATTCAAAAGGTTCATCAACCAAGTTTCAAGGAGGGTCATTTTGGGCATTGTATGTGTTCATCTCAAGCTTACATTAGTAAACCTCAAAATAATGTTTCTAGACACTCATTCTATGGTCCAAAATGTTTTTGCATCATAGAGTTTGTGGTCATCACTAGATTGGGAAAATGATTCAAATTTATTCAAGGAAGCAATCTTCATTAGTGTAGAAGATCACCAGTGGAAAAAATATTTTCTCAAAGTTCATAACTGCATCAAGCCATTCAAATCATTTCATCACAAGGAGTGTTTTCCCTCCATCCCTTCCCCCTTCCTCTCTTTCCCTCTCTTCTTTCTATCTCCATTCTAATTCTTCATTATTTGTCATCATTTTATTTTGTCCTATTCACTTAAGTGACCAATTTTAAATTTGTAAAAAAATTATTTTTCAAAATTATAAGAGAAATACTTAATTCATGCAAAACTAAAGGTCACAAGTGGAATATGGAAACAAAGAGTCGTGTGAGGGAGGTGAAAGGAAAATGCAGATTGTTATAAATTGGGATGGTCTCTCCATTCCAAGGGATTATGAATTTTGAAGAACTCTTACTAGGTAGCATTGTGAAATGTGATAGCTTGGTTGAAGCTTTGTATTCATCACCACACATGGAATAAAATCTACACTTATTCTATTTCCATTTCTTGTTTTCAATATATTGATTTTTTTCATGCACTTTGCAAGCATAGTTGATATTATATGGAATTGGAGAGGAAATTGGTGTCCTAGATAGATAAATTTAAAAAATTGGCATTTTAATTCATTGGTTCTGCTAGCTTCACTGTGCTTTCCTCTATATTGAAGGTTGAACTACTCCGGTTACTAGGTGTGAGTTCTACAATCTACTTGTTGATGCAAAAATAATAGCACTCCCAAATGAGTTATTAGATCTACTTTTATAAGGCAGATTCATTTGGTGTGATTCGCATAACATTGATTTTTCACCAAAGTGTGGAACTTTGCAGATGGAAAAAACTCTCCAGAAAGGGTGGTTCCTATTCATCTATTTAGGTGCATACATGAAAACTTGCAGAGGACCTATTCCTAAACCTAATCTAAGTTTTACCAAGGAGATAGGGATAAAAGGAATACAAGAAATCAAAACTAAGCTACAAGGTGATGCATTGAAGGAATGATGAACATTATTTTTGCTAATAGACATAAACCAACAAAATACCTACAATAATCAAGCACAGATGACCAAATTTATAATGAAAGACCAGATGAAAGCAAAGGAGACAATAAAGGATCTAAAATTGATCACAAGCGTGTTTTATTGCTCTATTGATTGATATAGTGCATTACAAATGGCCAGAAGGCAGCAAATGTATTGCAATTTAAATGGAAGGTCTGATATACATGAATTCCTTTGCTAGAAGAAAATGGGAGCCTATAAAACAAAATAATGTCGAACCCTTTACAATGAGTTCCGACCCTGCTTTTATAGATTCAACACAAAGGGGAGAAAGAGAGAAAAGTGGGGAAAAAATATTCCAAATCTCAACCACCACTATTAATGCCTCCCATAAAATCTTCCCCCAAATTTTTCTTGACTGTATCAATTTCTTATTTGACACCTCAAAGAAGGAGGAAACAGTGGATCATATTGAAATCTGATCTAGTTGTTAGGGAAAAAATAGATCCTGCATTGATGGCCCTGAAGATGTTTCTCCATTTTTCTCCCACCTAACCTCCCCAAACTTAAAGGTTCAAATCTCCATGGCATAGACGAGGCCAAGATATTTCCAATGGTGTTAGATTTGCAATATTTTGAGCCCTGAGTTGAAATAGATTCCCCTTCAAAGTTTATATCGGATCCATACAAAAGGGCGGGAAAACCGGTTTGAAAAATGGGCCCTCATTTCTATATGGGACACGTGGAGGGATGGCGCTTGTTCAAGGGAGGCCTTTGTATTTTTCTCTTGGAATGGCATGGGGCTGAAACATGGCTTCCTCCATCAGCCTACTCAATTTCTATGTTTTTTGGTTAAGTCCTTTCCTCGGGGTCATATTTCTTGACTAGGGACACGCGACGGCCTGGAACTTGTTTGAAAACCTCCTTTCAATATTTCTCTTGAACTAGCACCATTTGGACACTTGGTACCCTCCTCTAGTCTGTCTCATTGTTTGACTATTCAACCCGACCTTGTCCCCTTTTGAAACGGGAGGCGTGGACGCTCTGCGCTCACTTAGAAACCGCTTAGGATTTTTCTTCTGAAGAAGTGTCAGATCGACACTTGGAAGCCTTCATAGGCTCTTAGAATTTTCAATGGCCTCCCTTTTAACTTTTCATACCCTTTGCTACGTGGAAAATTGGTGCTTATTTGAGCCTCCGCCTTTGAAAATTCTTTGGAAATGCACCAAACTGACATGGGGCGGCTTCCACGGTGCTTCTATACTTAGCTTCTTTTATGAGCCCCCACCTTGTCTGCCTTTTGACATATGTTGACCATTTGCTACATGGAGGGATGGCACAAGTTTGAGCTTCAATTTTTGGATTCAAATTTGGAGAAGTGACGTGCTGACACATGGCTCTCTCCACTTCCTACTCCATACTTAGCCGATTTTTGGACTCGTTCTAAACTGTTTGAGCCTGAAGACTTCGGATCTTTGTCATTTCTTCTTTCTCTTCTTTATCCTAGATCTTTTGACACCGCTCCTCTATCTCTGACGTTGTTTTTCCATTTCTAATCCTTCTTGTAACTTGTTAAATAGATTTAAGACATGGATCCACTCGACAGAGCCGTCTCTTTTCTTTCTTCATGCATAGGGTCGTTTGGTCCTTCACAGGTCCTACCACTCCATCGTTGAGTCCTTCTATGACCTATTTGCAAGATTTAACCATTTTTTCTCTAGTTCTTCCTGTGCAGGGTCATGGTTGATCCAATACTTCACCCAAGGGGAAAAATATGGTTAAAAATTTGGTGAATCACAGGGGTATCTGCCTACTAGATGAAAAGACCAATTACCTTGTCACATCCATTGGGCATGGAGTCGAGGATGGTGGTCTGATACTGATCCTACCTCTGATTCACAATCCTGATTGTTTACACTCTCAATTATCATAAGAAATCTTGAAATGATGGTTTCTCAGAGTAGAAAATTGTTTTGACCTGGAGCTTCATCTGTTTCTGAATGGGTTATGTAAGAGCAACAAAACAACGCCACAACTATATAAAAAATATTAAATCATACATGCTCTAAGTAGAACATGCAAAGTGTGCAAAGCACTTGGGAGAAAAGAAACCTTAACTACAACAAGACAATGCACACAAGCACTTAGAGGAATGAGAAACTAGACGAATATGTACAAGGTGAAAACTTTCCTTCTAGTAGCAGTGTTTAAGATAGATTCCATTCACTTGAATATGTAAATCTTCACCATCCAATGTAGAAAATTAGAAAGCATTGCTACTTTTATATTTTATGACCATGTAAGGGCCACTCCAAATGGCATCAAACATGGAATGCCTTCCTAGTTTTGTCTGATCTACATCCCATTTCAAAACTAGGTCTCCTTCCTAGAAGACCCTTGTTCTTACCTTCTTGTCAAAGCATCTCTTGATTGAGACATGATCCTTCTCCATTATTTGAAGTGCATGTTCTCTAGTTTCTTCCAACTCCATCAACTCTGCATACCTGGCCTCCATTGGTTCAAACTCAGACATCTCTATCTGGTTCATGAGTTCCAATGTCAACAAATAAAGTGATATAGGAAACATTGCCTCTTTCCCATAGACAAGTTTGAATGAAGATCTTCCTATAGACTTCTTGGGTGTTGTCCTATCAGAACATAAGGATGATTTGAGTTTCGTATGCCAAGTTCTCTGATTTTCATCCAGAGTTCTTCTGACAATCCTTAGCAGGTTCTTGTTTGTAGACTCCGCTTGGCCATTACCCTGAGGTTAATAATTTGATGAATTTCTAAAGTAAATCTCGTTCCTAATGGCCCATCTTGTGATTTTGGAACCTATGAATGCCAATGCATTGTTTGATAATATGGTGGTTGGAACTCCAAATCTAGTCACTATCCCTTCATATAAATCTAGTAGGCTAGACTCATTAACTTCTTTTAGTGCCACTGCCTCAGTCCACTTAGTGAAATAGTTTGTTGCCATCATAATCCATTTGTGTCCTTGGGCTCAAATTTGGATTGATGACCCCGATGAAATCCAATCCCCATTGCATGAATGGTCGGTCAACTAAAATTGGGTGCAATGGAATAGCTGCTAGCCTTTCCTTGCTTTTAAAGAATGCACATTTTTTGCACTTTTTGATCTATGTGTAGCAGTCACTAAACACCTTGGTCCAATAATAACCTACCTTCATGATCTTGAGTGTGGTCACCCGTTGAGAAAAATTTCCTCCAGCTACTTTATCATGGAACTCTTGTAATACTCTCTCAATCTGACCTGTCCTGATGCATCTTAACAGAATGTCATTGATATCCCTTTTGAACAAGATGCCATCAATAATCATGTATGGGATTGCCTGTAGTCTGAAATTTCTCCTTCTTGTTTTTCTCATTTCTGGAGGACACATGCCTATTTGAAGGAAGTGTATCATGCTTTGAGTCCAACAAGGAGTGGGTAAATCATCATTTTCTTCCTCTTGACTATTTTACAGAACAAAAACAACTTCCTTTTCACTATTTACCTCATCTTGTTGACTTGAGGCTAGTTGTTCAAATAATCCCTTCCCATGTACCATCTTAGTGACCTTGATCTCAATGTCATACTCCATGAAACGAGTGATCCATCCTGCATGTTTTTCATTCAGATCCTTTCTGAGAAGGAAGTCTTTAACTCTTGCATGGGAGACTAATAGTTGAATTTTATTGTTTAAAACCAGATGCTTAAACTTCTTTAACCCTCTTATCACTTCCAAGACTTGTTTTTCAATGAAAGAGTATCTCTCTTCATAATCTTCCAGACCCTAGATGAAAAAGGCATTTGGCTGCTTTGTATCTTCTTTGTTCTGATATACTAGGATTGTAGAAATTGTGTCACTGCCACCAAAGGCATATAGTATGAAATCCTTAGAAAAATCTGGATTCACGAGAGCTAGGGCTTGTGATATAGTGTCTTTGATGGCCTCAAAACTTTTTTTTCCTTTAGTTGTCCACCTAAAAACCAAACTCTTCTTCAACATCAACATTATTGGCTTGACAAGGGCAGTTAATTTTGATACAAACCTACGGACAAAATTGATTTTTCCTAAGAAGATTTGAAGAGCTTTCTTATGGCTTGGCAATGGCAAGGCTCTTAATACTTCAACTCTCTCTGGGTCAATTTTTAAACCTTCATTTGACATAATATGGCCTATAAGCCTACCCTCATGGGCCAAGAATATGTATTTCTTAGGCTTAATGATACCCCAAATCTCCTACACCTTTAAAACACCTGCCTTAGGTGAAAAAGGTGGTCTATTGCATTTTTGGAGAACACAGTAATGTCATCCCAATAAATTAGTACTATTTATTTATCAGCCCTTTGAATTCCATCTCCATTTCCCTTTGGAAAGTGGCTCTAGCCTTAGAAAATCCAAATGGCATCTTTCTATAGGCATAGGTGCCCCATTTGGTGGTGAAAGTTGTTTTGAACTGATCATCTTCTTTCACCATGATCTAGTTGTACCCTGAGTAGCCATCTAGGAGAGAGAATCTCTCTGATCTAAACACCACTTGCAAGATCTACTCCATTGAAGGGAGTGGGTAGTGATCTTTGAGGGAAGCTCTATTCAAGTCTTGAAATTCTACACACAACCTAATCTCTCCATTCTTCTTCCTGACTGAGACCAAGTTTGTAACCTAGCTTGAGTGTTTAATTGGAAATATGATACTTGCCTCTATCAACTTGTTTATCTCCTTCTTCATTAGAGGTTTAATGTGTGCATAAACTGGTCTCTTCTTTTTCTTAATGGGCTTAGCAACTGGATCTAGTTCAATTGTGTGTTGTGCTAGCTTCAGATTGAACCCTCTTAGGTCTTCATAGCTCCAAGAAAATACATCTGGAAACTCTTGGAAAAGTTGTATGAATTCATACCTTTCTTTCTCAATGGCCACTTTTCCAATTTGAAGTTTTTTGCCTTCTCCAAGTGGAATTGACTCTGAATCTTCTCCTTTTATTTGTATATTAGCCTTATTTTTTCGAAACTGATCATTAGGATTGAAGATGGAATCAAATTTCACTAATCCTTTTGGAAGCTTGTTGGTATGCAACTGCACTACTTGATCTCTATATTGCTTATCTAACTTGTTTTGATTCCTAGCTGAGAACTCAACTTCCTCTTGCAACAAATTGATGATTTTTTGATCATTCTCAAACACCTACTAGCATTTGTTGTTATCTGACACTGCTAGCCTTACGATCACATGGATGTGTCACTGTCCATTGTCCCTTTTGATGTTGTCAATCACATCAAATTTTTCTCTAACTACTGCAAGCCTATCAATAGATTCATTCTCCTTCCTAGGTATGGATACAATATTGAAGCCTTCAAAATCCTTAATGAGATCCTATACCCTATTCTTGTAGCTTTTGAGTAGGTCATTCTTGACATTATTTTTTCATTTGACTTGATTGGAAACCAGTTCATTGTCACCAAACACTTGCAGGTTCTTGATTCCTAATCTTCTAGCCCAATGCAATCCATGAACCAAAGCCTCATATTTTGCAGTGTTATTTGAGTAGGAAAACTGGAAACGGAAGGCTGAGTAATACTTCATACATTGTGGTGACACAATCATAGCTCCACCTCCAGCTCCTTTCCTACTTCTTGAGCCATCAAAGAACAATTTCCATACTTCATTTTCATCTTTATATTCTGGCTTAATGATGTCAGGAAGATGATGATTCTCTTCATGCAAGTAGTACAATCCTAGCTCAGATTATTCCATCTCCTTATAAAGATCAAAAGCATGTCTTTTGACCACTCATTCGTAGAGATTCAGGTTTTGGATACACCCCACCTTGGTATTTGCTTCAGAAGTGCTTAAGAGGTCTTCCTAATCAAAAGCTGAATAATTTGCATTGATTGGGCTAGGCACATAAGACTCAATGTGATAATTTTCTATGGGCTCGGATCTAATTGTGTCCTTCACCCCATACCTTGTTCTAAAGAGCATATGTGACCAGTCAGCAAACAAATAACCTCTAATTTTGGCAGTGAAGTCCCTGGACAAACAAAATGCAAAATGTGGTTGTAAGTCTATGAATGAGACATTCTGTAATATAGTCACAATAGGGAAAGCATGTAGAGTGAGGCTCAGATCCTTAATGATTCCAATAGTTTTCACTATTGTCCCATCTAATTATACTACCCCTCTAGAGATGACTTCATACTGGAGACCCATTTGATCAACTATTTGTTTGGGAATTATAGAACTACTTGCCCTAAAATCAATCATGAAATTATGCACCAATTTATCCCCAATGATTAATGAAACATATAATGGAGGTCTTAGGTTCTTACCTTGTTGCTCTTGATGGTTCCCCCCAGGTTGAGTTGTATTGGTCAGCACTTTCTCTTGTTGGTTAGGGGGTTGATTTGAGCTTGACCAATTTTACATGGCAGTCTGTAATAGATCCCTCTACCCTGGAATGGCCAGTGACTCCAATAGTGAAATGTTCACACTTATTCTATTCATTTTCTCAATGATATTAAATGAGCTATCCTTTTATTTCCCCTTCTATGGCACATTTTTCTCTTGCACATGGGCTATTACAATCGGTGCCTAAGTAGATTTGGAAGGTGGCTTGGATTGGCTCTACATATTGGGATTTGTATTTTGGATGCCAATACCTTGTGGAGTAGTGGAGGATTGACGATCTCCAAATTTTGGTGAATGTCCTCTAATATTTCTCTTCTTGAACCATGTATTGGTAGCTATACTTGGAGAAGGATCTTGATTCATTCCACATAAGTCTTCATCTTGCTAATTAACAAGCATAGTTTCAGTTGGAGGTCCATCTTGCTGGTCTCCTTACTGGTAATTTTCTTCTTGGCTAGGTTCTTGTGACACACCAACGGTTTGCACCATCAAATCCTAATTTAGTTCACCATTGAAGAACATCGATTGATTATGTGGCTGACTGCATGGGAAACACCAATCATATTCTTGTGCCATGTTATTCTATGCTATAACCAATGCCCTTGATGTTGAAGTTGTGTTTGGATCATATGGCCTAAAAGGTCTATCGGCTTGAGGTTTTCCTTGGTGTTGACTCTGAGTTACAGCCCGGGCTTGTGGTCTATTTTGTTGATACGGGGATCTAGCCTGATACTGAGCTTGAGGTTGATATGGCCTAGAACTATGAGCCTGTTTTCTTTTGATGGTTACTAATTCATTCCCCAGGTTTTGAAGTTGTTTCATAATTTCATGAACCTCCTTTGAGGTGGTAGATGATGAGGTGGAGGCTTCAGCTGAACTTTGACTCTTGGGAGTAGGTATAAGAGCTATTGTGGGTGTTTGGTTGATACTTGGGTTTCCTAATTCGGGGTATATAGGCATGGATGGCCTGAGAGCAAGTTTTCTAGCTTGAATTAAATGATTCTCAGCTCTTATGGAAAGGCTATAGGTTGCAGGTAAAGTTTTTCACCCCATTGACTGAATCATTAAAGTAATATTAGAATTTAAAGATCTAAGAAAGTATAAGAAGGCACCTTCATTAGTGGGCTTTACTGCTACTGGAATCCTGTCCCAAGTTTGTTGAAATCTAAGGTTGAAATATATCAACTGATCATTCAGAGCTCTCTTGATTTTTGTCAGTTGCTCCAACAGGAATAAGTTATCTCCTTTTTCTCCAACCTGATTGTGAAGAGTTGTGCACAGATGGTCCCAAGTTTGAATAGATCCTACTTCTAGGCTCTTGAACCATTGTGAAGCTTTACCCTTGAGTGAAGAGGTTAGAAACTTGACTACAATGTCCATATCATTGATCTCATGGATTGTACTGACATTTGCAAAATCCTGAAAGTGGTTACTAGGAGAAGTCTGGTTTTCCCCAGTGAAATATGGGATGCTCTTCAATGCTACCACTGGGACTAGATTTTGTGCATTTAGAGCAAGTGGGATGCTGCCAATGAAATTGACATAAGGATTTGGCTGTGCCATCCTGATCATCCTAAGAAACCTTCTTGATTGAAAGAATGACCTACTGGGAGGAGGTGTCATTAAGGATCTGTTTGGTGGAGATAGAGACCTCTAGGATCTTTTTCCTCTTCTCCTTCTGTCTGGAAACAAGTGTAGGTGTACAAATTATCCCACTTCTCTTGTTCTTGACCATATTTGTATCCTTCTCATGAACTCGGGGAACTTGGACTGCTGAAATTAGTGGATTCTATCCCTTTTGGAGTCACCAGATGTGCAGCTCTTAAAAGCTTCTTAAAATCTAGAATCACAGCAAGTGCACATCGATCTTACTGTAATGAAGATGGAGACTTATTTGTCCCATCGAGCGTGCCAAAAATGTTAATAAAAATTCATATCACCCCCAAATTAATCGTTAGATCTACTTTTCTAAGGCCGATTCATTTGGTGTGATTCACATAACATTGAGTTTTCCCCAAAGTGTGGGACTTTACAGATGGAAAAAACTCTCCAGATTAAAGTCTAGTTCCTATTCCTCTATTTACGTGCATACGTGAAAACTTATAGAGGACCTATTCCTAAACCTAATCTAATTTTTACCAAGGAGACATGGATAAAAGGAATACAAGAAATCAAAACTAAGCTACAAGGTGATGCATCGAAGGAATGATGAACATTAGTTTTGCTGATAAACACAAATAAACAAAATACCTACAATAATCAAGCACAGATGACCATATTTATAATGAAAGACCAGATGAAAGTAAAGGAGACAAGAAAGGATCTAAAATCAACCACGAAGGTGTTTTATTGCTCTGTTGATTGATACAGTGCATTAAAAATGGCCAAAATGTAGGAAATGTATTGCAATTGAAATGGAAGGTCTAAACTCCATGAATTCCTTTTCCAGAAGAAAAGGGGAGCCTACAAAACAGAATAATGTCCAACCCTTTACAATGAGTTCTGAACCTGCTTTTATAGATTCAACATAGACAGGAGAAAGAGAGAGAAGTGGGGGAAAATATTCTGAAGCTCAACCACCGCTATTAATGCCTCCCATAAAATCTGCCCCCAAATTTGTCTTAACTATATCAATTTATTATTTGACACCTCGAAGAAGGAGGAAATGGCTGATCAGATCAAAATCCAATCTGGTTGTTGGGGCAAAAATAGATCCTGTATTGATGGCCCTGAAGAGATTTCTCCATTTTTCTCCCACCTAACCTCCCCAAACTTAAAGTTTTAGATCTCCACGGCATAGATGAGACCGAGATATTTCCAACGATGTGATATTTGCAATATTTTGAGCCCTGAGTCGAATGATATTCCCCTTCAAAGTTTGTATTGGATCCATACAAAAGGGCAGGAAAACCGGTTTGAAAAATGGGCCCTCTTTTCTATATAGGACACGTGGAGGGCTGGAGCTTGTTTGAGGGAGGCCTTTATATTTCTCTCTTCACATGGCATGGGGCTGACACGTGGCTTCCTCTATTGGCCTTCTCAATTTCTATGTTTTTTGGCTAAGTCCTTTGCTTGGTGGGGTCATATTTCTTGACTGGGGACACGCAGAATCTTGGCGCTTGTTTAAAAACCTCCTTTTAATCTTTCTCTTGAACTAGATCCATTTGGACACTTGGCACCCTCCACTAGTCTATCTCAGTGTTTGACTATTCAACCTGACCCTGTCCCCTTTTGAAACAGGATGCGTGGAGGCTCTACGCTCACTTAGAAACTGCTTCAGGTTTTTCTTCAAAAGAAGTGTCGGATCGACACTTGGAAGCCTTCATAGGCTCTTAGACTTTTTAATAGCCTCCCTTTTACCTTTTCGGACCCTTTGCTATGTGAAAAACTGGTGCTTATTTGAGCCTCCGCCTTTGAAACTACCTTTGGAAATACACCAAACTGAAACGTGGCGGCTTCCACGGTGCTTCTATACTTAGCTTCTTTTATGAGCCCCCACCTTGTCTGGATTTTGACCTCTATTGACCATTTTCTACATGGAGGCCTGGCACAAGTTTGAGCTTCCCTTTTTGGATTCAACTTTGGAGAAGTGTCGTGTTGACATGTGGCTCTCTCCACTTCCTCCTCCATACTTAGCCAATTTTTGGACTCGTTCTAAACTGTTTTGAGCTCGAAGACTTTAGATCTTCGTCGTTTCTTCTTTCTCTTATTTCTCCTATCTCTTTTGACATCGCTCCTCTTTCTCTGACCCTACCATTCCATTTCTGAGCCTGCCTGTAACCTGTTAAATAGATTTAAGACACAGATCCACTCGACAAAGCCATATCTTTTCTTTCTTCATGCATAGGGTCATTTGGTCCTTCGCAGGTTCCGAAAATCCATCGTTGAGTCCTTTTGTGACCTGTTTGAAATATTTAACTATGTTTTCTCTGGTTCTTCTTATGTGGGGTCGTGGCTGATCCAATACTTTTCCTGGGGGGTGAAATATGGATAACACTACTTATAACACTAATATTCCTTGCATAATTCCCCCCCTTTTCCCTTCATCACTGTAATTTCCTCCCTTGTACCCACATACAATCACTTTTCCACAAGTTTAGTGGAGTGTCCCTATGTGATCCCCAACCAATTTGGCCACCCTCAAAATTTAGATAGGATTAGGATTAGTTTAATTTAAATAATGGGATTCGTACCATTCAATGTAGAGGGGTGTAGCCCCATGAGCATTGGTAAAGACACTTGATTTTTCCACCCAAAAACTTTTCTCATCAACAACTACACAAATTTTTTAGCTAAGCAGGTCATGCAGCAATCATTCCCTTGGGTATGTGTAGGAACCACTCTAGTGCTTATTTCACAAAACTATGAGGAAATAAATGAATAAGGTAGTTATCTCTAAATGAAACTTCCTAGCAAGCCATGTATAAGTATTTGATATGATCGTGAGAATTACCTTTACATTTATATTTATTGAACTTAGGTATATCAAATCTTTTGGGAAACAACACTTGTAACATACCTCTATCGAAAGGGTAGGAACATAGCTCCTCGTATTGATATTTCTTGTTATGGTCCATGTTACTTTATTGTAGCATTATGAGTATATTTTTCATTGAATGTAGCTCTTGTGTAATGGTTTTCCTTTCATTGGAGATGGCGGTCAATTCAAACTAACCTTTAATGCTTCATCATTGTGAGGGTTAGTGTATAGTTCACTAGACTTTTATTTATGTTTCTCCTTTCGTGGACCTTTGTTTGCATCTTTAGATGTATGTAAGCTCACTAACCTTTGGCTAAATTTAATTATTTATCTTTGGATGACCTCTTCTTCAGTTTTTTGGTCATATTCTATGTCATATTGAGGAGATTTCTCCTTGTTTTTGTGCTCAATTTTGACCTTACAAGAGGCTCTAAAAGGTACTCTTCAAACATCATCAATTTGTTTTAGCACTTCACTCTTAAAGTTGTTATTGTCACAACTGGAAGTGGAAGAATATCCCACATCAAATGGGTTAGTGTGAGCTGTACCATGCATATTGATAAGAGGAGGTATTTTTGACTCTTCCTTGGTCATGTTAATCATTTAAACAAACATGTCATGGTCTTTTGGTACCCTAGATCCTAATTCTAGGATGCACGTAAGTATTTGGTCTCTATTTAGGTATAAGATATCATCAAATCATTTGAGATCAAGGTTTTTCTCTCCTTGTGATGAATTAGTGTCATTTCTACTTGGATCATCCCAAGCTTCAATGTCTTTTACTTAGGAAAAGTGAGGGTTTAGGTTAGTACCAGTAAAGGGATTTTTTTATAGAGCGTTATCAACATAGAAGGGGTTCATCTCTGCTTCACGTTCCATTCTTCTATCCTCCATCCTTGTGATATGTGGCATGGGTATGTTTGATATATGGGGTTTATCTAGATTTGACTAAGTTATAATCAACCTAAGTGTAAGGTAATTGATCTCTCCTAGATGTCTCTAAGTGGTTTTAGCCTTAATCTCCAAAGAATGATATGTCAAAAAAATAAAGGATCAAATAACCTATCCTAGGTACAAGTATATGCAATATCAATCATATAAGGAACAAATCATGTAAGTGTAGGTAACCATTCAATCGATCAAAGTGTTTATACCTTTCATTTCCAATTATACTTTTGACACTAGACAGCCAACTCTATGTTAATACTTAGGTCAAGTTCAAAAATAAATCAAGGCGTAAGTATTAACAGAGCGTAAGTATGATTCCCAATCAAAGGATATCATGAAAATTTTATCAACCAACAAGGCCTAATGTTAAATGGTGAGGACTATAAATGTAAGCCACATAACCACACCAATTGGACACATTGATCAAGCTTTGTGGAGAAGCGAGATATTAGTGCCAAATTGGTATCAAAACAACACAAAAAAAAGTAAAAAACACTCTTAAATATTTTGGACAATGTTAGAATTCAAACTAAGTCAAATTTTACTAAGGAGGTGTTACAATGTGGGCAGTGTAATGCCACAATGCAGACACTTAGATCCTGTATACAAGAAACATGACTTAATTATCTTAATTGTGTCAAGGTGATGCAAACAAGATAACACATCTAAGGGGATCAAATGATGAATCAATCCTAACTATGATGATGATATTGAAATCAAGATCAAGTGTCTATCAAGATATAAAACCGTACCCACACACTTTAGATGTGTAAAAACTCATTCGTAAACATGGATGAGTGTAAACGAACAAAAAAATTGTGAACACAATCTATTAATAACACTCGTGAAACATGCCTTCTCTTATCCCAAATGGGAAACTAGAATGCAAAGGAATAGACCAAGTGATGGTGAAAAACTCTAGTACAAATTTGGCATAGTTTCACCTTGCCTTAGGGCAAGTGAAGAACTAAGAAAAAGTGATACGTTGTGAGTTTCATGATGAATATCACTAGACCCTAAATTCAAGGGACTCTCCCCTTATTCTTCTAACAAGTTTTGACTCCAAAGAAGTTAGTGTTTCATGATGGCTCTTGACTCGATAATTTAAAATAGCATAAGTTGGCCTCTTGAAGAAATGGATCCCTAGGTAGTTTTCTCAACTAGGTACCACAAACACCCTCTACGATCTCAATTTAATAAGAAATTCACAATGAATAATCTTTTATTATCTCATATTTACTTTATCCCCTTCAAATACGGTGATCAATGAATGTGTTCATGCATATATTTCACTGGAATCACAATGGATAATGTTTTGGTGCTAACTCACAAAGATAGTACTAGTCAAGTGGGTAAAGTGAGGTGCTTACCATTTCGTTTATGAGTTTAATCAATGGTGGACTACTTTAGGGTTCCTAGAACCACCCCCCTTGTTGTAGCTTAATGCATTATGAAAAATGGGTTACCTTCTAGCTAAGCCGATAGGGAAGTACCCTTTTCCGAACTTGCATATACAATGTGTTGAATGTGGTATGTTTTTTTATCTTTTTAAACTTAGTGTTGTTTTTGTCGCACACCATTTGGAAACCTATATCAAACACATTAGTATTGTTTTTATTGTGTTGATCAAAGAATACTTGTCAAAGATCACACAAGGAGTCCATGTGGGATAGAAGGCCTGAAACCAATGGTGCAGAAGGACAGGAAGGACTTGCGTGTGAAACGCAAGTTCAAATTTTAGGACTTAGCCGATTTTGAGCATGAATATCTATTTTTAGAAGATGGCGTGTGGAACACACCAACGATGCAGAGACGTGCATGCCATACATTTTCTATCTTTGGAGAAGAAGATTGAAGCATTTTTGCATGGAGACTGACTAGGAATAGAATTGAAACTTCAATTAACTAAAAGAGGACTATAGATAACACACTTGCATGTGTGGCTATGCTTTTAAATGGCGTGTGGCTATCAATAGCATGCAGCCTATTTCTAGAGTAGATAAGTGGCGAAGGTAAAGTCCGCACCCTATATATATGATTTTAGGTACATAATAGAAAGAGAGGGGTATGTATGAATGTGGGAGAGGTATGTATGAATGTGAGAGATGTATGCATGTGTAATAGAGAATATATGCATATGACTAAATCATTGTATCAGTTCCATACGTGCATTGGTATAGATTCACAATACTGTAAGGAGCTTCTGTATTTACTAATAGATGGAAGATATTGGATGAATCTAAGTGTCATTTTGTGTGTAGTTGAGTAGTGCATGTTATTAATTCAATCATGATTACTGTTTAAACTTGTTCTTTCATAGATCTGAGGGTAGTATGCATTGTAGAATGATGGATTAGTTATGAATCTATATGTTTCTTCCTTCATCATGTTAACATCCTGTTATAATAACCCTAAAGAGGGACCTAGCACCTTTGCACACTTCGGGTGACTGCTCAGTCAAGGATGAGTGATGTGCCAGCTCGATTAGGATGTTATCTAGTAAATTCTAGGCCGCATCATTGGTTCCGTTTCTAGGACATCTTTTTTAGTTCTGTTTAGGATGGTTCAGGATGAAGATGTATCGATTAACTCTAGAAAGTATTGAGGAATGGATACACGATCTAGAGGAAGAATATGCATGGTGGTTCAGTAGTGGATCTGAGTTTAACGCATGTACTTGGGTAGAACATAATCTATATGACAACTTATATGAGAGATTTTTTGCTATCTTTCCACTATAACTATACAAGTGGCTTACTACTTATGCATCTCAGTGAAATTGGAGGTATCACACACTTTTTTGGACACGGGATGAATTATAGGCTCTCTATGATGTTGATCTGATTTGGACTTGTGTGGTGGATACATGGTTTCGTGGTGTTTTAAACAGTTATATTCTAGAATATTCAATTTTTACATATTATTGCTTAGAGGTAGCTGAATTCCAGTTTTTATGGTATCCAAGAGAAGCATATTTGCAAGGTATTCCACTAGTGATCAAGATCTTAATGGTAACTTTGAACCTAAAGAGTAAACTGATGGCTAATTAAACTTCACCATGTACAAGGGAAGGAATAGGTTTGGTTTAAGATAGCAGACCTAGTGGCATAAAGGTAGAGAGAGGAAAGGTGGCTTAAGTATAATGAGGCACGCAAGAGGGAGATAGAGAAGTAGTGTTCCATTGTAGAGAGTATGGCATGGAGGAGAGAGATAGCTTGTGAAGGATTTACAGCTCACGTAGAATACGTGGAGCCAGAGCATCAGGAACTCCCCCATCTTGGAAAGCATGATAGAGATCCCCCCTCGGCCTCACATAGAAGTGCACCAGTATAGATTTCTTGGACTACGGGTACACATATTAATCCACCTAGTGACCTAGCCCTTGCGCTTGGTTTTTCATTATCTAGTAAGACAAGTAACCAGCAAACTAACTTGGGAAGTAGGAGAGCAGGAGTAAGTCAGGGATCAAGTACATCAATGACAAGACAAACTGCTTCAATGTCATTTGGAGGAGCATTCTTAGGTGCATCATCTACACAGAATGTGAGCACGTAGAATGTTAGATTCACCTCTAGAACTGGAACTACCTCACTAACTGTAAGGGTTTAGTATAGTGCTACTTTTGGAGCACAAGGGAGTACATCTATAGGTCCTATTCCGACTATAGGTGGCAGATCATGAGGTATAGGTAGTTCTAGTTCCAATGGATCTAGTGGTTTTGGAGGTAGAGGGAACACATGAGGTTCTAGATTAGGTGGTCAAGGTCCACATCAACCACAAAATATCTATATGGAGATGTCTCTTCCTCTCCTAGAGTATATAGGTATAAAGGATGCTACCAAACATGTGCATATGTGTGAAATCTTGTGGCGCGCTAAAGGGATCATAGCTGGTGAGAAAAATGTAAATCAATTTTCCACTACATTACAGGAGCATGCACATAGCTGGTATAGGAAATTTGACCTTGATCAAACTTATGTGGATTATGCAGCATTGAGAGATGCTTTCTTGAAAGAGTTCCATATCCCTGAGTTTGAGCAGAAGAGTATAAGTGCGCTCAATGATATCAAGCAAGGCACTACTGAGAGTGTACATGAGTATGATGCTCATTTTAAGACACTTCTATCTAAGCTATCTTATGATGGTCACGCTAGTCAGCATGCACAGTGGTTCATTGGAGGATTGATTACACATTTTAGAATGGCATTGTCACATAAGACATACACTAATCTGTGCAAAGCACTGGAAGTAACTTTGTTTGTTGAGGCAGTTGGGAGCATTAACACTGGAGTTAGTCCATTTCTAGAGGCACAAATTACAGCTATGAAAAAGCAGTTAGAGAAGCTATCAACAAATTCAGCCCATGAAATGCGCTTAGGAACTTGGTGTACAGATTGTGAAGTAGAAGGTCACACCAAGGATAGTTTCCCTCATAGATCTATACTCTCATTATTGTTGAACTCTAAATTTTTTTATTTGAATCATTATGCTAGTCACTATCCTTTGTTATAGTGCGTGATAAGGAAGAATGTATCTTTCTTTCACAAAATTTACAGGTCCATGACCCATGATACTGAGGATTTTCAGCTCCAAGATGTTATAGACCTTGGGGTACAACAGACAAGTATAGTAGGTAATTCTAAGGGAAAGAATGAGCACCAAGATTAAAATCATAATCAAACATGCTATAAAAGGAATGAGGGGCGTTTTTAAGGAGTTCATGGAAGGGGATGTGGATATCATGGTGGATATGGAGGACAAGGCCATGGTGGAGGAAGAGGAGATTTCCCTGTAGAACATGTTATACATGCGGATCTCCTTACCACTATAGGTGTGAATGTCCTCAAAGTATTGCATGTTCTTTCTGTAGAAAGAACCATAGCTATGAAGAGTTCTCGGAATTATATGAGCATCTGAGTAAGCAACATAAGCAAGAAAAAAAGGCATCAAGATGGTTAGAATCTAGCACGTGGTAGAAGATCAGTGGATGCCAAAGATAGCAGAAGGACCTGAGGCATTGATAGTGAAGATTACTACACGTACTAAAGCAGCGCGTGTGAGAGAGGCATTACACTAGAAGCCTACGATCACCAAGAAGGAGGTTTTTCATGTGAGGTACCCAGATCCTACTCATCAAAAGGAAGTTTACCAGGATACCATGGAAGTGCTAAGGAATCTTCAGGGTGAGATACAATACCTAAAGTAGAAAAATAAAGCATCAGAGATAGTCCAAATTGATATTGATGATCTACGAGAAGTGTGCAAGATGTTGCGTAAGGAGAAAATTATTCCACTATTAGGAAGTTGGTTAAAAGGGAACACTCTGTGCACAAGTCTTGAGACTGGATGGAAGATTCTGCATGCAAATTTTCCCCCTGATAACATTGACTATGACAAAGAAATTACTCTAAATGTTCTTGTGGATGGGTGGATGTTGAGCAACATATTGATCGATACAGGTGTGGAAGTAAATGTGCTTACATTAGATGCATGGGTGTAAATGGGGAGACCTCCATTGTAACCATCATCTAATGTGTTATTTATGGCAAACTGGACTAAGGCCACTCCCATAGGAGTTTTGAAAGATGCATCTATAACTATACAAGGGGCCAAGTTTACTGGGAATTTTGAGTCATTAACACTTGCAGAAGTAGACAATTTTCCAGCCCTTCTTAGACACCCTTGGTGTTATGCGAATAATGTTGACTTGATATTCAATAAGGGGTATAGCAACTTTGAAAACAAGGAGGAAAATGTTGTGATACCTTTGATAGATGGGACGTCTAAACAATATGTTGAACCTTTAAGTGAGGAGGATTTAAACAAAGTCTATGTACGCACTATTTAGGACCCAGAGGTCAATGAGCCATCAAAAGAAGACATCCTACAATGGGAGGATTCTCATTCTATTAGTGATACTACAAGTATTGCTTATGAAAATTAGGCTCATGGTACATATGAATTAGTAGGACGCAAGGTGAAAAGTGTGGCTATGCATAAGAATGGACTTCATTCAATTCGACAGATAGGTAGCACATTACCTTGGTATACAGGGACAGAAGATCTTCCTACATTTTTAAAGGCCATGGAAACACAGTGGACAAATTAAATTAAAAGGAAAGATATGTTAGTATATACACTATGTGGGACAGCAGCACACTGGTGGGTAGTCCACAGATATTATCTTATAAACTGGGAAGAGATTGGAGTAACTTTTTCTACTAGGTATATAAGGAACAATGCACCTACATAAATCTACACTTATCATGGTGATCAACTTATTGAGCATCATAATCAACAGTGTGAGAGACTCTAGACAGTAGGACAGGAAGCATTACCACCCTCACTCTGGGTGCATAGATTGTATTCTATGCCACAAGGATGTGCACATGCTTGGTATGTATATGTAGAACTACATTGAGAAACTGGGAACTGGCAAGATTTGACTGCAGGAATGATCCAGACTTTTGACTACTTCTCAACTAAACCTCCTGTAGTGGAGGTATTAAAAAATTTCATGTGCTTAACTATGGGAGATAGTGTAAAAGTAGAAGATAATATACAAGAATTATTTGGTGAGGCAGAGTTCGGAGCATGTTTTAAAAAGGAAGAAGAAATGGACTCCATACTACTTGAATGTTCTTGCCTTGAGAAAGAGAAAGGAAATATGGTTTATGTCATGGATGACGAGGAAGTTGAGAGCCTAGATATTAAACATTCACACGAGGTGCATGAGGTCTTGGATAGTGTAGACAAGGATACGCATGATTACCACGAACCCATGAAGAAAAATAAGGTGAATATAGGTTCGTAGGTTGAGCCTAAGGAGGCCATAATCAGAGATTACTGGTCAGATTCAGAGGTCAAAAAGATCATTGAGTTACTCAAGGATTATCAAGACTTATTCCCTTGAGGATATCATGAACTTAAAGGCATGCATGAATCACTTGGGGAAATGAAGATCAAACTTAAGGACGGTGCATGACCAGTTAGAAAGAGACCATACTAAATGAATCCTAATTTGTTTGAAAAGGTAAAAGAAGAAATTGATAAAATGTTGAAATATGGAATTATCAAACCCCTTGATGAGTCAGAATGGGTTAGCCTAATGGTGATCAGTATCAAGAAGGACAGACGGATTAGGATATGTGTCGACTATAGGGAGATGAATGATGCATGTGTCACAAATCTATTCCTTATGCCATTCACTGAGGAAATACTAGAAGTAGTTATAGGGCACAAAATATATTCCTTCATAGATGGATTTTCCGGGTAACATCAGGTTAGGATTACTCAGGAGCATAATGAAAAGACAACATTTACTATAAACGGGGAAGTTTTTCCTATACTGTGATGCCCTTTGGATTGAAAAATGTGTTTGTTGTATTCTCGTGCATAGTTGTTCAGGAATTTAAGAAATTTATTCACAAATTCTTACATGTCTACCTAGATTATTGGACAGTATATGGGCTTCTTAAAGATCATTGTGGCAATCTACGCTTGATGTTTAAATGATGTAGACAATTGAGTATCTCTTTGAACATCAAGGAGTGCATATTTGCTATGCCATTTGGGATACTGCTAGGACATATAATCTACAAGGAAGGTTTTCTAGTTGATCTAGCCAAGTTTGCATTCATTTTAGGCCTGAAAGTGCCTACAATTCAGAGTGAGGTGCACAGATTTTTAGGTCATACGGGATATTATAAAAAAATCATAAAAGGGTATGCCAAAATTGCTGCACCCTTGGAAGAACTACTGAAGGGGAAAGATACATTTTATTAGGGAGAACTACAGCAGCGCGCATTTGAGATATTAAAAGAGAGACTTACTACCTCGCCCATTTTGTGCTTTCCATCATGGGATAAACCATTTCATGTGCATGTGGAAAATTTTGGCATGACCATTGGTGTTGTGTTATTTCAACCTGACGAAGGTATTATAGATCATCCAATGTGTTTTTCTAGTAAGAAGTTGACTCCTGTTGAACATAATTATACAACTACAAAGCGTGAATATTTTTCAATGATCTATGCATTGTACAAGTTTTGAAAATACTTGTTAGCAACACCATTTATGTTTTATACAGATCACATGACATTGAAGTACTTGGTAAACAATCCCATCTTACAAGGGTGCAGATGCAAATGGGTGATCCTACTTCAAGAGTTTGACTTCATAGTTATGGTGAAGCCAGGGAAAATCAATTTTGGACCAGATCATTTATCTAGAATCAATTTAGAAGAGGATGCACAGAAAATTGAAGAGACAATATCAAATGCATAGTTATATAGGTTACAACACTCACCCATAGAGTTAGAAGACATTGTTGTCTTTCTACGAACAAGTATGACACAAGAGGGAATGAAAGCATTAGAAAATAAGTAGCTTGTTATATGCGTGGCACCATTTATGTTAATCAGTGGTGACCTCTACAAGCTAGGAAGAGATGAAGTATTACGTCTTTGTGTATTAGAGCATAAGCGTAAGGATATCATGGAAGAAGCTCATGGTGGTATTGTAGGATGCCATTATGCAAGTGATGCAACTTCTTGAAAGATCCTACTTTTTGGATTATGGTGGGAGACATTGTATAAGGACTGTAAATAATATTGTAGGGAAAGTGATCATTGTCAACGCCTAGGAAAACCAAGGCAAAGAGACAAGATGCCTTTGAGACCAATTACTAGTACCGAACCGTTTGAGAAATGGGTCATTGATTTTGTAGGACCTATTTCTCCATCCATGTGTAGGAATAGATCGTGCTATATCATTACTTACACAGATTATCTCATGCGGTGGGTAGAAGCAACACCTACCAAGGACTTTACGGTAGTTACAGTAGCTAGGTTTTTGTGGGAGAATGTTCTTACAAGATATGGATGTCCCTTAAGCTTGACAAGTGATCGAGGTATACACTTTTTGAATGAGACAATCAGGATCCTATTAGATGAGTTTATGGTTGCACCCCATAAAAATATGCCTTATCATCCTCAGGAAAATGGAACTACTGAGGCCTTCAACAAGATTTTGAGCCAGAATTTGAAAAAAAAAATTGATGTTGGGAGAAAGGATTGGGATGACAAAGTGTTAGTTGTTCTTTGGGCATATAGAACAACTTATAAGAGATTAAACAAAGCCACACCATTTCAGTTGGTGTTTGGCATGGAAGCTTTTCTCCCTATAGAATTTATGTTACCTTCTTTGATGCACTACGATGGAGGTCTAGCTGATGAAAAGGATTTACAAGAGCGTATCGAGAAGATGATTCAACTGGATGAACACTGAGCCATAGCACGATGGAGTCAAAAGAAGGAAAATTCCAGGAAAAAGGCATGGCATGACAGAAACATAAGGGATAATAAGTTTGAGATTGGACAAATGGTACTTCTTTATGACTCAAAGTTCTTACTCCATCCAAGCAAGCTCAAAGTACATAAGGTTGGGGTTATATGTTATCACTTCTCTACTTGAATCAGGTGCTTTCTAGTTAGAAGCACTTGATGGAGCACAGCTACTCAGTTAATTTAACGGGAGTAGGCTAAAGCCCTAATATAAATAAGTCTTCTTGGTGTTTGTAATAAGGAAGTATTTGCCATTTAGATTAGGTTTTCAATTCTGTATTTCCTTCATTGTTGCTATGCTTTGTTAATTTAGTTGTTGTTCTTATGTAATAAGCGTGCTTGTGTGCATGAAGCTACTTACTATATGAAGAATGTTTATGCGTAGAGGACTACACATAATTTTTGTGTGGGGTGGTTGTAGTCATCCAAAAAAAAGATAGTGGGAATTGAAAGGTGAAAGGAATAAGCTGTTACAAGTGTGCTTTAAGTCAAAAGAAGATTGCTTCTCAAAAGTGACCAAGGATGGAGATGAATGAAAGAAAAGTATAACGTGAGATAAGTGGAGGCCATGATAGCTACCAAGAGAAGGTACAATGATGAGGTACTCAGGTGTAGGAGCATGTGCTGAAGAGAAGTCTATGACCAGAGGGTAGGAAGGTGCACTAGAAGGTTATAGCTTGGTGCGAAGATGTACCGTGTGGAATGAACAGATTTGGTCAATGAATGAGGGGATATTTGGTAGGTGAAGGAGTAATAAATGCATCAAAATTTGAAAAAATTATATAAGGATGGGATGTAGATTCATTTTTACCATTACGACTAAGAGTATTTGAGAAAAGAGCCAAGTGCAAAGAGCCAAGTGATCGATTTAAGTTGTGAAGGGTGTGAAACCAAGCATGACAACCAGATATGTGTGACAAGAAGCTTCTGTCCATGGTGGCGAAGGGTTTGAGTGAAGCAGGGAGATAGAAAAGAGTTAGGTTATAGAGTTTCTACCTAGAGCATGATTAAATTGAGCTAGGGTTTGATTCACAAAGTTACAGAATTGAAGAGGAGACATTTGCAAGGTAAAAATGGCACCAAAGAAGGCATCTGCAGCACCAGTAAAAGGAAAGAAGAAGGTGGTAATCGAGGAGGAAGAGATGGCACCTGAAAGCCATTTTTTAGAAATGCAATATCTAGAGGGAGTCATCATCGGGCAAGAATGGGATTCACCCATCAGGAAGAGAAAAGTGAGTGAATATAATCATAGGACTTCAGACAACAAGGAGTTCAATTCCTTGCTCACTGCTAGAACGAACAAGCACACAACGGATGACATGTTATTATATGACGATGTGGGTGAGAAGCTTTTAAAGAGAATAGGGTTCTACCAGTTGTATGATCTTCCATATTTCGGGAAGTATGAGCCCTTGTATCAGTGGCTCATGAGTAGGGTTCACGAAGACTTCTTCTACTTTGCAGGATGTTGAGTTAGAATCTCATCTACACTTGTCTCATTAGTTACAGGTCTGAAGGGCACAGGAGAAGACATAAAAGATGATCTAGTAGATAAATTCATGATTGTAAAGACCAAACATGAGTTGGGGAACCTGAAGGGTCCACGCAGAATGGATATAGACAAATTAAAGAATTGTGTGGTTATACAAGTTGCAGCCCACCTTGTTACCAAGTTGAATGATCAGGAGTGGTGGTCTCAAGTAAATACTATGTGGTTACATGTGGCATGTAAGATGTCAAAAGGGAAAATCTACAACATTGTAGGCTATATTGCAAAGCAAATAGTTGAAGAAGTGCACACAGGAGGAAAGATCGACTTTGGGGTTGTTCTACTATCACTGGTATTTATGGAGATCAGAGTACCAGATGGATCGAAGGAGAAAGTATGGGAATACCCCACGGAGAACAAGTCCCCAGCTGAAAGATTCAGTAAGTACCTATGTAAGGGGGGCATGAAAAATGACGTAAAGCAAATGGCGGAGAAGTGGTATGATAGGATCTGTATGAAATTTAGGGAAGAGTGGTGCATCCCAAAAGACCTACCAGCTATTGTAGGGAAACAAGTTTAGTTTGTTGTATATCAAGATTTCTACATCATGCGCTTCCTAATGAAAATGGGGTTTGGATCCCTTGGTGCAAGTTACCTTACGCATTCACTTCAAGGTATTTCCAAGAATCTTTTCATATATTTATAGACACACTCTGACTTGTCTTCAATGTAGATAAGGTAGACTACGATTACCATACACTGAGGAAGAAGTATGTGTATCCTGGTAAAAATGCTTACACAGAGAGGATCATTTCAAAGGTGCTGAATATCAGACCAATAAGTTTGGTTGTAGCAGATGTGGAGGTAGCATTGGTGTATCTCCAGCTGAATCTAGAGATGGATAATAACAAATATGTGGAAGGTGAGTTCACACTTCCAGCACCACAAAAGGGAAAGCATACAATGGAGAACACCCCATCGCCTAAGCCCACAGAGCCAATTGAAGTGTAGGATGAGGCATGGGGAGCGTGAAGATAGTGGTTGTTTGGAGTATAGGGGTAGGAGACATATGAAAAAGTATGGAGTGAAACTGAGCACACCATTAAACCACCTTAGCCACAAGAGGGGGATGATGAGGACTTGAATGCTAGTCCAAGGGGAGCACATATTTAAAAGGGTATTTAGGAGAACAAGTACCTAAAGTGCTACTAAAACCACTATGCACAAATCACCCAAACTCTATCCAAAAAAGGAGGCAACCACGCAGAGAAGGAGGAAACTGAAGTTGAATGAGAAGGCAAAAGAGTTATGAGGAAAGTGTGCCTAATTATCCTACACTTCCAAAGGACACATAGAATAACAAGGCGAGGCATCAAAGGAAAAAAAAGAGGATGAGAAAAGACTAAGAGGAGACAGCTGCAGAGGATTTTCTAGGACATGGAGACATAAGTCCCAAATTTGGAGGCTAAAGTTCATAAGCAGTAAAGGTCTAGTAGAAAAAGTGGAGAGCAGCATTCCACCAGCCATGGGGTATGCAAAGGACGCAGGAAAAATTGTCCACACCCGCTTCTAGAGCATGATAACGTGCAAAAGGATTTATTCGGATGGGAGTTGATGGATGAAGATATGACGTAATGTGTGCACACTCGAAAGAAACTATCGTGGTCAATGCACACCGACATGGATGAGCCTGAACTTTGATGTTTCTGAAGAGTCATGTGTTTCGAGATACAACTGAAGAAGGCACCTTAAGCTAGACACATGACAGTAAATCCTACTGTCATGCTAGATGAGTAGGTCAGTAATGCATTGGTGAAATTGTTCTGTTGAGCTGGCTAGAAGAAATATGGACAAAGTTGACATGATCAGAGCGCTACGTAAGGAGTTGAAGACAAAGGATGTAGAGATAATGCACATAACATAGGAGAGGGAATTTTCATGCAAAAGAATAATAAGGTGTTTATAAGCATTGTAGAGGAGATTAGAGACAATGTCATCAGAGCAAGGCCACACTTGGAGGCCAAGATACCACAGACATTTCCTTTAATGATACACTATGTGGGGAAGTTGGTGGACTTGGTACTTGAATATGAAACTCTGCACATGTATGCAAGTGCCAGAACACTCAGAACAAGATGTCTGAACAGGAGAAAGCATCAGTAATGAGAAAAATTACATCTTATAAAGGGTTGTTGCAAGCATTATAGGAAGTATTGAAGAAAGAAGACCGGGATTTAAACGTATGCACAACTCCAGAGGTGCTTATCAACATCAAGACCCTCGAAGAGAACAACGAGGTCTACAGAGAGTGATGAAATATGAGACATTGGTCCATGCAAAAAGATTTTCAATGGTTAAATAGAAGCACAAGGCCTGGTAACAGCATCATAAGAGCCACACAAGAATTGGCTGGAAGAGCTTGGAAAGCTGATTTTGCATAGAAGATGGACCTTTTAGAAGGTAAAATGACATCAATGTCCAGTGTTTTGTTTTTTCTGCAAAACGAGAAGGGAGATATTGTGAGGGATGAATTGGAATCCATCACTTGTGGATATCCCAGAGAAAGTAGAGAAAGCACTCACTGATTGGTAGGTATTGGAGGCCGAAATAAAGGAGTATCATCTAGAGTTGATACTGCAAACTGATATAGAGGAGGTTACCTCATAACCTCATAGAAATTATTTATTTATATATATTCTTTCATTCTTATTCTTTCCATTCCTCTATTCTATTCCTTAATTATTTGGAGATACCCATTGTCAGGATGACAATGAGATTAGTGTGGGGTAATGTTGATCAAAGAGTACTTGTCAAAGATCACACAAGGAGTCCACATGGGATAGAAGGCCCGGAACCAAGGGTGTGAAAGGACAGGAAGGACTCACGCGCAAAAGGTAAGTTCATATTTCAAGACTTAGCCAATTTTTGAGCATGAAGACCTATTTTTAGAAGATGGCGTGTGGAACACATCAACGGTGCAAAGACGTGCACACCATGCATTAGTCTATCTTTGGAGAATTGTAGATGAAAGCATTTTTGCATGGAGACCGAGTTGAGAATAGAATTGACACTTTAGTTAACTACAAGATGACTATAGATAGCACACTTTTATGTGTGGTTATGCTTGTAAATGTCATGTGGATATCAATAGCATGGGTGGCTCTATTTCTAGAATAGATAAGAGGTGAAGGGAAAGTCCCCACCCTATATATATGATGCTAGGTACATATTAGAAAGAGAGAGGTATGTATGCATGTGGGAGAGGTATGTATGAATGTGAGAGATGTATGTATGTATAACAGAGAATATACGCATATGATTAAATCTACTATATTAGTTCCATACGCGTATTGGTATACATTGAAAATAACTGTAAGGAGCTTCTGTATTTATTAATAGATGGAAGATATTGGTTGAATCTAAGTGTCATTCTGTGTGTAGTTGAATATTGCATGTTACTAATTCAATCATGATTACTGTTTAAGCTTGTTCTTTCATAGATCTGAGTGTAGCATGCATTGTGGAATGATGGATTAGTTATGAATCTATATGTTTCTTCCTTCATCATGTTAACATCATGTTACAACAAACCTGAAGAGGGACTTGATACCTTCACGTGCTTCAGGTGAGCACTCATTCTAGGCTGCAGTGATGTGTCTAGCGTGACTAGGGTTGTTATCTAGTAAATTCTAGGCTGCATCATATTCCAATTCTTTCACAAGTGGATTTCGATTCTACACACAATGATTATTAATTTTCCAAATTGTCAAAACATCATATAAAGGAGATAACATGTTGTTTCTAATTTCAAATATCATCCTTAGACGTAAGGAAAGAGCATACGCAACACAAAACCTCACTAGAATTGTAAAATGGAAAGTATTGAATCAAATTGTAAGAATTAAAATTCTTTTTAGGAAACTTAGGTATTTCTTGTTTAGAATCTTATTTGAAGTGTTTTGGAAAGTATGAGAAAGAAAACAAGTGCAAGAACCTCAAATCAAGTTAGTATAAAAATAATAATCAACAAGAACCTGTAAGTATTGTAAAAAACCTAAAAGAATGTTAGAAAAACCTAGAATATCAAATTATTTAACATGCAACAGAAGTTAGATTTTGACATAGAATGCCTATGCACCTTTTTTGACGTGTGCATACAGATTCAAATATGTGCGCGCCCTTTACAACATGTGCATGGGTCTATGGAAATTATAGAGGGTATTTATGCTTGCACATCCAAAATGATGTGTGCGTGGGATTTTTCTGTGTGTGCGTACGGGTTTGGATAAGTACGTGGCTCTAGTTCAGTTGGTCGGTCAAGAACACAACTTCCATGTACACACCCTTTTTGATGTATACACGGGCCTTCCAACAAGTACATGTCCTTTCTTACATGTATGCGAGGCCCTGAAAAACCACCAAAAAAGACAAAAACCTGAAATTAAAAAATGTAAATATGTCCTGAATTAGTCCTTCAACTGAATTTCTAACACCAACCCATTAAATATCTATGCTAAAGGGAGATTTACCACCTATAATTCTACTAAATGCATGGACAAAAATATTTTTCCCTCAAAAAAGTATTAAAAATGGTTAGGAAAAGCATGTAAATGAAAAAATTTAAACTTCTTCTAATGGACTACGGGAATGTCCCATTGTGCGTGCCATATGTATTCATGTGTAAGTTTTTGTAGCTATGAGATGAAGAATAGAATACACAAGAAAGCTTCAAATATTTCCAAACTTCAACAATTAACCATCATATTAGAGCTAAACAAAGAAACTATCTCTTTGCATGCATATATAAACTTGAAATAAACATTAGAAACCTAACATATCTAGATATTTCTCTACTCCATGAAATCTATGAAATATGAACCTATTAAAGATCCTAACAATTAGCTATGCTTGTTTTATCCTCAAGAAATCTTGATAGTAGAGTCTCCCCATTAATGGCTACAAGGCCAATGGCTCTCTCTATTTACCCAATGCTTTTAAGTGAAAGATACAATAGAAAAGCAAATATCTCAAATAACAATGAAAACTACTAAAATCTATAAATGGAATAAGTTAGTCTAAAGATGGAGGAGTGTTCTTAGTGAAAAGAGGGAGGGGTATGCTTGTATTTATAGGTTTATGTTTCCAAGAATGGAATAATTTGGGTGCATGTGGGACAAAAGGTAAGTCCAAAAAGCACTTTTAGCAATTCAAAGAAATATTTGACTAGGTTTAGAGACTAATTAATCTCTTAAGATTAACTAGGGGTCCCAAATAGGCTTAGGAATATTTCTGGGAGCATCAAGCAGGGGTTTGGATAGATTTCGGAAGCGTTGGAAGTGGAAGTTAGCTAATGAGAAGATCCATTAATCAACTACAAGATAAGAAGGCTTAATCAATGTGTATTTATCAATTAAGAGGTTTTGAGGAAAATAAGTCAAATTGACAAAGTTTCATCAATTTGTAGGGAACAAAATAGCCAGTACAATGTTAGGAATAATATTTCTTTGATCAAACTATGGGTGTCTACAGTAATTAAATTGGGTGTGTGTATACATGTATAAATACATATAGACAGGAATGTGTGTGGGTGTGTGTGTGTGTGTGTGTGTGTGTGTGTGTGTGTGTGTGTGTGTGTGTGTGTGTGTGTATATATATTACTAATTTTAATTATTTAATATTATTGGTCAATTATATAATTTTAGTTATATAATCATGATCGGAATCATAATTGTAACACTAGAGATTAAAAAAATGAAATTATGAAAGTTAAAAATTAATTACATATATTATTAATAAGAAAATTCAATAATAAATTAAACAATAAAAAAAAATTTACTAAATATGTTGAGTAAATTAATCGTGTTAGAAAAAACAGAATAATAAACTAAAATTCTTATAATTATATTGATTTAAAAAATAGTTACAAAGTCAAGAAGTCATAATTAATACCATACATTTGGGTCAACATCATAAATCACATGTCATAATATCATGATTAACCCCAAACGTTAAGACCTGCATATTCATCTAAATTAGCCCTCCCCCACCCCTAATCTCAACCCATTTATGTAACATCACTCTAAACTATTGTATCATTAAAACATCTTGAACCCTCTTTAGTATCAACATCTCCTCTAACTAAATCATTTCTAGAAGAACCTAGCATTCCCTTCCTCCCATTAAAATGTTTACGCATAATACCACTGACTGTCAAGTGTGTGGTAGGATAAGATAGATCCCCGCCTATTTTTTCAAATTTTGTGGATCAAATGTATGCCTACACACAAGATATAGATACCAAAGTTTCTCAAGGAGTCCAAGGGTTACAATTCTAAATGATAATAGTACTAACAGTAAGATAGATACATGTTTCTAAGGCCTATATATAAGATAAATAAAGGTATCCTAATAGGATTGATAATAATAGTAAATCTATAGATTGATAGAGTGAAGTAGCATAACATAATAGGAAAAATAAATAGACTAAAGAAATCATGAATTTACCTTAATATATAGAAATTAATGATCAACCATCCACACAATGATGAACATGGAGCAAAAGAAAAATAAGGGTTAGATATATTGACTTGTAGTGTGACCATTGATGTACTTATCCTCTCCAAAGAGAACAACACCAAGATAGAATAATTATCGGTGAATAATGGGAAAGATTAAGAAAAGCTCTAGTCATAGCTCACTAGGGTGACCCAAATGCAAAAGGATAAGCTCCAAAACCTCGACTCTAACATAATAATGTAGATATGTACAAAAATGTCCAATGTGCATGTTAATGGATCAATTTTGTAGAGTAATTATTAATTGATACTAAAATGAAGAAAGGAGTGAGGTATATATACCCAATGTGACTACCTTTGGGATATCCCATCAACCATGGGAAAATAGAACCAAACACAATCTCTTGTGGGTGATTACATCATCCTTGGGGGAAATCTGAGGTCAAAGGGAGAAATATAATAGGGAATTGAATATTAAGAATAAATGGAGGAATAACGAAGGCCCAAAATGACCATAAGTGGTGTAAAAAAGTGGAAATAATGATGACAACATGTGAACAAGAGATGAAACAAAGAAAGGATATGGCAGCTATGGTATAAAGGACAACATAGTGATATCTTTAAAATTTTGTGGTCTAGCTGACATGACCAAGCCTAATCACACCCAATATTGAAATGCCACTTAAGGAACCCACTCAGAAGGATAGTGAATTAATAGTCCTTACATAAGGAAAAGGGTTAGCAATGTCATAAATGAGGCTTATACTGATGAGGGTCATTGTTTCTTCACTTTAATTAATTATTTATCAGACCAAGGTGGTATACAAAAGCTATATGGTAGATGAAAAAAATAAAATATCTTTATAATAATCCCACCACTTAATCTTAAAGCATTAAACATTTAAAAGATAAACAATTCAACAAAATAGCAATCTATCAAAATAATAATAAACTATCAAACCAAACATATGATAGTAATGACTAAAATGTTAACCAAGTTATCTAATGTATTATTCATATGATTCATTCAATGAGAAGAACATAAAATAAAACTAAACTATCAAATATTGGAAATTTCCTCAGATAAGAGTGACCCTCTCTCTCCCCTTAGAGTTAGCTTCAAACTAATCAAGAATTACAGGCACATAAATTTAGCAACTTTGATTGTATTAACCAATTTTATGTTCCTCAAAAGAGAAATAAAATCAAAAATTTCCTACCCAAGGAGGAGGAATAGTGATAGAGATGGAATTTGAAGCTTCAATACTTAGTCCAGAGTGATAGTGATGGAATCTAGAGATTTTATACTTAGTCAAAATTGTGACCTTTTGAACATCTTGTTTCTCCTTTCCACTATGATTTCCCTATTTTTATATGATAAACTATCTACCTCACCAAAATTGTTATGAGTTAGGAGATAAAAACATCACAATGCCTTCAAATTTAACTCATCATATATGCATCACTCCTTTCAAATAGGATTAAGTTTATTCAAAAATTACTCAAAATGGGAATTAAACTTCAAAAGATGATATTATTTGACTCTCATCACTCCCCCAAACTTTAGGACCTTAGAGGAAATATTGCAATCTTTTTTCCTCTCTCAATATTCAAGGATTCAATTTTTTTTTGTAGTCCAATCCTATTTATAACTATTCCATTTTTCCCTAGGGCTATATAACCTTTATTTTTAACAATCCAGGTTCTCCATTCTTTGAAATCTACAGTATATTTATCCTCCCATGAGTTTCAAGACAATGGTGGTTCCTGAATTAAATGTGGTTGGTAATGCATTCTGATCCACTCATGTTCTAGTGTTTTGATTATGGGGACCAACACTTGGGCTCTTTTAAAATCTCACCATAAGTTATTTAGAAAAACTACATCCCTTTTTCCTGAGATCATCTGGTAGGTCTTGCCATATTTTTATGCATTCTTAGAAGGATTTCAAGAAGGTTCTATTTGTGTTGTTTTCAAAGTCTCTAATAGACTCCTCCATCCTATCCACATAATGATATTTTATTTTGGTATATGAACATGATCTTTGAAGGTTGTAATCAACATATTATGAGTGGGAAAATCATGTCTCATTAGGATACTTCTAGTTGATTTAATGTTAGTGAATTACGTAACTTTTCAACCCAATTTCCTATTTTTTAGAGTGGATGTGAAAGCTTGGATTTTTAAATTCCCCTATATTTAATTTGATCAGGAAATTTTTTTATGCCCAAGTATGAACCTATGAACAAAGAATTCACATAGTAGAATATTTAACTATGTATTACTAATTATTTCAAGCCTCCATGAATTCTTTGTAATCTACTAAATCATGTGGCATATTATTAGATAGTCTAAAAAATTTCATTTAAGGAACATTTCATAGAAGTTTAAAGGCCTTATGCAAGTAAGCAGGGCTTCACCTATTTGGCAAGATATAGTGATTTTTCCTTCCAAAGTTATATTGTTTTCCTTTAACCTCTTAACTATTGTCTCTAATTCCTTATTTTTAACCTCCATATTTCTTTCATAAAAGCAAGACATCCAAGAAATTATACCTTTATAAATTACTATGGGAAAAGGAAAATCAGTCTAAATTTCCTTGTCACTTTATTTTTATGTGATCCACTGGTTGGCAATTGTTCCCTAATTTCCCTAGCTTCAAAACTTTCTTATTAGAATGTATATATAGTAGATTATTTTTTTAGGAAAATGATTCAATTATATATATATATATATATATATATATATATATATATATATATATATATTATTTTAGTTTATTCTATAAAGATAAAACTTGATTATCTCTTTCTTGCACCCTTATGTTAATACTACCTAAATCTATTTCCATCTTTGATATTTTTTATTTAGATTTTTTAGATTTTTTTTTCATTTTCAATTTATGCCTTTAAAATCTAATAATCACCTCTTTCTCATTCAATATTTATGTTAATCTTTTAATTTTTTTTATTTATTAGTTACAAGGAAAATTCATCCCAAGATAAGGCCATTACCTGATTTACTCAAGTCTTTCCTCCTCATTAGATGAGCTTAGGCATCCTTTTACATGTTGTGGCAATGGATAAAAATTCTCTTCAACTTGTTACAAAGGGTGTTTCCTTTGTCAATTGATTGAGTTATATGTTTATGTTTTTATGTTTCCTCCACTACCATAATGGTGGTGGATTGCATGATGAGTGGCTCCTTAAATTCCCTTTGTATAGGTAATTGGTCTGAGTTTTCTTATGGAAAAGTCACAGGCTACCAAAGATTTTGGATATCCTTTTCCATCATCCTTTCTTCTTCAAATTCCCCATCCTTTTACAACACCAACCTTCTTCCTTTGTATCTCCTTACATTATATATTTCAACTTGTAGAGGGGGTAATTTATCTTTTGAAACCTCATTTATATCTGAGATGAGGGTTGTAGTAGTTGGTTCATTAAATTTAGATTGGATTTCCATCTCCTTTTCTTATCTATTTTATTTTCTTAGAGTAGAGGACTTGACAAAGGTCATTGACCTAGTCTCTCCCTTTTTAAAATTTCTCATGAATATTTTCCATACTACGTTCCCATTTTATAGTGGTAGGAAATTGTGCTTGTAAATGAGATTTATTAGGTCATGATGATTCATAGGTGCTCCTTTACTATTTAATTTCTCTACCATGGACTGTAAATAAGTGCATAATAATTCTGTAAAGTTAATTTTTAAATCAAGACAATTTGCCCCACGATGTAGATGATTCAAAATCCACATGGTAGGGCTAAACACAATGTGATACTAACCCTCATAGGTAGAATATTTCATCACCGATTTTACTATGTACTTCCACTGGTCAGGTAAAACTTCTCTCACAATTCCCTTCACCTTTCCAATATTATCCTAGCATAACCTTTGTTTGGCCTCCCCTTGTATTTTAAATGTTGTAATGAGTTCACTATAAGGAACATTGGAGCTCGAAAAATCTCCTCTTGTATTAGTAATACAAAATATTTAATTTATGATTAGGATTCTCAACTTTATGTTAGTTCTCTAGACTTTGGAGTTTTTCTCCCACAAATTCTAGACAAAATCCTCTACCATGTCCTTCTTAAGACCCTCAAATATTTTCAATAATTGAAACCATCTTGCATCTTTGAATATTTTTGCAGTGACCTCATCTTACATTAGTTTATTAGAATTTCCTAGCTCAAATTACTTCTTGTGGCTCATTTCTACAAACTAGTTTGGATATACATAACTTTATTTTTAGCAAAGTGGAGTAGAATTGAATAAATTTGAAATTGGAATGGAAATTTTGGTAATTACATGCAATGATATGGAGCCTATGTTTTAGGTGACATAATAAAGGCACCATAATTACCTACAGTTGCGTTGAATTTGGCTTGAAATTCTCCATGTCTACTTTATTCCTTGTACATGTGAATAATACCTCACATGTATTTCCAATTATCACTTAAGATTGGGTTTTCACATCAGCCTAGATACACATAGATGTTATAAAAACCTCCTCTTTGTATCTCGGTTATAGAGAGTAGCCAATAATGTTTGAAAGAAACTTTTTATGTTGTCAAAAAGAATAAGATAGTGACATAAACAAATATCCCTTTGCTGATGTGTTTCATGTTGTCCCTATGGACAAATAAAATTTATTTTTCATCATGTCTCAAAATTCATTCATTCACTAACATTTTCTTTCATTTTTGAAAGTTGGTGCCATTTCTAGTTTTTAGCCTCATTCCATTTTAGTTTTTGAGAAATAGGTTGTCATTTTTTGTTTTCATCTTTTTTAGTTTATTTATTCTCTCCATCATTCAATATTCAGTTGTTAGGAAGGAGGAAACATCCAATCATACAATAGAATTATGAATGTGTCATTCCATGATTTGAAAATGATTCCCTTGAAGTGCATTTTAGTATATGTGGAACCTATGATCATTAACTAGTAGTGTTCTTTGGCCTCCATTAATGGGTTTGAGCTGAAAAAACTCATTACCATGGATTTATTCTATTTGATATGGACCCAACAAACAAGTTCATAGTTTTCCTTCAAATTCCTTATACTTGGACTTGAAAAACAACGCTCAATCTCTAGCTTGAAATTGTCTATACAGGATATGATAGTCATGTCACACTTTCCTGTTTTGGTGGACCAGTTCTATATGGTGAAAAGCTTCCATCCTTAGCTCATTCAATTCATTTAGTTGAAATATCCTCTGCTATTTTGTTGATGTCACATCCATTCCTACTTCTATTGTTGTCTTCAGATTTCAAAGCTCAAATTATGGGAAAAATTTTATTTTCCTCATGGAATTACTTATATGAGTAGAATATAGTAGTATATTTCCATGTTGTATTGTATTTTCAAAATAATTCTGGTGATTTCAATACCAAGTCCGTCTTGATGATGTTTATCACCTTGGTTAAGATATTTTCCAGCTCTTTTTTGGTGACTAGTACTTACCCATTTGATTGGAGATGATAATGTGAAGATGTTTTGTAGATTATTTGATATAAATATATAAAAAATTTAACCACATTAAATGAAAATTGTAGTCCTTAATCTAAAATAGAATATCTAGGTTCCCCAAATATGATCAATATTCTTTCATATAGGAAATCGGCCGCCTTTTCATCTCTAACAAACTACGAGGATTGAATTATTGTCCACTTTGTGACATAATCAATACATAGTATATTATATTACTTCCCTTATGAGGTTGGATAAATAGGGCCATTAAAATTTACTCCCCACTTTTCTGAAGGTTCCAAGACCACTTGAGGATGGAGATTAATTTCATCTGAGAGAGTGGGCATTCACATTCTTTGGCACTAGTCACATTGTAATACATATGTTTTCATATCTTTGTGTAAGGGAGGCCAATAATATCTAGTATCTAAGAATTTTTTAATATTTTTAAGCGTTGAGTAATGGCCTCTTAATTATTCATCATGATAAGCCCTCAATACATCATAAATTTTATCCTCTCTTCCGAACCTACACAACAAAATTTCATGGCATTGGATTGTCCTTTATGAGGTGCCTTATTTGTTTGGGAGTGAAGGATGATGGAAAATTCCCTAAAGAAAGATAAATTTCCATATCAATAAATAACAAGGATGTAGTGGATATGGAAATCAAGTGTCCATCTATAAATTATCCTCCACTGATTCATCGTGATTTACCATAGTTATTGTTGACAAGAAATATGTAACCACATTAGTTTTTCTAAGTTTATCAGATATTTTTATATAGAAATATTTAAAGAATAGTAACCATCTAGTAATTCTTCTACTTATCAGTAGCATGTTCCTCAAATACTTAATAGCGTAATGGTCTGTGTAAACTACCACCTTGTAACCAATGATGTGATGGTAAAAATTATTGATAGCATCAATTACAAGAAATTTTTTTAGTAGTGGTGTAGTTTCTCTCAATGGGTGTTAAGTTTTTAATGATATAGTAAATGGTATACATAATTTTTCCTTTCTCTTTTTGACCAAAAACAACTCCTATTTCCTAATTTTATGCATCAATTTGGATATAGAAATTATGTTTCCAATTAGGTCCTTTTAATATAGGGGTAGAAGTGATTTTTTGCATGGTTTCAAAGGACTTTTGAATATAGTAATTCCATACAAATTCACAGTCTTTAGTGAGAAAATGGAACATTTTTGGGAACAACATCAATTAATTCGATATTACAACAAAATTTATTAAAATTAGAGGAATTTACCGGAAGGGATGCTCTCCTACCTCTTTTTTCACATGGGATGAGAATAGCGTTGAAATATCTTGCTACAATCCATTTGTAGTAAAATTGTCTTCTGAGAGATTTTAGAGCATTCCAACATTATATTTTCTTAGGAATTTCGATAGGACCATATACATTAGAGACCACAAATTATTCTCCTAATATGAGATCAAAAAATTCTAAATTGATTCCCTCGGTATATTTAAAGATCAACTAGCCCCTAAATAACTTCAAATTCCAAAGAGTTAGGATCCCCCCAGATTTTCCATCTAAACTGATGGCCTCCCAATTGCAGGAATACTAGAAAGACTTTATGGTTGATTCTGTTTGACCCCATTCCAATTTAGTTTCCTGAAGAAGCAATATTTTGGAGTTTTCCTCTTCCCTAAGCCACTTGATCAAGCAGCATTTTTCAGAGGAATTGAGACCCCTGACATTCCATGTTTTTAAAATCATCATGGCTTGAGTGAGGGGGAAGAGTTTCCCCCCACATAGAAAGCCTCTAAGGTGCTTAGATGACTAAGGTACAAATTCATCTTGGACTTGGCTTGGGGAATGTAGTCATTTGATATATGTACTAGAATTTTTCTTGGGCTCGTGTCTGGCTGGCCTTTACCACCAAGTCTAGATGATTGTATTTGATGAAAAGGGGGAGCCTTCCCATCATTATTTGGGGACCTTGAGGTGCCCAAACTAGAGGAAATTTGGGATGGAGCATCTGATTTTTCCAAATCTTTATTTAGAGTTTTCTAAACTAGTAATTATACCTCTAACTCTGGGGTTCTAGAACCATCCATGTCAAATTTGAAGGCTTCCATAAAAATTTCAATATCCTCCACCATGAAATTATCCTTCGACAGACGGGCCTCCATCTCCCTTTCTGATACAAAAACTGTCCAAACCAGATGTGATACTTCTTAAAATGTTCCATCATTAGGGTAGAATAATTTAATAGGTTATGTAACAATTGGTTGTAAAGCATCACCACCCTTACCATCTTTATGGAGATCTCATTAACCTCTTGAGAATCTTCTACTTCCTTTCCATCCTTATGGATTGCATGTTTTCCGAACCATTTAGAGTTGGAATTTTTAGGAAGGGGAGAAGACCAGTTGTTGGGTTTTTCTACCCAGCTCTTTTCAGGATTGTTTGATTTAGGAGCCCTCTCTGAATTTTTCTAAAGATTGGGGCACACCTATTGTTTTTTTCTGTTTTCATTACATGAGTAACACCAGAAGGGAAGGGAAAACATTCATAATCAACTTTCTTGAGCCAAGTTTTGAATGGGGAACAAATGCGAATTGATTAGTGAATGGGATTTGAGATATCAACCAGAACACAAATTTGGGTATAAGAGGAAAATATTTTTTCCTGGTGTGTTCTCCAATTACGATGAAATATCCTAAAGCCAAGGAAATAACTTAGAGAGATTTAATACCCCAGAATTTTGGAGGGATCTTATATAATTAGATCCAAAGAGGGACATTCCTTAACAGTTCTTCTGTTGGATTGAATAAAGGATTCCACGGCCTCAAATATAGAATGGAGTTCCTGTAGAACCAAGGCCCACTGAAAATTATTTTATCCCTATCTTCATCCTTTGCAAATGTGGCCTGGAAGTAGCCTTTGTAAAACAACCTAACATTCAGACATGAAATATATCACTAATTCTTTCCCATCCAAAATATTAACTCCTCATGCAATGACTAAGACCTAATGAGCTTGCAAATTAGGGCTCTTTTCTCCATTTATTCATGGTATTCCTTAACCATTTCTTCTCTGATTTCCACAATTTTGGGGTTTTTTGACACCAAGATCGAAATTTTCTCAATCTTAAGCTCCCAATATCAAGAATCTCTAACACCCCATTTTCCAATATCTTAGTTCGAAGGAAGCTCTGAGTTTGTGGGGTATCCATTTTGAGGATTATCACCGTATAGGGGTGATTGGAAAGGATCACATTAAATCAAATGAGACCGCCAAAGTCTTCAAAGGGGGAGAGGGACTCGTCTTGCTGGTCATTGGGGACTTTACTTTCCAGAGGTCTTGAATTTCCCTTTGAGCCCAAAGGGATAACATTTTATCCAATGAGGGGGAAATATTTTTTATATTTAAAAATAGTTGGTAAATTGTCTCGATATCACCTTATGTTGTGACTCCAAGGATCTGATTGGTATCCCTCCTTCAATTGATGAGGACTGGTAGCATTCTGATCTAAATGAATATTGTCTCTAACTCTTCCTTTCACCCATATCCCATTTTATGACTTAGGATCCCGAGATTTATAGTTGTCACAACCTGCATCACCTCTGCCACCCGTTTTGGGTCTTTCACACAAATCCCTTTTATCGCCAAATTCACACTTTTTCCTAAATTCGTACCCACCAAGCGCCATAATTGGGAGGTACCCTATTTTACTTCCCAACGGTTTACCTTTAGTGAGAAAATAAAACATATCTGATGTTATTTTACTAAAATATTATATAAATATTTGGTACTAACTAGTTTGTCCCAAGAAAATTATTACCTCGTTCTAAGTAGAATGTGTTATAAGTTGTCTAATTACTTCTATTTGTTTGGGATCTACCATAATTCCCTCTTGAAATATGATGCCACAAACTATCCTCTAATCTACCATGATCAAATACTTGTTATGATTAAGTGAAAATTGGTGTTTCTTAGGCCTAGTCAACACCTTATCTAATTTAGCCAATGCTTATTCAAATAGGCTCCATAAATTGTAAATTCACCCATATATATCTCTACACAAAATTATTGGTTAAATTTGTAAAAATGGCTAGCATTTCTCTTTAGAAAGAGGCGGGTGCATTTCACAGTTTGAAGAGTAGGAATTTGTATACAAAGTTACTCCAAGTATAAGAAAAGCTTATTTTGTCTTGATCTTAAAGTGCTACATGGATCTAATTTAATCCACTAAACCCATCTAAAAATGAAAACTTCTCCTTTCCTACCAAATTTTTGGAAAACTTGGTTAGTAAAGGGAAAAGGAGAGTAATCTCTCCATATTTATTTGTTCAATTCTATATAGCCTACGTAGAACCTATATTTCTTTTTTTTACACAATGACCAAAGGATACATCCATTGGCTATTTGAGATGGGGTATATGAATCCTACTTGTAATTATTTTTATTTCAATTTTGATAATGTCTCTTAGAGTTGGATTTATTATTCGTTGGGGATGTCTTAAAAGTTTCACATTCTCTATATATAATATGGTGGGTGCATACTTGAGGTATGAATTCCCCTTATATCACATGATATTCCAAAGAAAAAAAAATTTAAGTGGGATCTCATAGACTACAAATAGCTTGGACTCTTCTGTCATATGTCTTAACTGAATTGTTAATATTTAATAGTTTCCCTAGTTGTACTTCAATTTTCTTGGGTTCTTGGATGAATTGAGGCTAATGAAGGAAATGCACTTAATAATGAATTCAATGGAAATATATAAGATTGTAATTTATATTACTATATCTGCACTAAATTTTTCTCATTTAAAATAATTGACATGGGTTAGAGAGAAGATGTTATAATCCAAAGGTTTATGGCATCTTCTTCTTCATGGAATTTACTTTACTCATTTACAATTCTTTAGACTATGGTGAATTTCAATGAAGAAATAATTCACCCAACATGAGTTTCATCATGATCATCTACCCATAGTAAGTTATCTTTAAAAAGGTTTGACATGTGGATATAAAGAAATCGTCATTACATTCAATCCATTTTTTATTTCATATTTCCATACTTGTAATCTATAAGGGCAACAACTATGGAAAGCCAAGGTCTTCCTAAAATTAAGCGATAACCTTTCTTTTGAGTATGAGGTTTCAATATCATGAAATATATAGGGTATTACTAAGCTTCTATGGTGACTATGTAACATCTTCAATGACCCCTTTAGGTCTTTTAATGGTTTTATCATCCATTTGTGGGACTATAGTAGCTAGTTCCATGTTGGTTAGAGATATATTTGAGAGCATATAAATAGTCATAATATTAATAACAGATCTCAAAATCTACAAAAATATTAGGTATATTGATGTTTCTAATAGAAACAATCACCATGAGACTTCTTAGATCTCCATACTTGGAAGGAAGAATATTTCATACCAATAATTCAATCAATTTCCCATTTACTTATATGGTCTCAAGGTATTATTTTCTTATTCTTGGATTTTTGATGCATAATTATTTAATAGCATTGTTAATATCATGAACATCCATAATCACTTGTATCGTTGGAAATCTAAGATTGATGCATTTTAGTTCTTGTAAAATTTTAGATTTTGATATTTTATTATGTTTTTGATTTGCTTATTTTTCTATTAACATCTCTTTGGAAATGGTATAATAAGAGAACTAGAATTTTTTATAGGCTTCTCAACATGCAATAGAGTTTCATGATTTTATTCTTCCACTTCTTCTTCATCTTTAGATATTTATTTAATGTCTGTGAAGAATGGTGTATGAAGATTATTTATTGAATGGATTTGAATGTTAGCATAGATAATAGTATTTAAATTATCACATTTTTATGATTCCAAATTTTATACAAGGGTTCCATGTTTTATAGTAGGATTGGCCATAAGTTTGGAAGGAAATTGTGGTTGATTTAAATTGCTCCAATTGAGGTTTTTTACTGTGATTGGAAGGTCTACGGAATTAAGGATTTTTGTTGGTTTGGTATCTTTTGATTATGCATTTGACCTTGGAATTGTTGGTTATAGTTTTGTTGATTATAATTATGTTGGGGTACCCATTATTATCGATACTATTGAGGTACCAATTTTTGTTGATACTAGTTTAACCATGGGGGATTATTCCATTCTTGAGGAATGAATTGACCCCAAGTTTATTAACCAATACATGGTGTATTCCATTAGTTTGTAGGCCATTGGTTTCTAGGAACAAAATTAGTAGAGTGTTCATTTGAAGGAAAATTTCCACCTTGTCTTTGACCCATGTAATTAAGTTCTATCTCCCGGTGGTTGTTTTTCTTCACACGATTCTTGATTTTTGGAGTACGTTACATTGGCTGATGGGGTGGTTTACATCATAGATACCATAGATATCTACCTTTACTGGAGGTAAATCCTTGAGTGTATGTTTATCTCTACATCTAGGGAAGTAAATTGATAGACTCTCATAATTATATATTATACAAAGAAGTGTTTGAGTGTACTAGGATTTTTTTTTGATATTAGAAAACTCATCCATTAATTAATTTACTTTAACACTTGTTTTATTATTGTATTCCTTTGAAATCCTTGTTTGTTCCTTGAATAATTCTACAACTATCAGCAATATCTACAAGTCCTAGTTTGTTTACATCACCTTTTCCCATTAAATTTAGGGAATCTTTGGATTCATCATCTAGTCCTCTCACAAATATGGTTTTTCGTAATTCTTGGTCTAGTTCATTACCAAAACATTTATGGAAAAATATGTATATATCAAGATATTTCTAACGGATTCAATATTCCTTTTGCGTCATCCTAAAGAGTTCCTCTATTTGGTCATGAACCCTGTAGTAATCTTGACACTTATCCAATAAGTTTGTTTCCATTTCAACCCAATTAAAAATGGATTTATGGGCTAACCCCATTAACCAATGCATGACTGATTATTTAAGTGTAGAAGGAAACAATATTAACTCATGGCTATGTACAATGTCATCATAATTCTGGAAAAGACCTTAAATTCAAATTAAAAATGGTTAGGGTATTCTAAATATACTTACACCCCAATTATATTTAACATCAAACCTAATTGATTTTAGTGAATTAGTACACTAAAGGATGTAAGGGTTAGCAATAGGTGATTACTCTAATTAATTAAATTATAACATATTACCACAATCAAAATAGTGATTTTATACTTGTAACTAATATGATAAACAAGATATAAACTTTAACATATAAAGGTATGAGTGCAATTAGCTAGTTACATATGATTCTAGGAGGTTCTACAAGGATGCATTACTATAACAGGGATATCTGAATCTGGGGATGATTTGTTCTAAAGACTATAACTAGAACTAACCTAGGGTAATGTACACTTCTACTAAGACCATTTTTATGGTATTGAATTTAATTTTTGGTCTTGTACCTACTTGGGTTTTGGATTTATAGCATCTACACATTATCAGTTATTTGAAACTATATTTCATTAACAACCCTTAGTTGCCAGTCATATTATAAAGCTCTATGAATATTTTGAACATGGTCTCAAATGCAAACTATGGATGGGAATTCTAACAAAGAAAACATTAGTTAGGTTATGGGAACCCCCATACACCACCTACATTGGAACTACTCCAAAGTGGCCTCAAATTACATGTCATTCTCTACCTATAATTTTATATCTGAATGAATGCATATAGATTTGATAGCCTGATGCAGCCTAGAATTTACTGTGAATAACCCAAACGCACTGGAACATCACTCAACCCAAGTTGAGCACTCACCCGAAGCGTGCAAAGGCACCAGGTCCCTCTTTAGAGTTGTTTTTACATAATGTTAGCATGATGGTGCATATAGGTATCCAGATTCATTACCAATAGTAAATAATTCACAATGCATAAACCACATCTAGTTCTTAGAATATATATAAGATGAACTAAACAATGACTATAATAATATTTAACATTCAAGAACCAGATTTAGTCTTGTTCAACACCATCATCTAGCCAATATGAACCATTGTATTAAACATTATAAAACACAAAAACTTTTTATATTACATATGTATCTCCATGAGTCATGCACTCAACAAAACCAACAACATAACTCTACCATAATTTTCACCCACTAACCCGTGTAAATCAATACATATATATAGGGGTGGGGAGTTTCCCTTCACCACCCATGCACTTCTAAAAATAGCACATGTTAATAGTAGGCATACACCTTTACAATAGGATACACAACATGCAAGTGTTCTAGTAATAGACTTTCTATAGTTAATTGTGTGTAGAAATCCTATTGTTATCCTAAACTATGCATGGTGCTCAGTTGTTGCTTGTTCCCAAAATACCATTGTGTGGACCAAAAGTCTTCATTCCTTTGTGTGCTTAACACGCTAACCCCAAAATAACCCTTATCCAAAAACTTTCTAAGTCTTGATCCTGGGAATTTGATATATATTGTAGCACCGCGCACTCTTCTAGCACCCTACATTCACATGCCCAATACTTAGGCCATTTTTGGTCCGTTCAACATTAACCCATACTAGATTACATTGCCTCCCCGAAAATGGGTAATCACCTTGTCGCTCTAAAGAATATAGGATAAATGAATGAAATAACAAGTAATAAAGAATATGGCGAGCCATTTTATTGTGTACCCTTTTCATCTTCTGGCAGAATTAATTTTGGATATTCACTTTGTATTTCTCCCTTAAACTCATACCAGTCCCTAAGTGTTGTGTTGGTCTTGTCAGGGATGTCTACAACGATTCCATCGAACTCATTCATAGTAATTTTTTCACCCTCATTGTTCAAAATTATAATGGATGTTGGCCATACATGATACCATCCCTTCCATGACATCTACCTTCATGGAAATGAGCTTCCTGATGCCCTTGATCTGATCCATATGTTGTTTCTTCACAGCATCTAGCACGTCACACTTTGTTTCTACCAAGGTAAACCGTTATGTGTGCCTAAATGTTTCATCCTTTGCTTTCTATAGAATTTCATTCTCCTCTACCTTTTTCCTCACCTATATTAACTTATCAAGCACTGTACACATGGCCAATACTATATCTTCCTTCTTCATTTCATCCTTTAAGGCTTGCAAAACAACCTCATAGCTAGATATCTTTCTTACAATTAAAGCATTTACCCTTGAGGCTTCTTCCACAACATCATTTTTCTTAGGGAGGCACACTGGTCCTTCCTCTAGAAGTAGGCAAATTGTTATGCATAGATAGTGTAATTAAGACTTAAAATCTCGAGGAACCTTCTCTTAAAAATTGGGGCATCTTTTACAAAATCTCATCTGCAATCTAGTCTTCCATATTTTTAACATTTTGGGGCCTCCGCTACTACATTATCTCACTTTTGCATGAGGCTCTTTTTCTCTGTATTTGTCCTTCTTATCATCTAATTACACCCATATTTTTGTCACCTTATCAATATTTTAGCACGCTACTTCTATTGAAATTTTGACCAATGTATTACCCACTTGTTCATCTGAAAAATGTGTTGTCTTAATAGTCACATGGCATGTGTAAGGCATCTTCCTCATCTTCTTCAAACTACATGCCTCCTTGCAGACATCAAAATTAGGCTCATCCATATGAGTCTGCATACTCTAGGATAACTGTTTACAAGTGCGCATGTTGGCCATTTTTAGGTCCATCCAATCCCATCATATAATTACTTGTTGGGAAAAGTACTCTGGAAGTGGGCGCAAATAAATTTTTAAGGGTCATCCATATAACCCAAGTTTTGAGTACCTACTACCTCTTACTCATCGTTCCCACCTACATGCTCACCAACATCCTCATGAGCAGATGTTCACTCTTCTTGCGATATTGCCACGCCTGCATCCTGCTATACACTACCTCTAATATCTTGATTCACTTCTCCTTCATCCTCTCCTTCCTTCTGCGTGGGGTGTACTATGACTTCTGTGTCTCCACTGGCACTTCTCTCTCCTTCACTAAAGCATTTTTCATGAATACTTACACTTGGTTCTATAGTCTCATAGACTATGAGCTCACCAATATCTTTATCTTCTTACATTTCCACACTGGGGGGTGGCCTCTGTTCTATGACCACCCATACTTGGAGTTTCTTCCTCTTCCTATGTGCTTGGCTATGGGGACTCCTCACAATCTTTAACAGGAACATATTTCTTGCACTTTCTCCTTTCTTCCTCCTCATCCTTCATAGGAGTCATGCATGGTTATCTCCTTACTAGATGCAAAGTCCCTGTGCTAGTGTCTCTTGATGTGTTCCTTCTCCACAAAACTCTCCTGGTATGCACAAGTTTGGCAATGTCTTCTATTTCTTCCTACTCTAGGACATTTTCAAGTCTTGTAGGCACTGGATCCTCTTGAGAAGGGGGTGCAGATGTAACATGCATTGAATTACCTATTGTCTTCCCCTTCTTTAGAGGTCCTGGAAGTTCCATATCTGTGCCCTTCACCACTTTTCCATCCTTGAACCTTGGCCTCAGATATATATATACGCACGTGTTCAATATGCCCTACTACCAAACTCTCTAGTATGATGTCCACATTGCATGATTCCATGGTTTCTATGTAGGCCTCTTTACCTAGCCATACATATGCTTTGTGTAGAACGTGAAAATCCACACCCACCTTGTCTGCATCAAATTAGAGCTGGCACGCTTCATGGAATCTATTTACTGGATCTTTAAAGTATATTGTGATAAATATAAAGGGAAAATTACATCATGGGCTCTTCTCTCCATACTTCATAGGGAAGTGCTCCAAGCTGAAATGCTAGCAAACCAAAAATTTAGCCTCTTTGTCCAACACCTTTGGAAATTTACACGGAATGCGCCACTCTCCCTCAAATTCCTTGTGTAGTCTCTTGAACCACTTATCTAAGCACTCCTTATATGTATTGTAAGTATTCCCACGCAAAGTTTACTTAGCATATTTCTTTGCTGGGGAATTATTCTATAATGGAAACTCCCATATATTTTTCCTAGGTCTGGTGGGTACTCCAATTTCACTAAATACAATCAATAATAGAATTATGCCCCAGGTAATCTTCTCACCTTTATCTACTTGGACGTGTGCCTCATTTACCAAGATTTTTGTGATGTACTTGGTGATTTTTTAGTATGTCTTGTTTCCCATTCTGTGTGCTATATGTAACCAGTGCCTATTCACCTCAATCCATCACTCAATGGCACCCAGCTTACTCCCTACTAAGCATGCTACAACTCTGGTGTCCATATCTCTAATATTGGTGACTTTGAAGGACCATCCTCCCTTCTTATATTGGTGTAGGGTTGTTGTGGAATCAATTCCCTTGTCATCTGATAGGTCTCTAGCGATCTCTGAGCCTGAGTCACACAGCCCTGTCACCTTCCTAATCAACTTAGCAGTGATTCTCATTCTCCTTCTCGCAAAGCAAAAAAAGTTTTCATGGACACACGACATTAGCCACTGATAAAACTACTTGGGCTTCCCAAAATAGGGAAACTCCATAATTTGCATGACCCCCATATTTTTAAGTAATTTCTTCACAGAGTCATCCAAGACCATAGTGTCATCCATCAATCATTGATTTTTCCTCCTATAAACTTCTACTATGACATCCTTCATGAATTTTTCAATGAAGTGGTTGATCTCTAAAACTTTACACTATGTAATTTTTTTGTCCAAGGTTTCCCCTTAATAACCTCTTTTGTATATAACATCTCGACTAGATACTCCTCTATTGGGTTTTCAACCTCCTTCTCTACTATGGGAGCCCTCTGTGGTGCCATTGCTCCTTTCAAATCTATGAGTGTGAAATGAAAACCGTAGTTGTCGTGTAAACAAAACCTAAGTCACCCTCCCATCATGCACATGCACTACCACTTGAATCCTACTTTTTTAACCTAGATGCTCAACAACATGCTTTGAAACACAATAGGTTTACTCATTGTGCAGAGTGCTCGTCATCTCCATCTCTTCCTCACACCTCTCAATTTTTCTTCAAATTTACAAGGTAATGAATGACATTGAAAATTCTGATTTTAAACCAAGTTTTAAAAAAATCCCTTCATTAATTGCTCCACCTACCACTATACATGGCATTAACTCCTATTTAGCATGTGTCCCACCTCCTTATCTCATGCCCCAATCTCTCGCACCTTAAACTTTTGTGCATCAGTCATAAATTTCTAGCACACCACTACTTATCTGACACAGATCTCCTCTACCCATGCTTCCTTATGCTGAAATATTAATCCAATGTGACCCAAACATACGTAGCCTCAAATAATGCATCCTCCTTGAGTTATACTTAGTTCTTGCTGCCTTACGCGTGTTATTTAACTTTGAGAAATTCTCCTAAATTTCTCATCACTTTTCAAAACCTTTTCCCTTTATGGACACCCGTGAGGTTATTTGTTTTATGTACCATACTAACCTTCTTTATCCACCCCACACTAAGGGTATGTGCAGTCCTCTGTGAAATAAAAACCCACTTGAGATCGTAATCATCTTGTGGTGTGCAAGCATGCTTATTACATAAAAAACTGTACTAAATTGACAAAGCATAGTGACGATGAAGGAAACACATTAAAGGAAATATAGCAAGGGAAATATAATCTAAATGGTAATACTACCTTATTAAAAAACACCAAGAAGGCTTATTTATAATAGGGCTTCAGCCTACTCCCATTGAAGTAACTAGGAAATGGTGTTCCATCAAGCACCTCTTACTAACAAGCGCTTGATCCAAGTATATCAATGATAACATATGGTCCCAACCAATGCACCTTAAGCTTTCCTGGGTGGCATAGAAACTTTGAATCATAAAGAAATACCATCTTCCCAACATCGAGATTTTTATCTTTGATGTGTCTTTCATGCCATGCCTTCTTCCTGGATTTTTATTGCTTCTGACTCCAACATGTTATGGCTCACCTCTCATCCATCTATATCAACTTTTCAATTCTTTCATCTAATGCTTTCTCATCAGATATACCTCCCATGAATGCAATACACAAAGAAGGTAACATGAATTCCATGGGAAGAACTTCTTTTGTGCCATACACCAACTGAAAAGGTGTTTCCTTATTCAACTGTTTGTAGGTTGTTCTATATGCCTAAAGTACAGTAGAAACTTTATCATCCCAATCTTTCCTTCCAACATCAAAAATATTTATCAAATTTTTGCTCAATATCTTTTTAAAAGCCTCAGTAGTCCCATTTTCCTGAGGGTGATAAGGTGTTGTCTTATGGTGTGCAACCATAAATTCATCCAATAATATCCTACTTTTCACATTCAGGAAATTAGTGCCCCTATCACTTGTCAAACTCAAAGGACATCCATACCTAGTAAGAATATTTTCCCACAAGAACCTTTCTACTATAGCCATTGTACAATCCTTTGTAGGTTTTTCTTTTACACACCTTATAAGATAATTTGTACAATTGATGATATGGCAAGATCCAGTTCTACATGTGGATAGGGAAATAGGACCTACAAAATCAATTGCCCATTTCTCAAAAGGATCTACACTAGTAATAGGCCTCAAAGACATTTCATCTCTCTTCCTAGGTTTTCCAAGGCACTGATAGTGATCACACACCTTACAATGCTCCTTGTAATCTTTGTAAAAGGTTTCCCACCATAAACCAGCTAGTAAAATCTTGCGTGTGGTGATGTCACTTGTATAGTGTCCACCTGCAATACTACCATGAGCCTCCACCATGATTTTTGTGTGTTCATGCTCCAGTATACACTGACACAATTCTTAATCTGGCCTAGTTTGTAAAAGTCACCATCGATCAACATTAAATGTGCGGTGTGAATTTCAAGTTGTGTCTTTTCCAAGGCCTTCATTCCTTCAGGGGTCATACCTATGTGTAAAAAGATAGCAATATCCTCTAACTCCAAGGGCACATGGTTCAACCTGTATAAGTGTGCATTCAACATTGTATCTTCAATACTATGTGTGTCCTCTTCTAATTGAATATTTGATAAGTGGTATGGGCCAAAATTTCTTTTACCTAGATTTACCATAAGTTTAAAGTCAAACTCTTTGAATAATAGAACCCATTGGCATATGAGCCCCTATAAAATGGGATTATTTACCAAGTATTTAAATGTCATGTGATTTGTATAGAACACAAAATGTGTTGCTAGCAAGTATTTTCTAAACTTATCCAGTGCATAAATCATTGACAAAGTCTCACGCTCTATAGTCATATAATTATGTTCTGCATGAGTCAACTTTCTGCTAGAAAAGCAAATAGGATGATCTACAATACCTTCTCAAGGAAGAGATAGAAATGTTCCAATGGTCATGCCAAAGGCATCCACATATACATTAAAATGTATATTCCATGAAGGAAAGCACAGAGTAGGAGGTGTAGTAAGTCTCTTCTTCAGCACTTTGAATGCGCGTTGTTGCGGTTCTCCCCAATAGAACCTCCCTTTACCTTTTAATATCTCTAAGGGCATGGAAATCTTAGCATATCCTTTGATAAAATTTATGTAATATCCTATGTGGTCCAAGAATCTACACACCTCACTCTGACTGGTGGGTTCCTCTAAGCCTAAAATGACTGCAATCTTAGCTGGATCTACTAACAAGCCATCCTTGTAGATGATATGCCCTAGCAGAGTTCCAAAAGGTGTAGTAAATACACACTTATTAATATTTTAAGAGATTCTTAACTATCTACAACTCTCAAATATTAACCATAAATTGTCACAATGATCATTGATAAGCCCATACATGATCCAATCATCCAAGTAAACCTTCAAGAATTTGTGAATAAAATCCTAGAATACTTCAACCACAATGCACGAAAATACTATAGGCGCATTCTTCAATCCAAAGGGCATCACTATATATGCAAAATTTCCTTGTTTAATGGTGAAATTTGTCTTCTCTTGATCCTCCTTAGCAATTCTTACTTGATGATACCTAGAGAATCCATCTGTACAAGAGTAAATTATGTGCCTTACAACGCCTTCCAATATTTCCTCAATGAATGGTGTAGGGAAAGGATCAATCACACATGCAACATTCATCTCCTTGTATTCCACACAAATATTGATTCTTCCATCTTTCTTTATGTTGATTACCATAGGGCTAACCCACTTTGATTCCTCTATGGGATGAATAATGCCAGATTCCAACATCTTTTCAATTTATTCTTTAACTTTTACGCACAGGTTAGGGTTCATACTATAAGGTCTCTTCCTAACTGGGCACACACCTTCCTTTAACTTAATTTTCATCGTTCCCAAAGATTCATAAACCCCTTTCAAATCATAGTAGCCCCTAGGAAACAAGTCTTAGAAATAGCATAGCAACTCAATTATCTTAGCCACTTTAGAGTTAAACCAGTAATCTTCAATTATGGCCTCCTTAGGTTCAACATATGTGCCAATGTTCACTTTCTTCATCTTCATAGGTTCATGGTAGGCGCACGCCTTCTCATCCACATTGTCTAAGACCTTGCACATACCCTCTGAATGATCTATGTCCAAATTTTCCACTTCTTCATCATCCACCATATAGAACATCTTTCCTTTCTCCTTCTCTAAGGCACGCTCAAGCAATTTCACCTGTCTCTCCCATTTCTTCAAAGTGTGCTTCTAGGTCTAACTCACAAAGTAATTCTTGAATGATTTCTTCAAATTTTGCACTATCCCCCATAGTCAAGCACTTCATACCCTACAATGCCTCATTCACTAGGGGTTTAGTGGAGAAGTAGTCAAAAGTCTGGATCATTCCCGTAGTCAAGTCTTGCTAATTTCCAGTCTCTCTATTACACTCTATATAAACATACCATGCATGCGAACAACCCCATAGGGTGAAATACAAATTATGTACCCACAATGAAGGTGGTAAATCCTCCTACCCCTATGTCCAGATTCTCTCACACTACTGAATGTGGTGCTGAATAATATTATTACCATGATATTCACATTTTTGAGTAGGTTCATTACTCCTAAGAAACCGATCTGATAGAGCAATTCTCACTTCTCCCCATTCTATGAGATTATCCCTATGCACCATGCACCAGAGTGTTGTTGTCCCACTTAGGCTATACACTAACATATTCCTTATGTCCACCTGATCCTTTCACTATACTTCCATGGCTCACAGAAATACTTTAGGGTTTCTTTCGCTAGTGTACTGGGGTACCATGTTGTTTCCTAACCTCCTAACACAACACGGCCTGCTTACATGTGCAGTTGTGCTTCTTACCTCACACCTAACCACCTCATAAGTTCCATGTGCCTAATTCTCACATATAATATTTGTAGTATCATTGATGGACTGTGCATCATCCCACTAGATAATTCCTTCCTTAGATGGCTCAAGTGCTTCTAGATCTCAAATGGTGCGTACATAAATTTTGTTTAGGTATTCTTCACTTAAGGGCTCAACACAAGGTGCAGATTTCTTTTCTATCAAATGGATAATAACTCATTCTTCCTTGTTCACAAAACTGATATATCCCTTATTGAACCATAGATCAGTATTATTGACATAGCACCAAGGGCTCCCAAGTAGAGTTTGGAAGTTTTCCACTTCTACAAGTGCTAAGACCTTAAAGTCCCTAGTGAACTTGGCCCCCTATATAGTAATGGATGGATCCTTCAATACTCCAATTGGTGTGGCCTTAGTCTAATTTTCCATATACAACACATTGGAAGATGGATGTAATAGAGGTATTCCCATCTGAACCCATGCATCTAAGGTAAGCACATTCACTTCCTCACCTGTGTCAATCAAAATATTGCTAAAAATCCATCCATCCACAACAACAATCAGAGTGATCTCCTTGTCATAATCCAATCTATGGGGAGGGAGATTAGTACACAAAATTGATCATCCATTCTCAATACCAGTGTGTGGAGTGTCTCCTTTCAACCAACTCCCTAGTAATGGAATAATGTTCTCCTGAGGTAGCATCTTGCATACTTCCTTCAGATCATCAACATTTGACTAGAAAGTCTTAACTTCCTTGTTTTGTTCTAACTTCCATGACTATTCCTTTAAACACTGTATTTCATCCTGCAGATTTCTAAGCACCTCCATGGTTGGTTTCCTGATAAACCTCCTTCTGATGTGTAGGGTTTGGATATTTTACATGTAAAACCTCCTCCTTAGTGATGTTAGGATTTTGTTGCAATGTTTCTCTAGCACGCGCAGCCTCATTACGTGTAGTAATCTTCACATGTACTACCTCAGGATCTGATGCTAACTTTGACATCTATTAGTTTTCCACGGTGTGATGTATTCTAACCATTCATGTGCTCTTGTTCTCCTATTTTTTCTTCTTGTTCAGATGTTTATATAAGTTCAGGTACTATTCATAGTTATGATTCTTTCCGAAAAAGAAACAAGTAATGTTCTGAGGACATTCACACCTGTAATGGTCAGGGGATCCACACATATAGCAATTTCCATGAGGGAACTCACTTCATCCACCACCGTGGACTCAACCTCTAAATCCACATGGTATCCTTGACTTTTACCACGATCTCCCTCAAATCACCCTTCATTTTGATCATAGCACCCTTGAGTGTTACCATGATCATGTTTCTCACCTTTTTCCTTAGATTTATTTGAAACTCTCGTCTATCATACACCAATATCAATGGCATTATGGATCCAATCAATCAACCTACAATCTTCAGTATTGTGAGTCATGGACCACCAAATTTTACAGTAGTAGGACACATTCTTTCTTACCACACATTGTAACGATGGAAAATGGCGTGCATCATGGTCTAAATGACATATCTCACATTTCAATAAAGGAGTGCACCAATATGTGAGGATAAATATCCTTAGTATGCCCCTCTACTTCACAATATATGCACCAAATTCCACTACATGTCTCATGTGATGTATTGGCTAATAGTTTATGCAATTGCTTTGCCATAGTTGCAATTTGAGCTTCTAAGAATAGGTTCACTCCAGTGTCTATACTCTCGACTACCCCGATGCGCAAAGCTACTTCAAATGATTCACATGGGTATGTATATGTATTATGTGAGAGTTCCCTCCTAAAAGGTGTGATCATGCCTCCGAAAAACCACTTTGCATGATGGATTGCATGGATATCATAAGAAATTTTAGACAAAATTATTTTGAAACAAGCATCATATTCCTGAACACTCTTAGTAGTGCCCTGCTTGATGTCCTTGAGCGTGCTTATATTTTTCTTCTCTAACTCAGGGATATTAAATTCTTTAATGAAATCATCTCATAACGTTATATAATCCACACAAGTCTAGTCAGGGTCAAACTTTCTATACCAACTATGTGTGTGTCCCTACAACATAGTTGTGAACTGACTTGCCTTGCGCTCAAAAGCCATAATTCCTTTTACGCGCCACAGTATCTCACGCACATGCACATGCTCACCAATATTTTTTATTCCCCTATACTCTAGGAGATGAAGTAACATATCAAAGTAAATATTCTAGGGTTGGTGAGGACCATACCCACCAGATCCAGAACCTCATGTATTACCTCTACACCTAGATCCTCCAGATCCCAAGCCACCTATTTCTCTTGATGCTCCACCTATAACATGAATTGAACCAAAGTATGCACTGCCATGTTTCCCAATACTAGTGCTAATCTAAACTCATACAGTCTGCAAAGTTGTGATACTCCCCGATGTGAGTCCAAAGTTCTGCATGCCTATATTTTGTGCTGGCAATGGACCTAAAAAGGTTCCTCTAACTGATCCTCAAAATAACAGGGAAGATTTCTTCCCAACCATAAATGTACTTGTTATTTGATTCACTCTTGAACTTGCTGATAATTCAACTCTACCTCTTGCTACTCTACTACCCAAACTAGCTTGTTGACCACTGGTTGTACTAGAAATTGGAAAACCAAGTGCAAGGGCTAGGTTGTCAGGTAGATTCAGATGCGTGCCCATGGCCCAAGTTGTCTCTGTTTGAATTCTCTCAAAAGAGGCCGATGAAGGTTCTCTGTCATGCTTGCCCAAATGGGGGAGTTCTAGACACTTTGGCTCAACGTCCTCTACATGAGCTCCAAATCCTTTGTGAGCCATCTTTCTCCTCAACACCATGCATTATGCAATCTTGTGTTGCTTCTCTAAATCCCTCTCGCTTGCCTCATTAAACTTAAGCTTAATTTCTTCTCTTTGTCTCTCTTCCACTAGGTCTACTATCCTTTACCACACCTACTCCTTCCCCCACACATGGTGGGGTTTAGCTAGCCATCAGCTTCTCTTCCAAATTTAAGGTTACCATCAAGATCTTGATCACTAATGGAATTCCTTGTAGATATGTTCCCCTAGGATAACGTAAAAATTGAAACTCAATTACCTCCAGGAAAGAATTGGTGGAGATTGAGTGCTCAAAAATATAGCTATTTAGAACACCACAGAACCAACTATCCAAAATGCACATCCAAATCATATCAGCATCATAGAGGGCCTGAAATTCTTCCTACGTATAGACAAGTGTGTGAAACCTCCAATTCCTTTTAGATGCATAAGCAACCAGCCAATTGTATAGCTCTATTGGAAAGATAGCAAAAAATATCTCATATAAGTATTCATACAAATTTTACTCCACCCACGTGCGTGCATCAAACTCATATCTAGTGTTGAACCTCTGAGCATACTCTTCTTCTAGATCTACTATCCACTCCTCAACACTTTCCAAGGTAAACTGGTACGTCTTCATCACTCAACATCTTGAAAACAACTAAAAACAAGGTCCTGACAAAGGAACCAATTATGCAGCCTATAATTTATTATGAATAACCTAGGCACACTGACACATCACTCATCCTAAGCTGAGCACTCACCTGAAGTGTGTAAAGGCACCAGGTTCCTCATTAGAGCTATTTGTATAGAATGTTAGCATGATAGTGCATATAGGTATCCAGATTCATTACCAATAGTAAACAACACACAATGCATAAACCATATCTAGTTCTTAGAATATATATATATATATATATATAAGATGAACTAAACAATAACTATAACAAGATTTACCATGCAAGAACCAGATTCGGCCATGTTCAACACCATCATCCAACCAATATGAACCATTGTATTAAACACTGTAAAACACAAAATATTCTTACATTACATAAGTATCTCCATGAGTCATGTGCTCAAAAAAATAGCAGCATAACTCTGCCATAGTTTTCACCACACTAACCCGTGCAAATCAGTACATATATAGGGGTGGAGAATTTCCCTTCACCACCCATGCAATTCTCAAAATAGGTCACATGCTAATTGTACACATGCGCCTTTATAATAGGATGCAGAACATGCAAGTGCTCTAGCAATAGACTTCCTATAGTTAACTCTGAGTAGAAATTCTATTATTAGCCTAAATTGTGCATGGCGCTCAGTTGTCGCTTGTTCCCAAAATACCATTGCATGGACCGCAAGTCTTCATGTCTTTGTGTGCTTAGCACACTAACTCCAAAAATAGCCCTTATCCACAAAATGGCTAAGTACTGATCTTGGGCACTTTAGATATATTGTAGCACTGCGCGCTCTTCCACCGCCCTACATTCAAGTGCCCAATACTTAATCCATTTTTTTTCCATTTAACACAACCATCTTTGACAATGTTTGAGTTGAGTTGGCTCTTGCTAAGATACTCAAGAAATAGATGTTTGAGTGCTTGTAGATGAGAGATATTATTTTCATAACATGAAAGAAACTTAAAAATTGTAGAGACTATTGACCTAATTACTATATGTGTTCTATTTCAAGATATTGGGATCCTTGGGTGCCTTTTGTAAGTGTAGTAAGTCAATATATCAATGTAGTGCCATAGGATTTCTAGGTTAGAAAATGAGGTAGTGCAATTCCCACTTCCCTTAGACCTTTTTACTGTCACTAGATTAGTTATTATACAGGTTCTATCCTATCTCTTAGAATAGTTTGATAAGGACTGTGATACTTGATACTTGGACATTTGGACACTGTTGTTTTCGCACTTCATGATAGACTCATTTTTTATGGTATTAATGTATTTATACATTTAATATTTAGATCATGCTTGACTTTTTTGATGCAAGGATTTGTAGAATTTTCGTTGCCTTCTATTATTCATAGAATGTGATTTTATGATGATGATGATGCTCTAATATTTGAACCCTCTGGTGAAAATTCTTAGATATTGATTTCTATATTAACGAAATTGTGCTCTATTAAATATATGGATGATTAATTGTGATAATGATTTGTTATTAAATTGTTATATATATATATATATATATATATATATATATATATATATATATGTAAATTTTTTATTTTTTATTTTTTGAAATGTTGATTATATGTAAAGAATGTATGAGTTTGAAATATATCTTGGATGGATTTAATGTGTGCGTGAAGTGTGTAGTGATGAACATATTCAATTAATTTAATACACAATGGGACCAAGGGGTCAATACCCCTTGGCCACTTGTAGCAACATTGGATATGGGTTTAGGAAAAAAAGGTAGGCCTTTAATTTCTTGTGGTTGTTTAATTTATTTTTCATATATTATTTTGATGCCTCCTTTTGAATTTTCACCCTTGCATTTTTATAATTTGAAATTTATGTAATTTCTTCCTCTCCTAGTTTGGTTGATGTAACATTTTTCATGACCCTTTCGGTAGGTGAAAATCAAAATAATGTGTACCAAAACCCAAGAGAATTATAAAGGGTCGGATTTTGGCTTTGAGTGATATTTTGGACAACCTTGAAGTCACCTAACTTTGTTCCTTACCACCTTAAATGAACACATACCCCTAACCCATCATGGGTAGAGTATTTTTGAAGCTTCATTCATGATTTTGACCTCATTTTATGGATCATTTTTCCTTGATCTTAATTAAACACTTAGATTTCCTTGTTGAATTTTAATTATTGGTGGAAATTTTACTTTTATTATTAATGTGATTTTTAGAAGTGATGTATGTGAAATAAGTCGTGGATTATCTTTCATTTCTTTTTAGTTTTGGTCATTTAATTATTTTTGGATTTTGTAGTGTACTCTTGATTTGAGGAGTAATGTTTATTTGACTAAATTTTGGAGGAAATCAATTTGCCTTGGAGAATGGTGTGTACCCTTGGGTAAGGCGGAGTGAGTACACCTAATTGACATCCATGTGGAGAAAAATCACCCTCTCCCCTTGAAAACTCAATAAATAATTTGTATGTTTTGTAAAATGGGGTTGTCTAGTGACATGTTCTTTCTTATTTTTGGAGTTATTGTGCTTGAATGAGAGCTTGGGAGTAGATTGAAGTTTGGAGAAAGTGAAGACTATTACTATGGCTCCAAGGTAGGGGCTTATTCCCAATTTTTATTTCAATGTTGTTATTATATCTTTATTTTTAGCTTATTGTTAATGGTGTTACCTTGAAATATTCCTTTTTGGATTTCATTTTTTCCCTCTTATATTTGTTTTAACGTTGCAATGGAATGTTATTTGGGAAGGGTGTAAAACCCTTAGGTTTGGGTGTTGGAGGGGAGTGTGTTTGGTTAGTTTTGGTGGAGGGAAAACGATGATATTGTTGTAATTTTTTGGAGGGAGTTTGGGGTAGAAAGGGGTTAGGCCTTTGGTGGAGAGAAATGGGGTGTTTTAGGATGTATAAGGTGTAGTTGAGGAATAAGGAGGGTTGGATAATAGAGTTTTAACATATAACCCATGACCCACTTGGAGTTATAAGGAGACAAATAAAAATCTCTCCCTCTCCCACTTGGCTTGATTTCAAGCCATTATTTTTGCTTGTATGTTGATTTAATTTTTTGCATGATTGTGTTTGTTTTGGGTCTCATGGAGAAAGACCAAATGTTAGTGTTTCTCAAGGGATTTTCGGCTCTTTCATGGTTTGTGTGTAGGGGCTCGGGGGCCAATTGGGAATTTCTCCTCTTCCCCATTAGATATGGTTTTGAGGTGAGTTTTGTTTTTCTCCCCTTGTGTTTTTTGGGCAACTTGAGATGACTAGTGACTCAGTTATTGTAGCTCTCTTCCACGTTGTTCTAAGGAATTTTTTTTCTAAATTGTAATCTTGAAAAGTAGCTTGTTGTAACAATTGTCTTGTAAACTTGGAGAGGATTTACTTTTAGACCATTATGAATTATGTAGACCATTACAAAGTATGTAAATAATTTCAGTTTGGAGGAATTGTATATCATTTGATGACTGAAATGGGAGAAATTATTGTAAATTTTATAGAGTTGTGATTGGTGCATTTTGAAAAAGGAATGACTTGTTAAATCAGAAAATTTTATTGAGTATATTTGTAATGAAATTCGAAAACTTTGTGCACATGATCATGATTATTAGCAAGTTTTTATTGTAATGTTGAGAGTTAGTTTGTTTTATCTCAAATGGATCAATGTGTGTATCCCAGCTAGTAAGAGCTCACTTGCATGGTGAGTGTTCTCGTACTAGATGGGATACACACGGGTATGGCCATCCTTCCATGAAAAACACATGGAAGGGTGACCATATCCATGGTGCACCACCACTACCCATTTTAACTTGCTTGTTTTTTCATGTTATGAAACTTATAATTTGTTGTTTGCATTATCATAAATTAGAATGTATTGTTGTTTAATATCTGGTTAATTTTAATATGTATGTTTGTATTATAATACAATGAAACATTGTTGTTTTGTATCATGGTAGATTTGAAAAATAAGCTTGAATATATGATTTTTTAGAATATTAGTAAACTGCAGCTTGTTGGTTTATATTCATTTTCCATTTTATCCCTGAAAATTCAAGATAAGGTTGCCACAATAGTCAATCAGAATGTATTATGATCGTAGAAAGCATTATTTTCACAATTCTTCCCTTATACATTCCTTGTATCCATGGTTCATTTTCTTTAAAAAAATATTGATGTATGTACACACACATAAATTTATACATCACAGTTTTATATTTAAAAAATTATGTAATAGGTAATGATTAAAGAATATGGATTGGGGTGGGCGGAAGCACCGAGCCACCCCACCCTGGGGCACCAACTCCACCTGAGTCATCACCAATCACACACACTAACCTCCGTTAGACTGTCTATCTTGGCCAGGTTTCCCCCACTTCCCACCTCCCCAATAGCTCCCATTCATTCTCAACCCTTCACCCTATAAAAAAATAAAAGGGGTGGATGGCTAGGCTGACCCACCCCCACACCCGGCACCAACCCCCCTCTGCATCATTTAATAAGTAAATTTTAAAAAATATATTTTTGAGAAATGTCCCTTTGCCTCAGTCGCTTCCTCCATATCCCACCCTATGGCAACTCTATACCTTCCACATCCCTCTTCTCTCATCCTTTCTAGTCATTGCCCTACCTTATACTAAAACACAAAAATAAAAAAAATAAACAAATCAAAACTAAAGAATAAAACAAATGAAATGAAAACCTTAAAATATAAAGCAAGATAAAACAAAAGACATGCAATACGGCTAGGGTTAGAATATGTTAAATGTAATAATATATTACAAATTCTAATAGTAATATTTATAATAAAGGCTATTACATGATGATATACATATAAAAAATTAATCTATTGATAGCATTAGGGTAGTAGTATATATTTTTAGTGTTAGGTTATATATAATAATATATTATAAATTATACTAGATATATATAATAAAAGACAATTCATTATATTATATAACTAATGGACTTAGGAATGCACCAACTATTTTCCCATGCATTGTTGTAACAACTTTTCAAGATTTCATTTTAAATTTTTTACAAGTACACTTGAATGACTAGACATTTTATGACTTACTATGCAATCATTATGATAATTTATGACTAATGTTTGAGTGATGCAGGAAGTTACAAATTTCACTCAACATCAAGAAGTGTGTGTTCGCAACACCATTTGGCACCATGTTATGACATGTCATATGTAAGGATGGATTACTTGTAGATCTCGATAAGAGTGTTGTGATAATTCATCTATATGTTCTTCTAGCTTATTGATCCCACTATAACATAGATACCATCGTGTCCTTTATTAAACTATAAAATATGTTCAAAAAATAAAAAACAAAAGATAGCTTTGAATAACACCCTTATGAGAGGAAGAACAAGAAGCAAAGATGTCATCTCACAAACTAGCTAGAGGACCTCACATAGATCCATAGGATTTTACAAATATGGAAACCAATGGAACCGATGTAGTAATTTGAACACCCAAAATAAGATGGTGGATAGGTTGAGATCCCTCTTGGTGTAAACTCGATGACCCATGCCAAAAAAGGTTGAGTCAGAGCACTTTGGAGGTGGTATTTTTCCAAAATTCTTTACAATGGTGGTAGAGAAAAGTTTGGGAGTGTTAAACTATGACTGTTATGATTCATCAAAATCCAAATGCAAGATAAGAGGAAGATGTGGTTGTGGAGTGAAATTCCCTACTAAGCTAAACCATATTTCCAAAAAAATCATGATGACCTCTCAAAACATGTTTTTATAACCGCAAATGTTATTATACACTTGCTCAACATATTTTCTATGGATTCAATTATTTTCTCCACCCCTACTAAACAATTTCATACCCTATTTAGATCTCATGAATTTTAAAATAGGTTAATTACTACACTTCGTTATTTTAAAATGGGTGTCGTGTAGGAGAGAAAGGGCATTTCAAGATTTTTTATCATCTTGGAGAGGTAGTTTTGGGGATTCATTAACCATAACTTCTCATTGTTGAAACATGGTTGTGTAGGAGGGAAGGTCAATGGACCACCAATGCACTTGATTTGACCAAAGCATTAAGCTTTTTCAAGAAAATTCAAACATATTAGTGGGAGTAAAGCCAGACTCTCTAACCTTTTCTAAGCCTTCAAATCTGATTAATTCATTCTTGCTAGCAAAATCCCTCCCAACCCTTTCCAAAATGGATGCAAACTATGAAACATTTCCATATATTGGTCAAAATTCATGAAATAAATGAATGTTGATTATATTTATAAATTTATTTTTTTCCTTTGTTAGGTGTAGACATAAAATCATGCACTTGGGTACATTTCTAGGTCCCAAAAGAATACAAGCATTTACATGATTATTAAGCAAGAAAACTAATGGGTGATAACTATCTTTGGACTTTTATCTTTGTTTCCTATTTTCTCTTTGTTATTCCGCACCCTATTTATCCTAGTCATAACTTAACTCATTTATCTTTCATGGCTTCAAACACCAACACCTAGAACAGACAAAATTTCCCAGGTATCCATGTCCCCTCTAGGCACCCCTGACCCTTTTTCACCTTACTTGCTTCTTTTGGATCTCTTTTATCTTTTGGGTGTCTTTTCCACTTATGGTTCGGCCTTCCAATTGTCAATTATGAAATTCAAACAAGGGAATCATATAAATACATAGTTATGTGTTCAAAATGAAGGACCAAGCACTAAGCATTACTACTATCACCAAAGCTTGCATTCAAAAGGAACCTAAAGCACTCCAAGGCATTCATCTAGCATCCATTCAATGGATAAGGGACTGCATACTCTATATACATGACATAGGGAGGGGAAGTTTATTTTATTCCATCAACACATTCTACTACATTTCTACATTCTAGCTATATCCCGTTATCAAGTGCAACTTACACATGGGCATCCTAGAGCATAATTTCTACATACACTCACAATAACTACATGGATTTTGAGATTTATTTTAATTCTCGATCGTAAGCTCACTCTCAAGGTGACCATCAGGGTCATTTTAACTCCATATTATGCATTTCCCCTTTTAGGTTTGATGTGGTTTTTGGGCTTTTACATGTGAACAACTATTTTACATATTACAAGTACCCTCAGTGACATAGTGTGGCTATTAGGAGATCAACAAAGAACAACTATGACACCCTTTCCACACAACAAAAATTGAATTCTGAGATTTTGCACAGTCACGGGTGCCTAGATCCAATCACCAGCGCCTAGGCACCCCTATCCTATTGTGGGTTCCCCTTCCCGTCATTGTTCACGAGTTGTAGAATTTACAAAGATTAATTTCAGCATTGTTTTCATCATGTGTATAACTTACTCTAGCCTAGATCAGTTCCAGATTGCGCGAAAATTAGCTAAGTCTTCCTATCTCATCTCTTTTCTTATGGTTTCATATTATAAATCTTAACTTGCTTATGTCATTGCTATATTTCAGCATTTATACATAATTTATTTCAATAGTGACTCTATAATTAGATTTAATTTAAATTAAATTAAATCATTTGATGAACCCATCACTCGAACCCAACCTTCCTTCTTGGAATTTTATTATCTTTTCAACATGGGTGAAACTTATCCTCCCTTTACTAATGAATACCTTCGTGATCTCCAAGCTCATCTTGCTAAACATTCACAAGACCTAGATCTTAGTTTATTATCTACTCATGAGGAGGCCACCAATCTACTTGAGCTTAACCCTTCCACCTCTAATAATGCTTCCATTCCTATTGCAACACAACCTCCCTCTTCTACCCTTCCACTAACTTCTATTGTTCTTATGTTTGTTCCTACTCCTACAAACCATTTTAATCTACCTCTCATTTCTCACACTAGGTAAATATATTCTGGAAATCAAGACATGGCTTCCTTATATCATGACCTACAAGTTCAAATCTGCTAGATTCAGAAATTTAGTTTGCTATCCTCTCCATCTGTTGATTCCTCTTTACTTCTTCACCCACCATTTATGCTTATCCACTTCCTTTAAACTTCATCACCCCTAAGTTGCCCACCTTCAATGTCCATGGTGACCCTCAAGAGCATCTCAGATATTTTCATGTGGCATGTCTCGATTTTTTTCATGATCATACATTGCTGTCTAAGATATTTCCTAGAAGTCTTCAAGATTACGCAATGTGTTGGTTTTATGATTTACATGCTCATTCGGTAACTTCTTTTACACATCTAGCTAATCTTTTTCTTTCTCAATTTTCAATCAATATTGGCACCAAGATCTCTTATGCAAAAATTTCTCAAATCAAACAAAGATATAACGAGAATCTAGTGGAACAGGTATTACATTATAATAAAAACCTAGCTAAAATGACCAATGTACTTGTTGATTCAGAATTGTAAGAGCTTTTTGTTCAAAGCCTCTTACCACCACTTCAGGTGAGTGTCATATTTGAAACCTCTCCTTCTTTTGATCAATTATGTCATGTGCTCAAAATGTGCGAGGTCAAACTCTTCTCTATGGGAAAATTAAAAATATCATGACACTCCATCTCTAATAGGTTTCAAGATAAATCAACATTCAAGCCAACTCCTAATCCTACCAAAGAAAATGCAATTGTTCATTTCATATCTCCACTTGAAAAGCTTCAATGGAAACCTCCAAAGTGTAATTTCACAAAATTACCCTATGCACCTTAGTTTCTATTTCCTGAACTCGTTGAAAGTAATGTAACCACTCTTCCCCCACCACTCAATCTCAATCCATCTCACCCTCATGGCCGTAATTATGATGAAAATTCTAAATGTGACTATCACCAATGTATTGGGCATTGTACCGATCATTTTTTCAAACTCAGGTGTCTTCTTCAAGATCTTATTAACAATAATTCACTCAAGCTCCCTGATCCATCCACTTCTAATCAGGTCAACAATAATAAAAAAGCTAGATATCTTCAATGACCCTTTTCCTAAGCATGACACACGTGCACTCTTGATTCTTCTTTTAATCATACATATCGAGTTGTGTCCCCTCCTTCATTGATTCCACTTGACTTCCTTTTCGCTTCTAATGATGCATCACCACCGGTCATTTCATTTTTAGATCATGATTATCATGCAACATTCTATTCTAATTCATTACATATCAATGCTTCTATCGGTTCATAAACTGTCAATAACACAATAATTTATCCAGTAGCTCCTATCAGTGTGTGTTCCATTGCACTTCTTGTGGTTATCAAATGTCTATTATCTAATATCACATATCCCGTTCCTAATTCTTTTGGCTACATCTAACTTCATGTTACATTTGGGCCTCTTACCATGCTTCTATCATTCATTTTGGCATCTTCAATCAAAGGTTGTGACATACTCTTACATCTTCATTGGCTTTGCACCACCAAATTTGTTCCCTCCATGAATCATTTGTGTCTCAAGTTCATTCACAATAATCAAGTTGTCACTATTCATGATATTCTACCATGTACACCATTTCCTAAGCCTAGTCTTGATGATATCTTTCCACCAACTACAGCATCTAGGCCTCCTAGGCCTCTTAAATCTAAGGCATACTCTACACCTACTTCTCCTATTCGCACACAACATACTTTATGACCTTTTCATCCTCATCAGTCCACTAGTCCACCTCGTCAGCCTAAATCCCCTATTCAGAAAGCCCCTTCACATAGGTTTTCACCACCACCTTCACCACATAAGTCTCCTTCACATGTATGGCACTACTCTCATACTCCACATATCTTAGAGCACTGTCGCATGCCTTAATATCCTCATATATTGGGTGGAGGTCCCTTTCCCTTAACTTTCATTAGATAGACTTATATCCTTCTCACACTTGGGGGATATCATGCTTTCTTCCCCCCTCCTAGCATCATAGGTTTTCTATCAAATATAATATCATTTTACATGCTTCACACTTAATCTTTTTTAGTACTCTCACACATTTTAATAAACACCTTATATAGTCATTACCCTATGACACACTCTAGTTCCATGGTTCACACTTGACTATTGAAGATATAAATCTGAAATGAACCTCTCCGCATTCACTTTTCATGCTCTATGCTTCACGATTTATCTTTATAGCACATAGTTTCAAGCCATTTCCTGATGATGCACTCTTATTCTATGGTTAGTTCTTGATTATTGAGGGATATTTTATAAATGATATTCATCTCATACACATCCTATATGGGGCACGTTGATCCTTTCATTTTCACACATTTTATACCATCCCATCACACTCATTCACTTTATTTTCATATCTTGGTTGCACTTACTCTTGCTTGCTTATACTACTTACATGATGTACTTTACTTGCTATGCTAGTTAGATACTCAGCATGTCATTATCTTCATGTATACACACATGCACATTCACTTGATATTTTGGAGTGAATACAGATCTCTTACATATTTTCACATGTTGTAGTGATGTTTGGCATTGTATCCTTTGTCAGTCCCACTAAGGCTCCTGGGGCCATCTACCATTCATATTATCACACATTACAAGTGCTATTATTTCATCATATAATTACTAGAACATTACTTTCCATGGGTACATACATGTCTTGACATAATTTTTATCATGTCAATAGGTTTTTCAAGTGTAGCATATGCCTTGCAAGACTATGTGCCACCCTGGTTGTCTGATACATTTTTTCTTTCCATTGTTTTCTATTGTATGCCATTGTTTGTGGGCTATTCCCTATGTCTTGTTTGATCACTATATGTATGTTTTTTGTTGCTTTAGCCTTGATTTTCTTATAAAATTATGAGTGATGTCCCATTTTTGAAACCCACTTTTTGTGGTCTATCTTGTATGCACACATTCTTGATTGCATTATCTTCTATTGCATGTTTTTTTTTTCTACTAACACATGTTACTAGCCACTTTTTTGCATGTGCATTGGTTTTACCATGCACGCCCCTACCCCTACAGGTATCCACTTGAGCACAACATCAAGTCCTCTCTTTTAGGCCACATACTCCTACAGTCATTACATGCACCCTAAACAATGGGGTCTTACATTGGGTGAACAAATCACCCCTACAATAGCTCAAAGTTATAGTACATATCTACACAGTAGAGGAACAACATATAAATACAACCATAGAACATCCCAGAACTAGACTTGGGTCAGAATCACAACACAAACACTAGTGCCCATACTCAGACAATAATGTCTAGGCACCTATGTCCTCCCCTAGGTGTTAATGTCTTAGGGGCACACATATTCATATTCTCGTATTAACATAGTTTATAGAAGCCTTCATATTAGTTCTATGGCTACAGGAACATTCCTCCAATTAGAAATGCATGCAATCTCCTTCAATCAGTGCAATCAAAACTAATTCAAAACAAATCGGGGAAGCATGAACAAATCAAAGATGTGTCATCTGTAGTGGTGTTTATCAAGCATATTCATGGAAGGAGAGTAACACTAGACCTCCCTCCATAACACTTTCTCTTTGGCGTGAGATCACCCAAAATTCTCACTTTTGGCATGATATTTTCCAAAAAACTTGCACTTGGCGTGAGATCACCCAAAAAAAACACTCTTGGCATGATATCAGCCAAAAATCTCACCTTACATAGCATTATAGGACACTTTTCTATCCTTTTACACTCTTTTACATCAGAAGCACACTTTCCCTTACACCTTTTTACATACTTATGCACATTTTTCTCTTATTTATCATATACAAGACTTTGGCTACATTTTCTCTCTTCTTTTGTAGGTAAGTCCTTACAAGAGGTAGCCTACAACAACAAATAAAAACATAAAAACATGTACAACACAGTGCACATGCTTCACCCCTAGGGTCATTTTCCTTTCTTAGTCTCCACACTTCACTTAGCATCATTTCACATTTCACTTGTCCACTCAGCACGTTATTCGCCACACACTCTATAAGATCATAAGGTACACATCTCTTATCTAGTTTATTTTATCAAGTATTCACTCAAAAACATAAAGTGGGGGAAAATTTAGACATAAAATCACTCACTTTGGTAAATTTCTATGTCCTAAAAGCATACTATAATTTACATAATTCCTAAGCAAGAAAACTAGTGGTTGACAACTATCTTTGGCCTCTTTTCTTTGTTTCTTGTTTTCTCTTTGGTATTCCACACCCTACATCCCAGTAGGAACCTAACTCATTATTCTTTCATGGCTTTAGATACTAGCGCATAGCCAAGACAGAAACATCCAAGCACCCCTAACCCTTTTTCACCTTACTCGCTTCTTTTATATCTCTTTTATCTTTTGGGCATATTTTCCACTTATGGGTTGGCCTTCCAGTTCTCAATTATGAAATTCAAACAAGGTAATCATATAAATACATAGTTATGTGTTCAAAATGAAGGACCAAGCACTAATCATTACTACTATCACCTAATCTTGCATTCAAAAGGCACCTAAAGCACTCCAAGTCATTCATCTAGCATCCATTCAAGGGACAAGGGACTACATACTCTACATACATGGAATATGAAGGGGAAGTTTATTCTATTCCATCTACACATTCTAATGCATTACTACATTCTAGCTATGGCCCACTATCAAGTGCAACTTGCACAAGGGAATCCTACAGCATAATTTATACACACACTCACAAGAAATAGATAGAGTTTGATATGTAGTGCAGTGCTCAGTTGTAATATCACTCTCAGGGTGACCATCGAGGTCATTTTGAATCCACATTCTACATTTTCCTTATTATGTTTGATGTTGTTTTTTGGGTTGTGCATGAGAACATCTCTTTTATAGATTACAGGTACCCTTGATGATCATAGTGTGTTTATTAGGAAATCAACAGAGATCAACTGCGACACCCTTTCCACACAACAGAAATCATATTCAAATATTTTACATAGTCACAGGAGCCCAAATCTAGTCACCAGCACCTAGGTGCCCCAATCCTACCATGGGTGCCTCCACCCATCATTATTCGTGAGTTGCATAATTTACAGAAATTAATTACAATTTTTTTTGCATATTTTGCATCACTTATCCCTACCCATATCAGTTTCAAATCATTCAGAAGCTAGCTAAGTCTTCATATCTCATCTCATTCTTTAGGTTTTCATATTTTAAATCTTAGCTTGATTGTGTCATTACTATATTTCAACATTTATACATAATTTATTTCAATAGTGACTCTGCAATTAAATTTAATTCAAATTAAATTAAATCATTAGGGTGATTGTACAATATATACATATATGCATGATGTAGTTCTACAATAGTTGTTAGCATGTGTATCCCTAAAGTCTTAACCTTTTCCAACATGCTCTTAGCCTACATTAAAATAGGCAATTTTTCACAAGGTATTGGATGCCCATCAAAGTATTTTAAAATTAAGCTTTTTTCTTGTTCCTGTTGCAAGTGCCTAATAACATGTATGCAAAATGAAGGAAGTATACATAGGGCATGCATCTTGTTTGAAATAATTCCTTAAATAAATATGATTTTGTTTAGTTATTGGAATGTAAGTATGTAATATGTGAAGATTTATAGTGCATTTGGATGGAAAATTAATAAAATAGATTAGTGCCCCCTTCTATGCACCTTTTCTTCTTAATTCTTTAAGATTGAGGTTGATTTTGTAGGTGATATCATTAACTAGATTTAGAGTGGGAGCACCCAGAAGGGGTGCAATAATTGGAATAATACATCAAGTAGGTTTAGTTTAATGTAATGTTGTGGTTGTGGGATATGCACAAAATGGGTTCGTTAAAAATTCTTTGGAGTATTTGAAGCAAATGCAACTAGCCTTTGAAAGCTAGGCCTCCAAAACTAGTTCTCAACATTATGCCAGAAGTGGGAGCTTATAGTAGGTGGGTGCTAATTAATCTACTAAATTATAGAATGTGTCTTTAATAACCTTATATCTGTAACACCTCAATTATTTTTCCAAAAAATGAAGAAATGTTTTTTTAAAATAATCTCTATGTTCGCCAAAAATATGTAATAGAGTTAACTCATGACAAACCTATTGAAAATTTTAAATAAATAGTTATTAGTAAGGGTTGATCCATCCAATAACTCTTCTTTGTATAAACCTTCTACAACTAAGAAGGGTTTATTATTTTCTCCCTTTAGTCCACTCTCTGTGAGTAATCAATCAATCTTTGGTATGTTCAGGTTTACATTTTTCAAGTTTTAGATAGCTATGTTTTCCATCCTTAAATGTATACCACGATAGTCAATCCCTTAACTTTTTGTTCTAGTATCTGACATATATATAATAAGGATACAATGAAAAGACAATGCAATCAACTGATTGCATTACTTTAGCCAAAGTTTCTAACCGTGCATAAACAACTTATCCTAAGACCACACAAAATCCTTATGGATATATTCTTCCATCACTAAAAGATTATCTCAACAAAGTTATATGGATATTTTGTTTAAGATGTTGAACATGTTAAGAAAGAGGAATTGTATTATTTACATGACCATATTTATAAACGAAAAGAACCACATCTTACTTCAGGTACTTACGGAATAGGTAGAGACCACGTAATGGAATTACTACCATTACGTCCTATTTCCCTCTTCTGTAACTACCCCTAGTTAGCACTATGTCAAGGTAATTTCATTATGATGTGAGATTACATACAATCTACATCATATTTAAGGTTTTCTACGATAACATAGTTCATCTTGTTACAATTCTACAATACTCAAGTTACTTCTTGTTTACCTAATTCCTATTCATGAAGTCTTACTTAATACTTCTTAAAGTAATTCAATTATGTTTCCCACAATTTTATAAGTTATTTGGATAATGAAATAAACTAGTAATTATCCTCTTGTAAGGTCATCTTATTGAATTTATAAGTTACCAAGTAAAATATTAGTTTAGTTTATTAACCGTTAACTTATTATAGAGATAATAATATTAATTACCTACAAATGATAACTTAATATTTCATAAGGAAATAGTGATTTAAGAATAACCATTTTGCATTAATCATGCCCTTTTTTATTCTCATCTAGGATTTTATTATCAACATTCACTATTATCGTATCTTCCTATCATTAAGTATAGATAATATCGTTATCATTCATTATCAATATACATTTAATTTATAGACTAATTAGTGTTCCATATTATTATTTCCATGATAAACATTTTTTCAACAACTTGATTTCTGTTGTTCGTATTTAAATCGTAGGATTAATTAAATCAGGAAAATAGCTTAAGTAATAATTTAATATTCCATTATTCCATATAAAGGTCTTTCGACCACTTATTAAATTAATAGATCAGCAACATTTTATCCAAGATATAGCCATTAAACAGGAACATATATAATATCTACTCATATACATATCATGATTAAATATATCGTCCATTTGTTTACTAGTACAGAAACTCGCGAAGTTGCAAAATCAACTTTTGTTAACAAAATTCGTAATTGTGATTATATATCATGGTCATATACCCATCCTTTGCAATTTAGGATTTCTTCATGAAATCATTTAATACAAGCAAGATACTTATTGAAATGAACCTTTTTACATATGACTGCAAGGTCATAATCAATCAAAAATATTGAATAAGTCCCACTATTCACTTCATAACTTTTCCTATTTACTTGTATATCAATTAAGAGAGAGAAATATACATGGATCAGTTTGAGAGAAATGGCATGAGTCAACTTACTCATTTTCTATATCGTAATCGTTATATAATGATAATAACATTTTGGGTTTAACTCTATATTAAATCAAATCATTTTATTAAATGAAATAAATCATTTAAGTCAACAAATATAATATCATCATTTTTATAACAGTATAAAATAACTCATCTATATTGAAATTTAATTTTATTTAATAACATATCACAGTTAATCATAAAATAATGATCTTCAGATTATAATACTCAACATCAGTTACATTCATCTATACTTATACATACAATCCATATTTTCTACAATCCCCAAAGTCAAGACTTCAATCAGAAAACATTTTTTTATTCATAAGTCAAAATCAATTCCTTGTAACAATAGTATTTAAATTATTACTAATAGTTTTATTTTGCAACAAACCGATTTATATGCAATTTTAAAATAGATTACTATGTTATTGAAGTAATGAAGACAACAAATAGTTGAGCTACATGTATCAAAGAGATTCATACATATGTCTACTACACTTTCTTAGCATGCAAACCCATTATGGGTGAAACTATAAAATATATATATATTCAAACCCAAAAGAAAGTATCCAGTCTTAATATTTGGTAAAGGATCTAAGACCTTGAAAGGATAAATTTTTAACTCCTGTGTGCATTCGTTACTACGCATACCCAGTATTGGAAATTTTTAATGTACTCAAAGAGCCAACCAAATAAGAGCTTCCAATTATGCATCCCATTTTATATCAACACCATAGTGTGCAGACCCGAACTAGGGTATTAAAATATGTAAATCAGAACACAGTTTTGTATACACTTATATTTATTACCTTTATAAAAGGTACACTAACTCAGAACAACACATAGTTCAAAATTTTATAACACTCTTAACACATTCCTTTCATATAGATACGCATACCCATATCCAAAAAATCATATCAAAGCTCATAAAATCCTACTTCTCGCAAAATACGCATACCTAGATTTCAATATAACATTCATTCTCACCAATTTTTATGCAACTTATCATTCACACAAAATTGTATTCCATTTCAACATCAAATCCAAATAAGCAGTTCAAAATTCATATAGAATGTTTTTCTACAAAATTCATCATGTAAATTTCTTAAACAACATATTATAAATGGCAGGGACTACTTTGAAACCCGGACTTATAAGAATACAAAGAAATAAATGCATGCCCAGAGTTAAAGTACAAGCACAACCGATAAACTCTTCCAATTCATAAAACAAATCAAGCATATCCAAATGCATACCTAGAAATGGAGGATAAATATAACATGCATCAGACTTTAAAAAATATCCATAATACCATTACAAAAATAAAATGATTAAGATTTAGAATATGAGTAAGAAGCTCATGCATGTGATAATCTACTTTTATCTCAACTCAACTTATATTTTTCTAAAATCTCCTCCAAAAATAAAAAATAACATTGCCCTTACTAAGAATTCCTTTTTGTAATTGATTTGCACTAATTCTATATTCAAAATCACATTTATGTCCGTAGAACAGGTACAATGGGGAATAAATTCCACTATCTCCATAAACCCCAAAAATAGCTTAGCTAATGAAATAAAGCAAGACCAAATGAGAGAGAGAGAGAGAGAGAGAGAAAGGATGCGACCACATTTAGGTTGGCTTCACGGGGAAGCTAACCATTCCTGAGGAGTCGTGTTTGTATTAAATGTCATTAAACCTTAAATCCCTCCATACCACTTTAGCATGTCATGCATTTGTTTTAACTTATCTCCACATTCCACATTACCAAAGCATAGTTCGCATAACACTTGCTTAGCCTTTGGCTAAGTTCTCCATGTTCCATTAAATATTTCATAATTTAAACAAACATTAATATATGTTACCCAAGTTATATGCAATATAGGTCCAGTAAAACATTGTTATATGCCATCCATTTATATCAAGTGATTTACTATGTCAAGCTTTCTATTTATAATTAAAACCCATGTATTTATATGTGCTCATATGCCATGAGAGTTAACATCATTATAACACACACACACACACACACACACACACACACACACACACACACACACACACACACACACACACACACACACACACACATACATAGATGTATGTATGTATGTATAAACCACGAACTTTAAACAAAACCTTATTACATGGCATCCACGTAATACACAACAAAGGTCCAAAACCTAATTCAACACTTCAATATATATATATATATAATGCCATAGTCAGTGCCAAATGATCTAGTAAGTGATCAATAACCTTACAATCATTATCCAACATTTGATAAACATATATTTGACAAAAAAATTGATGCAAGCTAAGACTCCCGGTTGTTAACTTTGTTTAAAATAGTTGACGGTCTATTGGCCATCTATATGGTCATCAAATTTGGGATGTAAAAAGGATGGGATGTTACATACTTGCCCCTAAAAAGATTCAGTGTCCACTTCCAGAATTTTTTTTCAAGTTGTAAAAGTTTTGATAAAGAGAGTAATTTAGAATTAAATAGATAGTCATGACTCAGATGGTTATTAATACAGTCAACCCTAAACCAAGTATCAGTAATAAAAGTATTTTTCTCTTTTTAATCTTAATCAAACATAAAAATAAAAGCAGCCAACATGTCATCCATATTTTCCCAAGTTGCACTTTCTTTATAGTATTGGTCCCATTGGACCTTGCATTGTGAAATATCATGATTTACAAGTCTTAACTTACGTGTTTCTAAATTTATTATAGGTTCAGCTATGATGATCCCATGATCCTGCACCTGCAATAAATCCCAATTTATTATATGAGTTAATTCAGTAACATACTTTTTCAGTAAGGATACATGGAAGACATCATGCATTTTAGACAATGCAGGAGGTAAAACTAGCATATATGTTACACGAACTATAACTTCTAAAATTTTAAAATGCCCCACAAATCTAGGTAATATCTTGGTGGAATTTCCAAAATTAATATAACTCTTTTTGGTTTTTACACTCAATAATATTTTATCACCCACATTAAATTTGCTTTCTACTATTTTTAAATCATCATAGATATTTTGTCTTTTTGTTGCTTCCTTTAACCGCTCACGAATAAGATTCATTTATCTCTCTATTTTAGTTAACATTTCAGGTCCTACAACTTTCCTATCCTCGATGTTATCCCATCTGAGGGGTGTTATGCACCTTCTTCTAACAAGGCTTTAAAAGGATCCATTTTCAGTAATGAGTGATATGTGTTATTGTATGCAACTCAACCAATGGAAGTTATTATTCCCACTTTTATTACTAGTCCATGCAATAAATCCTTAGCATATCCTCCAAGTCTTGATTTACCCTTCATGTTTGTCCATTGGTTTCTGGGTGATAAGCTGAATTGAAATTCAGTTTTCTTCCTAAGGCCGCATTAAGCGTTTGCCAAAATCTAGAATTCATTCCAGGATCTCTATATAATATGATTAGGTCAAATATTCCATGCAATCTAAAAATTTATTGAACAAATATTCTTGCCAGTACCGGTGAATCATCTTTCATATTCCCATGTATAAAATATGCTACTTTTGTGAGCTTATCCACCATAACCAGAATTACATCATATTTATTTTTGGACAAGGGGAGTCCTTAGACAAATTCTATGTTAATTACTTTCCACTTATACTGAGGTACATTATGCAGATACAACAGTCCTGTTAGATGTAAATGTTTTGTCTTAACCCTTTGGCATTCTAAACAATGAGTTACATAATTTTTTACATCCTTTTTTATTCCTTTTTAGAAGTGTTGTTTCTTTATGTCAACTAACATTTTTTTTTACCCCCAGATGACCTGAATATGGTACATCATGAAATTATTTAAGCACTTTAATTATTAATTAATTTCCCAAAGGTACATATACTATGTTGAAATCACACATAACTTCATCATGTTTAAATTTATAACCATCATACCTCTTATCGCTAGGATTGTTTTCTAGTGTTGTTTTAACTTGTTGATAGTAGGGATATGATTGAATTTATTCTCTAAATTCATCTTTGAATTGAGTTCTTAAAGTAACAATAGCATAAATATGCTTCCTACGGCTTAAGGCATCTACTACACAATTTTCTTTTCCCTTTATATAACTTATATCAAAATCATATTGTGATAAAAAATCTAACTAGCTACATTGTCTTGCATTTGAATTTGGTTGTGAAAAGATGTATTTCAGACCCAAATGGTTTGTTTTCAGTTCAAAAGGTTTTCCTAATAAATAATGTCTCCAAAATTAAAATTCATGGACAATAACAACAAGCTCTAAATCATGGGGATCATAAGTTTTTTCATGTACTTTTAACTTTCTACTTTCAAAAGATACTACGTGTTCATTTTAGAGAAATCCTCCCAATCCTTCTTTGGAAGCATCTATTACTATTGTGAAATTTCCATTTGGATTTGGAACCTTCTAAAATTAGAGTTGAGGTTAATTTTTCCTTTAATAATTTAAAGGCTTCCTCACACTTATCATCCCAAAAAAAATTATTTTTCCTCTATAAGGCAGTAATTGGACCTACCACTCTAGAGAAGTCCTTAACAAACTTCCTATAATAACAAGACAGTCCCATGAAACTTCTACTTTCATGTACGTCTTTAGGAGATGGTCATTCTGTGATAGCCTTTATCTTAGACGGGTCAACCGAAATTCCTCATTTATTGATTATGTGACCCAAATATTGTACTTATTTTTTATAAATAGTCCATTTGGACCATTTACCATATACTTTATGCTTCCTTAAAATCTGTAAAACTTATCTTAAATATTTATCATGTTCCTCTATATATTTTAAATATATGAGTATATCATCAAGTAACACTAACACAAATTTATATAAGTATTCCCGAAACACATTATTCATCAAATTCATAAAGGTTGTAGGTGCATTTGTGAGTCTGAAAGGAAAAATAGTGAACTCATAATGCATGTAAAGTGTTCTAAAATTTGTTTTATGGATGTCTTCATCTTTAATTATCAACTGATGGTGACTAGATCATAAATTGATATTTAAATAAACTAAAGAACCCCTCATTTGATCAAAAATATTATCAATTCTAGGAGAGCGGTATTTTTTTAGTAATCAATACATAGTATTAGAGAACCATATTTCTTCTTTACAAAGATTAATAGTGCCCCCCAAGGTGATACACTTGGGCAAATCAATCCTTTGGACAACAATGTTAGAGATATTCTATGTTCTAGTGTGAACATTAGGATATTATTATTGTGGATATATTATTATCATGGATAATATAATTTTAATGTAAATGTAAAGTTACATATAGTAAATAGTATTTACTATATGGTAACTAGTTATTAAGTAAGTTAGATAATAAAACAATATGGAATTGTTTTATTATTAGTATTGTTAATTAGTTGAAACCATTTGGGAGAATTGGTTTCATATGCAACAAAAGAAATTGTTGAGAGGTTTCATATAAGAAAAATATTTTTATGTGAGTTGTTAGTATGCAGCTCCTATGTAATGGAGTGCATAGCTATGGGAAAAAATATAGAAGAAGAAATCAAAGCTAATCCATGCTCCAAACCTAGAATTTGCTAACATTTGGTAACATAGCAGGTGAAGGTTTTCCAGGAGAAGGTTTCGAATAATAGAAATATGGGCACTAATTTTTGAAGAGTAATCTCTAAATTCATGGTGTCTATGGTAATGTAAGATTAGTGTTTATATTACAAATTTATCTTAACATTATTTATATTAGTTTAAGAAATCTGCCAGGAAAAAGCTTCCAAGTAGTGTTCAGTAAAATGGACATAAATTTCGCATAAAATGTCAGATTGAGGTGATCATTTTTCTATTAGAAAGGTATTGAAAAGATGCACAACTTTGTAGTTTTCATCTATATCAGATTCAGTTCAAAAGAATGCCAAAATAATGTTTTAATTTGCGTGAATAGTTTTGTGAAAAAAAATAGTACAGAATAAATACTTATATCATTGATAGTGTATTTGTTGTACTATTATTGAAAAGAAATATTTATTAGAAGAATATTTAAGTATTTTGGTTAATAGTACTTGAAGAATATGGAAAGGACTAATCTAAACGAGATAGATAAATTTGAAGGCCAAGATTTTCACACATGGCAGCTACAGATGCAGTTGCATCTCATAGAGAAGGATCTATGGGATGTGGTGAAACCTGAATTCAACTCCACCCACTGGAGGAAATGAATTGGAAAAGTGGAACATGAAGGATCAGAGAGCCATGGGGACCATTGGATTAGGATTGTCAAAATACTATTTACACCATGTGGATTTATCCAAATCTGCAAAGGATATTTGGGATTCCCTCAACAAGCTTTTCGGATCTGAAGCAGAAACAACAAAGACGTCACTGAAACAATATCTGTACGGATTGAAGATGGAAGAGAGTTCCAAAATGGTAGATCATATTAGTAAGTTCCATTCCTTATTAAATCAACTTGCTGGAATTAAATAACATGTAAAAGATGATGATGCTAAAGCTATTACTTCTTAATAGCATGCCTAAGAGTTACTCAAATATTGTATTTACTTTGAGTAAAGTTACTATTAGTCTAGAAGGAGTGATTTCTACATTATTAGAACAAAGCATTCATGAAGAACATGAAGAAGTACTATATGTAAGAAACAAACCTAGCTCCTCATCTAAGAAGGAAAAACATAAACCAAAGTAGGTTCCTTCACATGGAAAAATAAAATGCTTTTATTGTAATGAGATTGGGCATGTAATACTGAACTGTAAAAAGAGAGCTCAGGATCTTCTTGATGACAAGATAGATTAGAAATCCCTTCTAGCTAAAGTAGAAACTGATTGGGAAGCCTACTCAACTGATGAAGAACTTTCCTGTCCTAGTGACGAGGATTACCTATGGTAGACTCTTCTCTTGTTGGAGGAAGGAGGCAATGGAGGAAGGAGGACAATCAACATCCTCTCGTCATTTACCAACGATGGGATCATAGACAGATGTGGTGATGTTCTATTTCAGTTGTGTGGTGTGTTTATAAACAAGGGGGTGAAACTATTTTCATGTTTTGATTTTAATGTGTTCACATAGACTAACAACAGTTCCTGAGTGTCTATTTGGTGTGGAAGAAGTAAACTGCTTGACTCAACTTACAAGGGCAAAGCATCTATGTACGGTCCTCTGACTATTGTATGGTCCTCTGACTTCCATACTTTGGTGGAAGGTACTTCGTTGGAAGGTGATCAGTCGATGAAGATGTTCATACGACAAGGATGATCATTAGCAGCAAGATCCAGTAGCAACGGCTACTCCGACAAGTTTGATGTTTCCAGGAGCTCTTACCCCATGTTCACACTAAGGGGGTGTGTTAGAGATATTCTATGTTCTAGTGTGAACATTAGGATATTATTATTGTGGATATATTATTATCATGGATAATATAATTGTAATGTAAATGTAAAGTTACATATAGTAAATAGTATTTACTATATGGTAACTAGTTATTAAGTAAGTTAGTAAGTTAGATAATAAAACAATATTGAATTGTTTTATTATTAGTATTGTTAATTAGTTGAAACCATTCGGGACAATTGGTTTCATATGCAACCAAAGAAATTGTTGAGAGGTTGCATATAAGACAAAGATTGTTATGTGAGTTGTTAGTGTGTAGCTCCTATATAATGGAGTGCATAGCTATGGGAAAAAGTATATAGAAGAAGAATTGATTATAAAGCTAATCCATGCTCCAAACCTGGAATTTGCCAACAAACAACTCATGAAGTTGAGATTTCAACTCTACTAAATCAATTTTTATGGTTATTTTGACATAGGTTTAGTTCTAGGTTTGAGGTATATGACAAATTCAAACTCTCAGCTTGGTGGTAAACTAGGTGTTTCTTCAGGAAAAAAATCTTTGAATTCATTTAAAAGAGGAATATTCTATATTTTTAGATAATTTTATTCATTGTAATCTTTTCTTTTTACTGCATATAACATACATCCTTTATTCTTAGCCTTTTTTAACTACATGGAAAATATTTGTCACACTACAAAATATCTTTTGACACCTTGGATCACTATTATTTTCTATTGATCATCAAGGCATAATATTTTTTTCTTCAGAAATCTAGGGATGTTTGGTGCTAAGATGGTTATTTTATGCCCATAAAAAACATCATAAGACCCTAGGGGAGCTACAAAAAGGTTCAGTTCTGTAGTAAACTTGGGAATTTCTAAGGTTACTTCAAATAGGCCTTGAGTAACTCTATGGACAACAAGTATTTCCATATTTAACAGTCCACATATTTTCCATGTATCCAACCTTTCTAGACAATTTAAAATCTAACTTAGAAGAAACAAAACATTCAGTTTCTCTAGTATAAAAAAAAATAGTAACAAGAAAGTCAAACAGCTTACCCTTCACTTCTATGGGAGTGGTTTGTTTCTCTACCTCATAATTTTCTATAGTAGCATGCATCCTCTGCTGAAATGGTTCTTTGATCCGAGAGTTTTTTTTCCACTACTGGATTATTCCCTTGGTTATTTCTAGGGACATTTACTAGCATAATGATCACCTCATCATTTTAAACAGCCTCCAATAGGCCCTTTCCTCTGAAATCTATTCTGAAAACTAGAATTGTTATTTCTTTCTTTTCTATTGTTTATAGTAGGTTTATCTGCAATATTTCTTCTTTTCAGGTATTCCCTTTTTATCAAATCTCTTTTTCCATGCCTTTTTTAGCAAAGGGAGGTGACGAGGTATTACTTGCTATTTTATGATTTTCCTCTCTTGAAGCAAGGATCCCATGTTATTTTTGTTCCTTTTTTATAGATTTTTCAAAAATTGGCTCTATAGTGGATGGTCCATGCACATCCGCTTCACCCCCTATATGAGGATTTTAGCCCAAAATGAACTTATAAATCCATAATTTCTCATCTTTTTGATATTGGGGAACATATTTTAGAAGTCTAGTGAAGTGTTCTTAATACTCAGTTACTAACAGTTTTCCCTTGACTAAACTCTGGAATTATGTCATTTTCAAATCAAGATACAGCTGGAGCAGCCAATGTTGATGAAAATATCCTTTGAATTGTTCCTAAGTTGTAGCTGATGTCTCAATTCCTAGTTCCAGTTTTTCAGGTTGTCCCAGCAAGTAGAAGCTTCGTGAGAGATTTGAAAATCACCCCACACATCCTTTCTTTCTTCAAAGAAGTCTTTGCTCTCAAAATATTTTTCCATTTCACTTAACCAATTTTTTGCACCATCCCCTAAGGCATCCCATCAAACTTTGGTGGATTGATTATTTTTATAGATTTTTCCATTTTAGCAGTCATGCAATATTTTTTATTATCTCACTAATTTTCATTATCTTGTTGTCTGCGATGCTCTTCCTCATGTTCCTCCTCATGATCTTCATTTTCACCCCCAACCTATTGCTCTAAGGAAACAATCTAGTTATGGGTATCTTGGAGAACCAAGAGGATATCATCCATTTTTTCATTAGCTGAAACCCTCATGCTTGGTTTGATCTGGTTGCAACATCATTGTTCACTCTTCTTCTTAGCATTATATCTTTTTAAATAGGAATAACTTAATATTAGCATAACGAACCCATTAATTCTAAGAGCTGGAACCTACATCTCTAATACCAAAATGTAACACCTCGTTTATTTCTCCAAAAACTGAAAAAAAAAAAGTAAAAATTTTCAATCTTGATTCTCATCATAAGTATGTAATAGAGGTGATTCAGGAAAATCTAGTTAATAAATTTAAACAACTATTTGTTAGTAATGTTTGATCCGTCTAATAACTCTTCCATGTATAAATCTTGTGCAGCTAAGAAGGATTTTTTCATTTCTCCCTTCACTCCACTATACGCAACTAATCATATAATCTTTAGTATGTTCATGTTTAGATTTTTCAAGGTTGAGGTAGCTATGTTTTCCATCCTTAAATGTCTACCACGAAATTCAATCCTTTAACTTTGTATTCTAGTATCTGACACACACACACACACACACACACACATTTACACACACACACACACACATTGATATATTATAAATGTATATGTGGATGTGTGTGTGTGATTGTGTGTGTTATGTTCTGTAAGTTTGTTGTTGATGTATATATGTATGTATGTATGTATGTATGCATGTATGTATGTATGTATACGATGAATAGAGTTGTGCATAAACAACTTATCCTAGAGACTGCGCAAAATCCTTAGGGATATAGTCTTCCATCACCAAAAAATTATCTCAACATAGTTATCTGGATCTTTTTTTAAGAAGTTGAACATGTTAAGAAAGAGGAAGTGTGTTCTTTATAAGACCATTTTTGTAAACAAAAAGAGCCACGTCTTACTTCGGGTACTTACGGAAGAGGGATAAGACCACGTAATGGAATAAATTCTATTACATCTTATTCCCCTCTTTTGTAACTACCCTTAGTTAGAAATATGTCAAGGTATTTGCATGATGATGTGATATTACATCCAATCTATGTCGTATTTAAGGTTTTCTGCCATAACATAGTTCATCTTGTGACAATTCTACGAGACTCAAGTTACTTCTTTTTTACCTAATTCCTATTCATGAAGTCTTACTTAAGACTTCTTAAAGTCATTCGATTATGTTTCCCATAATTTTATAACTTATTCAGATTATGAAGTAAACTATTAGTTATCCTCTTATAATTTCATCTTGTTGAAGTTATAAGTTACCAAGTCAAAGATTGGTTTAATTTACTAACCATTTTCTTATTATAGATATATGAATATTATTTACCTATGAAGGTTAACTTAATATTTCATAAGGAAATAGAGATTTAAGAATAATCATTTTTTAATAACCATGCCCAGTTTATTCTCATCTAGGAGTTTAATATCCACCTTCACTATTATCGTATCTTCTTATTATGAATTATAGATAATATTTTTATTATTCACGATCAATATTACATTTAATTTATAAACTAATTAATGTTCTATATTATCATTTCCATGAAAAATATTTTGTTCAATAACTTGCTTTTTGGTGTTCTCATTTAAATCATATGATTAGTTAAGTCAAGGAATTAGATTAAGTAATAATTTAATATTCCATCTAAAGGTCTTTCAACCACTTATTAAATTAATAGATCAGCAAGATTTTATACAAGATATAACCATTAAATAGGAATGTAGATAATATCTACTCATATATATCATGATTAAATAGACCATTCTTTTCTTTACTAGTACAAAAACTCACGAAGTTGTAAAATCAACTTTCATTAGCAAAATTCGTAATTATGATTATATATCACGAATCATATACCCATCCTTTCGATTTAGCACTTCTTCATGAAATCATTTAATACAAACAATACAACTTATTAAAATGAGCCTTTTTACATGTGAGCGCAAGGTCGTAATCAATCAAACATATTAAATCAGTCCCACTATTCACTTCATAGCTTCTCCTATTTACTTGTATATCAATTAAGAGAGAAATATACATGGGTTGGTTAGAGAGAACTGGCATGAGTCAAAATACTCATTTTATATATTGTAATCATTATATAATGAGAATAAAAGTTCAAGTTTGACCCTATACTAAATCAAATCATTTTATTAAATGAAATAAACAATTTAAGTCAACAAAAATAATATCATCATTTTTATAACAGTGTGACATAACTTGTCTATATTGAAATTTAATTGTATTTAATAACATATCACATTCAGTCATAAAATGATGATCTTTAGCTTATAATACTTGGCATCCATTACATTTATCTAGACTTATACATACAATCCATATTTTATATAATCCCCACAGTCAAGACTTCAATCAGAAAACATTTTTTATTCATAAGTCAAAATCAATTCCTTTTAAGAATAATATTTAAATTATTGCTAACATTTTTATTTTTCAGAAAATCAATTTATATGCAATTTTAATACAAAGTGTTGTGTTATCAAGTAACGAAGACAACAAATAGTTGTTACATGTATCAAAATATTCATGCATATGTCTACAACACTTTGTTAGCATGCAAATACCCGTTATGGGTATGTTTTAAATTGTAACATATATATATATATATACTATATATATATATATATATATATATATATAAAATCCCAAAAGAGAGGATACAATATTAATATCTAGTAAAGGATCTAAGACCCAGAAAGGACAAATTTTTAACACCTACAAACATTTGTAATATGGGTATACCCGGGTATTGGAAATTGTAATATATATGCATATATATATTCAAACCCAAACAATAGCTTCTCAAGTATACATCCCATTCTATATCAACACCACAGTATGAAGACTCCAAACTAGAGATATAAAAGTATGCAAACCAGAATGCAGTTTATGTATACGCTTGTACTTGTTACCTTTATAAAAATTACACTAACTCAAAACAACACACAATCCATAAATTTTATAACACTCTTCAACTCATTCCTTTCATACAAATGTGCATACCCAGATAGAAAAACCATATCGAAGCTCATAGACTCCTACTTCTCACAAAATATGCATACCCAAATTTCAATATAACATTCATTCTCACCAATTTGTATACAATTTCTCATTCACACAAAACATGTATGTCATTTCAACATGTTATCCAAATAAGCAATTCAAAATCCATACAAAATAATTTGCTACAAAATTCATCACACAAATTTCTTAAATAATAGATTATAAATGACGTCTTGTTTTGAATCCCAAACTTACAAAATACCCAAAAATGAAATGTCATTGCCCTGGAGTTAAAGTACATGCAAACAACCCATAAACTCTTACAATTCATAAAACAAATCACTCATATCCAGATGCATACCTAGCAATGGAGGATAAATCTAACATGCAAAAGACTTACAAAAATACCCAAAATTCCATTACCCAAATAAAATAATTAAGATTTACAATATGAAGAAGAAGCTCATGCATGTGATAATATTCTTCTTTCTCAACTCAACTTCTATTTTTCCAAAATCTCCTCCTAAAATTAAAAATAGCATTACTCTTACTAAGCCTTCATTTTTGTAACTAATTTGCATTATTTCTACATTCAAAATCACATTCATAGCTTCAAAATAGGCATAGTGTGGAAGAAATTACACTATCTCCATAAACCCCAACAATAGCTCATCATATCAAACAAATAAAATGACCAAATGAGAGAGAGAAAGAAAGGATGCAACCACATTTAAGTTGGATTCTTAGGAAAGTTAACCATTCCCAAAGAGTCGGGTTTGTATTAAATATCATTAAACCCTAAACCACTCCTTACCAGTTTAACATGCCACGAATTTATTTGAACTTATCTCCACATTCCACATTACCCAAACATATTTTGCATAATACTTGCTTAGCCTTTGGCTAAGTTATCCATGTTTCATTAAATATGCCATAATTTAACCAAGCATTATATATGCCACCCAAGTTATATACAAAGTAGGTCCAATAAAACATTGTTATATGCCATCCACTTATATCAAGTGGTTTATTATGTCAAGATTCCTATTCATAATTAAAATCCATGTATTTATCCATGCTTATTTAAACAAAACCTTATGACATGTCATCCACATACTACACAGCGAAGGTCCAATTAAACACTTCAACATACATACATACATACATACATACATACATATATATATACATATATATATATATATATACATATATATATATATATATATACATATATATATATATATATATATATATATATATATATATATATATATATATATATATATAATGCCATAGTCAGTGCCAATTGATCTAGTAAATGATCAATAACCTTACAATCATTATCCGACATTCGATATACATATATTTAAAGGAAATTTTGGTGCAAGTTAAAACTCCTAGTTGTTAATATTTTTAAACTAGCTCATGGTCTATTAGTTGTCTATATGGCCATCAAATTTGGGACTCAAAATGACGAGACGTTATAATATCAAGAATGTAGATTTTTCCATAACCCCTCCTAGATGTATGTAACCAGGCATGTTTAAAATGTGGGAAAGAGGCCTTGGAAACTTTTAAATTCCAAAGGTGGGATCTTGTGAGTATGGTATGGGTATTCAATTTATTTGAAAATTTTATATTTATCAAAATTGTGAAGTAAATGTAATACATGTGAGTTGCTTGAAAAAATTCTCTTTTGGTGGACTCATAGAATGTGTGCCCTCAAAACAACCATGGAGCTCCTCTCCTACACCACTTCTTCACTTTACATGTATGGGTTTCTCTTTTATATCTAGTATTCTCATATTATTATTTTTCCCTTCATTATGGTATCAAAATTAAGATCAAGTGATGAATTTATTTTTGCAAAATGAAATGACTTGTGTTGCTTCAAAATGTTAAAAGTTAATTTATTTCCATACAACCAGAATGACCATTTTGGATTTTTGACCTTTCTTAATATAATGTGACTCGAGACTAATTGAAAACTTAGATGAGAAAAATTTAGAAAATGTAACCACCGGTAATGAGCTTCACACGAGATTTCATACAAACATTTTGCCTTTAAACACCTTGCAAAAGTTAATAAAAGTACTTTACAAAAACATGCAAAACACCTCCCTAAATCCTATCTCGTAGCGGAGATGTCAATATTTTACTGTGTTACATGGTGACATGGAATATCACATCAACCCTTAACCCAAAATTAGATGATCATTTTATCATTTAACAATATGTGTTTCTAAGCCTAGTTGGCAGTTTCAAAGTATGGGATAGCTGCCAAAAGTTAGAAATTTGTTTTAATTTTGGATCATGGTTTAGGGATCCTAGTTAGGAAATAGATATCTACCACCACATACCTATAGAGTTTTACCGTCAATATTGTAATCAATTTTTTAGTTTTCATAAAACTACTTTGGGGGATAGTTTTACAAATGTGTTTTGTAGGCCATTTGTTATTCTATAGCAAGAATGTAAACTTGGGCATTTACAATAATCATCTTGAGAGAGGTAGTTGTAGATTGAACCTTGGTTTTCATAAATGATTTTTGTTAGTTTCAAGGGTTTATCTGCATATAGGGGAGTGGATGGGAATTGACAGAATGTGTGTTTGAGTCTTGGTCATTAGTTTCTGAACTCGTCTTTATAGCCACTCTAGCTAAATCAGTCACCTTTGTAAATTCGCAACAATATCTAGAAAATTATTGTGGGACCCTCTTAAAGCTTAATAACTATTGAGATATCTTAGGATACCTTCAAATGATTATACGGAACCTCTATTAATCACTTGAATTAAGCATAATGCTTCTGGGAAATTTTATGTTTTCTCTCTCCTCTCTCTAAAGATTGTAAACGTAATGAAAGTAAAGATGTATTACTTTCCCTCTCTAAATACACGCAAAGAGTTTGATTTCATTGTGAATGGAAAATATGCATACATGGAACATGTTATATTATAGGAGATTACCATACAAGATTTTGTGACTGACAATGGTTTTGGTTGCAGGTATCCTAGAAAAAAAGGATTCGTTGGTGTCATTTTGTGGTTTTGTAGTAGTATGTAATATTTCAATGTAATTTAATTTATAAGGATAAATCTTTGTTATTTTTATAATAAAAAATGTAATTATTGATCCTTATAAAGAGTATAAAAATGTTATTATATTGGGGTGTTATGAAATGGGTACTTGACATGGGTATAATACTAATGGTAGGTTATATGATTTCTAAGGATGTAGATGTATCCATTAATTGAAAATAAATTTTCATTTTATAGCATGCTTGTGTGTGAAATTTATGAATGTGTTCATTATGTGATTTATTTAATATTATAGAACTAGGAAGGAAAGAACCTAATTGAAAAGAACAATCTAAGAGTAATTTTCTTGCGTTCAATTTTGTTACGTGTAATCACCTTCATAGTGTAGAGAACAAAATTTGAAATAATGGTCTTAATTTTATTAATATATGTTGGCATAAATTAATGTAAGATAAAAAATATTTCAAGTTTAGGATATGCTATTAAACATGTATGCTAAATGGAAAATTATACGAAACATCTTATTGGGATTTCAAATGGTTAAACCTTATTAGGATGATATCCTAAAATACAACATGAGGGCCCTAACCTAGTAAGCCTTGTGAAGGATATTTTAGAATGTGTGTTAATCGTATGTCTTTCTTTTTAATGGAATCAAAGAGAAGTTGGAAATCCATGAATGACACAAGTAAGAGGAGTGCATGAATATTGATTAACCTCACTAAATGACCTATAATTTACCTTTGATATATAGAAATGGCCACTAGCTTCATGTGTCTTTCCTAGGAACTGTTATCCAATTTTCCACCCCTTATAAATTGTCCAACTTGATAAATGTGGACTAAGAGAGTATAATGGAGCCTTAGAGAAGAAATTGGAAAAAATAGGTAAATTTCATTATTTAGGGGAGGTGCAATCATTTTGGGGAATCCCTCTCTCTTTGCAAACCTTAAAATTCCAAAAAATTAGAAAAAATCATAAAAATTGGGCAAATCCAAGCAAAATAGGCTAAATTGGCTTTTGGAGGAATAGGAGGAATTGTTCCTTTGTTCCTCTTATTCCCTGCATTCTCACACTATCTGCAAAGAGAAAAAGGAGCAATGTTGCAGACTAATCATTATTTTCAAGCATCGAAGGAATAGTTCCAACAGGACTTGTGTTTGTTACATCGTTGATCTGGCCACATCGGGGGGAGTTGGAATAGTGTTGTGCAGGTAGTGAGGCCTTTCCATAAATAGACGAAACATTTCCATCAATTTTTTAGTTCTCTGAATGTCCAATTCATCCAAAAAAATGCAACAAGTGAATTGGAGGATGGGAGAGTATTGTATGCGGAGAAGATAAAGTGAGCACCAATGTCTAGGGTGGAGTTGCTCCATAATTCCACCTGAGACCAGATTCTCTGCAAAACACAAGATCTGCGGTAAAGTGGATATGACAAGTCATGCAAGAATAAGTGGAACAATTCATATGCTCCCTTAGTTAATTGATCGGCTGACTAGTCTACACCCAACACAAAAGACATTAATATGGACTGTAGCACCCTAGCGAGAACCTTGTTACAACCTCCCCAATCCCATGAACTTCAAATGGCCATAGCTCTCTCCTTATAAGTCCAAATTTCATAGACTCGATACCATTAGAAAGGTCTCATCATGTAATACACCATAGAAACTAGATTTCTTAATTTTTCTAAGGTTAGGTAAGTGAAAAATTGGAAATACATTCTAGCATTTAAAATAACAGTTCCAGGTAGCTCAACCACCAAAATTGATGAGGTATGGTGCCCATTCTTTCTCCTACATGCAAAGTATCATGCGAGAATGGCCTTAGTGGGGTACCCATGCCTATTTTTAGAAATTTAATGCATGTTGTTGGTGGTTGAAGGTGTAAATTTGTGTTTCCCTCTTTTTTTCATCCTCTCTCTTTCCCATCGTTTATATATTGTAAAATGATGCTCATTTGTAAAGTTTGGATACTCTTAGAATTAAATGCATCATTTCTAAGTGTTGCACAAGTTTTCTTGAGTTACAGGCCTCAAATTTGTATTTTCCAATATGTTTATGCCTTCTTCCTCCAATGTAATCATTTGTACATCTTATTAAGGCAATAAAACTCTTATTTTGTGGCTATTATTCTACTATAGCTAGTGTTTTTATTGCATTTCCTTGCCTTTTCATATATTTTCATGTAGGTTGTGTATGTTTCTCCATTTTGTAGAGTATATTTCTATTGTGTGTTGTGTGAAAATGGAATTTTGAATGTTGTTCTAGACTATGTCTCTCAAATCCCCCCTCTCCTTCATTTTCTCCCTTTGTCCCTCATTTAAGAGCATCTTTCCCCTATTCTTGGTGCTATCACCTCCCCTTAGTTTAGTATTTTAGTTTTATGCATTTTTTTCTTCTCTTGGTCACTTGGAATGATAGAGTAAAGTTAAATAGCTGCATTTCCCTTACTAGGAGTAGTTTTAGTAGTAGAAATAAGTAGAGAAAGCCAGCCTTCTTCGTAGGTCTGTCTCAAGTGCAAGTCCCACAACTTGGAGGAAGTCCCATGTTGCCTCAAATCCCTGAATCATTCTGATTTGGGATGTGTGCAATTTTTATCTCCAATGGTTTTTTCACTCCCAATGGGACTATTGAAAGATTTATATGCATTCTTGCTAAGTTAAGGTGTGTGACTTAGTAATTTATAGCCTTTGGAGGCTTGTTTCTACACATCTGGTGATTCCAATCTTCACATCAATTGGTTTCAGTAGTCAAAGTGCTCAGTTTCATGACAAGAATTCAGAAAAGGTCTAGCGCAGTGAAAGAAGGATCTTTTGAATATTTGCAATTATCACCAAGGAGAAGAACAAGAGGTAGAATAGTTTAGAGATCACCATCTCCTCCAAATAGAGTCCTCTCTACTATTCCTCTCGGTATTCCTTTCTTTTTGTCTTCAATAGTTTTAAGACCTATTCTATTCATAGCACTACAAAGGAACTTACCCTTTGTCAACTTCACTGGCGGTAGCCCTCTTTCTCTCAATGCACAACATAACATTCCAGTGACAACCTTGAAAAGTATTCCTTTCTTCACTGTGAAAATTCTACCACTCTAGCTAATCATATTTAGGATATTTCCAATGTCTCTTCAGTTCATTTTATTACTAAGAATGATGTTATAGTCAGGATTCTTGCTTATTATTTTAAGGGTAAAGCACTTCAATAGTATAGAATTTTTAGACTTGCCTCCATTCACAACTGGGATGAGTTGGGAACAAGCCTTCACAATCAATTTAAGGAAAAGGAAAACAACATTTCCTTGTTGGAGCCTCTGAAAACTATTAAGATGGCTTCCAATGAGCTAATGGCAGATGCAACTTTCGATTTCAAAAAACATGGGACAAAATTCCAACTATCTTAAAACCAACTCCACAAGGTGTTTTTCTTTACTTCTTAAGAGAATTGAATTCCGATATCATTTTTATGATACATTATATGGGTGTTATTTAGTTTTTGGGTGCATATCCAATAGCCATTAGGGCTAATAATTGTCTAATACAAGCTAGAAAAATAACACCTTAGTTGGATATGCCTTTGTTCCCTAAATTTCCTCAAGCTCCACAACCTGCCATTGCACCCATTATTGAGAAAAATTACCAAATTTCTCCCTCCACATCCTATTCTCCCCAAAATCAAAAGGATGATGATGAAAAGAAGGCCTTGATCATAAATTTTTCAAACAAAGTTATATCTTGGAAAAACAAAAAGCTCAATCTTATATAAATTATCCTAACCAAGGGAAATCTTCTAACTAAGGATTCAACCAGAGTTATCATCCCTACAGAAATTAATCAAAACCCTAACCAAATATATGGGAAACATCAGCAAAATGATAGATTTTAGGGTCAAAATTCACATCTCCCTCTTTAAAGAGTTGTTCCTACTCAGTCACTTCCTGATACTAGCTCAAGTAAAGCTTTGGTTCTAGTGAAAAACAATGTGATACATGAAACAAAATGGTTTTTCTTATGCAACCAACCACATAATTAGTTTATTTTTGTAAATTCATTGTAAACTCAGGCCTTTATGGTTAAAAATTATTCCAATCAGTAAGAGCCATTTCTAAAAGCAGTCAATCCTAATCTGGAAGGAACTCAAGAAGCTAACCCTGTGACTAATCTTATGTTATTTGGGGTTGATGAGTTTTGTGAAATCAATCAAGCAGTGGGAATTTCTAGCAAACCTCATACTCATGTTGCTAATAACATAAGGTATAAGAATATGATGTTGGATTCTCAACCTTCATCTTCTTCTAATCAAGGCAACACTATCAATGATGAGAGGGAAGTTAGGATAGGTGCAAGTAAAAAAAGGTTGCATTTTGTTCCTAGCAGACTTGTTTTAGACAAAGAAGTTACTTTCCAACCTAAGATGCAAGTCCCAATTTTTCATCAATCAAAGAAGTAGAATATTATACCTCAAATATATTATCCTATGTTTTTACATGGGTGAAATTCACCCGAAAACAGGACAACCATACCCTAGTGTCAGAATTTTCATGTCATACCTTCCCAGACACCCCCAGATCTATCCTAACCCTCAGTGTCAAGTCTAGTATTTTCCTCCAAGGGTCCATCTATGATTTCATCACTATCCCCCTATTGGTGTGTATTATTTTCCACATCATTAGGTTAGATCGTAGGTCCATGTGTCATTTAGGGGTCATCATGAGATTCTCTTACGCATTAGTGCGTCAGTGTGTCATATGCATCATATTGGGACAGCAATATTGTCACATAAAAAAAATAAATTGATATGGTATTCGACACACAATAATATTATATTTCTATATGTCTGCACAACATGTTTGGCTAATAGATAGCCAATATAATAGAAGAACTACTTCCTAGAAAATAGGAAGTCAACAAACAACTTACCCGTTTATAATTTTACGGGTACAACAAAACTCTATAATAATATATTGTTGAAACAATATATTATAATAATATGAGCTCTAATACCAACTCAATTACATCACATAATTATAATCTAACTTTAATGATAATGTGAGCACTAATAATATGAAATCCTAACATTCCCCCCCCTTAGTGCGAACATGGTGAGAAAAACAACTGCACTTCCTTCTGCAGCGTGCCACCCGTGCATGCTCATGATCTGGATGTTTTTTCAGGACAGCCAACAACCTCAACATGGATGGTTTTATAGGACAACCAACAACCTCAACATGGATGGTTTTATAAGACAACCAACAACCTCAACAGGGATGGTTTTACAGGACAACCAACAACCTCAATATCATGATGTTGCTTTTCCTTTGTGCTTTCATCTATCCACTATGTTTTTCCTTTAGAGAATTATGTAGGAAACATTGCTCACTGACAACAAATATGAAAAAGAGAAAATGGAACATTGAGACCATGTTCCCCCCCCTTAATGTGAACATTTCACTTATTCAAGCCATAACAGGAACACTGAAAAAGAATCATGCTGCACACAACTGAAATCAACTGCAACTCTGAAATAATAAAGCAAACTCACACACACACACTATCACCACAGCTTCATGCGGCCCCATCGTTGAATGACCTGACGAGAGGTCGCTGAATGACCTCTAGCTTCCTGTGCCTAACATGCTTCCAACTGGATGCATTCTGATTTAGAAGATGAAAGTCTTCTTCACTATCTTGAGCAGCAACTTCTCTATCATGTGATATGGTGGGATCCTGCTTCCGCAATGTGAAACACTTTCTTCTTCTCGGATTTTCAGGGTAACACCGAAAATGCATTTATTATTCAATTTTTTTATCCAACAGATCCCTAGCTCGTTGTTTACAATTATACGATTATTCTATGTACAGACACATTACAATAGATTTGACAAAGAAGCCTTTTCTTTGGATCCTAGGAGGTTGAACCTTGCTTGAAAGAATGATTCGTATCTAACTTTTAAAACGTATTTACCATGTGTTCCATATAACGCTTTTTCTTTTGTTTCAATTTGATTTAAAAAATCCTATTTTCGTCCTCTATCAAAGAAGAAATCAAGTCTTCCACACTTGGATTGACACTTAGCTCTAAAGTGAAGACCATATTAGAAATTTAACTAGGAGGCATACTATTAGATGGTATACAATGGTACTTACTTGCTAGACTCATCGTAATAGAACATACTACTTTGATTCCAGCTAATTGATTTAATATAGACCACTGAAACTTACTTATATGTTCCACCATGCTGTCACCTTCCTCCATTTTGAGTCCGAACAACTTCTGTTTTAGATGCTATTGCTGACGCTTCCTGCTTGTGATCCAACAATAGTTTGTTTAGTGTTGTCCAAATTGTATTTGAGGATTTTGATAAATCTATATGATGCAAATACTTGTCATCAGATAACCCGTGAATCCAATTAGATCGCTATAAGACTTTTTGATCTTTGATGTCCCATATTGCCGACTTCACTACTGCATCTCTAAAGTTTCTTTGCTTTTCCATCTACAATCGTCCCACTTAAATGCTTTGCTGATTGAATAACAACTGAGTTTTCACCTGCCATGTTGTAAAAATCTTTTCACATATTAATGCCACTGCTCCAACGAAGCGTCTTGAATGCAAAAAAACGCGTTTCAAAGGTTTCGTTGACATAATAATTTGTGACACTCCAGATTGATACAGTGGCTCAGATTTGATAGCCACAGTCAATACTATAGCAAAGCGTGGTGCATGAGCAACGAGATCATTATGCATGTATTTGCCACGACCTGCACTTCCTATCCTTGACAAAATTGTATGAAACAAATGATTACTTCTACGCCAATTCTTTGATAGGACATTGAAAAATATCTGATAGGCAAGCTTGAATTGAGATCTTGGTTGTTTACATTGGAATATTAAAAACATGGGCCGATCTTTGCCAAGCAAACAGTAAGTGAACAAGATCTGCATACCAAACCTGCCAAATCTGGAGATAATAGATGTCTCACCAATGGATACGGCTTTACAATATGTAGAAATTGATCCACACGATCTGTGTTGATAGGGAATCCACACAGGGTACTTCATAATGGTCGACCTTTGTTGGCAATAAATGATAACTTCCAAACGACATGGTTCTCGATAGATCCACCCACAACTTGTTTTACGATACGATTGGTTGTGATGACTGATGAGCATGTCGTCAAGAAGTGATCCGATCTCACTTAACACTACGTTGGTCTTACTACACAAAAATACTGTTAATGCAAAATGAATCGACATGAGGACTATGTAGCACATCCTTCATTGCTCTCGACCCATCGGATCAAGAGTAATGCAGAAATTAATATGGATAATCCATGACGATCCACGCATGGATATGATCCTGATCTCGTCAAACAGAAGATGTAAAAACTGGCGATGAGTACGGCAGTAGAGTTATACGATGCAAAGCCTATGAAAAAATTATACTGATGCACTGTAGAAGTCTTAATAGAAATAGGATAGCTGTTCTTGTGCAGTAATCTAACCCATACAAGTCAGAGAGCGAAAGAGAATAACAGTCACATGCATGTGTTATACAATACTCTATATGCATTTGGTAAAGAAGAGACTTAGACTGTAGACAGAATTACATACGACCTATTCACATCGACACGCACCGAGTGGATTAACAACATTTTTCAATGAGCACAATGACTCTCATTTGGACGACCAATGTCACATCCTCAAAAAATAAACATCTGATACCAGAGCATATTGGGACAGCAATATTGAACGTCGCTCCGATACCAAATGACAATGCTGCCCCATATGGTACACAAGAAATAACACACAATAATATTATATTTCTATATGTCTGCACAACATGTTTTGGCTAATATATAGCCAATATAATAGAAGAACTACTTCCTAGAAAATAGGAAGTCAACAAACAACTTACTCGTTTATAATTTTACGGGTACAACAAAACTGTATAATAATATATTGTTGAAACAATATATTATAGTAATATGAGTTGTAATACCAACTCAGTTACATCACATAATTATAAATCTAACTTTAATAATAATGTGAGCACTAATAATATGAAATCCTAACACATCATTTGCCAATTACACTGGTCTATTCTGGGAATGAAACCTGACCAACCTCTGCAATGCGAGGTGTCTTGATTATAGCATCTAGGGGTTCCTTAGCACTTTCTCCTACATGTACACCCCTTGGCGATCTATCAGATTGAGGTGCGTTTGTAAATTGTATACCAGAGGTATGCCAATGTTTCAAATGGGCTTTGCATGGACATTCAGTTATTGCTTGCAACAACTTGTGAGAAGTGCATCATGAACATGTCAAGAAAACACGTAAGTTGCACGAGCATGTCATATCCCTCGTGATCCTCAATTGGCAAGTACACTAGCCCCTCCTTACATGGTATCAGAGCGGATAAAATATGGATACAGAAATGACACGAGTCTTACGATGTTGATCATATGTTGAATCTAGGCCATTCCGGCATGATATTCAAATTCTGAGGTGTGATGAGCCATGCTTTGAGGTCATCTCAGATCCATGTGTCACATTTTGAAGATTTGATTCGGTTGGACCTGTGATGACCTTGAAAAAGATGTTAGGAAGTGAGATTAGTGGCTTGCATTTTTTGAGGTAAAACAATGTCACAAACTGTTGCATTTGGTTGTTATTACTAAGTGAATTATTCGCATTCCAAGATCCGGAATATTATGTGATCTGTGTATACACTTTTGCAACAAATTAAGCTTTGTTTGATTGCCTCATATTCCTTGCATTGGACTAATGCATGAATCGCACCTCTACAAGACAAGACTAACTTTGTCATATCAAACTCTACAACAACTTATTGAAGCACGTACCGCCATTTTGCTCATGTCATCCACACTCAAAACTACATCATCGTTACACATCACTTATCACTACATCTATTGGACGCACTTGGTTCATTTATTTACCTACATCCTGCTCGTCAACACCTTGGATGTTATGCATTACTGATAGACGTTTATTAGTTGCTTAGTGACATGGACATTATGCTATGCATATTCCTTGGATAGCATGTTGTTAGACAATATGGACATTATGATTATCAGTGTGTTTGTGACTCTTATTATGGATTATATGGATTCCTAACGGACATTGATCCCATATGTGCAACTCCCATCGATGACAACCTTAATGTTATTTTGATATATGCTGACAAATCTTAGGACTCTTGGTCAGTGGTTGATCCATGTTTAGATGATCATCGGACTAACCTTTCAGTGTTGTACATTGATGCTGGATGAGCTCCTTATTAATAATACAACTGATAATAAGTGATCAACTAGTATGTTTGGGTTCGAATGCATCCTAAGTAGGTATAAGTTACGAACTAAATGTGTGAACCTGCTTCGGTTATTGTAAAAAAAAAATGAATGCTTGCAGACCTAGATGGTTATGCATAGGCGTAGGGTGACTAGAAAATGTTAATGCCCACTCATGGTAGGTTTTACCCTTAGCTCGACTTACCTGTTGATGCTTTACTGGTTATTTTCCAATCAAGCAGTTCACCCCTCGGTTTGGTAAATTAATTAATGGGAAACCTAGGGGGATTTACTTGTGGGACAACTAGAGCAGCATTAAAAAAAAGATGTGCATGGGTGGGTTTCCATTGATTTGCTTAAGGGGAATTAAGGTTGAATAAAGTCAACCACTCCTGTAGCTAATTACATTAAAGGGGTGTCGTGGGTATTATATGCCTTTCAGGAAATAAATTGAAGGTTAAACTTAGCAAATAATATTAATTTTTTAATGTGAAAAAAACATTATTTCATGGCATTGAAACTAACTTAGGCTTAAAGTTAGAGAATATTTTAAATAAAATCCTTGATTTTAAATTGTTATAAACTTAAGGAGGGAAAATAGACTGAGATTGGCATTTAAGGATAATCCCTAACTCACATTAAATTAACAAACCCTACCTAAAATTTGATGCCATTTCCAATGAGTACCCACATGACACCCTTTGCACCCATTTTGGGAACTTTTTAATCAGTTTGCAATGCTTATTGGCATTTTCCATCAGTTGCGGGACTCGTATTTATGCTATAAATTTTGACTCACTGCTCGTTTTTAGCACTTCTTTGGTCAAATTTTTCATGATTTCTCACACTTTATGTGATGGGATTGTCATTTTTGTAAATGCACTACTTTATAAAGTGCCGCATTCTGAGGGGGTTAACTAGTACTCTTGGGTTTTTACACACAGAAGCATTATCGGTCGAGTCCGATGTCTTGCTTTTGTGCACCTTGCACTTTTTGATTCCACATCATGGAGGGTGCTCTTTCTAGACTTGAGCATCGTAGGATCACTTTACAGCCTCCGCCACTTCTTACTAAGAGAGGGAACTATTCAGTTTGGTGCTTCCATGGAATGTTACTTCACTCACAAGGGTCTTTCACCCTTCTTACTTGGGCCAGTTCCTGCACCCACTGATCATCGTCATCTGGAATACTTTCTTGACACTTTCGACCATGCCTTTGGTCACATGATGATGCATGTCTCTCAGATCTCTTTGGTTTAGCATGGCAGACTCAGATCCACCCTACCATGTCTGGAGCATTCTTCAGTCCCTCTATGGAGACCCTTCACATATTGCCACCTTTGTTACTGCTACTGATTAAGTTGTCTCCTCTATTTTTTTATGTGATGACAGTTCCACTGACAAAGAATCTCTTGGTTCTACTTCTGATGATGAGGATTGTGCACCCAGTTTTGATGTTGAGAGTACTATAGAGGACTCTTCTCCTCCTCTCACTATTCCAGAGAGTGTTGACACATCCCACATCTCATCATATATCAAGCAATATCCTATTCAGTCTTATACATTCGTCACACCCACCTCCTTTCCACTTCCAGTGTGCGAGGCCCCTTCCACTCCTCTACCTTCATTGGATGACTCATACCTATCTAACATCGCTCTTCTATTTGTTGAGCCCCCTCATTGATATGAGTATCTACCTGACCTTTATCGTCTTTTCACAGAGTCCACTTTTGATGCTCTACAGGTTCATCATCCATCTACAGGTATTTCAGAGGAGTTCATCATCTCTATTTTTGGGAGTGCCCCTTCCAGGACTCTTACCACTTCCACTTTTCCGGAGACCTTCATTGATCCACCCTTGCTTGTGGATCCATTTTCTGTTGTGGGGGATGTTTTTTTTCCTTCACATCAGTTAGACATCCTTTCTGCGGGTGTTCACTCTTCATACTCTGATAGTTATACACTCATGACATTACCTTCGGTTCCTTCACACTCACTTGCTAGACCTATGTCACACTTTCATGGACCAGACTCAGAGTTCTTCGTGTTGCTGCCTTCGTTTTCCTTCATGAAGTGGGAAGACTTCCAGCACATCATTTCTGTCCTTCCTAAGGGTAGGCACACAGTTCAGTGTGCAGGTGGCTCTTCTTCATTCCAAAGGCAGAGGATCTCATCATCGACATTCTTTTGGGAGACCTCCTAGAGCTTCATTCCAAAGTTCAAATCCGTCCATGGTATCTTCTGCATTTCTCTCATCTCCCTCTTCTTCTCTCTTCTTCTTCTTTCTGAGAGATTGCCTCTTTGTACATGGATACCTTTTCAGGCTCGTCTATAGCTGGGACCCATCTTTGGCATCTTTCTTAGATTAGAGAGTGTTTTGTTCTCTTGTGGTGGATGTTTTTCCCACTGAGTTTTCCTTCACTACTTGGGACTTCTTCTTGTACGTGGGTACCTCATCAGGCTTTGTGTCGGGACCCATTTCTCGTTTCTGACTTGCCGACCTCATCCTAAGTTATGATGAAGGGGGGTGTTGGTGTGTATTATTTTCCACATCATTAGGTGAGTGGTGAGATCATAGGTCCACGTGTCATTTAGGGGTCATCATGAGATTCTCTTACACATCAGTGCGTCATATGCGTCATTGAGAGTTACACTTCTATTCTGGGAATGTAACTCCCCCTCTCCACTCGAGTTATCATGATTGCAGCATTGGGGGTGACTCAGCACCTCCTATATGTACACCCCTTTGGATCTATGAGATAGAAGAGAGTTTTGTGGCTTATCGAGGTTCTGTCCCATTTTTCAAATCTTTGCATGCACATTCGGTTGATGCTCACTCCTCCCAAGATCTCTTCACACTGTCATTCACACATATGTTGATGTGCACATCGTCCCTCATGATCCTCATCTTGTGGGTTTTTGTACCCTCTTACAACGACCACCTAATTTTGATACCCTGGTTAGCAACGTGTAAGGTTGTGGTAGAAACCATGATTGATGGTCAAATTTGTAACATCAACTTAGTAAATCAAAAGGTGGAGTTTAATTGCTTCACAACAACAATCTTCCTAAAATATCCAGTTATTTAATCATATCTAAAGGTTGAATATTCCTATTATATTGTAAATGAAGAACTAATTTAGGATTAAAATTATAATTTATGAAGGTATAGGAGACCAATTCACTGGAAGTAGATGAGTTGGTCTTAAGATTTCCTCACCCTTCTGATCGACTTGATCATGAAAGTTAAATTTGCTAACCCCACGCGACTTTCCTTCCTTGATTTATTAAAAAAAATTGATACGTCATTTTTGTAATTATAAAGGAATTTCACATGTCCTCTGACCAACAATTACCATTCTTTAAGCACCATGGATTTCTACTCCTTGTTCCCAAGCTCCCCATTTCATGATACAACTAAGATCCCGATAAAAGAGTGAACTTTTAGGGATATTTTCAAAGGAAGGTAATTTTGGGAGGACCTCACATACTCTCAAAAAGCTATTATTTCATAAACATCAAGGGAAAGTAAACAAAGACATTGGAACTTTTACTTTTCAAGTCCATGACCTTACAAGTCGAAGTTTCAAGGTACCTTTTCGGTACTTAGACCATTTTACACAAGGGACACTTGTTTCCCAAGTCCTTATTTCCCACGTGAGGTTAAGAGATAAATATTCATAGAGGAATATTGGGGTTTCCAAAGGATATTTCCAAGGTGTTAAAAAAAATTCCACTCCCCCAATTTATAGATTCTGGTCACCCATATGACCCCATGTTGTGTCTAGCCCCTTTGACTGGTTTGACCTGCTCTCCCAACTACTCCTGCATGTGCACACTTTCAAAAGTGAGGCTAGGGAAGAATTTTCAATACACCTTTTATCCTTTCAAAAGGGGAAACTCCTAAAAATCCCCACCCTCTTTTTTCTTCTTGGTTCCAACATAACCATTTTCCGGCCCCCCAGGTGCTTCCCCTTTTGAGCCCCCTTGAACTTGCTTTAGATTCATAAATCAATCACCCATCCACTTGTCATATAGGGAAAGGAATATTTTATGTCCCTATTTTACCTTTGTAAAGGGACATGAGGTGACCCAAAAATGGACCCCACCCTTTCCCTTCACATTTCTATTATATAAATTCGTTTACCAAGTTCCTTGACTAGCCATTTTTTCATTCTCATCCCCCATATAACTCCACATCATTGCCGAATGTATCCAATTTACTACTAAATTTCTACAAATTTTTGCATCTTCAAAAAACATATTGGTTCATGCCTCATGATCTAAAAATAAATGTTTGTAATTACAAGAAAAATGGATTTCACAGAAGAGCAAAAATGTAAATCTTCCAAAAACCCTTGTTAAGGAGATCCGATCATATCTCGCAAACATACTAAATGAATCAACCTCTTTTTTTTCAAACATATAGTTTCCTAGGGGCCCTTGAAATACACATCCCAAAGTTTCTTTAATGCATATATTCTTTTTTTATTAAAGAAACCCCAAGTTTCCTGCGGTAAAAATTATACCGTTTTAAAATTTTCTTATCTAACATTTGGTTTGAGTTAGAAAATCTACTGGAAAACTATAGAGAAAAAACCCATATCGGGAAATGTTAGTTTCATCACAAACCTTAGGCCCATAAATTTACCCACTTTCCAAAAATAGTAAGCCTTCCTACATATATACTTATATTTTTGGTAAGTCATCACTAGAAGCAATTTTTGACAAAGATAATGTACACCAAGGAAATCCATGAATAAGATAATGGTTGATAGTGCCGAAAAGTGATGAAAATTTCCACTTACTAAAAATAGTAAGTTCCCTTGTTTAGACACTTTCCATTATTAGTAAGTCCATCCCTAGAAGAGAATCTTCTCAGACTTAGGAAAGTATACACAGGATCTGAAAGGCCTCCTTCACTTGTTCAGAGAAAAAGGTGAAATGTGACACTTACTAAAAATAGTAAGTTAGCTTTTTCCAGAGATAGAAGTTCTCTAGGAAGCATGAAGTTCAAGTTCACATATTGTCCCATTTCCCATTCATGTGTGCAATCAAAAGATCAAAAGAGTGGTGGGTTTTTCATGGTTTGAGGTGATTGTTTCATATTGCAAAAGGGGTATTCTTCAGTGTTCAAATGCATCATCTCAGGAGAAATTTATGTCATTCAAACATGGTAGTGTTACAAAGAGTCATGGAAGGATTGGTTTTAAGCTTCAATCTCTTCAGAGGGGATCATTCATGAGCGACGCTCATGGTCACCAAAGGAATCATTCAACAATGTTTTTAAACACTTAGTTTGTGGTGTGCATTAGTCATCAAGGAGGTTTCTCATGGTGTAAAGCATTCAATTGTTCATATTTCACTACATTGGAGAATTTCATCAAATCATCTGGCAAGGATTAGTGGACTTCATCAGAGGTGGATTCTTCTTCATCGGCATAGTTTTCTCAAGTCTCTCTCTCTTTTTCTCTCTTTCTTCTTGCCCCCACTCTTTCTCTCTCCTCATGTTCTAATTCTTCGTTGAGGTTGCACTTTTTCATAATTCCTTTAATGTAATTAAAAAGTGACTTTAGGATTATAATGTAATAAGTCACCTTTATTTTATAAAAAGGGACTTAATATTTTCCTAAGTCATAAGTTGTGAAAAGGCATGTGAAAGGTCATTGGGGGGTAGACAAAGAGTCATTTTCAAGTTCTATAAATTGTAAAGGAAATATCCCCTTTCCAAAGGGTTGTCATTTTTGTAAGCTCATGAGAGAGTGATCTTGTGAAGGAGAAAAGAGATAGCTAATTTTCTTCCACTTCCCATTTCATACATTCTTCCCACTCTTGCATGTACAATTTTTCTCAAGCTTCAATAAAAGAGGAGTTTCTATGCCTTTTTTGACTAGGAGGTTTAATTGAGACTTTGTGTTTATTGAATCTTATCTGGTCTTGTTGCAAATGGATTAATTATTTCTTCTTAAATTACGTGTGTTGAAGTTTTTGGTTAATGGGTGTGGGACTCTGATTTTCTACCCACAACATTAATCCCTCTCCCTTTTTCTCACTCCCTTTCCCATTCTCTTGCAAATTCCTCTCTAGAAAGAATTGCTAGCTTTTTCCACAGGGTCAGTGGAGTGCCCCTGTTGGATCCCTGGTCTGTAAGGCCACCACAAAAAAATTAACTTTTTCATGTGCATGTAAACATGGAGCTGCACCATTCAAGTAGAGGGACTTAGATTCCCAGAGCATTGGCAAGAAATCCAAAAAATTTTTCTACCCAAAAATTTTTCTCACCAACAATTTTTGGCGCCCACCATGGGGCAGACTTGGCAGCATCTACACCCAAAATATGATCACAAGATCCAAAAATCCAAAAAAAATAAATATTCCAAAAATGCAAAAAAAATGAAAAATTAAAAAAAAAAAGAATTGATGGAAATCCATTTCCTAAAAGACACACTGTCAGTTCCTGTAAGTGACCTTTCATATTCCACAGTGTCTTTTCATATTCCTATTGCAATATTTCTTAAAAAATGGCTGAAGGAAGATATACCAGGTTGAATAGGTTGAGAGGGAGTTGTTGATTCCCACTTTTGAGGCTTTGCAAAATCAGCAAGAATGAATCAGAGATAATCCCTACTATTTTTCTCAAGCCTCATCCCCATCCGGGTCTTCAAGTAGTTCACCTGATAATCCCATTCAAACTCCTGTTGATACTCCCCCTACAAATTCTCCCATCTTTCAACCACCATTGAACATTGAGTTCCTGAGTGAAGAAGAATGAGAACCAGAAGAAGGATTTGAAGAAGAATTTGTAGAAGCAAGAGCCAAAGTGGAAACAGAAACAACAATGGTAGATGAAGTAGAAATACCTCAACCCATTGTTCCATGGGGAAGAAATACAGGTCCACTTGCTCTCACACCCCCTCTTCACAATCTACCAACAGGTTCCCACAAGAAATTTCCAAAGTTCAAAGGTGATGGCACAAAATTCCTGAAGAACACATCACCACCTTCACCACATCATGTGGGATTCTTGGAGTTGAACATGAAGACGTTGTTGTAAGGTTGTTCATGGAATATCTCCAAGAAAAAGTAGCAAAATGGTTCTACCTCCTACCCACTAGATCAATCACTTGTTGGAAGACATCAAAACCAATTTCAGGAAATATTCAAATCTACTGAGGACTGTCAAGATCTCCTTGTTCAATTGGTACAAATAAAGAAAGAGGAAAAGGAAACTATGAGAGACTTTGTGGCCCATTTCATCAGTTTTCCATAGGATACCAAAAGATGATTCACCATCTAAAAACAATGTCAAAATATTCTTCATTAATGCTCAATCACCGAGGTAGGATTCTTCCTACGAAGGGTTCAACCAAGGAATCTAGCAGAAGCACAAAGGATGGCCATTGAAGTTGATGATGATCTCATCCTATCTGGAAAGATCAAGAACCCTTCAAAGGGTAAGGCTCACATCCTGGAGATGAGAGAATGGATCCATTCTTACAGAAATTGGAAAATGAAATGGCATCATTGAAGAGGGAAATTTTTAACAAGTATCTCCTCAAAGAAATAATAAAAATCAGATTGCAGGAGCACCCCAAAGGCTTTCCTTGAGGCCCTCCCTATCAATGCAAGTGGTATAATTCAAGAAGGATGAAGAAGGACTCGAACAAGAAAGTGAAGGTGGTAATTTCCTAGAGATAGAAGAAGTGGGTGGTGACACTCAAAATGGCCTCATTGAATATCACTCAGGGAGTGAAGATGATGATGGTGAAGAGGCACTAATTTTCTCATGTGTTGTGTTTACTCATTCCCAGTCTCAAAAGGGAACATCTCCCTCCACTGTTGCAAAGAAAAATAAGATTGAAGATCCTCTGTGGCGACTCTGCAAAACAAAATAATCAGTCAAGGATCTCCACTCCCACCTTACATGGAGTCTACATTGGAGAAACCTGATCCTGTGACAAGTTGGAGGTCACCCATTATTCCAAGTAAGTCTTCCAATGCTTCCTTCCAATTCTAAATCTAAATCTACTCCTGCAAAATCTAGTTCTTCAAAAGTTCCTAGTGTACCTTTCAAAATACCCTCCATTCCCCAAACATCTACCCCTGCTTCCAAACCTATCCCAACTCCAAAATTAGTCCCTTCATCCCCCTTTTCTGCATCTTATCCTTTTGACATCATAGAACATGTAAACAAAACCAAAGTGTAGATTACCAAACCAAATATTTGTGGACTCACCCTGAACAATTTGAGATATTTTTCTAATATATCAAGAGTTGGTAGTTCAAAACCCACTACTTGACCCCTAGTTCTAAAGGACTACTACCAAACCCACCTACACCTCCATCATAGAACATGTTTTCTCTGAGTGCATCAAAGATCGATAAGGTCGACCCTTTCTATGTCTCCCTCCTCATTGGAGAATATGTATTGAATAATTGCATAATAGATTTAGGTGCCTCTGACAATGTAATTCCTGTGAAGGTCACCAAATATCTCAAACTCACCATGACTCCACCCAGTGGCTCTTGTTACTCCATGGAGTCAAAGGAAGTCCCACTTGTAGGGAATATCAAAGATGCACAAGTGGATCTTGCTAAATTTCTAGATAAAAATATGTCGATGACTATTTTGGTAGTAGACATCCTAGAAAATTTTGGAATGTTGTTAGGTCAAAGCTTCTGTCCAAGACTTGGGAGGGAAAATTTAGATGAATTGGTCTTTCACAACCATACCAGTCAAAGGAGATATGGAGAAGTTTCTTCCTGTGAAGAAGATGAGATATATGGTGTGAAATTCAAGGAAGCCTAGGAGCCAACATCTTATATCAAGATAGCAGGAGGATGAATCATTTTGTAACAACTGAAGAGGAGGATGAGATCCCAATCTTGATAGGACCAAAAATTCCTTCCCAAAGGAATATTGATCTAGAGGAAGTCATTGAGGAATTTTGAGTTGCAAGAGGATAGACCCCAAATTGCTAGATGATGATGCAAGCCAATGAAGAAGAGGAAATGGTTCTTGATGAATTTCAAGTGGAGAAACCAGCTTACATGCCTACCCATGATGAGGAGATATGTTCTCATTCCCATTCAAAGATGAATATTCCCTTGATCATGCATTCCATGAAGAAGAAACAAAGCCAATTTTTGATGAGCCCTCAAATGGTTTGAAAGAAAAATCTGTGCAAGATCTCCTAAGAGCTGCTGAAGAAATAGAATACCCTATGAGCTCAATCTTGAACTCTTGATGCAAGCTATGGATATGCAAGACAAGCAAGAATCCAATTCAGAATCCTCAATCAATTTGGAGGTCGGTCGTGATGAAGTAAAGCAAGGTGAAGAATCTGAGGTCCCTCATGAACCAATGAGTGACGAATGTGTTGATGAATTTGAAGTGTTTTCCTTTCCATTTGAAGGAGAGGATTCCCTATGGGATGAAAAATTGAGACTCAAGTATTTTAAACCCCAAATTTGGGGATCCCCTCATAAAAAGAAAAAAAATGTAATGAGCCTCAGGATAATGAAGACAATTCCTTCCAATGGTTTCCTTGAAGTCTAGAATGAAGATTCTTTGAACAAAGGTAAAGGTGAGCTTTGGGTAATTTCAAAGAAGGATTCAGTTCAAGAAAATTTGGAAGTAACGGTAAACATGGGAGATCTCAAGATAAGTCTTGACCTCTTGGCTTAAGCTATGGTCATGCAAGATAGGTATGAGGTTGTGCTTGACTCTTCACTCAACTTCCAAATACCTCATAATGAGATGGAACAAAAGGATGAATTCAAGGACTCTTGCAAAAAATATGTGAATGAGACATAAATGGGTGGAATGAGAAAACTCAAGATATTCAAGCTATTTGAACAAAAATCAGCCATGGGGAAATAATGAGATGTTAAATGAGAATCAACAATGTGGATGAACATGGAAGACAATTGGCATTCCGAAACTAATTTCAAAGAGAAAAAAGCAATGGAATCTCTAAGTGAAGGCCCAAGCATCAAGAAGATCATGTAGGCTCACTCCTACAAAGTACACAGAAAGTTATGAAAGCATCTGGATTTCATAAGTAGTTGAGGAGAGGGGGCTACTTCATGGAACCAGTCAATGGCTTTGCGGATCATCATCACTCAGTGTTACCCACTCAGGGGTAACCTCTGAGGAAAAAAGTTCTTCAGTGAAAGAGGGTTTTCCCCCACATTGTACCATAGGTGATTTTTAGGTATGTGTTTCCCTTTTCCTGTTGTGTGTGTTCTTTCCTTTCTTGTGTGTTGTGTTTTCCTTTTGTGCATGTGTGTGTACTCCTTCTAGCTATCTTTTTGAGTGACTCTTTATAGCCCAATGGATAAGGCATTGGTCTAAAATTGAGATTTTGGGATTTCTCACATCATGTCCTCATTGAGCTTGATCCATAATGTGTCCCCAAGCTAGAGCCAACTTGTTGTCCTATGTTTTTTGCATGGAAAAATTCACCCAAAAACAGGACAACTATACCCTAGTGTCAAAATTTCATGTCATACCTTCCCAGACACCCCCAGATCAACCTATCCCTAGTGTTCAAGTCTAGTTATTTCCTTCCAAGATTCCATATTTGATGTCATCAGTCTCCCCTAGGTGATTTAGGAACAAGCAAAATCATTCAAGTATGTTGGAGCAATGGTTTTCAAAACAAGTTTTCAAGCAAACTTAGAAAGGGCTTTCATCATCCTTTCTAAGCCAAGTGCATCATCATCAAAGTGGAAAATGGGATCATTTTCATCATGGAGGTGTATTTAAGATCTAGAAATCATTTTGAACTAATTTAGGAAAATATGGAAAGATTCAGAGGTTTAGGAGCCAATTCACTGAAAGTTGGGTTTTTGAGGCCTAAGGAGCTTACACCAAAAAAGTACACCTGATCTTCAAGGAAGGATTAAGAGCTCTTAAAATGAGTTATGGTCCAAAAAATATATCATTGGAAATATATTTTAGTCCCCCACATGGTGGAAAAAATAGATCATCTTCAAGCACCATGCATTTTTCAAGGCCATCTCATTCTTTCATGCACAACGGGATATCCAGAGAAAAAAGGATATTTTTAGAGTTTTCAGTCAAATAAGTCTTGGGAACCTCACATTATTCTCAAAAATTTCTATTTTCATGAAAAATCATATAAGGAAGCACCCAAAAACTCATCCGGGAGCTCAAGTTATGACCTTCACAAGTCATCTCTCAAGGTACGCTCTTCGGTACTTAGCCATTTTCACACCTGGACACATGTCAAGCTGAGGTTAAGGCATAATTTCATGTCCCCTATTGTACCTTACCAAAGGGAAATGAGGTGCAAAAAAATTTTCCCTCCCCCATTTATCCTTTTGGTCACCCATATGACCTGAGTGCTCACCTTTTAGCCCCTTTGACCAGTTTGACTTGCTCTCCCAACTACTCCGCATGCATGCCACTTGTCACTGTGAGGCTAGGGAAATTTTTTTATAACCTTTTTCACCTTTACAAAGGGAAAATAGGGACATTAAAATTCACCCCACCCCCTTTTTTCCTTCATGGTTCCTCATACAACCATTTTCCGGCCCCCAGGTGTTTGTTTTAGCCCCCTCCTCTACTTGCTCAACGAATAATCACCTCGCCACTTGTCATGCTAAGGTTAAGGAAAAATTTTTATGTCCCTATTTTCACCTTTTCAAAGGGACATGAGGTGAAAAAAAATTCACCCCACCCTTTCCCTTCAATTTCAAGCTATAAAAACCAAGGGACTTAGCCATTTTTTGCATTCTCATCCCACACATCCTCCACATGCTGCTGGAATGTTGCCGGAATTTTTCTCAGATATTTATTCCTCCAACATTTTTTGCATCCTAAACAATATTTTTCATGCTCCATGATCTAAAGAAATAAAAACACAAAAAAATGGATTCACGTAAGAATGAAGAAAAAAACCAAAAATCTCTCGCCAGAAACCCTCAAAGTCCAGAAAGGAGATTTCGATCATATCTCACAAACCAATAAATGAATCAAGGTGCCATTTTTTAAAAACATATAGTTTTCATAGGACCATTTAATATCCAAAGTGAAAATTTCTTAAATGCATGGGCCAAATTTTTTGCAGCAAAGAAACCCCAAGTTTCTTGCGGTAAAAATTTATAATTTTAAAATCTCTCAATCCAACAACCGGTTTGAATTTGAAATTCTGGAAGAGCACTGTAGAGAAAAAACCCATATCAGAAAGTTAGTTTCATCACAAACTAAGGCCCAAAAACCCACTTTCCAAAAATAGTAAGCCTTCCTACACGAGCACTTGCTATTTTTGGTAAGTCATCACCAGAAGCAATTATGACAAAGACAGTGTGCACCAAGGACATCCAGAGGTTCAGATTGATTGATCAGTGTCTGAAAGTGGTAAAAATTGCCACTTACTAAAAATAGTAAGTGTCTTGTTTGGACACTTTCCATTATTAGTAAGTCATCACATAAGAGAAATCTAGGTAGGAGCAGTATACACATGGGTAATCTGGAAAGCTAACTTCATTAGTGGGAACAAAAAGGGTGGAAATTTCCACTTACTAAAAATAGTAACCCCCTTTTCCATATATTGTAGTAAGTATCTAGGAAGAAATAAGTTCAAGTTCACAGATTGTCCTAGTTTCCCATTCATGTCTGCAATCAGAACATCAAAAGAGTGGTGGTTTTTCATGGTTTGAGGTGATTGTTTCATATTTTGGAAGGAATTCTTCAGTGTCATCCAAATGGTGTCACCATCAATTTGTGTCATTTCAGAACATGGAAGTTCTTGCAGTGTGTCATAGAGGATTTATTTTCAAAGCTTCAATCTCTTCAGAGGGGATCATCATGAGTGAAACTTGTAGTCACCAAAGGAATCATTCAAAAATGTTTTTAAACACTTAGTTCATGGTGTCCATAAGTCATCCAAAGGAGATTTCCATGGGGTAAAGCATTCAAGGTTATAGTTCACCACGTTGGAGAATTTCATCGGATCATCTGACAAGGATCAGTGGACTTCATCATAGAGTTGGATTCTTCATCGACACAATTTTTCTCTCTCTCTCTCTCTCTCTCTCTTCTCTTCTCTTCTCTTCCCTTCTTTTTCTCTCCTTATCACGTTCTAATTCTTCGTTGAGGTTGACTTTTTCATAATGCCTTTATTTTAATTAAAAAGTGACTTTATAATTGTAATGTAATAAGTCACCTTTATTTTATAAAAAGGGACTTAATATTTTCCTAAGAATCAAAAGTATTAAGTTGTGCAAAGGAATGTGAAAGGTCATTAGGGGGTAGGTGAAGAGTCATTTCTCTTTCTATAAATTGTAAAGGCATCCCATTTTCCAAGGGGGTGTCATTTTTGTAAGCTCATGAGAGAGTGATCTTGTGAAGGAGCAAAGAGATAGCTAATTTTCTTCCACTTCCCATTTCATATATTCTTCCCACTCTTGCATGTACAATTTTTCTCAAGCTTTAATAAAAGAGAAGGAGTTTTTACCTTTTTGACTAGGAGGGTTAATTGAGACTTTGTGTTCATTGAATCTTATTTGGTCTTGTTACAAATGGCTTAATTGTTTCTTCTTAAATCTACGTGTGTTGAAGTTTTTCCGTTAATGTGTGTGGGACTCTGATTTTCTACCCAACAACATTAATCCCTCTCCCTTTACACATGTAAACATGGAGCTGCACCGTTCAAGAGAGGGACTTAGATTCATAAATCGTTGGCATGAAATCCATAAACTTTTCTACCCAAAAAATTTTCTAGCCAATAAAACACACAATTCCATGGGCCTTCCTTTCAACATTGTTGAGAAGATGAAAAAAAAAATGTTAATGTGACAATGTGGTATGCTCTCACTATTCCATCATAAAGAGATATCTTACAGAAAACTCTTAATCATCTTCCTCAAGTTAATTCAATTGTTCAAAAGACTCGTGCTACTTTCAATCTGTGCCAAGCAAAGGAAGATCAAGTAAGCAAAGTGTTCAAGACCTTGCCCTTTTATGTCCTTAATTGTGGGAAAACATTTGGTTTATAATTGTATGATTGATTTAGGGGCTAGTACTTCTATAATGCCCAAAACTATTGTTGATATCCTAGGTCTTAAGTACATCCATGTTTCTAAAGGTGTTTTGTAACTTGGTGGCTCAATCGTTAGCACCTTAGGAGTGATAAAAGATCTTGATTTAACCATTTATGCTTCTCCCCATCTAACTATAGCTACTTGTCTTCATATTGGTCTCATATGCACCTAAGAACTAGATATGGTAAAATATCTACCATACAAGATGGTCCTATATTTTATTATCATGTTGAATCTTATGATCCCATTCCTCTTTAATCAAATTTCCCAATACAAGAAGACCATAAACAAGAGTTATTTTCAGAAGAGAAGCTTATTCCTCTTTCCATACTTTTATTAGATGAATGGGCCAAGGAACACTACGAATTTGACCCTTATGACACACCTTTAGAAATTGGACGTAGAACCTATTGCATTCTTGAAGAAGTTTCTACTTTACCCAAACCACTCAAGCAAGAGAAGCATAGTGCTTTTGTATTATGGATAATGTTCTTTGATGGTTCTATAAGCAGAAATGGAGTTAGGGAAAGTGTTGTACCAATTTCTCCAATAAATGAGAAATTGTTCTTTTCTCATAGATTGTAGTTTACATGTTCTAACAATGTAGCAAAGTATGAAGCATTGGTGCATGGTCTTCTAATTGTTGAGAAGAGATAGATCAAAATATTGTGAATCCTTTGAGACATTGAATTGGTTTTCCACCAAGTTATAGGGAAGTGGTCCAAAAATAATAAGGTTTTAAAAGCTTATAAACATAAGGTTTGGGATATTTTGGATATTTTTAATTCTATTGATCTACAATTGGTGCCTATAAAATTTAAGAAAGAAGCAAATCAAATGACAACTCTTGGTTCACAATTCTCACCAGCTTAGGACTTCATCCAAGTTACAACAACATATCAAGTTTGTAGTCATACCATTAATTCCATATGAAGAAACTAATTGAAAATTATTTGATAGCGATGAGAAAATTATTCATTTCATCCATAATAAAGTTGAAGTTTCCTCAAAAAATTAATATGATTTGTATGAAAGCTATAGTGATCAAGTTACTCATCTGAATACAAATAAATTTGCAAAAGGATTGGTCACTTTAGAGCATATTTTTAGTCCTAATGACAAATTCAGAGGATAATAGAAAAATATAACAGCAAGGAAAGAAGAATTTCAATCAATTACTATTACATAAGGCAATGAGTTATTGCTTGGAAAGGTATGTGATGAGAATGAGAAGCAAGATTTAATCTCCTTTTCTAAAAGGTTCAATGATTTATTCTCATGGGATTATGAGGACCTTCATGAGTTTGATCCAAAAATTGTACAACATTTCATTGATCTTGATCCTAATGTAAAACCAATTAGGAAAAATTAAAGGTCAGTTAATCCAAAAATAGAGCCCCTCATGAGGAAGGAATTATCCAAACTCATTGATGCAAAAAAAAAATCCTATCAAAAAATCTACATTGGTGGTAAATCTTATTTTGGTGAGGAAGAAGAATGGATAAATCAAACTTTGTGAAGATTTTATATATTTGAACAAAGTTTCCCTAAAGGATCACTATCCTCTACCTTCTATGGAACAAATTCTACAAATTGTGATAGGAGCTTAAAGGTCTTCCATGCTTGATGGTTATTTAGGGTTCAATTAGATTAAAGTCAGGGAAGAGGATCAGTTCAAGACTACATTTACAACCAAGTGGGGAACATATGCTTATCAAAAAATGCCTTTTGGTTTATCAAATCTAGGTGCTACATTCCAAAGAGAAATGGGCATTGCTTTTCAAGGTATATCAATAAATTCATCCTTATCTATCTAGATGATATTACCATTTTCTTAAATCAAGTTAAAGATCATATCAGTCATATTGAGAATATCTTTTATATATATATGTAATATGGGGTGTCTCTTAACCCCAAGAAGTGTAACTTTTCAGTTCCTAGGAGCAAACTCTTATGGCATATTGTTTCAAAGGATAGCATTACCATTGACCCAAAATGAATCTCATCCATCCTCTCTCTTTTCTTTCTAACTCACAAGAAAGCATTGCAATCATTCCTCAGAAATATTAACTTTGTGAGGATATTCATTCCTAATTTTGTAGGATTGGTTAGGCCTATCATTATAATGCTTTAAAAGAATTCAGTTTTCAAATAGATAGCCAAAAGGAAGGAAATATTTTCCAAGATTAAAATAAATTTCTCAAGATCCTACACTTCTCAATCCTAACTATGCTAAATATTTTATCTTATATGCATATGGATTTGAATCTAGTATCGCTTTTGTTTTGATGCAGCAAAATGATCAAGGATTGGAACAACTAGTGGCTTTCTCCAATCAAATGCTGAAGGATTATGAATTGAGATACAATCACATTGACAAGAATGTCTTTTCTATTATGAGGGATATAAATAAATTCAATAGTATGATTACCACTAATCATATCAAAGTTTTAGTCTTGCATTATAGTGTGAGATACTTTATTATGGGAGTAGAAATCAATGAGAAAAGAGCTAGATGGGTGACCAAAATCATGTAGTATGATGTAACTATCAAGGCCAAAAATTTGGTAAGGGGTAGAGAAATTTTTGATCAGCTATCTTTGGATGCTCAAAATGACCAAGAAACCTCCTTCATGAATGAGTAATCTCCACATAACACTAAAATTCAGTAGGATGAAGGAAATGTAGTTAATAATCACATATATATTGGTGATATGACCACCTTTTTATCTACTGGTGCATATCCTCTTAGCCTGAACAAGAAAAAAATGAGACATCTGAGGCTGTAGTCCATTCATTATGCATTAATCAATGGGATTTTATTCGAAAGAAACATTGATGGAGTACTATTAAGATACATTGAAAGTGAACAAGTAGAAAAGGTTTTAGTAGAATTCCATGATGGTTTCTCTGGTGGAAATTTATCTTTTGACAAATTTTTCACTTGTGCAAAAATGGGCAACTCGAAACTTCGACGTTACGATAAAAATTCTTAGGTGAGGTATACCTAAGTTAAGGAAGTTAGTATGTTATTTGTTACTGCTGAATAAATCACAAGATTGGATGAAATCTGTAGTTATGTGTGTTGTCTCAAAAAATAACAGATCACATAGTCTGCAAGTTCATGCCATCTTCAGCAAAAGAACACAAATCCCTGAAGGACAACTGTGTTGTCTTGATGAAGATGAAAAATTGCAAATTAGGTGAAGTGCTGAGTTTTGAAGCAGAAAATAGAAATGTAGATTATACAAAATTAGATTTCATTACTAAATGTTATAGGTTCATATTAATGTCCTTTCCTTCATGATTAAAACATTCAATTATGTTACTGAGTTGTTTATTTCATCATACAATACATACAGAAAAGTAGAATGCACAAGAAATACACAACTCGTTTTCAGAATTTAATGTTTTATTCACAAGGAGATTCAAATGTTTCCCACACAAGCCATGGGATGTAACTGAAAAGTAAATTACAACTACTAAAAATAAATATACACATGCATGAAAGAGAAAGCAAAGAAGTATGAGTGAACCCATCATTGCCTTGAGGTTTCTGTTCTTCGATTGCATCATCTTCATCTCCATCTTTTGTTTATTTTTCATCTTCATTGTAGAAGCCATTGTACCTGAAAAGAAGAAAATTTAGCTGCCAGTTACGAGCTCAGGGATTAATTCATGTTCCTACACTATCCTACTTCATGCATATGAATCTTCTCCTAGCAAGATATGTATTCTACTTGAAGGGAAAACTGCATGCATGCTTTTCACTTAAAAAGAAGAAAACATGGACATAAGAGAGGCCAAAAAGCCTAATTATTTTCTAAATGTTTTCCTGAGTGTGCAAGTACAGTTGCAACATAAAGGGAAGAATGTAGCTCAAATTTTTAGTAACTATTCTGAATTGGAAGAAGTTACAGTGTAGAAGAGAAACTGGCAAATCAGAAAAACACTTTTCAGTTGAAGCTAAAAGGGAAGAAGCAGAATTTGAAAGCTGAAGTTAACTAGAAAAGGAAGGTTACAGTTGAAAGGAATAAAGACAAGATTCTAGGAAAATTTTGATAGGGCTTCACCATGTAAAATGGACATTTACAACTTTTCATCATACTGCTTTCAGTTACTAAATGCTCTAAAAGAGTTATTTGAATCAAATAAGTGATACAGAGAAGCAGTAGAGCATGTTATGATCAAGATAAAACAACTATGATGTCTCATTTTATTGACCAACCTAGTTTCATAATTTTATATTATTAATCAGAAGATGTGATTACTATGCTGGAAATGGATGGAAAATAGAAATTTAGGAAAAAAATTCCAGGGCTTCGCAATGAAAAATCAACTTTTAAAATTTTCCAGAATGTTAGAAATATTATTATCAAGGAAATAAAAGCATCTAAGTAAAAGAAACAAGTTACAGTATTTCAACAAAGCATCTAAATCAAGGCTTATGCCTAAAAATGGTGTTACAATAGGTGAAGAATTGTTTACAATTTCCAAAAAACCACTTACAGGATTACAAATGACCTTTTCAGAATTTGAAATAACGAAATACAAAAGAATGCAAGTTCAGACTTCCATTTTTATAGATTATCAAATTCAGAGTTTTGTTTTGCATCTAAAGTAAACAGTATTTCATACTATCAAGAACAATAAGGGAAATGTGTAGAACATCATCACCTACTCCAAGAAAATATCAAACTTAGAGTAGAAAAGATAAATTATGCATCAGATTATCATCTTCAAAATAAAAAATAAATACCCACACAAATGGCTCTCATATCCAAGTTAAAGAGTTATAGAAAAGTCAAACAGTAAGATATCAAGTCTCAAAAGGAAAGGATACAAACCTTTAGCAAGATTCCAACCCAAAAATGATTCGATTCAAGACACTATATACTCAGAAAAGTATAGAGGAATTGTTGAGTAATCAGTGTAATATGAGATCCCAAATCTAGGTATTAGATTCAAACAATACAGATGTAGTTTTGAGCAAGGTAACACTTCTTATTTTCAAAAGAACTAATATATTGCAGTCCCAAGATGATGAAAGAACCAATTTTCTGAGTTTGGAGGAGTCACAAGGAAATTGAAGTGACTATAAAGCCATCTACATCAAAAATGAGCACCCAAACAAATTTTGAGCTCAATTATATAAATCTTCAAAATCAAAATAAGAGACAAAACTCACCAGATTAACAATCGAGTTGTCAAGGGCTCAGAGAACCATCAAATCAAGGGCTACGAAAAGTCATAATAACCCAGATTTAAAGTATAATTTTCTTTTCAAAACAGGTATATCAATTCAGGCTCGTAGTAAAGGAGATGATTATAACTCAAGACTGTAATCAAAGAATCAACTCTTAGCTAAAAAACAAAGTAGTTTTCTTAATGAAGGCAGTCTTGAAATAAAATCACATATTAATACAACTTGGAGAGCTATGAAAGAACAAAAATATAGATATTCAGAGTAGCCTCTAAGGAATATATCAAGAATGCACAGGTCCGAATAAGTGGTGATGAACCCAAAATGTAGAGTAAAATTTTTCATCATAGACCCATTAATGGGTATTAAAGGAAAAATCTGAATAAGGAATACGTACTTACTATTTAAATCAAATCTAAGAAACCCTCAAATGGTCATTAAGTTTAGCAGAAAGGAGCAACCCAACATGATTTTCAAACTCAAAAATCCCCAAAAGGAACCACGAAGACATGAAATATGCAAATAAATAGTGAATTATTAGTGTTTCGAAGTCAAAGTAATAATGACAAAACAACTATTGTGCTCAGAGGTCAAGTACTTACCATCCTTACATCAAAACAGTGGATGCTAATAGGATAGAGCCCGATCAACAGAGCCAAAACGATGAAGAAATGAAAATATTTGAGCCACATGACATTACACTGCCTCAAAATAACAAGTTTTGAGCTCGACTAATCATATTTGGAGGTTACAGAATTCACAGAGATCAAATAACAACACGGTGCTGAGCTCAAAGTTCACAACAATAGTGGCCATGTCAAAAGAAAACTAACTCAAATCTCCCTCAGAAAATAGTATAGCTAAAGCCAACAAAGGAACTACAAGAATATAAATGCAACAGAGCTCAGAAGGCATAAAAATACAGAAGATATGAGCTTTAAAAGCTACAACAATGGCATCAAAAAAAATTCCAAGGGCTTCACCTACATCACAAATACCAAATGAAAGAATTATTATGGTCGAAGCCCCCCTTTAGCAAGCAAACTCAAGAGACAAGTCAACATGACTCTACCCATAGTTAAAGCATCGAAGATCTGAAAGCATCAAGGATGAAGATCGAAAGCCAAGGATAGAGCTCAAGTCTCAAAACGATTAACCACGGTTAATTCCCCACCAACCAATTTAAATGCTCAGTTTGAAACCCTAACCACAAGTGCAAGATCAATGACTCGTGATCAAAAGGAGATGAAATAAATGGCCCATAATTATCAATAATTTCAAAGCGAACTCAGCAGTGAGTTGCACATGCCAGCGACAAAACGCGGTGGAGGGGTGAGTCATTGTGGAGAAGGGGCCAGCCCATGAAATCAAACGAATAAATCATTTCATTGACTTCCAAATTCTAAAACCATAGTCCGGCTCCCAAATGATGCAAATACAACCAAATCATGTTTACAAATAATAATTGAAAAGGGTAAAATCCAAACCTTAGTAACCATGATATATGATTTTCAAATGTATAAGCCAAAAGATATACATGCATGTATTTATCAAAAGCGTGTTAGAACTATAGTATGACATGTAATGTAAAATGGTCAACCTTTTTTTATATAATACTTGCTAAGTCCACCAAATGTGGCCAAACCTGGGTAATGTGAAGGTGGTCCCCACTTTTAGGAGCTAGAGTTGATTTATAGAGTGTCACTCATGCGAACATCAAAAGGAGATGTCAATATCAAAACATGGCAAGTGGTCCCCACTGAATTTTTATACTTTACAAAATATTACAATTATTGTAATTATTTTGTTCTTAAACAGGGAGTTATTTTTGCATGCTTCACAACAGGACAGAATAGAGGAAGAAGACGAAATTACATGCCCATGTGAGAAAGACTTACATAGCAAGCAATCTTATTTTTAGAAAATTATTCACTCTTCTTTTCTTAAAAATAGAACAGTCAACTTCAGTTTGACTGTAATGTAAGGCTAATAGTTCCTATTTGTAATTACATGCTCTATTTTATTCCTTTATCTATTATGAAGTAAACGATAAAAATAGGATGCATGAGGTGAGTACAAGCTTTAGGCTATTTTTAGGGAGAGGGAAAATTTTATTTTTGCTATATATTGTGTGCCCTTGTAAAGCACAGGGGGACTGCTGGAGGACTTTTGGATATATGAGTATTGAAGCAAATTTTGCCAATTTTTCCTTCTAAGTGTGAAGTATTTTCTACCTTCCAAGCTATTTTGTAGTCTTGTGTATGTTTCTATTAGTCTTGTGAATGCAAATTCCCTAATCAATCACCTTACCCTTCTGCAAATTCGGTCCCTTCCGCTTAATTTTAACGTGCATGTTAACTTATTATTACTGTTGTGATTCTCCCTCAATATAATCAAGTGTTTTTTCCCTTAGATATTCTACAGAAAACTATTGGCTTGTGCATCAAAAATTCTTCCCATATCAATTGTGCATATACCCAATCAAATTCCTTATACAAATTTGGTTTATCACCTTAGTTTTAAATCATTTTACAGTCATCTTTTACTCTCAAACTCCCAGAAATCAGTTTAGGATGCACCAATAAGGAACTAGCCTTGATACCAGAAACTCACCTCAAAATAGGTATACCCACAGACCTGAGGTGTTTCCATTGTATCTACAAAAGAGAGATCAATTGTACAAGATTAGAAAACCTACAGCCATCTCTCTACAGGGTGCGCTTTCAAGAGATAACAGTTTTTGGCACACCCAGTGGGACCACGAATCAGATCTGTATGCAAGTCACAAATCTATAGTATATTAATAGTATTTAAAAAGTCACTTTTGTGAGCACGTTGCAGTAATTTATTTTAAAGATTTGAAGATATTTTTGGTGACTCCATAGAGCTGATTTCAAATCAATATTGTAGCATGTTCCATGCCTAAAGTGACTACAAGATCATCGGTAAGAGGAATTCCTCCTGAATTTGTTTCTTTACCTTTGAATTTTGTTAGAAGGAGAAGATTTGTTAATACTTTACCGTATAATAGACCTAGTTTTGATAACTCTCCTCCTGATATTCCTTCACCACGTATCAATTTCTCTATTAACATCCCAGTTTTTCAAATGGCTATTCAACCTCCTAGGAATTTTGTGACCTTTACTAATGGCATCCCATTAGTAATCCCAGTTTACCATGACATTCCTAATGCTGCCATGAAAATTCTGTCATCATTCACAGGTGAAAATCAAGTTACACGAGTTGAACATATCAAATATGTTATAGCCCTATGTGCAGTCCATAATATCACTCATGAAGATGTGGCTCTAAGACTTTTAGCTACATCTTTTAAAGGGTGAGCCTTGCAATGGTATAGAAACCTAGAAATTGGCAGCATAAGAACTTGGGATGACTTAGGTGAAAAATTGTTGAAATAGTTCCAGGATAATTTAGATCATTTATCTCTAATCAAATAGTTGTGTACTAGTAAAAGAGCTCCAAATGAATTTATATCCAGTTTCAATATCCATTTAACCAGAACTTGGGAGAGAATTCCAGCAAGTTTCAAGCCTAAGCTAATCATGCTTTCCTTTATTATATTAGAGCATTAAACAGTGATATCTCAACTATGATTCAGACAATGGGTGGAGAGACACTCCCATCAGCTTATGATATTGCTATCTGAGCTTAAAATAGCCTTATTCAAGCTGGAAAATTGGCACTAAGGCCATCAAAGCCTTTTTTGGCAGATTTAGCACCTATTCCTCAGCCTATTACAATCATAGAGCCTACCATTGTAGCTCCATCAGATGATGTATTTAAAGCTTTGCAGACTATAGGAAATAAATTGACTTCAATTGAGAACAAAATTGCATTACCTAGCAGACCCTATAAGGCTCCTTATCAACCCTACCAACAGAATCAACAAAACAGACAACCCTATCAACAAAATCAAAATTATAGGTAGCCTTACCAGTAAAAGCAATTTGACCCAAAGGCTCCTAGTTCCTCTAATGCTTTAGTTCCAATTAATATGGTTATAGAAGAGTGGTGTCAACCTTGAAATCAACCTCATTCAGTTGCAACTTGCCCAAATGCCTTTTTGAACCTGAATCTTGTTGCACAACCTCAATCTAAAACATTGATCATGCCTCAAATGGAGGGTGGGTAGTAAGAAAATCATGTTCAAAAAGCATCTAAACAGAATTTAGTCATTTGTAATGAAGAGGATTTTATTGCAGTCACTACTAGGGCTCAAGGGAAAGCTATTGAAATTCAAAAGCAACAAAATAGGCCTATCCTGCCTACTGTCACTAATAAGATAGCTTCTACATCTCTGAAGTCAGCCAACAACCCTCTTGTTCCTCAAAAAATAGTAGGTGTTCCAGTTGATAAAGGACATTAAAAAATAGCTACAGCCTAATCCAAGAAGACTGTTTATACCTCAGATATCTAAGGCAGCTGAAGCAGAATCAATTTTTCGTTAAGGCCTACTCTAAGACAGTTGAATCCATCTCTAAAACAATTGCTTCTTTTAATATTGTTGATGTAATGAAAAAGCATAATGTCAACATCTCAATGTGGGATGCTCTAAGTATTCCTGGACAATAAGATTTACTCTCTCATGAACTAGCTAAGCTGTAGATTTCTTCAAATACAGTAGAAAAAGAAGTTTAGAAGATAGACATGGTTCTTGGAACTTTTGAGCAAGACTGGATTAAAGAGGTTAAGTGGATGGTAAAGAAAGTTCTAAATTCTCATGACATCAAGAAACCACCACCATTTTATTTATCACTGATTATTGGAGAACATTTAGTTCATAATTACATGGTGGACAGTGGTGCAAGTAGCACAATTATGCCAAAAGTAATTGCAAAAAAATTGGGTTTACAATATGAGCCTACAGAAAGGAGCGTCTTACAGCTTAATGGAATTGCAACTAATACGGTTGGTATAATTAAAAATTTAGAAGTGACATTACATGCTTTTGCAAATGTTTCTATTCTGCAAGATGTTACTATTGTAGACTTACCTCCATACTTTGCCTTATGCCTATCTAGAGATTTCACAGCAAAAATAGGAGGTTATCTCTTTTCAAATTGGTCCTTATTTTTCACTGCTCGTTATGGTACTAAAGTTACTATCAATTCAGAGTCATTGGCTAGATTCCACATTGAGCCTCATTCTTCAAATGTAGTGGCTAATTATTAATCCCTGGATCAATTTGATTTTGATGAGGTAGCTCATGTTTCAGCGTTAGATGGTGTTTCTAACATGTTTATGGATGAAAAGACAGTGGAAGAACATGCTCGTGATCCTTTTAAGGAGGCTGAAGAACACATGTTTGGTGTATATTGTATGCATGAAGAAAATACTCCACTTCCTTTGCTTTCCAAAATAGAAGATTCAACAGAAGGGATTTGGAAGCTTCATTTTGATGGAGCTAAGAACAAGAAAGGACAGGGAGCAAGTCTAATGCTAACTTCTCCAACGAACAAAAAGTATTTCTCATCTTTGAGTCTATAATTTTCATGTACTTGTAACATAGATAAATACGAATCTTTAATTCATGGCTTAGTTTGGGCCAGAAAAAGAGGTATTAGCATGCTAAAAAAATTTGGTGACTCTGATTTGGTTATTAATCAAGTGAGAAATTTCAATGTTTGTAAGAACCCATTAATGAAGTCTTACAGGAATAGAGTTTTAGATTTAATGGAAGATTTTGATGCTATTAATATTCAGTCTATTCCTAGAGCTGAAAACAAGCATGCAGATAGACTTGCAGCAGTCGAGGTTAGTTTTGAAGTGCTTGAACAAATTGAAAATAGAAAAATCTAGCCTCATATAAAGTTAATTGTTAGGCCTTTAGTATCTGATAATGATTCAAATTGGTAAGTATTTGAAATTGATGATCAAATCTACATGTTTTTACAGCAAGAAGCTGAGTTTTCTACGATAAATCAAGATAAGTTACAACATTTATATGGTGATCAGATTGTTCAGTTGAAGAAAAATAAACTACCTTGAGGTCTGGTCACATTGGAAGACATCTTCAGCACGGATGATCAATTAAGAAAGGTGAAGACTAAAATGTCAACCCACTCTGATAATTACGAAGAGATCTTGGTTGATGAAGGGAAAAAACTATTTCTTGGAAAGGTATGTTCCTTAACCAAAAATAAGTCATTTATTAATCTTTGCAAAGAGTTTAAGGATGTTTTTACTTGGAAATACCAACATCTGAAAGGATTTGATCCCAATCAAGCACAGCATACAATCGAGTTACATCCAAATTCTAAGCCTGTTAGACAAAAATAGAGGCCTGTAAATCTAAAAATAGAACCTTTGATGATGAAAGAATTATCTAAATTGATTAAATCAGGTATTATCTTTCCAGTTAAGCATTCAAGTTGGGTAGCCAATCTTGTTCCTGTTAGGAAGAAGAACGGTGAAATCAAACTGTGTAGATTTCAAAGATCTTAATAAATCTTCATTAAAAGATCATTACCCACTCCTGAATATGGATCAAATTTTGAGAACAGTCTCAGGTTCAAATAGACTATCTCTTCTCGATGGTTACAGTGGCTATAATTATATTTTAGTTCAAGAAGAAGATAGATACAAAACAGCTTTTGCCACCAAGTGGGGTACCTATGCTTACAAAAGAATGTCTTTTGGTCTTTCAAATGCTAGTGCAACGTTTCAATGTGCAATGGACATGGATTTCTAGAGCTTATTAAATAAAAGCATTCTTGTTTATTTGGATGATATTACCATGTTCTCAAAAAATCCAGAGGAACACTTAATGCATTTAAGGCAAACCTTTCAGTTGTACAGGAAATTTGGAATATCCTTGAACCCATTGAAGTCTATCTTTTCAGTACATCAAGGTAAATTACTTGGTCATATTGTTTCTAAGTAGGGTTTAGAAATTGATCCTTTTATAATCGAAGCCATATCATAGCTATCATTGCCTCATCATAAGAAGGAATTACAGAGTTTTCTTGGAAAAATCAACTTTGTTAGAAGATTTGTCCCAGATTTTGTAGCATTGGTTAAACCACTCACAGCTATGCTAAAGAAAGAGAAAACTTTCTCTTGGACCATCGAAGGAAGAGAAGGTTTTAAAGCAATAAAAGCATCTATCTCTCAGGCTCCTACTCTTACAATCCAAGTTTCGATAAATATTTTACAATGTATGCACTTGCAAGAGGTGAAACAATCTCGACTATTTTAACTCAAGTTAATTATGAGAATATTGAGCAGCCAATTGCTTTCTTCGGACAAAGTTTGCATGATTATGAAACAAGGTACACATTTCTTGAAAAAAAAGTACTTTCAGTAGTCATAGGACTAAAGAATTTCAAATATATGCTTTCGAACAATAAAATCCACATTCTTGTTTCTCATCCAAGTGTGAAAGCATTATTACTAAAAAAGGAGTTAAATGAGAAAAGAGCAAACTGGATGACAAAGGTCATGGAGTATGATGTTGATATTCAGGTTGCTAAGATAGTTTGAGGAAAAGGTTTATGTGAACATGTAATTGTTGATATGGAAAGACAGCAAGCTGCAGAACCAGATGATTCAAAACAGTATGATGAAATTGTGTATCAGCAATCAGAAATTATGGTTCAACCAGAAAATCAGTAGCCTGAACTCACTCACGAGATTTAGGAATCAAGATGGATGACTGATTTGGTTAATTATCTACAGCAGGGAACATATCCAAAAGGTATGGACAAAAAAAAATGAAGGTATTTCAGATTACAAGTTATACCTTATTTATTCATCGATAATGTGTTATTCAAAAGAGATATAAATGGAATCTTGTTGTGGTGTGTTGATTATGATAAAGTTCAAAAAATAATGTCAGATTTCCATGAAGGACCTGTAGGAGGTAACTTCTCAACATGTACTACTTCCTTAAAAATTATGAAAGCTAGTTATTATTGGCCTTACATATTCAAAGACTATTTTGAATGGATTAGAAAATGTAAAAATGTGCTTTCTTTGTGGAAAAGAACGTCTAGTTTTGTTGCCCTTGCAGCCTATTTCAGCGTATCAGCCTTTTATGTAATAGGGTCTTGATTTTATTGGCATGATAAAACCCACCTTCGTCACAAGGACATAAGTGGATCTTAAATGCTAAAAATTATTTTACATGATGGACTAAAGTAATAGCCTTGAAAGATGCTAATGAAGCTTCGATACTATCCTTTTATGAAGGAATAGTTTGTAGATTTGGTGTTCCAGAAACTATCATATCAGATAATGTTTTAGCATTCCTTGGTGCAAAGATAACAGATTGGGATGTCAACCATGGAATATATCTAAGTTCTTCATCTAATTATTACTCACAAGGTAATGGCTTAGCTGAGAGTACTAAAAAGAATTTGTTAAGGATCATCAGAAGAACGCTCAAGGATAATCAAAGAGCTTGGCATATAATGTTGAATTCTGCACTTTGGGCTGATAGAGTGACTCCTAAAAAATCAGTTGGCAATTCACCATACAAACTTGTGTATGGAAAATCAGTGAGAATGCATATTTCACTTGAGTTACCTGCATTAGATTTTCTACACCAAATGGATTTGCTTGAGAATGAACCATTACAGGTTCGTTATACAGAGTTAATGAAATTACAAGAGCTAAGAGATAAAGCCTATTTGAATATGGAGAAGAATCGGAAACAAATAAAGAAGACTTTTGACAAGAAATCCAAATTTAGAGTCTTCAATGAAGGAGATATTGTGTTAAAGAGGGATGATGCTCGTGCAAAGCCAGGAAGACACTCAAAGTTTGATACACTTTGGAGTGGTCTTTACATGATTTCAGCTTGTAAGGAACACAATGCTTTTCAGCTTTCGAAGCTGAATGGAGAGGAAATTCTCATTCATGTGAATGGTATGTTTCTCAAACATTGTTATTGAAAATATTACAATGATTGTTAGAGTAGGATTTCCCTTCAATAAGTGCAGTTCCTGTAGATCACAATATTTTTTAATTCAATAAATGCATTCATGCACATGATCTGTTTACCATATCCTTTCCCAGCTTTAGTTTGTTTTGGAAGGGTTGAACCTTTCGGAAAAGGCAAATTTTGGTTACATTCTTAGACTACATGCCCAATGGACAAGAGCAAGGCTCTATTCTTTAAGCTAGCAGGCCACTTTCCCTACAGGATCACCATAAATGTTGACAATTTTTACACTTATGCAAAAATGGGCAACTCAAAACTTTGACGTTACGATGAAAAGTCTTGGGTGAGGTATACCTAAGCTAAGAAAGTTATTATGTTATTTGTTACTACTGAATAAATCACAAGATTAGATGAAATCTGCAGTTATGTGTGCTGTCTCAAAATAGAACAAATCACATAGTCTGTAATTTCATGCCATCTTTAGCAAAAGAACAAAAATCCCTGAAGGACAACTATGTTGTCTTGATGAAGATGAAAAATTAAAAATTAGGTGAAGTGCTGAGTTTTGAAGCAGCAAATAGAAATATAGATTACACAAAATCAAAGTTCATTACTGAATGTTATAGGTTCCTATTAATGTCCTTTTCTTCATGATTAAGACATTCAATTATGTTACTAAGTTGTTTAGTTCATCATACAATCCATACAGAAAAGCTAGAATGCACAAGAAATACACAACTCATTTTTAGAATTTAATGTTTTATTCACAAGGAGAGTCAAATGTTTCCCACACAAGCCATGGGATGTAACTGAAAAGTAAAGTACAGCTACTGAAAAGAAAGATACACATGTATGAAAGAGAAAGTAAAGGAGTATGAGTGAACCCATCATTGCCTTGGGGTTTCTGTTCTTCGATTGAAGCATCTTCATCTCCATCTTTTGGTTCTTTGTCATCTTCATTGTAGAAGCCATTGTACCTGAAAAGAAGAAAATTTAACTGTCAATTATAAGCTTAGGGATCAATTCATATTCCTACACTATCCTACTTCATGCATATGAATCTTCTCCTAGCATGAGATGTATTCTACTTGAAGGATAAACTGCATGCATGCTTTTTCACTCAGAAAGAAGAAAGTGAAAAGAAAGAAGAAAACATGGACATAAGAGAGGCCAAAAATCCTAATTATTTTCTAACTATTTTCCTGAGTGTGTAGGTACAATTGCAGAATAAAGGGAAGAATTTAACTCAAAGTTTTAGTAACTATTCTGAAGTGGAAGAAGTTACAGTGTAAAAGAGAAACTGGTAGATCACAAGAACACTTTTCAGTTGCAACTAAAAGGGAAGAAGCAGAATTTGAAAGTTGAAGTTAACTAGAAAAGGAAGGTTACAGTTGAAAGGAATGAAGACAAGATTCTGGGAAAATTTTGACAGGGCTTCACCATGTAAAATGGACATTTACAACTTTTCATCATACTGCTTTCAGTTATTAAATGCTCTAAAAGAGTTATTTGAATCAAATAAGTGATACAGAGAATCAGTAGAGCATGCTATGATCAAGATAAAACAACTATGATGTCTCATTGTATTGACCAATCCAGTTTCAAACATGAAGTTTCATAATTATATATTCTTAATCAGAAGATGCGACTATTATGTTGGAAATAGATGGAAAAGATAATTTCAGGAAAATTTTGCTAGGGCTTTGCCATGAAAAATTAACTTTTAAAATTTTCCAGAATTCCACAAATACTACTATCAAGGAAATAAAATCATCTAAGTAAAAGAAAAAATTTACAGTATTTCAACAAAGCATCTGAATACAGGATTATGCCTGAAAATGGTGTTACAGCAGGTGAAGAATTATTTACAATTTCCAGAAAACCACTTACAAGATTACAAAGGATATTTTCATAATTTGAAATAAAGAAATACAAAAGAATGCAAGTTCAGACTTCCATTTTTACAGATTATCAAATTCAGAGTTTTGTTTTGCATCTAAAGTAAATAGTATTTCATACTGTCAAGAACAATAAAGGAAACATGTAGAACATCATCATCTACTCCAAGAAAAGATCAAACTCATAGTAGAAAGGATAAATTTTGCATTAGATTATCATCTTCAAAATACAAAATAAATACCCACACAAATGGCTCTCATATCCAAGTTAAAGAGTTGCAGAAAAGTCAAACAGTCAGTTATCAAGTCTCAAAAGGAAAGGATACAAACCTTTAGCAAGGTTCTAACCTAGAAAGGATTCGATTCAAGAAGCTATATACTCAGAAAAGTATAGAGGAATGGTTGAGTAATCAGTGTAATATGAGATCCCAGATCTAGGTATTAGATTCAAACAATACAGATGTAGTTTTGAGCAAGGTAACACTTTTTATTTTCAAAAGAACTAATATATTGCAGTCCCAAGATGATGACAGAACCAGTTTTCTGAGTTTGGAGGAGTCACAAGGAAATTGAAGTGAATATAAAGCCATCAACATAAAAAATGAGCACCCAAACAAATTTTGAGCTCAATTATATAAAGCTTCAAAAATCAGAATAAGAGACAAAACTCACCAATTAACATCGAGTTGTCAAGGGCTCAGAGAACCATCAAATCAAGGGCTACAAAAAGTCATAATAACCCAGATTTAAAGTATAATTTTCTTTTCAAACCAGGTATATCAATTCAGGCTCGTAGTAAAGGAGATGATTATAACTCAAGACTGTAATCAAAGAATCAACTCTCAGCTGAAAAACATTGTAGTTTTCTTAATGAAGGATGTCTCGAAAAAAAAAATCATATTAATACAACTTGGAGAGCTATGAAAGAACAGAAATACAAATATTTAGAACAACCTCTAAGGAATATATTAGGAATGCACATGTCTGAAGAAGTGGTAATGAACCCAAAACACAGAGTAAATGTTTTTATCGCTAACCCATTAATGGGTATTAAAGGAAAAATCAGAATAAGGAATAAGTACTTACTGTTTAAATCAAATCTGTGCAACCCTCAAATGGTCATCAAGTTTAGCAGAAAGGAGCAACCCAACATGAGTTTCAACTTGAAATCCCCAAAGGAACCATGAAGACATTGAAAATATGCAAAGAAATAGTGAATTATCAATGTTTCAAAGTCAAAGTAATAATGAAAAAACAATTTCTGTGCTCAGAGGTCAAATACTTACCATCCTTGCATCAAAATAGTGATGCTAATAGGACAGAGCCCGATCAACAGAGCCGAAACGAATAAGAAATTCAAATATTTGAGCCGCATGACATTACACTGCCTCAAAATAACAAGTTTCCAGCTCGACTAATCATCTTTGGAGGTTACAGAATTCACAGAGATCAAAGAAAAACACGGTGTTGAGCTCAAAGTTCATAAAAATAGTGGCCCGTCAAAAGAAAACTCACTCAAATCTCACTCAGAAAATAGTACAGCCGAAGCCAACAAAGGAACTACAAGAATATAAACGCAACAGAGCTTAGAAGGCTGAAAAATACAGAAGATTCGAGCTTCAAAAGCTACAACAATGGCATCAAAAAAAAATTCCAAGGCTTCACCCGCATCACAAATACCAAATGAAGTGATTATTATGGTTGAATCCCCCCTTTAGCAAGAAAACTCAAGAGACAAGTCAACAGGACTCTACCACAATTAAAGCATCAATGATCAAAAAGCATCAAGGATGAAGATCAAAGGCCAAGGATAGATCTCAAGTCTCAAAATGATTAACCACGATTAATTCCCACCAACTAAATTAAATGCTTAGTTTGAAACCCTAACCACAAGTGCAAGATCAATGACTCGTGATCAAAAGGAGATGAAATCAATTGCCCATAATGATCACAATTTCAAAGCGAACTTAGCAGTGAGTTACACATGCCAACAACAAAATGCGTGGAGGGCTGAGTCATTGTGGAGAAGGGGCCAACCCACGAAATCAAACGAATAAATCATTTCATTGACTTCCAAAGTCTAAAACCATAGTCCGGCTCCCAAATGATGCAAATACTACTAAATCATGTTTATAATAATAACCGAGAAGGGTAAAATCAAAACCTTAATAACCATGGTATATGATTTCAAATGTATAAGCTGAAAGATATACATGCATGTATTTATCAAAAGGGGGTAGAACTATAGTATGACATGTAATGTAAAATGGTCACCTTTTTTATATATACTTGCTAAGTCCACAAAGGTGGCCAAACCTGGTAATGTGAAGGTGGTCCCCACTTCTAGGAGCTAAAGTTGATTTATAGAGTGTCACTCATGTGACCATCAAAAGGAGATGTCAATATCAAAACATGGCAAGTGGTCCCTAAAGAATGTTTATACTTTGCAAAATATTACAATTATTGTAATTATTTTGTTCTTGAATAGGGAGTTATTTTTGCATGCTTCACAAGAGGATAGAACAGAGAAGAAGATGAACTTGCATTCCCATGGAGAAAGACTTACATAGCAAGCAATCTTATTTTTAGAAAATTATTCACCCTTCTTTTCTTAAAAATAGAACAGTCAACTTCAGTTTGACTGTAATGTAAGTAAGGCTAATAATGACTATTTGTAATTACATGCTCTATTTTATTCCTTTATCTATTATGAAGTAAAAGATAAAAATAGGATGCATGGGTGAGTACAAGCTTTAGGCTATTTTTAGGGAGAGGGAAAATTTTATTTTTGCTATATATTGTGTGCCCTTACAAAGCACAGGGGGACTGCTGGAGGACTTTTAGATATATGAGTACTGAAGTAGATTTTACCATTTTTTCCCTCTGAGTGTGAAGTATTTTCTTCCTTCCAAGCTATTTTGCAGTCTTGTGTATGTTTCTATTAGTCTTGCGAATGCAAATTCCCTAATCAATCACCTTACCCTGATGTAAATTCGATCCCTTCTACTTAATTTTAACGTGCATGGTAACTTATTAGTACTGTTGTGATTCTCCCTCAGTATAATCAAGTGTTTTTTCCCTTATATATTTTACATAAAACTATTGGCTCATGCATTAAAAATTCTTCCCATATTAGTTGTCCATATACCCAGTCAAAGTTCTCATACAAATTTGGTGTATCACCTTAGTTTTAAATCATTTTATAGTCATCTTTTACTCTCAAACTCCCAGAAATCAGTTTAGGATGCACCAATAAGAAACTGGCCTTGATACTAGAGACTCACCTCAAAATAGGTATACCCACAGACTTGAGGTGTTTCCATTGTATCTACAAAAGAGAGAGATCAATTGTGCAAGATTAGAAAACCTGCAGCCATCTCTCTTCAAGGTGCACTTTCGAGAGATAACATTATCTACTAAAGCCACTACAATAAAAATTATAAAATCAGGTTACTTTTTTCCCACATTATTTGTTGATGTTCAAAAATGGGTCAGAAATTGTAGGGAATGTGGTTTCTTCACTGGTAAGAAAAGGTCAATTTCCCTTCCATTTTATCCAAATCAAGCACATCAACCATACACCAAACGGGGTCTTGACTTCATTGGAATGATGAATCCTCCATAAAGTATTGGTCACAAGTGGTTTTTAATAGAAAAATATTACTTTAATAGGTGGAAAGAGGTTTTACCTCTCAAATAAGCTATTGAATCAGTCATCATTGACTTCCTTGAGTATATTGTGACAAGGTTTGGTATCCCTCAAACTATCATCTCTAATAATGTAAAATATTTTTTAGGCTCTAATATTTTTAATTGGGCTCTTGTACTTGGGATTTATTTGAATACTTCTTCCAATCATTACCCTTAGGGTAATGGCTTGGTATAATCCACCAACAAGAACTTGATTAGAATCATGAAAAGAACAATGGATATCAACCAGAGGTAGTGACATAAAAAGGTGATATGTGTTGTTTAGGATAATAGAATCATAATGAAGAAGGTAATTGGAACTTCCCCTTACAAACTTGTGTATGGAAAAGAAGACATGCTTCCTTTGTCACTTGAATTGCCTTCACTCGAAATGGCTTAGAAATTAGAATTTGAGGGTACATATCAAAGAGAAATTAGAATGGAAGAAATGGTCGAGCTTAAAGAATTAAGAAATTCTACCATGATTAGGTTAGAACAACATCAAAAATCAACCAAACAATTGTTTGACACAAAAGCTAGAGATCAAACATTCAAAATTGGTGACTTGGTTTTAAAATGGGATACTGACAGAGCAGAACCAGGGCGGCACTCTAAGTTTGATGCAATTTGGATTGGTCCATATATCATTAGTTCTTACAAAGAATCTAATTCTTTTGAGTTTTCTGACCTTGATGGAAATGCATTATAGATCCTAGTCAATGGGATTTACCTTAAGCACTCCCATTAGACTGCTTCATTTCATCTTGTACATAGTAGACTAGTTTTATTTCCTCCAAGTGATTTTCAGCACATTGTCTTGTTTATAGTGTAGTTTTAAATTCCCTAAGTGTTTTGCATAGTGTTTTGTTTGTTTTAGATGGCTTGGTTTCTTTACATTGGTTCATGGAGGACTATGAAGAAGATATGTTTCAGGAAATTGTGGTGGAATTTCATATTCAAGACAATTTTCTACTGTCATAAAAACTTAATTTAGAACCATTTTTATAATGAAAATGATCAATTCAAGAATTCCTAGATCAGCTTCAGGTCCAGGAAGTACTTCAGGTGGATTTAGGGGTGAGAAATTCAAGTTTCATATCTATTTTCAAAATACCAAGTTGACTCCTTACCCAATGGATGCTTCAAGGACATTCAACTCTTCATCTAGTAGGAAGATAGCCCCATTGATTTGTCAAGCTGTTATCTAATTTTGCACCCCTTGCAAATTGAACAACTTGACAAATGTGGAATAAGTTAGTATGATGGAACCTTGGAGAAAAAACTAGGAAAAACAAGTAAATTTCATGATTTATGGGAGGCATAATCAATCAAGGGCATACCTCTCTCCCTTTAATGACCTTAAAAGTCCAAACACTTAGAAAAATTCATCAAAATTAGGCAAATCAAATAAAAATCAGCTAAATCATCCTTTAGAGAAATAAGAGGAACTTTTCCTTTGTTTCTCTTGTTCCCCGCATTACCACACCAGTAATAGAGAGAAAAAGGATAAGTGTTATGGAAAAATAGGTATTTTCAAGCATAGAAGGAATACTTCATATGGGCCTTGTGTTCACCGCATCACCGATCAGGTCACATTGGGGGATTTGGAACAATGATGCAGGTAGTGTAGGATTTTCAAGAGCAGATGGAATAGTTCTGTCAGGTCGTCAGTTCTCTGAATGGCCAAGTTGGCCGACTAACTTGGCAAGTGAAGTGGAGGATGGGATAGTATTTTAGGTGGCGTAGATAAAGTAGACAATGGTGTCTTAGGTGGAACTATTCCACAGTTCAATCTGATACCTGATTCTCCACAAAGCACAAGATCTGCAGTAAAGTGGATATGACGGGTCCCATGAGCACAAGTGGAAAAGTTCATGTGTTCCCTTAGGATCTTGATTGGCCAACCCATCTGCTTCCAACATAAAACACATTAATGTGGATTGTAGCACTCAACCGAGAACCATGTCACAACCTCCCCGAGCCTGTGAACTTCAAATGGCCATAGCTCTCACCCTTTAATTCTAAATTTCACAAACTTGGTACTATTGGAGAGGTCTCATCAGTTACTAAACCAAATAAATTGTAATTCTTAATATTTTTGAGGTTAGGTAAGTGAAAAAGTGGAAATACAATCCATCATTTAAGATAACAGTTCCAGGTAGCCCAACCACCAAAATTGATGAGGTATGGTGCCCATTCTTTATCCTACAAACAAAGTATCCCATGCCTATTTTTAGAAATTCAATACATGTCATTGGTGGTTGAAGGTGGAAATCTGATTTTTCCTCTCTTTTCCCTCCTCTCTCTTTCCCATCTTCTATATATTATAAAATGATGTTTATTTTTAAATGTTGGATACTCTTAGAATACAAGGGCATAATTTTTAAGTTTTGCACAAGAGTTCTTGAGTTGCAGGCCTCATATTTGGATTTTGTAATATATTTATGCCTTCTTCCTCCATTGTAATCATATGTGCATCTTATTTTGGCATTAAAATTCTTGTTTTATGGCTATTATTTTTCCTTATCTGATGTTTTATTGCATTTCCTTTCCTTTTCATATACTTGCATGTATGGTGTGTATGTTTCTCCATTTTTCAGGGTTTATTTCTATTGTGCATTGTTTGAAAATGGAAGTTTGAATTTTTTTCTGGATTATGGCTCTCAAATTTTTCCTCTCCTCCATTTTTCCCTTTTTCCCTCATTTAAGTTTGTATTTCCCCTTGCCCTTGGTGTTATCACCTCCCCTTAGTTTAGGATTTTAGTTTTATGCATTTTCTTCTTCCCTTGGTCCCTTGGAATGATAGAGTAAAGTTAGATAGCTACATTTCCCTTCTTAGGAGTAGTTTTAGCAGTAGGAATAAATAGAGGAAAATGGCCTTCTTTGTAGGTCTATCTCAAGCGCAAGTCCCAAAACTTAGAGGTAGTCCCATGTTTCCTTAAAGCCCCAAATCATTCTTATTTGGGATGGATGCAATTTTGAGCTCCAATAGGAACCTAGTAGTAGGTGTTGGTATGTGTGGAATTATGTGTGGTGTAAATGTCAAATGGTATATTCCTTCTTTAGAAAACATGAGTGTAAGTTTCTAAATAAGATAATTGTATGGTTGACTTTAGAAAACTAAGCTATAGTGGAGGTGACTAAATAATGTAGTTGCATAGGTTCGTGGAAGTAATTAGAGAAAGTAATATTGTGACATTGAAAGGTTATCAAACAAGCATTAGTCAACAGTAAAGTGAGGTGGAACACTCAAATCAGTACATCAAGGAAATCCTTATTTGAATCTAAAGCTAACTAAATAATACTTGTTATACAAATAAAAATGAAGGGTGTGGTCCTTGTTTATGTATGTTCTATTGTAATTTAAAATATCCAAATATTATATCGAAATATTCACCCTAAGAAGGGAACAAACAAGGGGAAAACATTAATATTCTAACACCAAGGTAAATGATACATTCCTAGGACAAGATGAACATAGACATTGTCTAAGGAGGAATGTTGGTTATTTACCATCTTTGTTATTGGCTTGAGGTAAGTTGTTTCCTTGGAGGTGTCATATGAATGTTTTTGTTGTGCAAAATAACTAAATGGAATTTTAACCCTATATTAGATATTTTACTTGAGTTTTAGATGAACTATACTTATAGTATGATTGTATATCTTAGAGTGAAATGAGGAGATATGGAGGAGTGACTTATGCCATTTAGGATTGCTCTATGACCTTACATGTTGAAATTATGTGACAACTTGTTTCATGAGTGATTCTTGACGTTGAGTGGCATAAGAGAAAACTAATCCCTAAGCTCTAAAACATATAGCATTAGATACAAGAATAACGGGGAAGTATCTAAAGATTGCAATGGGGTTGGTAAACCCTATTGCATGATTAATCCCACTTATATTTTCCTTCTAAATTGGGAGAGAAAACTTAAACAATAAAATTTTATTGCATCATTGAAGAATTTGATGTTTTATTCCATCCTTTCTTCACATTAGGTATCTTTGTTACTATTTTATCTTTTAATTCTTATCTTTTGAGTTATCCTTACACACCACTAAGATTCAAATTTCAAATTAAAGGACTCCTATATATACAAGTTTACTCTAAACACTTATTATCTAGAAAACGCGTATATAAGTACTACCTATTGAGATAAATAATAAATAATGCATTACTACATATTGCATACACATCACATGAGGGAATACATCTAATTTGCACATCTACATACTAAAGGTTTGATGATAGCAAAGTATCATATACTAATATCATTCTGGATTCATGAGGGAAAAGCTAACTCAAGGATTTAGTTACATGCACACTTGCAAAAATCACTATGAGAACTATATTGAGTCTAAAATATAGTATAACACTCTATGAATCATAAATGGGGTGACCGCCAAGGTCATTCTAACTCAATAATATGCATTTTTTAGTTTTAATCTAATTGGTTCTTGAGGTTCTTGTAAGGAGCTAGGTTTTTTTATAGGTACATGTGTGAAATCTAAGGTTATAGGACAAGCCAAAGATATAAAAATGTGAATCAAGTGACAATAAATTAACATATACGAAATTGATATCTTGTCATCTACACATTCAAAACTATACGATTAGGTATGTTTTTGGAATCTAGTCTGGACTGAGCTATAGATCCTACAGTTACATAGTTAAGTGAGTAATAGATGATTTGGGTACATTTATAATTCTTTTTCCCTCTTATATTTATCAATAAAAAATTTGGAATTCAACCTGACCCAAATAAGTCACCTCTTAAACCCTAACTGTACTCTCAATTACTTTATCAGTTTAACACGCGTATAATACTTTAGCTATCATTATGTAATTATAAATAAATGTAATGTGAATTAAGTAAATTTTTATAACATTTATTTAAATTTATGTAAATTAATAAAATAGCTCCATTTAATTAATTTAGGGTTGATACATTAGGTTTCCCCTATGGAGAGTGATGTAGTGGTAAGCTAAAGTTAGATTTTTATGGCTTAAGGGCATAATCATTGGATTTATTGGATTAGTTTGGTTAAGGGCCGTAATTATGTGATTTTTAATCATTAACAAATTGCTTTGATGTTTGGAACTTATATGTAATGTTATATGGGAAAAAAATTCTCAAATGTTGGATTTGATTATGTATTTTTTAGGTTTGTTTCGAGGAGATTGTTGTTGGTTGAGGTTCAATTCTTATTTGTCAATTTTTGTTTCTATGTGGGGGATTTCTTGATCACTATGTTTGCTAATGGATTTAAGATTCGATGAGGTTGAACCCAAAGGGGTTCTAGATAAAAGAGGGGGATATTGGATGGATGGATAATTTTGGCTAATAATGTTGGATAATGTTTTAGGATTCAAATCGAATGGAAGCCTAGCTCTTAAGTATACGAGCCTTAGGAGGATGTTGTCCTTAATTTATTAAAGGAATTGATAGATTTGGGAATGGTTATCATCATCATCATTTTGATGGGAGATTGAATTAGTAGTGAAAGTATGTTTTTATTGATTTTGTTTGATTTGATACATGGTTTTAGATATCATTTGTTTTTTTTTTTTTTTTTTTAGGAAAGTTTTTAAAGATGGAAACAAGAACAAAATATTAACCTATGATAATCAAATAAGGTGTGCAACCGTGTAATGGACCAAAAATATACCTTGAAGGTATGAGTGGGTATCTTATAGAATTTTTTTCTCAGTACCACTCCATATCTATATCTAAAATGACTCTTATGCTAGAATGAACAAGTTATTTAGGGGATTCCTCGATATACCTTGTGGTACATGAGGCCTAAATCCATACAAGGGTGTTATCTAAGGTTTGGGTATTTGTGGAAACCACCTCACTTCATGGGAACCAGGTAAAACTGAGTTCCTACTAAACCAAAAATGAAAACTACTCTAATATTATTTATAATTCATTGGAATACATACTTTGACTGAGTTCTTGGTGGTCAAAAAAAATTCAACACACCTTAAGAAATAAAAATAAAGCATCCTAATTATTTATAATCCTCAAATACATTAAGATCACAGACAAAAGTATTACTCATATATCATAAACATTAGAACCCTACAAAATAATGTCAAAAAAAGTTACAATTTTGATTAGATATGTTAGAATAAAAAACAAAAAATCTAAACATATGTCAAAAATAAATAAAATATAGATTTTATTGGAAACATTAGGATCATAGATAAAAATGTGACACATATGTCAGAAATGTTACAACCCTACAAGAAAATGTTGGAAATAAAAATGTTATGGATCTGATTAAAACCATTAAGATGAAATCATAGATGTTATATATAGATAATAAAAAAAATTATCCTATAAAGATAGACATAGAAATCCAAAAACAAAATGAAAGAGAGAGAAAATATTACCTAGTGATTTAGAACATTATGAGTTAGTTGAAAACATCACATCCCTATAAAACAAGTATGCATAAACATAGAAGTTAGAAATACCACTAAAATGATTGGAATTTATATTCTTGAGAGAAACAATTCTAAGACATAGGATACAAAATTCAATATACAGACAGATGGAAAAACTATTTTAAAAACTAAACAGAGATTAAAAAAAGCAATGGTAAAGGTAGGATTTTGACTAATGAAGAAGACTCTTGTCCCTACAAGGCATGCACAATAATCTCAAAACCTTTAAATACTCAATAAAATGTTAAGAGAATGAAGAAATTTCCCATTAGGCATGAAAGAATGTGTACATGTAATATTTAGACTCATAAATAAGGAAATGAACAGTAACATATTCTTAATCTAAATCAGACATAATAACTCAAGATTGAGCAAAGAATAAAAATATAATACCTAAGAAAACAAAAGTGCAACATATCCTTTTTGCATGGATTTCCTCATGTAAGTTCTTTGGTTTTGGATGCTCAAATGATTTGTTCAATATTTTTGCAAAGTGTTTGTAAGGAGGGGGCAGAAGTAGAAAGCTTTCCCAAAATGGAACGGATTCCAAAATTGGAATGGATCAAATATAGGATGATTTCCCAATTCAGAAAGGTTTCCTAAAATGGAAATCTTACTTGGGATGTTTTTATACAAGATACCTACGAGAGTCCTTTTAATAGGTTTTAGGAATCGAGGGTTGGCTGATTTTAATAAATGTGGTAAAATGCATATGTAGGATTATTGACTAGTTAATTATGATTAACTAGTGAATAATTACTTTTGGGTTGTTGTGGGATTTGTGATTGGTTGGAGATTATTTCTTAATTAGTTTTTCTTATGATATTAGGATTCATTTAGTTAAGAATTTGATGCAGTAGCATCATGTATATACTTCAATTTTTGGATTGATTAGGTTCTTCAGATGCTTTAGGATGCTTTTGGGTCCTATTTAGTCCATATGGACCCTTCATGATGTAATAAGTGATATTTTGGAGGTTTCCCTCCAAAAATCACATTTAAATATTCAAATTAGTCCTAAGTGTAATCTATGGCTAAGTTGGTAGGATATGTGTTACTACAGGATTTACAATAAGTATTCATGTCTTGTGCACACTCTCTAACCCATACCAAGGCATTAACACACTATTGTTAGCCTAATCATGGTTTGAGTTAAGATTGATGAAAACCTAACTACCTCCTAATTCATCAAAAAATATGGTGTAATTGAATGTATGGAGTTAGTGAAGGTTGGTAAGGGATTTGTGGAGGAATATATCTTTGTAACACAACCTCTAAGGCTCAAAGAAACTTGTGTAATGCATGGATTATCTAATAAAGCTTCATTATTGGTGTAAATGATGTTTTAGATGTGTACTATGATATGATGTATAAAGTGATTGGAAATATTAGTTACACTCTCATAAATGTTGGTGGATGAATGTCTATAGGTGTATGAGTATGGCATATTCTTAGAGAGAGCATGAAGAAGGTAGTGACAAGGTGAAAATGTGGATGAAGCATCCAAATATAGAGAATCGTTGAAAATATGAGGAAGGTAAGAAAAGGTTTGAAATAATAAATATGAAGAGGGTTTTAGTTTAAAGACTGAAAGAGAACCTATATAAGGTCTTTGAATACTTTAAAGGAATATTTTCATAACTAACAATTGTGTTGATCTTGTAAATGAGTCTTAAGTATTCAAAACTGTGTATTGATTATGAGCTGGGCTAAAGGCATTTGAAATGTTTGAAAAAGAAATTATGTTGTTGTCATTGAATGTATAGGATTCCCTTAGGGTCTGTGGAGGTTTGAGACTTCAAAAAAGATATTTTTTAGAGCCAAAAAGTATAAGAACAATCAAGAAACCAATACTTAGGCAAGGATACCTTGTTATAAGGGTTTAAGGTGAAAGAAAATCGTGCTTTTTTAGAAGTAACATCCATAAATCAATGCACGGGATTTTTGATGGGTTAAGGTGACATCAGGGTTCATTAAGTTCTCTAAGTAGGGGAATAGAGAATTCTTAGCCATTAAATTACAAAACCACAGTGATGATTGGTTTGTGCCTAACCTTGAGGGCTTGAAAAGAAATCTAACTTTTGAATAGTCTTTAACAAACCTTGGATATATTTAGGTGTTTGTAACTAGCTTGGGAAAAGATAATGAGTGGTAGGAGGACAGTGGAACCAGTACACAAGGAAAGAACTAAGCATAGTGGAAATTTTTGCATTCAAAATTGTGTTCATCCTTTGACTATGTATGTCCCTTATTAAAGGGCTTGAGAGTTCCAATTAATGAATTAATATGACTTTACGTCTTGTAAGGACCCTGTAGAGTTGAGGAATGTTGGGAGACGGTTTATGAATTTGGGAGGTATTACTCAAGAGTAAAAATGCTTATAAAGGGAAACTAATGTATAGGACTAATTGAGGGATAATGAAAGTTATGGGTTTAGACGTAGGAGAGTATGAACTGTGTATTTTTGGAGCTTAGTAAGTAAGAACGAAATCATTAGAGGATTATAAGTGGGTGATGAGTATCTGAGAGTCATGCAAATCTTTACTTGAGTGATAAAACAGAGCACTATGGTGCATAGAATGAATTATACAGCATTACATTAAAGTTGTGGCAATCATGAGGGAATTGGAAAAAGAAATAAGGTTGGAAGTTTTGAGTATGGTGAGGTGTTATTAGAGAAGGTACCATGAGGAAAATTACAGCATATAGTAAGAGAGGGTCTTTGACCAAACAAAAGGAAAGGAAAAAGTAGAGAAATTAAGGTTTGTAGGATTCAAAATCCTTGAGAAGAGTATATGTGGAGGGAAAATAATAATTTAATAATTAGTAGAGTGTTTTCATGCAAATGTGCAACAAAGAAATTAACAATTTTTTAGCATGACAAATATACCCCTGTGTCAAAACTTTCAAGTTTTACCTTTTTGAGGAACCCTGGGTCTACCCAGTCATTCCAACGACATCCTAATTTATGTTAACTCATTCCCTTAGGTGATTTATGATATTCAAGTCAACCTTCCTAGATTATTTTAGGAGTTCTTGGAAAATGCAAATTTCGAGCAGCTGCGGGAAGGGTTATCATTGGCCTTCCCAGGATTGGAGAAACCCCCTAGAGTAGAATGGAGGATCCAAATATGACATGGATGTTATTTGAATGTCTAGAAACATCATAGAGGTTATTTTTTAAGGTTGAGTAAATATTTGGAGGATTTGGGACAATTTCACCAAAAACAAGGTTCTCAGGCCTAAGCAATTCACAGGGCCAAAAATGCTATTGAGCTTCGAGAGGTGATCTCGAGAGCTATGGATGGTGTTAGGATCCAAACAATACATATTTGGAAAGGTAATTATAATCTATACAAAATGGTGAAATCATTTTTTTCACAACACTTTGGTGTAATAGGTTTATAACTAGTTTTTTCCATGCACAACTAGGGAACAAGATTAAAACTCCACTTTTCAGAGCTTAAATGGAGGGATAAAGATATGACAACACTTCCATTGGATTAAAAATTCCATTTTCATTCAATTTAATATAAAAAAATTCCAAAAATTTCCATCAAGAGCTTGAGATATTCCCGCTTGAATTTTCCTTCAAGGAACGAGTTCGGGAGTTAGTCAATTTTTAGTAAAGACACTTGTAAGCTCCAGGAGCATAGCACAATTTTATGTCTCTTTAGTCCCTAAAGACAAGGGTCATGAGGTACAATAAAATTATCCTTGCCCCAATAATCCCTCTAGTCACACATGGAACCTCTCAGATCGCCAGTTCAGCCCCCAGGTGTATTTCGGAATCTCATCCCTTCACCATCCAGATCGTGACAAGTGTTTTACACCAGGCGCGTCATGAAAATTCAAAACCTCATGTCCCTTTTTTTCTGAGGGACATGAGGGACATTAAATTTTTCCCAGCCCCAATAATCCTTCAAGTCATACATGTGACCCCCTCTAGTAATTTCTCAGCCCCTAAGAGTTAATGGAGCCAAATGGAAAGCCGTGGGATCTTCGCTAAGTGTCACGATGAGGAGTGATGTGAAATTTTATGTCCAACTTCAAATTTTGAAAATTTCTATCTCCTTTGCCGCTTCTTGCTACTTCTCCATTGGTAGAAGAAAGTTGCAGAGAACACCTCAGTCCACCATTGTTGCTCCAAACTAGTTCCACCATAGTAGAAAAACCTTCCAATCCATGAATATACATAGGTCTCAGAATAAATATTTATCAAGAGAGTCTAAGGATCGAAGTACAGAAGGAGAATAATGAAGAAATTCACCCAGAAACCTCCATTGTCGTAAGACGAAGATCTAAACATATCTTGCTAACCGAAGCATGAAACGAAAAACCATTTCCTGATGTGTTCTTCACTATCGAAGGCCATTAAAACCTCACCTTAAAATCCCCTATTTTCAGCACAAATTACTTGCATAAAATAAACCTCCCTTCTTTCTTTATGAAGACAAAAATCTGATTTCCTGTCAAATCGACAATCAACTTGAAGAGAAATTCCACTGATGGAATAAGAACCAAAAACCCACAACAAAAATGTGATTTTTGTCATAAACGGAGAAGAGAACCATACCTACAACTTTCAAGCTCCATTAATGGCTATCATGTTTAGAGCTTTCACCAGGTCAAAAAATTGAATTTTTAAAATCTCCCAAACTGGTGATCGGGGTAAGTCTAAAATTTCATAAGGGCCATATTGGGAAAAAAATCCATATCGGAAAACTTTATTCTGTCATGATCCTACCACTGGAAGCCCACTTTCTAAAAATAGTAGGGTCTTCTACATAGGGGACTACTATTTCAAGTAAATCTCCAACTGAAGAAGTTGTGAAAGAGGTGGTGAACACAAAAGTGGTATCACAGGAAAAAATATTTGAAATAGTCATCTCATCCCGCAATTGATACTAAAATATTAAGTGGCTACACAATAGCAAGTTGTTCCAAAGGGTGGATTTCATAAAGAGAGCACACTAGGAGTTGAACATTTAAGTTGATATCACCAGTTGGATTCCAGAAAAGGAAAATTCTTGATACTTGCTAAAAAATAGTTGCCTTTTCCAAATATAGTAGGTATCAAGAAAAAGTGAAGTTCAGGTTTACAGGGGTGAAAACAGTACAATCTCTATCATCGGGCTATGTGAGAGTAGGTGACACTGAGGTCACTTGCAAGGATCTCAAGAGTATCTTTCGAAACTCATTTCATGCTTCAATTAAAACGTATGTTTCATCAGGATCATGTCTAGATCATCCAAGTAATGTGGCAATGTTGCAAGGTGTCAGTGCAGGATTTGTCTCGAAGCTTCATTATCTCAAAGGGGATCTCCAAGAGCAATGCCTACGATCGCTATCAACAGTGTTTCTAAACACTCAATTCGAGGTTTCCATAGGTCATCAAAAGGAAATTTCTTGTCTGTAGCATGAGTAAATCATTTGCAATAAAGAATTTAAGGGAGTGGGGATTTTCTCATCAACATGAGACAGAGAACGATTCGGCACAAGTTTTAAGGAATTTTTTCAAGAGGCAATGGATTTAGAGATTCAGAGTTTCATCTCCTTGGAAGAATCAATAGACTTCATCAAGATCAACATTCTTTCCTTTCCTCCTCTCTCTTCTTCCTCCCAACATTCTCTCTCTTCAATGTTCTAATCTAGCATTGGGGTTTGCACTTTTGATATGTCTTTAAGTGACTTTAGGAACATGATGTAAAATTTAAGTCACCTTGTTTTTATAAAATGGACTTAATATTTGAGTAGGAATATGAATGGTCTAAATCCAAAAATGAGGCATGTGAAAGGTCTTCATGGAGATGAGGAGTTAGGTCTTTTCTATAAATTGTAATGATCTCCTCATTCCAGGGGGTTATAATTATGAGATTATTCTAGCTAGTTATATTCTTGTAATTTCATGAGAGATATTTTTCTTACTTGTGAGTGAAAAGAGTTAGCCATTTTTTTCCTTTCAAAATTCTTCATTTCTCCACTATGTACAACTTTTGTTTGAGCAATCAATACAAGAAAAAAGAGTTTCTAGCTTTCTTTAGCTAAGGGATTTCTTAATACTTTGTGATCATTAAATTATATTTGGTCTTGTTGCTACTTGTAGATTTGTTTCCTCTTAATTTTCAATGCATGTGATGAAACTTCTAATTAGTGTTTGTAAGCATTTGATTTCCTACTTGCAGTATTAGTTTCCCCTACTTCATATTCTCACTCCCTTTCCCGCTCTCTTGACAAATTCCTCTCTAGCAAGAAATTGCTAGATTTTCCGCAGGGTTAGTGGAGTGCCCCTGTTGGATCCCTGATCGAAAGGCCACCAAGAAAATCCACTTTTCTACCCATGCATGTATGTATGGCAGTTGCACCGGTTAAGTAGAGGGACTTGGATTCCCAGAGCATCGGCAAGAAATCCACATATTTTTCCACCCGATAAATTTTCTCGCCAACATAGAGTGTTTTGGAAATATTATCAAGGTGAGTAAGGAGTGTTGTAATATATACTAAGAGGAGTGAAACATGGCATAGAAGGACTATGGTAGTCAAGAATCTAGACAAGAAGAACTAAAAGCCAAAAAATGTAAATTAGTACATTTGAAGATAGTGAATTGTGTGAGCACTAAGAACACCTTGAGTAAGTATATTGAGGATGTATAAGGATTTCAAGAGGTTATAACAAGTGATATAGAAAAAACCCTAGTTTTTGTGACTAAACCCTAGCTAGGTCTAGTAAACAAGAAAAAAGAGCAAATTTGGTGTTGGGAATGCAAGAGGAGTTAGAGTGTAAAAATTGGTGAAAAGAACAAGATAAATAAAGGGTATCCAAAAATATAATCCACTTGGATTGGTTTCATGTAGTTTATCCCGGACATGGAGCTTTGTACCTTTGGAGGGTTGATTGAGATCTACTGAAATTTTTCTAAAAAGTAAATAAATTTTTATGGAGAGAAAGATAGGTCCTGAAATTTGGTATGTAGATTAAAGAGCTAAATGGGTAGCCAAAAATCTTACCAATCAGATATGGAAGTGTAAATTGAGGTACTTTTGGCAGAAAAGAAGGGTTTCTTGGGCTATAAGGCCATTTAGAGGTCAAAAAGGAAAAATTTGAAAGATGAAGTGATGAAATTGGTTTGGTGATTGGTGAATGAAACATGTTTGAAGTGACTGTGAGATTTGAAATGGTGTTTTACGCATTTTTGTGTGTTTAAGAAACTTTTAGCCTTCTTGAAAAAAGTGACAAGTGGTTAATTTTGGGTGATTAAATAGTGAAATTGTGACTTCTAATGCAAAAAACATTAGTGATTTGAAGATTACATGTAAGCCTCTACATCAGAATTATTTATGGTTATACTATCTTTTTGTAAACATATCTCAATCTATATAATTTAATTAAACATTGATCATTTACTAATAATTGGGGGTCCCTTATGTAGATAAGAAACCTTGTATGAATTTGGATGCTCAATTATCTACATCTTCAATGTATCCACCATTTCTTACATAACTATGTTATCGGTACTTCCATTTATAGTCACAAAATCATGCACTTTAGGCATTATTTAGCCTATTCTTATACTACTATTTAGAGAGTTCTCAAGTGAAGAAAGTACTAATTAATCCCACCTTTTGGCCATCTTGTTTTTACCTTTTATTTTTTCATTGTCGTGTATTTTCCTATGCATACCCCAACTATTTCGTAGTTGTCCCATAATTTTAGCCTAAACTGGGGTGGTCATGCCTTGTACTAGGATGCCCCAATCCATGTTCTAATTTCCCGCCTCTTTTTGGGCCTCTTCTATCCATTTTTCATCCTTATCTTCTTCCTAGTCAGCTGTGTCAAGGTTAATTATGAAATTAGAGCAAGAGAACCCTATAAATATAAAGTTATGAGACCATAATGAGATTCTTAGCGTCACATACTACTATCACTCCATCTAGAGTTGCATCCATTGCATCATCTGCATCCACATAGTGACATGCATCAAGGCTAGAATTTCTACATCAACACACACAGCATATGGGGAGGGATTCTATTATATTCCAAACACATATATTATTACATTTTTTCTATAGGTATTATTGCTCGCTACTTCACAAAGTGTGATTGGCACAAGAGCACCTAGGGCACAACATGCACACACACCATAGCTACATTTGGATCCAGAATGTAGTACATTGCTCAGATTAGTAATTCCACTATTTTGGAAGTTGACTTCAGTCTGACCCATTCATTTTACATCTTTTATTTTTTAGGTTTTGGATACTTCTTTGTATTTTACAGGGTATCCCTTCATCTTGCATTATCTCATATATCTAGAGCAGTTCAGTAGATCTAGTGCGACAAACAGCAAATATTTCTGGGCATCTTGTGACACTACCATAATCAGATTCTAAGATTTTACAGAGACCAAGGCACCTATTTTGTAGACTAGGGTGCCCCAAAGCACCACAATACCTTCCTAGGTGCTGCAATCTCCTTATATCTTCTAGATTTGACCTTTGCAAGACCTCTGAGTGATCATTCCTACTTCTGGAATCCACAGTCAAACCTACAACAACCTGCAATAGTCTTTGAAAATCAGCTAATTCATTTCCTTTTACATCTTTGCATATTTAGAGTTTTATTTCATTTAGTATAATTATTTAAAATCATTCCATATTGTCTTAGCATAGTTTATAACGTTTTAGTCCTCCTATATTAGATTAAATATTATTATACTTTCTTATAGTTTAGTTTAATTTTAGTTAATCATTTTGGTGAACCTCACATTTTAACACCTCCTTTGCACCATGTCATCTCCTTATCACGTTAGGGCCCAATATTCTTGTCCTACATATAAACCTACTAAGGTCACCAGTATAGTTATTACCGCCACTGATTTCATGTGTTTACGCACTCAAACACCCTCCCCACTTTATCACGCCTAATTTTGATCTATCTATCAATGTAGTTACTACCCATCACACTCACCTTAATCCATCCACCACTCCATCCATTTCTCTTCCACCACCCATTACACCCGCAATCCCATTAGCTACTTCTAAGGGCTATGACATTATTGACCAACTCAAAATTACATCAGCTAAGATCACTCTCTATGACTTACTGTGAAATGTGCCAGATTTTTGAATGACACTAGAGGCTACCCTCCATGTTATTCATGTTGAGTGTGATCATTCCACCAAGCCTTTCATGCATCTCATTCAGTCTCTCTGTAATTTACCATGTTCCATCTCTTTCACTGATGACGATATCTCCCACTTTGCAAAAAGTAACCCATGTGCTCCATTTCTCATTACCGTCACTTCTAGAACTACTTGTATTAAGTGTGTTCTAGTTGATAATGGATCTGTAGTTAACCTGTTTTCCCACTCTCTCTTATGGAAATTAGGTATAAACGATAGTCTCATCTCTCATAATTCCACCGTCATTCATGGTTATGACTCTTCCACTCACACATGCTTAGGAACTATCTCCTTATATATTCGAGTTGGACCTAAAATTGTTCTCACTAAATTCTATGTCCTCAATGCTTATTTTCAATTCAATGTCCTCTTAGGTAGGCCTTAGATTCACATAATGCAATTTGTCCCCATCCATTGTACATCAATGTGTCAAATTCCTTCAGGACAACTATGAACACACTATTACGGATGATCCAAAACCATTTCAAATATTGTTGCATTGATCATGTTACCTATATACCCATTCCACCCCCACAACGTATTCCGTATGCTAGTCTTGATAAATATTATGTCGGTTAATCTAGTGCATCCTCCTCCACCACTCCTACTATTACTTATCCTACTATATCTACTCACACTTCGTCTATCATTTCACCTATAGTATTTTTCCTGATAGAACTCCACATCTCTTATCCATTACTTCTTCGACCCCTCCCCACTTCAACAAAACCTACCGATGTCCTAAATAGTGCAACCTAAACCGATGATGCACAAATTGATACTTACAAAGATTCTGATGATGAGGTTGATGTAATAGAACTCACAGATGAGTCATTATGACAACTTGATTTTACTCCTCTTGGTGTAGACGATTCTTATTTTGAAGAAACCTTTGTAGCTAATGGCCCAAGTGAATACCAGTTCAAAACCCCTCCCTCCACTAATTTTATGGTCTTATACAAGGTATCTTTTAACATTGTTTACGCCACTTCATCTTCTTCTCCACCAAGAGTTTGTTCAGTGACCTCCCTTTACATGCACATTATATATGAATAGGTCATTTTGGGAACACATTCCTATCGATCTCACTAGTTTAGATATTATAGTACATACGACTACTTGCCTAGGTTCTTTATGACACTCAATGACATCCTACCGACCCTTCATTCACCTCATCTATATCATGGGTTTTTCCATATCATAGTGACTTATGGCTTACGATTTTTTCATTTGACTGTATTTTTTTGTGCACACCCATCGCGATTCACCACTTACGATAGGATAGTCTTGGATTGATTATATCAGTGGTACAATAGATCCTCTCCACTCTTCACTCTCGTTACCCATGCCCTTTGGCACTATTTCCATTAGTAATTGTTCCTCCCCTACCTATGTTCCTAATATTTCACGTTGGTATGCTCATGGTTGTCCAGCCGATCAATTTTACGGATGAGTAATACATGATGAATGTTTATACACTCCATCATAATGGCTCCCTATACAACCCTCCCCATTCTCTAGCTTACCAAGTTTCTGATGTGGCTCTAGCTGATTTTGACCGTGACAATGATAATCTACTTGATGGCATTTCATAGATACCTGTGTCACATACACTCGGGGGGAAACATAGAAATCACACACCGCCCCATTCTAACATCAACACATCATCATCTGTCATCCTTATTTTCCTATAAGAATATCATATCATGCAGCATAGCATCATCATTACCCAATGACGCACTCTTGTGCTTCAGTTCACACTTGAGTGCTAAGGGATTACCATTACACTGAGACCCACACACTACACCTTAGGCACTATAAATTTAATTCCACTATACATTGTGCATCATACTATTAGGAAATAAGGGATAAAAAATGTGGAATAATCCCTCATACAATCACAACAGTAGAAACTAATATGCAGAAAATATTACAGATCTCAAATAAAAGTACAGAATAAAATAACACAACACAAAGAGACAATATTTAACGTGGTTCACCCAATTTGGGCTACTTCCACTAAGAATCACTTTCTTATATTTTATTACAAGCCACCGCTCTCTCAATACAATACCCAGATCTGTTTGGAGCTATGCTCAACAATCTCTACAAAATTCACACCTGAATTCAAAACATGTCTACAATGTTACATTAACCCTACCATATGCACAAAACCACATAAGTAGATAACTACTTAAGAAGTTTTACAAAACCGTGGGTATCAAAACCATGGGCCAAACTATCCCATAAACCTATGGGTAAAAAATCCCACCCATGTGAGTAAAAAATGTTTCCCAGTATATCGGGCACATTTTAAGGCCAAAAACATTTCTTGGGGGCTGCACCCTCAAACCCTGGCAAGACAACTGTGGAAATTGTACAGTACTCTTAGTGTACAATCTTTAACACTTTCTCACATGAAAACAAACTCCATAACCTAACAATATCCCACTTGGAGACTAGTTTTCCTTTGAGTAAGCTTCTCAACCCTTCACTAGTTTTTGTGAAGACCAACCAAAGCTTAACACAGCTTCATTTTTTCCCTTGTGACCACCTTGGTCATCATGTCTATAGGATTTTGATTGGTAAGAATCTTCTCTAGCTTTAACTTCTCTTCCTCTAAATTTATCTTGATGAAATGGTACCTTCACTGTAAATGCTTCATCCTAGAGTGGAAAGAAGAGTTCTTATCTAGGTGTATAGCACTTTGACTATCACTATATAGCTTTCCTTCTTCCTGTTTATGCCCTGACTCCTCAATCAATTTATGTAACCAAATCATTTCTTTTCTTGCCTCTATGGGAGCAACATACTCAGCCTCTATGGTTGAAAAATCCACCAACTTCTGTAGTCATGAAATATAGCTCACTGTTGTCCCACCTACAGTGTAAACATAACCTGTCATGCTCCTCCTGCTGTCTACATCTCCAGCCATATCTGGAATATACATAACCCACAAAAAGTGGTGTCTAATCCACTAAAGAAAAAAATTTCCCCATGGTCCCTCTCAAATACCGAAGGATCCACTTTACTTCCTGTCAGTGATCTCTACCTAGATCAGTCATAAATCTACTCACTGCTCCCACTGCATGGGAAATATCAGGCCTGGTGCACACCATGGCATACATAAAACTTTCAACCACTGATGAGTAAGGTACCTTAGACAAATGGTTTCTTTCCTACTTTGTCTTGGGATATTTCTCCTTTGATAACTTGAAATGGCCTGCCAAAGGAGTCTCAACTGGTTTAGAACCCTACATATTAAACCTCTCCAAGATCTTCTTAATGTACTCTTCCTGAGATAAATCTAGCTTTCGTTCCTTCCTATCCCAAGATATCCTCATACCAAGGATTTTTTTGGTTTCCCCCAAATCCTTCATGGAAAAGGATTCACTTAGCTACTTCTTGAGTACTTTTATTTCCTGCGTGTTTTTACCTGCAACCAACATGTCATCCACATACAGACACAGGATAATATAACTTCCATCCTCAAATTTCTTTGTATATACAAAATGGTCATAATGGCATCTAATGTAACCTTGCTCCATCATGAAGCTATCAAATTTCTTATACCATTGATGTGGAGCTTTTTTCAAGCCATACAAGCACTTCTTCATTTTTCACACCATCTCCTCTTTACCTTTGACCTCATAGCCCTCTGGCTGCTGCATGTATAGATCCTCCTCTAAATCACCATAGAGAAATGCATTTTTTACGTCAAGTTACTCTAAGTGCAAGTCCTCTACATCAACTATTCCAAGAATAGTTCTAATAGAAGTCATTTTAACTACAGGAGAAAAAATCTCATCAAAATCTATACCTTTTTCTGTGTAAACCCATTGACCACCAACCGGGACTTGTATCTTTTCTTGCCTCCTTCTTCCTCTTTGACTTTGAACACCCACTTGTTGTACAATGCTCTTTTTCCTTTGGGTAGCTTCACCAAATCCCATGTCTGGTTCTCCATGAGAGCTTGATGCTCCTCATCCATGGCTTTCTCCCACTTCTTCCTAGATTTTGCCTGCATTGCTTCATCAAATCTCTCTAGCTCTCCACTGTCAGTGAGTAATAAATAATAAAGAGAATACCCTAGAAGACCTCATCAATATAGGAGTTTTGGGTTCCTACTAAAGAGGTTCCTGAATTGATTCATGTGTCACTTTCCCATCCAGAAGATCCTCTATTGTTGCATATTCTTTCTTGGATTCTTTCCTATTTTCCTGCAACTATTTCTTATAAATGAATTTCTCATTAAAGACCACATCCCTAGATCGAATGATTTTCTTGTTCTTAATAATCCAATATTTATATCCAAATTCATCACCACCATAACCAATGAAAGTAAACTTTTCTGATTTAGCCTCTATCTTGGTCCTATCATCCTTGTCTATATGGACAAACACCTCACATCTAAAGACTCTAAGAAATGAATAATCAAATTTCTTACCATACCAAGCCTCCTCAAGTATGCCTCTATCCAAGGAACTTGAGGGTCCTCTGTTTATCAAGTACACATTTGTGTTCACCGCTTCTACCCAAAAAGAAAGAGGTAGTCCTGCATCCTACATGTAACCTCATGCTCTTAGCACGTTCCATTATTGTTCTGTTCATATTTTCTAACACCTCATTCTATTGTGGAGTTTCTGGAACTGTATTTTTCCTACATGTTCCATTCTTAGAATAGTAATCATCAAATTCATTGTTGCAATACTCCCCTCCATTATCTGACCTAGGACATTTTAGCTTAAGACTTGTTTCATTCTCTACCAAGGCTTTCCATTTAACAAAAGTGTCAAATACATGAGATTTGTTTCTAATAAAATAAACCCAAACTTTCCTTGTTGCATCATCAATAAAAGTAATATAATAACTTGAACCCCCAAGAGATGATACCTGAGCCAGCCCCCACACATCAGAATTCACCAACTCTAACTTATTCTCTTTATTTTTACGTCCAACCTTGAGAAACCTTGCTCGCTTTTGTTTCCCATATATACAGTACTCACATAACTCCAAACTTGTTTCTATATATCCAGGAAAATCCTTCTTTATGATATCCATGCCCTTATGGCTCATATGACTGAGCCTATAGTGCCACAATGTTGTATCTACTTCTAAAGCCACAAGATAACAAAAAATAGTGCTATAAGTTCTTAAATGCAAGGTTCCAACCTTCTTACCTCTTTCCACCACAAGATTTCCCTTGGTAACCTTCCAAGAGTTTGTTGTAAATATCACAATACAACCATCACTTCCTAACTTCCCTGCCGATATCAAATTTTGTCTTAATGTAGGCACATGTCTGACATCCTTCAATAGCCAAGTATTCCCATTCTGCATCTTAACCTGAACATAACCTTTTCCAACTATGTTACAAGGCTCGTCATCACCAAGAAAAACATGCCCAAAATATCCTTGAACATAATCAAAAAAATAATGCCTATGTGGAGTAACATGGAAAGAAGCACCATAATCTAAAACCCAAGATTCATTAATATTGTGCAAAGAAAGAATCAAATCATCCTGACATACATTACCCATTGCCACATTTTCCTCCTTGTTTTCTTCCTGTTGTTTCCTCTTGTCCCGAAGCTCCAAACAGTCCTTCTTTGCATGCCTAGACTTTCTAAAGTGCCGGCATACTATCTTGCTTTTGGATTTTGACCTTGTCTGATCCTTTGATTTTCCATGACTTCCTCTATTCTTCTGTCTCCCTGTAGTTTCAATTGTTTAAAACATTCCCTGAAGTAGAAGATTCACCAAAGATTTTTCTTCACATTTCCTCTCTTAGAATCAGCCCTACAACATCCTCAAACTTCAACTTTGAGTTAGTTGGAACTGAGTTGCTTACTGCCATTACCAGGTTATTCCAACTCTCAGGTAAAGAGCACATAATTAATAAATCCCTAACTTCTTCATCAAATTCTATTGTAACTGAAGCTAGCATATTTACAACCATATTAAAATCATTTAAATGATCTACTACTGAACCATTCTCAGACATATTCATATTAAACAAATTTTTCATTAAAAATATCTTATTAGAGGTAGAGGGTTTTTCATACAACTTCCCTAATACATCCATCATTTCTTTTGTAGTCATTACCTTTGAAAAATTAAATAATACCAAAGATGCAAGACACAGCCAGATTGTTTGAAGTGCCTTCCTATCCAGCAAATCCCATTCCGTATCCGTCATGCTCGAGGGTTTGTTCACCTTCTCAAAATAGCGGAATATAAAGATCCTTCTGATAAAAGGTAATATTCCATCTGCATCTTCCAAAGACTGAAATTATGCACATTGAATTTATCAACCCTTGATCTTCCATCATCTTCCATAGCTCCCAATCAAGCTAAAACTTTCCCTACGATTCAACACTTCAGCAAACCAAACCAGGCTCTGATACCAAATGTTCAGAAATAAGGGATAAAAATGTGGAATAATCCCTCACAGAATCACAATAGTAGAAACTAATATGCAGAAAATATTACAGATATCAAATAAAAGTGTAGAATAAAATAGCACAACACAAAGAGATAGTATTTAATGTGGTTCACCCAATTTGGGCTACATCCACTAAGAATCACTTGCTTAGATTTTATTACAAGTCACTGCTCTCTCAATACAATACTCATATCTGTTTGGAGCTATGCTCAATAAACTCTACAGAATTCAAACCCAAATTCAAAATACATCTGCAATGTTACATTAACCCTACCATATGCACAAAACCACATAAGTAGACAACTGCTTAAGTAGTTTTACAAAACTATGGGTATCAAAACCATGGGCTGAAACCATCCCATAAACCTATGGGTCGAAAATACCGCCCATATGAGAAAATCACGTTTCCCGGTATATCGGGCACGTTTTAAGGCCAAAAACAATTTCTCGGGGGCTGAACCCCGAACCCTAGTGAGACAACTATGGAAAGTGTACGGTACTCTTAGTGTATAGTCTTCAACACTTTCTTACCTGAAAACAAGTTCCACAACCTAACACATACACCCTTCATTCTACATTTATTATCCACTATACTAGTCCTCACATATCCATTACATTGATTCTAATATCTACACACTTCATCACATTATACATTGTGCATTTGCATATCATACATTTCCCATATACTATACTAGTCATCATTACATATGAGTCTATTTTTTTACACTTCATTCCTACATTCGACATTTTACTAGTCCTTACCCTACACACCACATACATTATTAGGCTATCCATGCATAACCTATACATAGTACTGTCATATAGTACGCATTCCCACATACATTTTACATACTACGCTAGATTACATTACATATGGGTCTATCTTTATATTTTATCATTAGATATTCCATTTCTATAGACACCTACTATTTCATTTTACACACTAGGTATTATACATCCTACATTGCATTGCCCACACCGCACATATATGCATCCTACTCATCACATGATCATCTACTTTCATCATACACTACATTTTTATGTGTTGCACTCACCACCCTATGATACACTTTAGTTCCTTGGTCCATACTCAATTTTTGTGGGTTTACCAATCAAACGAACCTTATACTCACCATGTGACATTTACAACTTAGTGACATACACTTTAGGCTAAATCGTCACCCACCTCCATCATTGCCTCTAGTAGTGGTATACAGTTTAGGCTAAATCACCACCTCCATTATCATTTGGTAGTGGTATACACCTTACGTTACATCATCACTCCCTCCTTTCATCTTATAGTGGCATACACTTTAGGCTAAATCATCACCTACCTTCTATCATCATGTAGTGATATACGCTTAGGGCTAAATCATCACTCATCCTTCCATCCCATAGTTATACACACTTAGTGATAAATCATCACACATCATATTATCTTATAGTGATATACACTTAGACTAAAACATCACCCATCCATTCCACAAGTTGTGATAAATGCTTCTGTTATAGGGTTCACACTCATATCCTCACATGTCGCATCTCATCACCATTACATCTACACACTAATCATAGTGTGCTAGACACAAAAAACACTACTCCACCATTTCCCGATGATGCACTCTTGTTTATGGTTCATTCTTGATTGCTAAGGGGGGAAAAATTAACCTCATTTCCTACACTTCCATTCACTCGGGGGGGCATGTGCCTCCTATCATTCCATCTTGCATTCCATTCCATCCATCCACAGCATATTACATTTTCTTGGTGTATTTTTTCTTTCTTGACAGTATTTCACATGCTCACTTTATTACACATGTTAGATTGATTTATTATATGTCATTATCTATATCATACACACATATGTGTTCATGCCTTTGTTTAGTGTGATCACAAATACTTGACTCTACATGTGGCATGGATGCTTTCCTTCCACCCTTCCTATACCAGTCACTGGGGGCATCCACATTCGTATTATTCAAGTGCTATTGTTTCATTTTGTACTTAGCATCTTACATTTACTTGATCATACATGCTTTGACATATTGGTTATTTCTCTAACATGCTAACGAGTGTTCCATGTGTAGCACTTATTTTTTAGGATTATACGTCTCCATGACTCCTTTTTTTGTTTCTACTTGTTTGTCATTATTTTCCATTTTATGTGGGCTTTTCCCTTTGCTTGTGTGCACACTTGTTTGTTGTTTGCAGTCATGATGGCCTTGAGTGTCTTGTGACATCATGAGTGATGTCCCATGTTTTCAACTCGATTTGTGTGGTTTATATATTTTCTTGCATGTTTACACTAAAAAAAAATTGTATTTACTATATTATCTGTGTATTTTACACTTGTCTTATTACATGCATGTGTTTTCAGACTAACACTTTTTTTGGCTAGCCATCCCCTTTTTACGCACCTTAGTTTCTACCAATCACTTTTTTTTTCCCCCTTTAGGGCACAGTTCTACATATCAAAGTGTGGTAGGTCCTCTTTTGGGGCCACATTCTTCTTTCAACGATGTTGTATGTGACTCCAAATAGGGGGAGAATCATTGAGGGTTTTACATACTAAAACAACATATTTACATCGGTTCAATATAGTACACTCTCTGCCCTTAACATTGTGTGTTTACATATAGTGAGTGAGTTCATACTAGTCTATGAAATTCATACACAGTAGCCTCTATAGAACATGGTGTCCTTTAGCATTCTTAGGAAGTAGTCACAGGCTTGGGGGTTATAGTAGGTGTGCCTCTCTACACTATTTTGTTCAGTTGGCATTGGATCACCCAAAAAACCAAGATGCTACAGAGATATCTTCACACATTTCAGTATAAGTAGTTAAAGGTTGGAGGACACAGAGCATTTCCTCCCTATACGTATTTCACTATGGTGGCGTGAGATCACCCAAAAAACTCGCAATAATATAGGATATCCTTTTACATCCTTTCTCTTAAATGGATCAAGTGCACGTGTTCCATTTACACTTTCCTTTTAGCGTACTTCATATTGTTTTATTTTACACATGCATATTTTACACAGTGTTTTTACATACATACATATTTGACTACATCATTTTCTCCTTGCAGGTCCAGCCATATGAGAAACAAGCAATCAAATTGGGGGCAACAACAACAACAATGACGATGATGACAGCGCAACGACAACACACCATGATAGCACTTTCCTTTACTAACCATACAGGTACATTACACACCACAATAGCTACACACGCATTCTACCCTACGTTCACTCTCATCACTTTTATGCACATTTTTTGTCTTTAGAATCCACGCTCCTCCACCTTTTATTTTTGACATTCCACGCTTGAGTCTAGTCCATTTTCACATCTTCTACAACACTCTACATGGATATCAGGTACACATCTATCTACTTTATGTTTTTCAGTGTTCTACTGACCAACATAAAGTGGGGGCAAAATGTAGTCACAAAATCATGCACTTTAGTCATTATTTAGCCCGGTATTATACTATTATTTAGAAGGTTCTCAAGTGAACAAAGTAATAATTAATCCTACCTTTTGGCCATCTTTTTTTTACCTTTTATTTTTTTATACCCACATATTTTCCTATGCATGCCCACCTATTTCATAAAATTCATGTTATTTTAGCCTAAACCGAGGAGCCTAGGCCTGTATTGAGGTATCTCGGGGTGCCCTGGTCCAACCGAGGGTGTCTCGATCCATGTTCTACTTTCACACCTCTTTTTAGGCCTCTTCTATTCATTTTTCATCCTTATCTTCTTCCTAGTTAGACATTTCGTGGTTAATTACAAAATTAGAGCAAGATAACCCTATAAATATAAAGCTATGAGACCATAATGAGGGTCCTAGCATCACATACTACTATCACTCCATCTAGATTTACATCCATTATATCGCTTGCATCCACATAGTGTTATGCATCAAGGTTAGGATTTTTTTATCAACACACACAACATAGGGGGAGGGAATCTATTCTATTCCATGCACACATACTATTACATTTTTATATAGTTATTATTGCTCGCTACTTCACAAAGTGCGACTGGTACAAAAACACCTAGGGCACAACATACACACACACCAGAACTACATTTGGGTTTGAAATGTAGTGCAACGCTCAAATTAGTAAGCCCACTATTGTGGAAGTTGAGGTCAATTTGACCCATTCATTTTACATCTTTTATTTTTAGGTTTTAATACTTCTTTTGTATGTCATTCCTTCATCTTGCATTATTTCACATACCTAGCGTAGTTTGACATACCTAGTGCGACAGAAAAAATATTTCAAGGCATCTTGTGACACTGTTGAAATAATATTTTGAGCTTTTACAGAGACCAAGGGACCTATTCTGCAAACCAGGGCACCCCAAGGTGCCCTAGTACCTTCCTAGGCGTTGCACTCTCCTTATATCTTCCAGATCTAACCTTTGTGGGACCTCTAAGTGATCATTCCTACTTTTGGAATCCACTGTTAGACCTACGGCAACTTGCGACAGTCTCCAGCAATTAGCTAAGTCCTTTCCTTTTACATCCTTATACATTTAGGGTTTTATTTCATTTAGTATAATTATTTAAAATTATTCCATAATCCACGGTTAGACCTACGGCAACCTGCAACAGTCTCCAGCAATTAGCTAAGTCCTTTCCTTTTACATCCTTGTACATTTAGGGTTTTATTTCATTTAGTATAATTATTTAAAAGTATTCCATATTGTCTTAGCATAATTTACAGTGTTTTAGTCCTCCTATATAAGATTAACTATTATTATACTTTCTTATATTTTATTTTAATTTTAGTTAATCACCACTCTCTACTATTACCTCATGGTTGCATAAGGTACCCCAGATGTTTTTGAAGGATCGATAGTTAGTTAAATTCTAGATTGGGAGATGTATACAACAAAATACTACCCCCATAAATAATTCCTAGCTAAATGAATCATATTATCATAAAGAAAACTAATTAATAAATCATCTCCAACCAATCACAATTCCCACAATATCCCACAAGTAATTATTCATTAGTTAATCATAATTAACTAGTCACTAATCCTACATCTCTATTATCCCACATCTATTAAAATCAGCCAACCCGCAGTATCTATAACCCAAGAAAAGGACCCTCCTAAGTACCTTGTATAAAAACAACCCAAGCAATATTTCCATTTTAGGAATCCTTTCTAAATTAGGAAATCATCTAATGTATGAGCCATTCAAATTTTAGAATTTGTTCCATTTTGTGAAAGCTTTCTTTTTACATCCCCTCCTTACAAGCACATTGCCAAAATCTTGAACAAATCATTTGAGCATCCACAACCAAATAACTTGCATGAGAAAATCCATGCGAAAAGGATAAGTTGCACTTTTTTTACTTTAGGTATTATTTTATTATTCTTTTCTCAATCTTAAGGTATTATGTTTTATTTGGATTAGGAATATGTTATTGTTCATTTCCTTATTTATGAGTCTAAATATTACATGTACACATTCTAGCATGCACAGTGGGACATTCCTTCATCTTCTTAACATTTTATTGAGTATTTAAAGATTTTGAGATTATTGTGTATGCCTTATAGGTACAAGAGTCTTACCATTGTTTTTACTCTTTTTCTTAGTTTTTAAATATTTTTCCATTTATTTGTATATTGAATTTTGTATCATATGTTGTGGCATTTCTTCTCTCAAGAATATAGATTCCAATATTTTAGTGATTTTTCTAGCCTCTATGTTTATGCATGATTATTTCATATGGTTGTGATGTTTTTAAATAACTCATAATGTTCTAAATAATTGTGTTATGTTTTTTCTCTCTTTCATGTTGTTTTTGGATTTCTATGTCTATCTTTATAGGATAAAAAATTATGATCTATATTTAACATCTCTAATTTCATCCTAATGTTTTAATTGGATCTATAATGTATTTTTTATTTTGATTTTTCTTGTAGGGTTGTAATATTTACGAGATGTGTGTAGCATTTTTATCTATGTTCCTAATGTTTTTAATTAAATATGTAATTTTTTTATTGTTGACATATGTGTAGCATTTTTGTTTTTGCTCCTCATTTCTAATCAAAGCTCTAACATTTTTATTTTTGACTTTGTTTTTTAGGGTTCTAACATTTATGATATATGAGTAATATTTTGTTGTGCTCCTAATGTTTTTGAGAATTAGAAAAAATTAGGATGATTTATTTTTTATTTCTTAAGGTGTGCTGACATTTATTTGACCACCAAGAACTCAACCAAAGTATGTATTCCAATTAAATATAAATACTCTTAGATGATTTTTCATTTTTGGTTAAGTATGAATTTAATTTTACTTGGTTCCCATGAAGTGCAGTGGTTTCCAAATATACCCAGGCCTTAGAAAACACCCTTACATGGATTTAAGTCTCATGTACCATAAGGTATATTGAGGACTCCCCTAACAAGCTTATTCATCCTAGCATAAGAATGATTTTATCTATAGGTGTGTAGTCCTACCAAGAAAACAACATTCCATAAGATACCCACTCATACCCTCAAGGTATATTTTTGGTCCACTACATGGTTGCATAACTTATTTGAATGTCATAGGTTGATATTGTGTTCTTTTCTCCACCTATCAAAAATTACCTAAAATAAACAAAAATAAATGACATCGAAAACCATGTGTCAAATAAAAAATAAAAATAAACTAAAAACCTTTCTCTTCCAATTCATCCTCCCATCAAAATGATGATGATGATAACAATTCCCAAATCAATCAATTCCTTTAATAATTTATGGAGAACATCCTCCTCATGTTCATACACCTAATATCAATGATTTCATTCAATTTGAATCCTAAAACAATAACCAACATCATTAACCAAAATGATCTATCCATATAATATCCCCCTCCTCCATCTAGAAACCCTTTGGGTTCAACCTCATCGAGTCCTAAATCTATTAGCAAACACAATGATCACAAAATCCCCCACATGGAAACCAAAATTGAAAAATAAGAATTGGCCCTCAACAAACAACAACCTCTTCATAACCAAAACCATAACATACATAATCAAATCCAACATTTGAACCATAATTTGTCCCATATAACATCACATATCATTTCCAAACTTTGAATCATTTAGTGTGTGATTTAAAATCACACAATTAGGCCCCTTAAACAAACCAATCCAATAAATCAAATTATTATTCCTTTTATCCATAAAAAAATCTAACTTCATCTTACCACTATATCACTCTCCCTAGGGGAAAGATAATGTATCAACCCCAAATTAATTAAATGGAGTTATCTAATTAATTTACATAAATTTAAATAAATGTTATAGCAATGTACTTAATTCACATTATAATAAATTATAATTACATAATGATAACTAGAGTATTATAATTGTATTAAATTGCTAAGTAATTAAGAGTACACTTAGGGTTTAAGAGGTGATTTATCTAGGTCAACTTTTGACAGTTTTGTTGATAAATCTAAAAGGGGTGAATAATTCTAAATGTAGCCAAATCAATTGTCACCCGCTTAACTACACAACTATATGATATATAGCTAATTCAGGACTAGATTCCAAAAAACATACCAAATTATATGGTTTTGAACTTGTAGATGAAAATATCATGATTTATTATATGTTACTTTTTGTCACACGTGTCACATGTTGATATCTTTTGCTTGGTGAAATCAATAGACCTCTATTGGGTACTCCCCAAGAATGTCATTTCTTGAGAGTAAACACAGCATAATAGATCTTAACCACAAATAAAATTTTATTAACATAAAATCCTCACCACATCTACAGTTTTCAATCCTTTATGGGAAAGTCACCAATCTACAAGGCTACATGGGTGATAGCTTAAAATAATTCCAAAAAATTCCCTTAATCATGACATTGAGAAAATATTTATAAACCCTTTTTCCCACCCATAAGGAATTTTTAATTCCTTCTATAATCCTATCAGAATCCCATTCAATCTTGAATTTGAAATTTTTTGCATTTATGGTGTTCAACTACCCCTGATCTAATAATTGAGATAAGTTTATCTATCCATTCCACATCACTATTGAGTTTGAATCCTTTGTAAACCTACCAGTTGTCATGTCTCATGCTTCAAAACCATACATTCAAAATTTATTTGTGTCGTTGTGGTAATCTACCGCACCTCTTCCCTAAATTTAACCAAAATTTCATACACCTGGTTCCATCCTGCTTCCTTACACTATCCTTTCTTCCCAAAACTTTTACACATTGTTGTGCACTATTCTCATGCACCTTCTTCTTAGTTGATCTATTTCAATTCTCACATATCCTTACTTAACCAAAAATTCCAAAGTTCATGTAGTTCTTCGATGTCTCATGATGATCCTACATAAAACACCTTAGGTAAACAAAAGTGAGCTCGGACTCATGAGTCAGGTTCTATAAAATGGCCTAGTTAACCAAACTCCCTCGTACTTATCTATGTTGTATCTTCTTTTGTGCACTCCTTCCACTTTACTAAATATTCTTTGTACTCCTACCTACATGTATTCTTTACTACCCTTGAGTCTACTATGGCCTCATTTTCTTTGGCCTTCTTCTCTGGTATCTTCCTCTTCTAGCTTAAATTTTCTTCAGTTTACAGTGCATATTTTCGTAGTTCTTATGTGATTTTTCCTTCATCCTTGTGGACAGTAGTACCTCCTACATGGAACTCATACAAATATGAGACGTTGAATTTATTTTAGATATATATAATCCCTTGGGAAACTCAAAATTATACACATTAGGCACAATTTTCTACATTATCTTACATGGCCCAATTTTCTTCAACTTTAACTTGTTATAAGCCCTTTTAGGAAATAGTTCCTTCCGTAAAGATGTCATTACTTGATCTCCTTAAATTATTTGGCTTTGTGTTCTTTATTTGTGTGTTCTTTATAACCTTAATTACTCCTTTCCAATTTCTCGCACACCTCCTCGTGTAGTTCACATATATACTTTGCATACTCCTCTGCTTCCTTGTTTTGGTTTCTTATTACCTTGCATAACTATGTGACTCTTCTTGGACTTTTTCCATAAATAAATTGAAATGGTATCCTTCGTGTACTCCTATTAGCTTAGTTATAAGAAAAATATGTTTGTACCAATATTGTGTCCCATTGGTTTGGCTTATCTCCTATCAATATGTGTAATAAATTTCCTAAGCTTTTGTTCACCGCTTTTGTTTACCCATCAGTCTGTGGATGGTAAGTTGAAGTATAGGTTAACCTTGTTCCAAACTTGTTCCAAAAATTCCTCTAGAAATGACCTAGGAACTTAGTATCCTTGTCTAACATTATACTCATTGGTAATCCATGTAATCACACCACTTCTTTGAAAAATAAGTTTGTAATCCCAGTTACATCACTTGTGTTTTTGCATGTAATAAAATTTTTCATTTTTAAAATATATTGACTACCATAAATATTGATTCATTTCTTCTCTGTGTTCTAGGACATCCTAGCACAAAATCCACACTAATGTCTTCCCATTCCCCTTTTAGTATGGGTAAATTCTAATATAACCCTATGTTTTGTTTGCATCCCTTGGCCAACTGGAAAACCCTACATATTTGCACATACTTACACACATCCATTCTCATCTTTGGCCAATAGTATCACTCTTGTAACTACATCAAAAAAAATCACCTCCAAAGTGACCTTCTAATTCTCCACTATGTTTCTCCCTAATTAGATTCTTGTGCATTGATCCTTGCAATATACAAAACTATATTCTTCGAAACATCATTCATTCTTTAATAAGATAGTATAACCAAGGAATACTATCCATACATGTTGGTTCTCTACATGCCTCCCATGCTTCTTTAAAATCCTTGTCTTGCACATATAACTCGTTCATGGTCTCAAATCCCATGACTTCATTTCACATTTATGTCAACACTAACACACTCTGACTCAATGCATATGCAACCTTGTTGTATTTTTCATTATGATGTTTAAATACAAAAGAGTAACTTTGTAGGAAATCTACCCACTTCATATTCCTTTAGTTTAACTTTGATTAGCTATTGAAAAACTGCAACACCTGATGATTAGTGTATAAAACAAACTCATTCCATATTCCTTTAGTTTAAATGGAGGCATAATAAATAATGCCTCCATTTCTTCAATGCCTACATTCTTACGTAGAATTCATGATCATAGGTTGAGTATGTCATTTTGGAATCATTCAAATTTTTGCTAAAATAAGATATGGACCTCCCTTCTTATCTTAGGAATGTACCAATAGTTGTTCCACTCACATCACAATCCACCTAAAATACCTTCTCAAAACTTGGAAATGCTAATATATTGGTTACGTTTTAATATTTTGCTTCAATTACTGGAATTTGTGTTATTCTTCTTTCATCCACACAAACTCCTTTTGATCTCCTTTCATTTTCTATGTGATCAATGTGCATATTCCACTAAAGTTTTTTAAAAAATCCTATAGAAGCTTGCTAAACCATAAAAGATTTGCACCTCAATCACTTTTCTTGCTAAACCATATAATTACAAACACCTTTTTTGGATCCGTTAGCAATCCTTCTTGGGATATTATGAAACCCAAGTATACTAACTCCTTGTGCATAAATCTACACTTATTTATGTTTACCAATAATTTATCTTCTTGTAAGAACTTCATTACCCTAAGCAGGTGTTCAAAGTGTTATTATTTCACCTTTCTAAGTACTAGTATATCATCTAGATATATAATCACAAATTTCTTAAGGAATGGCTTTAGTACCTCATTCATCAACCTCATGAAGGTGCTCATGTCATTGATTAATCCAAATGGCATAACTATCCATTCATATAGACCTTATTTCATTTTTAATGTGTTTTTCGACTCATCTCCTTCTTTGATGCACATCTGGTGATAACCACTCTTTATATCAATCTTAGAAAATTATCGTACACCATTAAGGTAATCCATCAAATCATCCATTTTGGGTAACAGAAACCTAACTTAATTTTGATCTTATTAATAGCTCTTTATTTAACAAACATTTGTAATTATCCTCCTTTCTTTGGTGTTATCACTGTTGGTATTGCACATTGACTCAAAATTCCATACACTAGTCCTTTATCAAGTAGCTCTTGTACTTGGTTGTTCACCTCTTCATTTTATTTTTGGGTCATTCTATATGGGGCCTTGTTTGGAAAAATATCTCTCGGTATCAATTATATCTGGTAACTAATAGTACGTATTAGAGGTAATCCTCATGGAATTTCTTTTGCTACAATATCTATAAACTCATTTAATACTTTACGCACCTCTATGGATACTTATCCCTTCCTTGCACAATATCCACACACTTCCTTTGGTACAAGTGCATAACATGCATTTTCTTCCTCAACTCCCCACAAGAATTATTTACCTGATACAAGCAAGACCCTTGGGAAAACTCAACTGCACACTTCTCCCTTCTCCTCATCCTTTAATGGTGACAAGTTAAACTTACATCTATCCTTTTGGATGCGAATGATATTTTTTTGCCCCTCATGGACATATTTCCTATCATATGTATAGGTAATTCCCAATAGTAGGTGACAAAAATCCATTAACATCACATGATATAATACTTCATTGTGATGAATCCTAATTTGAAATTTCACAAGGCTTTGCTCATTTAGTATAACTTGGTGTCCCTTTTATAACCATGAGACCTTATAGGGATTGGGATGCACATATTCTTCATCCCTGACTCCTTCACCATTTCATAGGAAATAATATTGTTCATTCTTCCATTGTCAATAAATCACATTACAATATTTTCCTCCAAACTTGTAAATGGTCCTAAACAAGTTATTTCTCTACGTAGGTTCATATTCTTGTTGCAATGTTTTTGATAATACCTTTCTTACCATTTGATATTCTCCATTCTCTGGTATCTTAGAATTTTTTACAGATCTCATTGATTCTACATCTTTGTGCACCATATGTGTGCCAACTTTTGTGCACCTACTTGTGACTTCACTATGTGCATTTGGGCATTTAATTAGACAATGCCCTACAGTTCCACACTTAAAACATGTTTTAGAGAATCATCTTCCCCTTCCTCAATAAATATCCCATAACCATCAAATATTTTGAACCTTTATTATCCAATGCACTACTACACTCATCTTCTTACATTCTATTATATCCTCAACCGCTACCTCCTCTACTGCACACATTTTAGGTTTCTCTTCTAGCTACGCTCAATATTTTACATGTCAATTTCTCTTCCACCTTCAAGGCTAGTTGATAATTTTTTTCCATTATTTGGATGCACAACAGGATGAGTTCTTCATAAATTCCAAATCTCAAGCCATTAATATATCGTAAGACCTTCTACTACTTAAATTTTGCATGTCTAGATCTTATCATGATTATGTGGAACTCCTTCATGTAATCCTTAACCAACATTTCCTTTTGTATTGAAAGTTTTTCAATTATTTAAACAATCTCATTTGGTAGTCAAACGGTAAAATATTACTCCTCATTTTCATGACCATACAATATTAATGCACTATCTTATCCTTACCTCTTCTTCACCATTCATTTTGAACATTTTTCCACCACAACACCTCATGTTCCCTCAGCTTATTTTGTCCTACTATGAAACATTGTGGGTCGATGATTTCTTCACACTCAAAGTATTCCTCCATACTTTTCAACAAATCTATAAATTATTTTAGGTCCAACCTTCCAAAAAATGATGGGACATCCATTTTTGGCCAATAACGCATTTTGGAAATTATTTATAGTAATCACACTTATTTTTTACCTATGGATTCCACCACTTCATGTACATCCTCAACAATTTCTACTTTGTGTGTGTCTTTTCTTACTTTTTTTCCTTCATCATCGCTTTGTGCATCAAACACCACAAATACTCTTTGCCTATATTTAGCAATGACTTCGAGCCTTTTCCTCACACCCCTTATCTATGTCATCATTTTCTCTAGTGCTCCCATGATAGTTCCATTAGTTTCATTTGCTATTGGTGGCTCTTCTCGGTGGCATCTTCTCTCCTTCCCAACTAGTTTCCTCATAGTTGGTGTTATACCAATCCTCCTTTTGTGTTAAATTATCCTTCTATGATACCACTTGACGGTGATATATCTCAATCGAGTACTCCCCAATCCTGTTGTTTCTTTACATTAAACACAACATAATATACCTTAACCATAAATCAAATTTTATTAACATAAAATCCTTACGGCATCAACAATGTTCAATTCTCAATAGGATAGTTACCAATCTACATGGCTACAAGGGTGATAGATTCAAATAAGTCCCAAAATTCCCATTAAGTATCTTAATCATGTTATTTGGTAGGTATTTATAGACCCTTTTTCCTTCCCATAAGGAATTTTAAATTCCTTCTAGAATCCTCTCATAATCCTACTCAATATTGAATTTAAATTGTTGTGCATTAATGTCTCTCGACTACCCCTAATCTAGTAATTGAGAGAAATCTATCTGGCCATTCCATATCACTACTGAGTTAGCATCCTTCATACACTTACTAGGAGTCATGTTGCATGCTTCAAAACCCTACATTCAAAATTTTTGTGCACAACTATCATAATATATCACACATATTTCCTAAACTAGACCAAAATTTCATGTACCTAATTCCATCATGCTTTCTCGCACTATCCTTTCTTCCCAAAACTCTTACACTTTTGTTCACACTATTCTCTCATGAATTTTTCTTAGTTGATCTATTTCAATTCTTGTATCTCCTTACTTAACCAAAAATTCCAAAATTCATGTAGTTCTTTTATTTTCTCATGATTTGCATGCATCACTTAGCCTATAACTATATATTTCACACATATACCTATAAAACAAACATAGATCCCTACAAGAACCTCAAGTACCCATTATATTGTGTTTGAGTAATAATTACTTTGGTGGTCACCACATTTATTCTTCATAGAGTGTTAGATAATGTTTTAGACTTATTATAGTTCTCATAGTGCTTTGTGTAAGTGTGCATGTAACTAAATCCTTGAGTTATCTTTCCCCTCATGAATCCACAATGATATTAACCTATGATACTTTTCTAGCATAAAACCTCTTGTAATAATATGTGAAAATTATATGTATGTCCCCATGTGATGTGTATGCAATATGTAGAAGTAAATTCTTTCTTATTTAGCTCAATATATACTACTTACATGTGTTTTTTCTAGATATTAAGTGTTTAGAGTAAACTTGTACATATGGAAGTCCTTTTTTTTAAACTTGAATCTTAGTGGTGTGCAGGGACAAATCAAAAACATAATAACTAAAAGAGAAAAGATTAATGAAAAGGCTTAATGGGAAGAAACAAACCAAAATCAAAAGGGGAAAAGAACGTATAACTCGGGTTAGGACCATAATATGGTCCTGAACAATCTATATAGTCTAGGACAGAAATCATCGAAAGTAAAATAGTAAATTGCAAATGTTATAGATCTATGTAACACAACATGGAAACATAAGGAGGGGTTGAATAAGTTATAAACCAGAAGGATAATCAAGAAAAAAAATTAAAACAATAAGGACTTGTGCCACCAAGACTTAATTTTTTCATTCAGGACTCATATATATAAGTTTTTCCAAAATCACAATGTAATAATGATCTTGTGTTAATTTTAGCATCTAGATTTTCCCCCTTTATGTTATGAATAAAATTTATTATGTTGAAGAATAAAAATAGTATACTTTATATTGATGAAGAAAAATAAGTTGTTAGGAACACTGAGAGAGTAAGTATAACACGGGAAAACGTATGAGCTATTGGAATGACCCACACAAAGATAGGGAGGAGCGTGATGTTAGCTTTAGAGGGTGTAATAGACATAACAGGAATACTCAAAGACATGGATAATATACTTGAAATTTGTGGAAAGTTGTGGAAAATCAATCCCGAATGGATATTTTATTATTAGGTGGGAATTGGGTGTCCCAACACCAAGTGAAGATTGTCACAGATATTTCTATTTTCCCCAAAAATAATGCTTCCCATTTTTTGTAACACACCACTGCAGAAAGATCTAGGTCCCAAAAATTTGAAAATCCTACAAGTTTAAAATGGAATGATATCTCATACCCATACTATTTTTTATATATGTGTACTATAATAATTGTAGTGTTAATAATTTGTATTTTTTTACAATTATTTACCCCTTGCATTCTTGATAGATCATGTGGTGTGTTCATTTGTAACTTATTAATTTATTATTCAGTACATATTCATAGCCAGAGTTGACCATTTGGTCACTAGGTTTGTGTATTTATTTGTACATGAGAGGGTGGCCTTGCATAGCCAACCCATATAGTTCCCCCCTTTTGATGAAATGGAAGAACTAAAATAGAATCACTTGAGGTGAAAATAAGAAACAATAGAAAGTGGAATTTATGCAGGAGCATCATGTGCATAGTCTAATTTTTGTCTTGATTAGCCTTTGCATGGATTACTAGGTGTTTTGTAGATGTTTTGGTCCATTTGGACCCTTCATGTTGTAACAAATGGCATTTTGAAGGTTTCCCTCTAAAAGCCACATTTGACTATTCAAATAGATTTATAATGTAGCCTAGGACTAAGTTTTGGTCTTAAGACATGTTAGGGGTTAGTAAAGTTATAATTTTCATGTAATAAAGTGTTCATATCTTAAGAACACTCTCTTAACCTTACCTAAGTGCTAACTCACTAGATTTTCTAAACCATGCATGAGTTAAAAAGGGAAAACCTAACTACTTCATTCTCCTTCATAATGTGGATAAGAAATTAAAATAGGTGGATGTTGAGAAGTTTTTGGAGGGATTCCTTAGGTGTAAGATGAAGAGGGTAGTTATATAAGTATTTTTCCTCAAGAACACAAGAAGGAAAGCATGTAGAGGCATGTATTTTGTAAGCAAAATTCCATATGAAATAATGAATACTTTTTTTTTCATTTGATTCTTACTTGAGTAGGGTGTTTTATGAATTAGGAGAAATATATGGTGTTTTTTCAGTTAAAATTCATAATATTTTCAATCATATGGCTATCAATGAGATCTTGAATGTGTGTGAAAACCATAGGAAACTGTGACTATGTATACAAGTAGATGATCTGTCCCAAACCAGTGAGCATTAATTTTCATTTTAAATAAAAATGACTAGAAATTTTTTAACTAGGTGGAAAAGTTCATTATCCAGATGGGTTTTTAATATTTTACATTGAATCTAAGTATTTTTGGAGATATTGAAGTATTTCCAAGCTAGACTGAGAGTGTGTGTAGATTGTTTGACAAAATGTCTATCATGGTAAAGTGAGCATAAATAACGTGTTTTGAGGATTTAGGTGCTGAAATTTTTAGGGTATAATTATGAGACTATTTTTCAATTGGGGTATAAGGAAATATGGATTTGACATTTTTACATGAAGTTATTCATGACATAATTTTGGTACAGATTACTTGTTTTTGAGTGCACAAAAAAAGGTAGTATGATCCTCAATGGCAGAAAGAGGATGTAGTTGATGAATGAAAAATATTGAAATTTAAATGTACGCTTGATTTTTTTATTCTCTCTGCATCATGTGGTATTATAGCAAGGAATTTAAGAATTTTAAGTGATTGATTCGAAGGTAAAATTGTCTTTTTGCTAAGAAAACGTTGTAAATAATTATTATGGAGAATGTGGTTGAGTTTATTGAGTTTTTGAAGATAATGGTTTCCTTATTGCGAGTTAAATGAGTGTGAAGTGACAGGTTTCCCCTTTTAAAGGTGAAGAAAAGTGGAGAAAGAGAAGAGAAGTCAAAATACTAGGTAAGAGAGAAACCTAGGTGAGACTTGGGCAAGGTGAAATAGAATTTTCCAGTGGAAATGGACAAAAATAAAGTGGAGTTAGTGAAAAAATTTCATGATATTATAATAAATGAGAGGAAAGAGAAAGAGGTGAGAGAGAGAAAGAGAAAAGAAGAGAGAAAGAGAGAGCAAGAAGAAAAGAAGAGATAGTGGATGGAGCAAGAAATAAGAAAATTGAGAGAAGATATGGAGCAGCTGGAAGTATTTTTGATGAAGCAAAGGCAAAGCATAGAAATGATAATCATAAAAGTGGTGAAGTGGCCCATACATTCACTCGTGAAAATATAAAATAAAGTGCGGCTGAAAAAGAAGATAAAAGAAGAGGAAAAAAATATTTATGATGAAAAAGAAGGCAAACAAGAATGAAGAAGAAGAAGTCGGAGATATGGTAAAGGAAGAGTTCATTTTTTTAAAGGAATTAATAGGAGAGTAAGCAAACATTGATTTTTATTTTGTATATATAATCCAAGAATAGTTAGAAGAAGAATTACAAGCACTTGAGTGTGCTTTAAAGGGTAAAGAAGTTAAGACTGGTGAAGAAGAAGTTGAAGAAATGGAGGAAAAGATTGAAAAAGAGGAATAAAATGAAGAGAAATCAGTTTAAGAGACTCAAAAGTCTCATGTTTTTTAATCTAAGGTTTTGTGTATTTGTGAATGTGTAGGTATGATTAAAAAAGAGTTGAAAACCATTGAAAAGGAAGTTCATTTGAGAGCTCAAATTAAGAAAAGAGAAAATGAAGACCTCATTTTTTAGGGTAAATATAATGAGAAGAAAATGAAGATAAAGAGTAAAGATTCAAAGAATAATGAAGCTAAAAAGAATGAAGATAATTTGGCAGCAAAGAGCAGAACACTCCAAGTAGAGAACAATTGGAAGAAAATAAAGAAGAAGTATTTTGTATATAGCATGTTTCTCTCCACGTGGGGAGTATGATGTAGGAGCATCATGTACATAGTCTAATTTTTGTCTTGATTAGTCTTTGTAGGGAGTATTAGGTGTTTTGTAGATGTTTTGGTCCATTTGTACCCTTCATGTTGTAATAAATGGTATTTTGAAGGTTTCCCTCCAAAATTCGTATTTGAATATTCAAATAGATTTATAATGTAGCCTATGACTAGGTGTTATTCTTAAGTCATGTTAGGGGTCAGTAAAGTTCTAGTGTTCATTCAATAAAGTTTTCATGTCTTAATAAAACTCTCTTGACCTTACCTAAGTGCTAACTCACTAGAGTTGATAAACCATGCATGAGTTAAGAAGGGAAAACCTAACTACTTCACTCTCCTTCGAAATGTACATAAGGAATTCGAATAGGTGGTTGCTGAGGATTTTTTTCGAGGGATTATTCAGGTTTAGGATGAAGAGGGTAGTTAGAGAAGGATTTTTCCTCAATAAGAGAAGAAGGAAATCATGCAGAGTTATACATTTTGTAAGCAAAATTCCATAGGAAATAATGAATACTTCGTTTTGGTATTTGATTCTTACTTGAGAAGGGTGTTTTATGAGTTATGAGAAATAAATTATGTGTTTCCTTTACAATGCATAGGATTTTCAATCATATGGATATCAATTATATCTTGTATGTGTGTGAAAACCATAGGAAACTATGATTGTGTACACAAGTGGATGATCTGTCCTGATACAGTGAGCATAAATTTTTCATTTTAAATAAATATGACTTGAAAATTGGGATTTAGGTGGAAAAGATCATTCTCAAGATGGGTTTATAATATTTTACCTTGAATCTAAGTATGTTTTGAGATATTTAAGTAATTCTTAGCTGGGTTGAGAATGTATGTAGATTGTTTGACAAAATGTCTATCATGGTAAAGTGAGCATAACTCATGTTGTTTAAGTATTTGGGTGTTAATATTTTTAGGGTATACTTATGAGACTATTTTTCAAATGGATTCTTAAGGAAATATTGATTTGACATTTTTACACGAAGTTATTTATGATAGAATTTTGGGGAAGATTACTTGTTTTTAGCACACAAAAAAAGGTAGTATGATCCTCAATAGCAAAGAGAGGATGTAGTTGACGAATGAAAAATCTTGAAAGGTATATGTATGCTTGATTTTTTTATTCTCTCTAAATCATGAATGCTATATTATATCCAAATATTATGTTGTGAATAACAAGTAGTGAATTTTGATAATGCACATAGAATTTGTAGAGATATTGTGCTTTTGTGAGTTTCATTGATAGAAGTGGTAACTTAGACAAGAGGATTGAATTTGTAATGAATGCAAATAGAGATTGTTCTATATAATATGGTATAATAACATTGAATTTTCAACTGGCAACTAATATAATGAAGTAAGAGAAACAATGTAGAAATGATGCAATTGAGATGATAAATTAATAGTTGAACAACATGTAAATAACATAGTAGATAACAAATATCATGTAATCCAAATAGAATTCAAGTATAGCATATTCATGCATTAATGTGGAAATAGGGGGAGTAATAATCCCAATATCATAAATAACGTATAAATTTAAAAATAGATACCAAGATATGGGATGTATAAGCGTAAGGCATCAAGTAGCCAGAAAATATTGGTTAGAATTGGTGATTATATGCCCAAGTGGCATTTAATATAAATGGTAAGTTAGAAATTTTGAATAGTAACTTCATTTGTACTATGATTGACAATGATTTTTATTCTAATTAAGATAGGATGTTCCATTCCAGGGAGACTTTACGCTTTTTGTTTGATCGAGTGAAAAAAAAAATTATTTGTAGCTACCAATGAGTTGGTAAGATTTTACAATTCATGATTCCAATAAAAAAATAGTAGTAGATTATAATTTTTTTTGTGAAATTTTTAATTTTGATGAATTTGAGCCCAATAGAGTATATGGGAATGAATACTTCATTTTTTTCCAAAAGGGTGGAACCATATAGTTTTTTATGGTCCCAACTTAGGTTTGTATGGTTTTGACTTAGCTTGTACAGTCCATACCCAATGTGCAAAAAAATAGTGAAAGTCCAGTGTCATTTTTTATTTGAAATTTTAGAGTGTGAGTTGATAATTTTTTATCATTGGCTAATAAGAATTGAACTAATATGTGTTATGTTTGATTGATTTTTTATTACAATGGTATGCACATGTCATAGAGTGTCATGGAGTTCATCATATGAAGGCCCTTCTTGCATTAGGATTGGATTATGGAAGTTGGTATATTTTAGACAGGGCCATATTACGGCATATGGCTAGATTGGGGGAAGTGTCCCTAAACATGCACTTAATTATAAAATTGTGTAGATGATGGAACTCAGATACTTGCAAAAAAATTCTCCCCGCAAGGGGATATGATTGTGACTTTAAAGGATGTTTATCATATTTTTAGGATACTAATAGTAGGAGAGAGATTGTAGGTGCTACCAACCGATGTTTCATGTTAGATGCGTAGTGCATAAAGATTTTGGTTAGGGCTAGGAAACATTGTCAAGCCATCTACCTGTCTTATTTCTATTATGAATTCCATTATTCTATGAGTGTATAAACTTACTGCAGTGGATGGAGGTGTTGTGTTGATTTTCTACATGATGTGGTAAATTTTCCAATATATAGAGGATGATGATATCAGGTGTGCATAGGATCAATGTATACTATCCCACCATATAGATACTTGTACATATTCACTTTGGAGAACCGCAGAGGTGACATAGCAATAATGACCCTCTTACATATTTAGAAATATAAATACATTGTAGTTATGCAGCCAATTGAAGGATTGAGGTCCAATTGGGGCCCATCCAAATATTTTTTGTACCACAATGGGTGACAATACCAAGGAGGAGAGAATTGAACACTATTTATTGCCATGATTTATTATATAGGTTGAGCCAAAGTGGGGTCATATGGAGACCATAAAAATATTTCCAAGGCTGGGTAGAGAAATTTCATAGAGCTATGAAAAGTGATGAGGACTATATAGCTAGAGGACCGAATTCCCTGTAAGAGGGGTCTTTATTACTATGAGTACATTATGCATCACTTTGGAGTAGCGTAGGATATGCCCTGTATTTCCTTATGTGTGGAGGATATTAACACATGTCATCTTGAGAGATGGTAGTTTTCCAGGACCAAACCTAACTAAGTTATTTCCCAATCTGCATATGAAGTGGACCCAATGGTAGAGGTGAGTGTGATGAATGATGTTGGTTGTACTATAGCATATACACAATGGTGGATACATCCCAAGAGGTGGAGTGACATTTGGATGAGAATATGGATCAAAGATGCCCCCACGTGTAGGAGGTAATGGTGCAAGAGAGTTAGATGTCCCCATAGATTATGCCATAACATTGGACATTAGACAACGTAACTAATGTTTGAGTTGATTATAGTATCTTCGATTAGGTTATAGATTGAGAAAGTATTGATTGAGTGATATATAATATTAGATGTTTGTTTTTGTGTTTTAATTAATTTTTATTCAACCGCTATTATATATGTGCTTGTAAAGAACTTGACAAGAAATATTCCTAGCGATGTTGTGACCAATGGTATATTAAAGCATGTAGATGATGTCATGAGTGAGTTTGCATATGTATTCAATCCTATCACCATGGAAAGTACCACATGTATCATGTTACAGGGGTGAGTAGGATGAGAGCCAAGCATAGCTAGAATAAAATATGTAGCCTCCTCCTAGGACAGAGCTTGCTTAATACTTAATAGGTAGATTGATGAGTGTTTAAGAATAGTATTCCAAGGATAGGGTAGATATAAGGACCCTATAAGAGTGGATATGATAGTATGTATCTTGATAATTCTCTCATTTTCAAATATATGTAGGGGAGTGTTGAGGTTAATCACACTAGTTGTACAGATATATTATTCAGATCTAAGCATATAAGTAATAAATACGGAAATAAACTAGAAGAACAATACTTGAGATATAACGTGGTTTACCCAGTGTAGACTACAACCACCAAGAAATAGCCAATCTTATTATTCAAAGCTTTGTAGAGAATATACAATGAAGATCTACAATATTCCACACCTCCTGGATGTACAATACTTTCTTTCCTCATAAGCTTCTCTTTTTATCTCTCTACAATTCTCCCTTATATTATCTAACCCTAGTTTTCTAGCTTATATAACCATATACAAACTTAGGGAAATTTATTTATGTTATTAAAACCATTAGATCAACTTTATATCAAAGGTTAGATCTAATTCTCGTGAGTTAAATAAAACAATCACTCACAAGAAATTGATGTCAGTTAGCCTTAACCGATTTCGGTTCCTGTTATCCCAAATTCTCCCCTTGAGGTGACTTGCATAACTTGCATAATATCCTCATGTTGGAACAAGAAGAAATGATAAAAGGTGAAAAATCAGGTTTTGAAGGTCCCTTTGGCTCTTTTCTAACCCCCCCATCCAAGGAAAAATTTCAAGGAGTTACACAAAATGGAAAAAATCCAAAAAAAATGGCTCCAGAAAGTGTATTACGAGTAAATCGGGTTTTTCGAGCCCAGGTAGCACAAGTATGTGTAGGACATCCAAGACCCGCATGGCTGAAATGTATGATTTGCAAATAAATCAAAAAAATCAGGTTTTTAGGGCCCAAGCTGCACAGGTACGTGTGGAACATTTGGGACCCACAAACCCAAAATTGTTGCAGGTAGTTCAAATCAGAAAAATCAGGTATATTTGGTCCACACAGTCCACAAGACATTGGGACACATGGGAACCATAGATCCAAAATGGCCGCATTCCTTTTTCATGCAGAAAAGTCAGGTCGAAGAGGTCTAGGAAGCATAATTATGCGCGGAACAATTAGAACCTGAAAACCTGACTTGTCTGATTTTACAAGGCGGGTCAAAGGGATACGGGTGAAGTGGCAATCAACATCCTCAATGGCCCAGTCAATGGAGGGACACATGGGACATCTCAACCTAAAATTTCTGCACCAAGATAAAATCGGTAAAAGCGAAGAAGGGAGGCCTAGACGGTCCAAGTGTACTTGGGACGCGAGTTCGCTGAGGAGCTGAATTTTTCTGATTTTTCCGTGGAAGGAGGCTTGTGGGTGGATCAAAGGTTTTTTCTGGGACAGCTAGGACACAAGGACCCGATATATCTGAAATGCCCACATACAAAGGAAAATTCAATGCCTAACCCTCCCAAACCTCAAATAACCATAACTTTTTCCCCCGAGCTCTAATTTTCACAAAATTTGAATTTCTAGAACAAGCACAATGTACTTTATGCCACAGAAACTAGATTTCTTATTTTTAATGAGTGTGGCTTTATGAAAATAAAGGATATATCTTCAGATCTATTCAATCAAGTGCTCAATCCCGTTAAATGACAAAAATGCCTGACAGACCCAAAATAGCTGCTTGCACTCAGAAGGCCATAACTTTTGCATTTCTCAGCAAAAATGCACAAAATTGGTACCGTTCGAATCATGGATCTGAGTCCCATGCAAAAAATCAAGAAATTCATAATTTTCTAAGAAATTAATGGTGAGTTTGTAGAAAATGTGCCCAGTCCAGAACAATGATTTTATTTGGTAGTCGGGATGCATTCAATGGAGCATATGCTAATATTTCTCACTATTGTAAGTCATGGGATAGTATGGGGACCCTTTTACAAGAAATAGAACATAATTTCACTAAATTTACTACATCTTTCAAGTGGTGAGAAGACATATTTTGGGATTTTCATTTTCCCTCTGTCTCTCTTCTAAAATTTCTATAAATTGGAGTGTTGGGCTCATTGGAAAAGGAGATAGTTTTTAGTAGTAAAACTCTGTCAAAACTATTTTGTGAAGCCAATGTGTTGCAAGCCCTTGTATTAGACTCCTTGCATGGTTATCCAAACCCTTATTCTGTAATAAATTAAACTGTGCTTATCAATGAAGCAATAGATGCAAGTTTGTGGATACTTCTTCCCCTGTTATGTTTGTTTGTATTCCTCTTGCCCCTTCAATCTCATTACATATATATCATGTTTATCTTATGATTTTCCAAGGATCTATTATCAATGTTTGTGTATGAAATTTTTTTATGAATGCATTTTTTTGGATTGGTGAGAACTAGTGATCACCTCTTCTGGTATGAATTTTGCTTCCACTTTTCACACACTGGAAGACTACTCTCACACTCTCTTTTTCTGGTGTATCACCACTTTAGCGTATGCCTTGTTTTTATTAACTCTCTGTACCTAGTCCCTTGGAAAGTTATATTAGGAAAGATAGTTTTTCCTACATTAGAGTAGATTGTGGCAGGTAGTTTAAGAGCAAGAACCAGCTTTCTCTAGAGGTCTATCTCAAGTAGCAAGTCCCACAACTTGGAGATAGTACCCATGTTATCCAATCACATTGTGAGCTCAAGCACATGCACTTGTGTAAACCATAGGATGTTGTGATTTTCTTATAATAGTTTCTGGCACGTCAGGTTGGAGAAGAGGTATTCATTTTAATTACAATAAGATTTATGCGTTCTTGTTGTATGTTCCTAGCTTGTAAGAAGCTTTGAAATTACACATCTGGGGACTCCTAAGAGGCAGAATCCACTGGTTTTAGAAGTCCAAGCTTGGAAGATTCATGAGAAGAATCCAAAAAAGGTCAAGAACTAGAGAGGAGGGACTCTTTATCTATCTACACTTGTCCCCATAAAGGGCAAGAACAGGAAGAAGAGCTCAAAGGTCTCCATCTCCACCGAATGGAACCTTATCAACACCTCCACCTAGAAGGCCTTTGTTAAATCAACTAGAGTTCTTTGACCAATCATAATGGCATAACCCAATCCCTACGTCAACTTAACTAGCAGCATCCCACTTTCTCTCAATGCACAAAATCTGGTTCCAGTTGTAGCGTTGAAGAACATTCCATATTTCACTGGGGAGAACCAAACTCCAATTGACCACATCTAGGACATTGCAAATTTCTGTGTAATTCATGAAATCACTGAAATGGACATTATGGTCAAGTTGTTGGCATCCTCCTTTAAAGGTAAAGCCTTGAAATGGTTTATAAGTTTAATAGTAGGGTCTATTCAGAATTACGACCATTTGTGCACAACTCTCCACAATCAATTTGGGAAAAAGGGAGATCATTTGTCTCTATTGGAGTAGTTGAAAAAAATAAAGAGGGCCCCTAATGAATAGTTGACTGATTTCAACTTCATATTTCAGAGGACATAGCATAGGATTCCATTGGCCGTGAGACCAGCAGCTGAAGGTGCTTTTCTATACTTCCTTAAATCTTTAAATTCTAATATTACCATGATGATCCAATCTATGGGAAGTATAACTTTACCTGCAGCATATAACATTTCTATTAGAGCTGAAAATTTCTTGATCCAAGCTGGTAAATTTGCACCTAGGCCACCTATGCCTTTATATCTAGAACTAGGAGCTCCAAGCACTATTCAAGCACCCTCATTACCTCCCATTCCTACTCCAAGAAATTAGATTTTTACTAAAGCTTCTGTTAGGAAATAAGTGATAAAATATGTGGAATAATCCCTTACAGAACCGCAACAGTAGAAACTAATATGCAGAAAATATTATAGATCTAAAATAAAAGTGCAAAACAAATAACACAACATAGAGAGACAAGATTTAACGTGGTTCACCCAATTTGGGCTACGTCCACCAAGAATCACTTGCTCAGATTTTATTACAAGCCTCCACTCTCTCAATACAATACCCAGATCCATTTGGAGCTATGCTAAAAAAACTCTACATAATTCACACATGAATTCAAAGCACATCTATAATGCATTTGCTTCTGTATCTATCATGAGCATAAGACCATATAAATACACAATTGCTTAAGCAGTTTGATACAAAACCATGGGTATCAAAACCATGGGCAAAAAATCGTGGGTATCAAAACAATGGGTACCGAAAAACCATGGGCCTAAAAACAGCTCATAACGGTTACCCATTACCCATAGGTTAATAAAACACCCATGAAATTTTGCTTCGGGGGCTTCGCCCCCGAGCCCCCATTAATGGGGGGGTGAAACCCACTAACCGGTGAGTAGGACCACCGTAAAAATACCCAAGTGTAACACATATAAGGTGTACCATACTCTAACATGAAAACAGGCTCCACAAACATAACAATCTCCCAGTTGGAGACTGATTTCCACTGAGCAAGCTTCTAAACCCTTCACTGTCATCCACGAAGGCCAACCAAAGCTGAACATAGCTTTAGTTTATCCCTTGTGACCACCTTGGTCATTGTGTCTGCAGGATTCTGACTGGTATGAATCTTCTCCAACTTCAACTTATCTTCTTCCAAAGTTATCCTGATGAAATGATATCTCAACTGTATATGCTTCATCCTAGAGTGGAAAGTAGAGTTCTTAGCTAGGTTTATAGCACTCTGACTATCACTATGTAGCTTACATTCCTTTTGCTTATGCCCCAACTCTTCAAGAAATTGTTGTAACCAAATCATCTCTTTGCTTGCCTCTGCGGTAGCAACATACTTAGCCTTCGTGGTTGATAAAGCCACCAACTTCTATAGTCATGAAATCCAGCTCACTGTTGTCCCACCTATAGTGTAAATATAACCTGTCATGCTCCTCCTGCTGTCAACATCTCTAGCCATGTCTAAATCTACATAACCATGTAAAGTGGTGTCTGATCCACTATAGCACAAAACTTTCCCCATGGTCCCTCTCAAATACCAAAGGATCCACTTTACTACTTGCCAATGATCTTTACCTAGATCACTCATAAATCTACTCATAGCTCCCATTACATGGGCAATATCAGGCCTAGTGCACACCATATCATATATCAAACTACCAACTGCTGATGAGTAAGGTACCTTGGACATCTGATTTCTTTCCTGCTCTATCTTGGGACACTGCTCCTTTGATAACTTAAAATGGCATGCCAAAGGAGTCCCAGCCAATTTAGCATCCTACATGTTAAACCTATCAAATACCTTCTTAATGTACTCTTCCTGAGATAAAGTCAGCTTCTGTTCCTTCCTATCCTGAGTTATCCTCATACCAAGGATTTTTCTGGCTACCCCCAAATCCTTCATATCAAAGGATTCACTTAGTTGTTTCTTAAGTACTTTTATTTCCTGCATGTTTTTACCTGCAACCAACATATCATCAACATACAAACACAGGATAATATAACTTCCATCTTCAAATTTCTTTGTATACACGCAATGGTCAGAATGACATCTAGTATAACCTTGATCCATCATAAAGCTATCAAACTTCTTATACCATTGACGTGGAGCTTGTTTCAGGCCATACAAGCTCTTCTTCAGTTTGCACACCATCTCCTCTTTACCTTTGACTTCATATCCTTTTGGTTACTGCATACATAGCTCCTCCTCCAAATCACCATGGAGAAATGCAGTCTTTACATCTAACTGTTCTAAGTGCAAGTCTTATGTTGCCACTATTCCAAGAATAGTTCTGATAGATGTCATTTTTACTACAAGAGAAAAAATCTCATCAAAATCTATACCTTGTTTCTGTGCAAACCCCTTGACCACCAACCAGGCCTTATATCTTTTCTTTCCTCCTTCTTCATCTTTAACTTTGTACACCCACTTGTTCTGCAATGCTCTTTTGCCTTCTAGTAGCTTCACCAAATCCCAAGTCTGGTTCTCCATGAGAGAATTATGCTCCTCATCCATGGCTTGCTCCCACTTCTTATTGGTATCTACCTGCATTGCTTCATCAAATCTCTCTAGCTCTCCACTATCAGTGAGTAATAAATAATAAAGAGAAGGAGAAAAAATGTTCTAGTTCTTTTCTTACCCTAGAAGACCTCCTCACTGTAGGAGTTTGGGGTTCCTGTTGAGTAGGTTCTTGAACTGATTCATGGGTCACTTTCCCATCTGGAAGATCCTCTACCACTGCATATTCTTTCTTGGATTCTTCCCTGTTTTCCTGCAACTGTTGCTTATACATGACTTTCTCATTAAAGACCACATCCCTAAACCGAATGATTTTCTTGTCTTTAATACTCCAACATTTAAATCCAAAGTCATCACCACCATAACCAATACAAGTGCATTTTTTTTATTTAGCCTCTAGCTTGGTCCTATCATCCTTGTCAATATGAACAAACACCTCACATCCAAATACTCTAAGAAATGAGTAATCGACTTTCTTACCATACCAAGCCTCCTCAGGTATGCCTCCATCCAAGGCACTTGAGGGTCCTCTGTTTATCAAGTACACAGTTGTGCTCACCACTTCTGCCCAAAAATAAAGAGGCAGTCCTACATGTATCCTCATGCTCTTAGCATGTTCCATTATTGTTTATGTTCATCCTTTCTGACACCCCATTCTACTGCAGGGTTCCTGGAACCATCTTTTACCTGCAGATTCCATTCTTAGAACAATAATCATCAAATTCAGTGTTGTACTACTCCCCTCCATTATCTAACCTAAGACATTTTAACTTAAGGCCTGCTTCATTCTCTACCAAGGCTTTCCATTTAAAAAAAGTATCAAATACATCAGATTTGTTTCTAATACAATAAACCCAAACTTTCCTTATTGCATCATCAATAAAAGTAACATAATAACTTGAACCCCCAAGAGATGATACCTGAGCCGACCCCCACACATCAGAATGTACCATCTCTAACTTACTCTCTTTCTTCGTAGGTCCAACCTTGAGAAACCTTACTCGCTTCTGTTTCCCATATATGCAGTTCTCACAGAAATCCAAACCTATTTCTGTATATCCAGGAAATTTTTTCTTTATGATGTCCATGCCCTTATGGCTCATATGACCGAGTTTATAGTGCCATAATGTTGTATCTGCATCTGAAGCCACAAGATTACAATCATTAGTACTATCAGTGGTTAAATACAAGGTTCCAACCTTCTTACCTCTTACCACCACAAGAGCACCCTTGGTGACCTTCCAAGAGTCAGCTGTAAATATCACAGTACAACCATCACTTCCCAATTGCCCCGCCAATATCAAATTTTTCCTTAATGTAGGCACATGTCTGACATCCTTTAATAGCCATGTATTCCCATTCTGCATCTTAACCTGAACAAAACCTTTTCCAACTATATTGCAAGGCTCATCATCACCAAGAAAAACATGCCCAAAATCCCCTTGAACATAATCAACAAAATAATGCCTATGTGGAGTAGCATGAAAAGAAGCCCCTGAATCTAAAACCCAAGATTCATTAATATTATGCAAAGAAAGAATCAAAGCATCCTGGCATACATTACCTAATGCCACATTTACCTCCTTATTTTCTTCCTGTTGTTTCTTCTTATCCCGAAGCTCCCAACAGTCCTTCTTTGCATGCCTAGACTTTCCACAGTTCCAGCATACTATCTTGCTTTTAGATTTTGACCTTTCCCGATCCTTTGATTTTCCATGGTTTCCTCTATTCTTTTGTCTCCCTCTAGTTTCCACTGTCAAAGCATTCCCTAAAGTAGAAGATTCACCAGATCTTTTTCTTTGCATTTCCTCGCTTAAAATCACCCCTACAACATCCTCAAACTTCAACTTTGAGTTACTTGGAACCGAGTTGCTTACCGCCATTACCAGGCTATTCCAACTTTCAGGTAAAGAGCACAGAATTAATAAAGCCCTAACTTCTTCATCAAATTCTATTGTGACCGAAGCTAGCATATTCACAACCGTATTGAAATCATTTAAATGATCTGCTACTGAACCATTCTCAGACATCTTCATATTAAACAACTTTTTCATTAAAAATATATTATTAGAGGCAAAGGGTTTTTCATACAACTTCCCTAATGCATCCATCAGTTATTTTGTAGTCTTTTCCTTTGAAACATTAAATAATACCAAAGATGCAAGACACAGCCAGATCAATCCAAGTGCCTTCCGATCCAACAAATCCCATTCCGCATCTGTCATACTCGAGGGTTTGTTCACCTTCTCAGACAGTGGAGTATAAAGATCCTTCTAATAAAGGTAATCTTCCATCTACATCTTCCAAACACTGAAATTCTACCCGTTGAATTTATCAACCCTAGATATTCCATCATCTGCCATAGCTCCCACTCAAGCTAAAAACTTTCCCTATGATTCAACACTTCAGCAAACCAAACCAGGCTCTGATACCAATTGTTAGAAAATAAGTGATAAAATATGCGGAGTAATCCCTTACAGAATCGCAACAGTAGAAACTAATATAAAAAAATATTACAGATCTCAAATAAAAGTGCAGAATAAATAACACAACACAGAGAGACAAGATTTAACATGGTTCACCCAATTTGGGCTACATCCACCAAGAATCACTTGCTCAGATTTTATTACAAGCCTCCACTCTCTCAATACAATACCCAGATCCATTTGGAGCTATGCTCAAAAATCTCTACAGAATTCACACCTGAATTCAAAGCACATCTGTAATACATTTTCTTGTGTATCTATCATATGCATAAGACCATATAAATAGATAATTTCTTAAGCAGTTTGATACAAAACCATGGGTATCAAAACCATGGGCAAAAAACTGTGGGTATCAAAACAATGGGTACCGAAAAACCATGGGCCCAAAAACAGCCCATAACGGTTACCCATTACCCATAGGTTAATAAACCACCCATGAAAATTTGCTTCAGGGGCTTTGCCCCCAACCCCCCATCAATCGGGGGGGCTTCGCCCCCCCGAACCCCCTTGACCCGCTCACCAGAGAGTGGGACTGCCATAAAAATACCCGAGTGTAACACATAGAAGGTGTACCGCACTCTAACATGAAAACAAGCTCCACAAACATAACAGCTTCTACTTCATCCTCTAGTACCTCAAATGAGCTCCAAGAAGTCATGAAGCAACTACAAAACTTGGGTAATGAGTTAGTGACACTTAAGAGGTAGCAAGCCTAAAATTTTAGATCATATTAGCCTCAAACTCAACCCAATAGGCCTCCATATCAGCCTAATAGGCCACCCATTCAAACTGTAAATCAGAACCAAGTAAGACCTCCTACTAATAGACCATTCCAGCCTTACAATCCTAATTTTGCATCCACATCTAAAGGCTTGGTGCCAGTACAAAATAACATGGCTCAGGAATATGACTGGTATTTCCCATGCAATCAACCTCATAACTAGTCAATGTGTTTTAATGGTGCTTTAAATCAAGCTCTTATGGTGACAACGACGGGTGTAGAACAAGAAACAAGCCAAGAAGGAAATCAGCAGCAAGAAACAACTTAGCAAGAGACATCTCCAAATGAGACCACACTTGTCAATTGGCAAGCTGAAGATTTCTTTGGTATAAATCAAACACCTTCTCAAAGTGTGGCAGCCAATACACGGTCCAAGAAAAGAATCATTGGAGAAGGATAGTCATCAAACTCAAATGATCTAAATCCCTCTATTAATTTATAAAGTATGGGTAATCAAGGTGCACCCCCCAATGTGCAGAGCCAACCCAAGCCACCTTCTAGACCAGCCCAAGTGTCAGTTGCAACAACCCATGTACAAGAGAAGAATGGGCAAGGCAAGGGGAAGCAAAGAGATAACTCATATCCATTCAACATCATTGAGTAGATGAATAAAATGAATGTAAACATATCAATGTGGGAATCATTATCTATTCCAAGATAAAGAGACCTATTACAAGCTGCTATGGCAAATTGGTTAGCATAAAATCAGCCACCCAATCAACAAGAGAAGGCGCTTACCAATGCAGCTCAATAAGGAGAAAATCAAGGAAGCCCCCAAGGTAAGAATTTGAAGCCCACACCATTCTATATCTCATTGATCATAGGAGATAAATTAGTGCATAATTGCATGATTGATCCAGGAGCAAGTAGCTCATTCATGCCAAAACAAATAGCTGATCAATTGGGCCTTCAATATGAAGTCATCTCTAAAGGTGTGGTGCAATTGGATGGGACAACAGTAACAAAAGTTGGAGTAATCAAAGATTTGAGCCTCACATTGCATGCATGTCTCAATGCTACTATCTTGTAAGATGTATCAGTCATATACTTTCCACCACTCTTTGCATTATGTTTGTCAAGAGACTTCACCACTAAAATTGGAGGCTATTTGTCTGTTGAGTGGTCACACATGATTTTTAGAGAAAGGTATAGAGCAAAGGCTACAATCATATTTGAACCAATTACGAATTTCCATATTGAGCCTCATGTACCCAGCCCAATCAATGCAAATTTTTTAGCATTTGATCAAGGATATTATCCAAGAACTCATTAAGTAGACACCAACGTTGGATGCATTCCAAACTTGACTCTTGATGAATGTGTAGACACTAAAATTAGGTCACACTCCCCTTTTGTCCCTCGACATATAAACACCCTTTATTACATTTACCTAGCCATGACCCCCTTCACCCCACTAATATTAATTTAATTTGATTAATTAAATTAATTCTTTATCCTCGCTATATTTATTATTTAAATAACATCTACACATATAGTTCACTTAGACACCTCACCAAGCTCACTCAACCTAAAACCTATTCTTAGCAAGTTCCCATAACTAACTAAGACTTACCCAAACCCTAAAAATCAATGCCTACATTCCCTCTAACCACATTCCCACATGCTCACAAGAGGATCCCAGTCTAATCCGTGGGATAATGACATGAGATCCAAGGAAATCAAGAGGATCTCCCTAGTTTAGTAAACCTAGGAAATCCCGCCTTAACCGACGTCGGTTACCCCTTTTAACCCAAAACCCCTAACCTTATTCTCAAGGTTGGAACTTGGAAGTAAGAAAGTTGACGAGAAAGAGCACATCTCAGAGAGATAATGCATCTTTAGAGAGCCAATTCCAACAAAAACTCACATCCAAGGAAGGAGATTGAGCATCTTCCCCTACACAACCATCCCAACCATGATCTGATCTATCCAAGCAAAGATAAGTGTGCATGCAACTCATGTAGAAGATTTTCTTCAGTTGGTGATCAGTTGTAGCCTTAAAACCCACCATCAGCACCTCCATCCTTCACACACAGACCTTCAAGAACGAAATCCAAGTAATTACAACATCATACTTTCCTGGTTGTTTCATTTCATCATCATTTTATCATCCATTGTTTATCTTACTCCCTATTGACCTTCTCCAACATTTTCACCTCCATAGACCCATTAAAACCTCATAAAAGCCTACTCCAGTCACCCAATACCTGTGTCCCGACCAACCAAAAATCCTTTGTGCAATCATAAAGGAGACCAAAATCATGTTCTGTGACATTTCCAGATCTCACAGTAACCAACACTGGTTATACCTAACCACCGTCGGTCACCCCTGACCGACACCGGTCTCTATGTTTTCCCACACAATCTTAAACAGAGACCTACCCTCCTAATTTTACCTCACCCTCATTCACTTGTGACCTACCCGAGACCTTTATCAGACCTACAGAGACCCAGAACCAATCATTTGACCTTTGGATTCTATTCTAGCTTAGCCTGTTAGATTAGATCTATTTTCTTATTATGTTTTAAGTGAGATACCTAAATCATTTTAAAATAACAATAGGATTTACTTTGTTTACAACATTAATTTGTTTAAAACAGTGGACTGACAGCCATCTAGGAAGTATCATACTTCTCGGATCTAGCATACGCTAGGTAGTTCACTGCCCATATTGTTTAATTCCTTCTGGTGGTCTTGTTTTCATTACAGGTAGTTCCTCCTAGCCAAAAGGAAGCTCTCATGATCAGCTGTGGATTCAGAAGTCATACGCGTGCAACAACCCATCAACCGACATTTGAACAGGTATTCCTCCTATGCTCTGTTACCCTATCTATTTCATCAACACTTCAAAGAAACAATCTAAGAAAAATGGTGAAACATTTTGGCATGCCCGATGGGACCCATCTGGGGTTCCTTGCATTTCATTCATTCCTAGGAAAAAATTGTGTGTTTTTTTCCCTTCTAAAAAGCGTACACACTAATTTTCTTCCCTAGTAATCCATCTCTTCTTTCTACTTGCTCTAAAGGAAACTTTTCTTTTGATGTAATTAAAAAGAATCATTTCTTCATGTTTTCTACATTGTAGTGAAAGAGCATCCCTCTTCCTCTTCATCTTATTGTGTCATCCAATTTCACATTTTCGATTTGGGTTTAAAAACAATTGCATTCCATTCTGATTTATTGCATTAGCTCACATTAATTGAGGACAACCTATACGCTGGAAGTCATGACCAGACTGATGGTTGACAAATGAATCGTAGAAAAGCACTTCTATCCTTTTCTCTTTCTCTGAGTCTTACCAAACCACACAAAAAATTCAAAATACATACATTCTTAAACAACATCCTACCTGGAAGAAGCTGTAGGTGATCACACGATCACGACACAGTGGGCACCCAGCTCGTTGCTCTGTCGAGTCATACTTCAGAGTGAAGCCCGCCCCCACCATAACATACCTGAAACCTCACCTTTTAGATCTCCTTCTTTGTAGGAAGCCATCCTCACCAAAAACTCTATTTCACAATTCATGTGTCAGTCCCTAAATAGCATAAGCTAAACAAACATAATAGAAAAGGCACTCCTAGGATCACATTTTCTTAGTGTTTCTGCTTGGCTTGTGTTTTGAGGTGAAAGATCACGTTCATCACTTTTTTTTGTTCATCCTTGCATGCTCCTCATCATAGCTGGTGTATTCTAGCTTCACCTGAGTGTGCCTAGGCCATATCATCATCATTTCTAGAATTCTGGGTCTGATTCTACATCAGATTTTAATTCACAACCACTTTCTTTCATCACTGTTTCAATTTCACAGTAACCGTCATCGGTTACCTCTGACCACCATCAGTTATACCCAACCGACGTCAGTTCCAGGTCCTTTTGCTAACCTACTCAAAAGGACATTTTACTTCACTTTCTTCCACTTTTCACAGTCTCTGTCACTATCATTATTCCCATTGATGTTTTATACATCTTCAGATTTGGCATACTATGTCAGATTTTACCTTCTACCTCAATGTTTACTTACTATCCATTTTCTACAGTGACCGACAGCAGTTACCCCTGACTGACGTCGAGTTTTCCCTAACCAGGCATCGGTTAGCCTGTTTCACATTCCAGCCACCATTTGTTACTTCATCCATTTTTTATCACCAGATTCACCTGTTCCTGCTGTTCTCTATATCATTTACAAAGAAGCAGCCCTACCTGATCAATACTGGTTCACATGGTGCTGACCCAAAGACAAGCAAGCATGCCCTCATATTCCACGCCAGTTGCCAACCACTCCCACCTAGTCCTTCACCACCTTCTATTTTATCACCAGCCATGGATCCCATCCATCCTACTACTATCACTACCAGAGATGAGGAGTTCGCATGACTCCTTGACCAGAACCCTGCCGCCTTGTAGTTTTACCTTTCCCACTCGTCCACTCGAGATGCCTTGGGTCAGTTGATATACGGCATGCCCATATCTATCCCCCCAAATCTCACACCCACTTCCACATCAGCCCCATCTGGCTCCGTGCTACCTGCATCCACCTTACCCCCAGTCATTTCGCAGTTAGGTTCTATACCCGCTATGATTGTCGCATGTCTATTACCTCTGTGGCACCCATTACATCCACCATACCCTCGACGACTACCCCAAACACAACCTCATCCACCCCTCATGTCTCACACATACTTGTAGCTACATTCCCACCTCCAGTTTTGGTGACTCCTACCCCATTTCAGAATGTGGTTCTTTCCATTCCACAATCATTAGCCCCTATTGCCACTAGGGTTACCACGACCCTTCCACCCCCATATACATACTACCAACAACCGCCTGTTTCATCCATTATTCATTCTGGGTACGTACCCCCTATTTCACTTACCTTCTTCTCCACCACCTTACATGGCAGCCCCATACACTGGAATGCCACCCCCATTATATGGCCTAAAACCAACCTCCTCACGCTATAGGAGGCATCCAATCATCACAACCCACCAATGACCTAATTAAATTGATGTTGGACAAGATGCAGACATTGGAGGCATCAGTTTTCAGCTCCCTGCAACACTCTCACCTATGAAGAGATTTGCAACGAGCCTATTCACCCATCCATTCCTATCCATTCATACCCTGTGCATTGGGAAATGCCTAAATTCAACCACTTCAATAGCAAGGAAGACCCACAAACAACATTTGCACTCATTCAAACATGGGTGTTATCTGATCGCTCATGATGATGCCTTGCTTTTGAGAACCTTTCCCATGTCCCTCACTGGACCTGCATTAGATCTGGTATAGTGGGTTACCTAAACACTCTATATTCTCATTCAATCAGGTAGCCCAAGCTTTCTTGGATCATTTCTCGATCAATATCACCAAGAAGGTTACCATGACCGATCTATATTCCACATGTCAGTACGAGGATGAATCTATCATAGATTTTGTCACTCACTGGCGCAGCCTGATCAATCAACTTACCTTCTAACTGCCACAAACTGAACTCATCGAGCTCTTCACATGAGCTTGTGCTAGACATATCTCCCTGACCTTGCAGGTCCAAACCTTCCAAACATTCGATGAGGCATTCACTATGGCATGAAAGTTAGAGATTTGGGCCATCGAAGAGAAGAAAATCCAATTACAAAATAAGAATTTGGCATTCAAGTCGAATGAAACCTCTTCTTCTTCCAAACCACCAACCAATTATTCAAAGGCTAAGGGTACCGCTAACAAGTGGTACTCAAGGCTAGCCCAGCTCATCCATCCAATCAGGCTACACCCTCATCTAATCTATCACCTGTCCAGACTTTTCGATTCAGACAAGAGCAGCAAAAATATACCCCAATTAGGGAACCTTACTCTTCTGTCTTAGAAAAGCTTATCAAAGCTGGAGCCATCACCCTTCCACCCATAAAACCACACACTGGTTTTGACCCTGCTCACCCCATGCCCACATGGTATAAAGAGCATGATTTCTGTAACTATCACCGAGTGAAGGGTCATAGTGATGGAAACTGCATCACTTTCAAGAATATTGTCCAAGAAATGCTCGAGAAAGGATGATTAACTGTGGATAATCCCAATGCCACCCCCAACCAAAATCTACAAATCTTCAAAAAACCATTTCCCAACCATGCCCCTTCATCCAATCAAACCGGTGAGACATCCACTCATGATACCCATACCCATGAGGTTCACGCAATCTTTAACGAGGTACCTGTCACCTCTCAATTACCTCACATCCCTTCCATAGAGGAAATCCTAGCCCAAAATCATCCTTCCACATTGGAACCAACCTCCACTATTCCTTCACCAACAGAGGAACACCTTTCATCTCCTTCATCACCAACGGAGGGGTCTTCCATGCTAACATTGAGCCCCTCTCACCCCTAGCTTCACCACTTAGAGAACCTTTACCTATCAGTACCTCCTCCACCCATAGAGGAGCTCCCATTACCTCCTCCACCCATAGAGGAGCACCCATTACCTCCTCCACCCACAGAGGAGCACCTATCCATTCCTCCACTTATAGAGGAGCTCCCATCATCTCCTCCACCCATCATAGACCCAATTGAGATACCTTTGGCTCTTGGCGAGCATTCTCCATCAGCTACCCAAAATCCAACAGACCTACTTTCGGCTCTCTTACCCACGGAAGCTGAAGCTGGCCAATTCCCTATCTCTAAGATGCATTTTACGGGAATTCCCATTAGGTCCTCACCAACTCCACCCACAGACATGTTCCATTCTCACATTTGGCTGATCACTTAGATTATGTGGATAGGGCTTTATTATGGGGGTGCCTCTTACTCCCTATCTCAACATAGATGCAGAGATCCCTCAATGACACCTCCACTATCTACCCAAACACATTTCGACCCATCAAACCAAATACAACACTGCTTTCGCAACCCCTTCCATGATACCTGTTAGCACTCACACCACACCCTTACCCATAACCCGACCTACATCTAAACCCAAACCCATACCCACAACATTTTCCTCCACTAAACCTATTACCACTTTAGGGGTCACCCCGACCACCAGCCTTACTCATCCACCTATTAAACTAGATTTAGCTACATCCTCCAATGTCAATACCACACCTACTCCGACACCCAAACCAAAGAAACAAACTCATCGACCTCATACCCCAACCGCACCAATCACACCCACACTTGTCTCGTCTACCTTAAAACCTCAGCTGCCCAACATGGTCAAGCACCCTTCACCCATTCATAAACCAATAACACAACAACCCATTCCTTCCTCACAAACCTCTAACCTACCCAGGCACACAACATGACTTATACCCACCTGCAGTATCTCCTTACCACCAATACCTCCAATACCTTTAGCTATTGCTTCACTACCCACTACACTTCAGTCATTGTCCCTCACACCCCAAGTACGACCCGCGTCATCTACCTTCACAGCACCCCCATTATCCCCATGGGTAACTCACCCTCTTCCTCCATCTACTTTTCCTTCTAGACCTCGTACACCCACATCACCTTTACCCAAGAAGGTGCAACCCAAAAACAAAACCCCACTACCCCATAACAAGGTAGTCAAAATAACCCCACACCCTCCTACCTATCCATCTACTGTACCCCTACCCAAACGAACCCAACCGATACCTCAAACCACACTGGCACCTAAACCCATAGCTCGACCCATTCCTACTCTTCCAAAAATAATTCCCTGACAACCAACCACACCTACACCCAAACCCACATTCACTTCCCATTGTGATCCACTAGTAGGGTCCTATGCCAAAATTTTAACCAACCTCCTCGAGACTTCTGTTATCACATTACCACCACTCCGACCTTACGACCCCCTCAAACCCAAGCCAAAAGGGTTTGATGATACTAAAATTTGTGCATACCATCATGTGCCAGGGCATGATGTGGAGAACTCCAAGGCCTTGAAAACCATCCTTATCCAATTGTGTCCACCAGAAACCAACTTTGACAATGACGACCTTCTCGATGAGGATCCTACTTCACCAACACCCATTCCCACACTGTACCCACTCAACAACCACAACCTCCACCCTCACAGCTCCTAGAGCCACACCCAAAATTTGAAATTAACATGGTTTGCATCAGAGAACTTGCCACACCACCACCTAAATGTCATTGTGCCCAGCTGACCTCACAGGGATTTTCTCCTCCAGTAGGTTTTTAACCCTTCATGTCATTATACCACTCATCCTACACCTTCTCCATTTTCCAACTCCCCTCAAATCAACATGATACACATCACTACACATGTGCAGAAGGGAAAAGAAAAGGCAACTGACCCACCAACCAATCCTATACCCAACATACCATCTGCACCCATACCTAAAATAACTATCCGCGGCCCCACATACCCCATTTCTAATGGCATCACACATCGCACCATGCTCAAACAATTACACCAATCTCCCCTCAAAATGTCCTTATATGACCTCATCCAAACCTCGGAATCCCATCGTCAAGCCCTCATGGAGGTTCTTCAATCTATTGAGGTTTTACCCAATGACCCTACACCCATAGCATCCATTATCACACCCCATCATGTAGCCTCTCTCACCAAATTACCACCTTCATCCTCACCTCACCTTGTTCACCAAGTGGCCTCCCTTAGCTTCTTAAGAGGAGGAGATCGCGCCACACCAAAACAATGACCTGGACCCAACCCTTTCATCTCTATCCACATTGATGACATACGGGTATGTTGTGTGATGATTGATGGATGCGCTAGCATTAACATCATTTCATCCCATGTATTTTCTCAAATGCACATACCTGACAATTACATGCATAAACATCCAGTTCATGTTGTGTTCATTCAATGACGCTATCACCCCCACACTAGGCACTTCCATCCTTCACATTTGCGTGGGCCTTCTGAACTGTTCCATGAATTGTTTTATGTTTTGGAGGGGGAATTCCAATATAACTTGTTGCTTGGTAGACCCTGGATCCGTGTCATGGGTTACCTCAAATTCCTTCCACTTTGCATCGTTTTGTAAAGTTTGAACACAAAGGACACACTTATACCATTCCAGGGTGACCCATCACCTTTCAAAACATGCAACATGCCTTACTACCTCAACGATGTGCTCATACCTGTCAAGCCATCTACTTCTGCAACCACTACCACTTCACCTACACCTCCACCTACCAGTACTGCCGTTACTTTCACTGTACATACCTCCTCCATTCCTATCGCTGCCACTAACCTCCACGGCTGACCCATTAGCTTCCCAATCTTTTAACTCCACCTCCGCATCGACCTCTGACACATCATCCCATTTTAGCTACCTACATACCAACCACTGATCCCTTGGAAGGTGTTTTTCAACTTGCCTCACTTTGGGGGAGTACCGTCTATATAGTGTCAACACATTCCTTACTCCGCACGAGTATGGAAGCCTTCACCAACACCCCCGCTATGATCACCATATAGGAGAATGCCTCCTTTATGGTCCTCCTCATCTTCGTACTAGTCTCACCTATGGGGGACTTAATACTACCACTTTCACACCTGAACCACCATCACAACCCCACCCATTTTCCGCTGACTTCCAATCACTTACCAATCTCCGTTTCACCCACACCTTCCTGCACCGCTGTGCGTGGAAGGGTTTTGGTTTCGGATTTTACGAGCAAGGCCGCCATACTGTTATTCCATGTACCACCCACAAACATAATGACCATAGTGGTATCAACTTCCCCGAACCTCCTACCAAACAGGCCCACATTGAACTTGATTGAAGACCCTAGCCCTTCTCCACCTTTGATCATCACCACCCTCTCCACCTTCAGTCACCACCCTGACAGAGTTGATGGATCCTGAATCTATCCCTCCCGTAACTTTTTTTTTCATAAACACCATTTCCTTGTGGCCTTTAGCTTATCAACGCGAAGGCGAGGCCCCTTCCACTCTTCCATTCCTGTATCCTGAGATGATCGATGAAGACACACCTAAAATTAACGTCATTCAATGTCAGGATGATGAATCCATACTCACCTAACTTGGTGTAGAATTCTCATATATTCATCGATCGTTACCCTTTGAGATAGTCAAACCATGTTGAATGAATCAACTATTCAGATCAACATTCATACTCAGGACGACCCACACATCTTAAAGATCAGACAATCTTTAGATGCTATTGAACATGAAGCCATCCACTTCTTTTCTCTTAAGATCATAACCACACTTTCACTTGGTCTTACACAGACATGCCCAGTATTGACCCCACCGTTTGGTCCACAATATCGTAACCATTCTTGATGCCAAACCTATCAAACAAAATCTGAGGAAAATGCACCCTCGCATTGCTCTTCTCATCAAAGAAGAACTTCAGCGCATTCTTTCCATTTCCTTCATCTTACCCATTGATTATCCTCATTGGATTTCTAACATTGTCCCTGTTACTAAAGAAACAGGGGGACTTTGCATTTACATGGACTTCCGTGACCTCAACCTAACCTACCCGAAAGATGACTTTCCCTTTCATCAGTATTGATCAACTGGTTGACCTCACCACTTGTCACAAGATGCTCTCACTCATGGATGCTTCTCAGGTTATAACCAAATTTTTCTTGCCCCAAAAGATCAGCAAAAGACTCCGCATTCATTAGCCCTTAGGGAACCTTTTGCTATCGAGTCATGCCTTTTGGCATCAAAAACACTGGTGCTATATATCAGCATGCTATGACTTACATCTTCCATGATATCATGGGATCACATATTGGAAGATTACATGGAAGATCTCTTGGCCAAATAAAATATCGCGCCGAGCACCTCGCCATCCTTGAAACCATATTTGACCACCTCATTAAATATTACATCCACCTTCAGCCTAAAAAGTGTGTCTTTGCGGTTCACTTAGGAAAGCTCCTAGGATTTATTGTTTCCCTGGCCATGGTATAGAAGTTGACCCTAGCTAAAGTCAAGGCCATTCTGGAAATGCCTCCGCCCACTAACCTTAAAAACTCCTTAGCTTGCAAGGTAAATTGTGAGTCCATTCATGCATTTCATTTCACAATTATCTGATCGGTGTCAACCATTTCATCATCTGACTTAGGAAGGATGTCTCCTTTAACTGGGATGATAAATATCACAAAGCTTTTGAGGCCCCAAAATAATACCTTCTCCAACCACGTCGTACTTATTCCACCTGAAGATGGTCAACCTTTTTACTCTATACATATCAGCTACTGATCATTGCGCTTGGGAGCCATGCTCTGCTCATCGTGATGAACAAACATAGGGAGCAGGTGGTTTATTACATAAGCCATACTCTTTTGGACTATGAAACTCTGATACAACCATCCAGATGTGCTTTGTTTAGCCTTAGTTTTTGTTGCCACCAAACTCTGCCATTACCTACTCAACGACAAAACCTATGTCATGACCAACACTGATCCCTTACACTTCATGTACATCCAAACCTTTATCAAGATCAGCGTCCATGTGATGGCTTATGCTTTTAGCTAGTCTTGATCTCAAATTCATTCATCAAAAGTCCATCAAGGGCTAGGATATCTCACATGACCAACTAAAATGATGCACCTATTTCAAAACATTGGGATGGCAACCCTCTAATTTTGACATTCCCAGATGAGTCAATTGCTACTCTTTCCCTGGACGAACCCCCTTACCAAGTGACATTGTTCTTTGACGGTTCTAAGTATCAGCATGGGGGTGGGGCTGGTGTTATCCTCATTCCTTTAGATGGAGAACCCATGCCTTTGATCTTTCAAACTAGACTTTGAATGCACTAATACTATTGCGAGTACGAAGCACTCGTACTAGGTCTCCAGGCAAGCCTATGCCCTAGATGTCAAATCAATCCACATCTTTGGTGATTCACAATTGGTAGTAAACCAAGTCAATGGTATGTACCAATGTCGTAACAATATACTTAAAAAGTATAAACATCATGTAGACATACTTTTGACCACCTTGATGAATCGTTACACCCTTCAAACCATCCCATGTTCAATCTTGGGTGAATTTGTGATACCATGGCCTGCTTAGCTTCCCAAATACCTGTGTCCCCTAAATTCCAAAAAAATTTTTCACCGTACAATGCCTCCATTCACCTTCTTATTTACCTCATGATGTTTACGTCAATCGAAAACGACACCCCTGACCTGAAATGAACTTTGGTATAAATCACTACTCCGACTACCTTTCTGATCTCCATCTTACCTCCTAATCTCACCTTAGTAACGGATGAATGAGCCTTCCTTAGTGTTTAAAGTCTCTCATTTCGTTTTGATTCTAAAGGGGACTCCTCTATAAGCATTTGGGCCCCCATTGATGGTATTTCTCTTACGGAATGCCTCACAAGTTCTGAAATTCCTTATTTTCCAAATGTAAGTGAAGGTTCAAAGATTGGGTATAAGGTCAACTTTATGGCCTGCTGTTGCTAAGCATCTTCACCAATAGGCTTTCAAATGGCCATGACCCACTTGAAATACCATGTCTGCGACTATGTCAAATCTTATGAATGAACAAATGTCTAACCAAAATACGCAGACGTAATCATACATTCCATCATGCCTTCAGTCTCCTTGACCTTAGGAGATATCACCATTCTTTAGAAGTGACAATCGTGAGAGTTTGGATTTATTGAACATCTCATTCTTCCCAAAGTTTGTGCAATGAAGGATCATAATTCTCCTTCACCAACAGAGGTACACAAAATGGGTGGAAGCTCATACCCTGATCAAAAGGCACGACCTAAAGCAGTGAGAATATGATCAAATCCTTAATTAAATGCTATCCATTTTTGCTGACAAAGAGTCAGACGATCCCCTCCTCACTAAAAAATGACTCATAATATTGTAGACACCTAAAATTGGTTATCCAATTTAGTGTCCCCCATGCGCGTTTGCTCTCTCAGGTAACCTGGGGCACGTTTATATCACCATCTATATTATTCAATTTGTGATTTAAACACCTATCCTAAGTTTAATTCACCCCATTATGTTTTACCCGTGATAATTAAATATTAACTATTTAATTACATTTTCCCATGTATCCTAACCACTTATCTACCCCATATTCTAGGAGTCTATTCCATATATCCCCCCTATTTCTCCTCCTCCCAAACTCGCAGTCGGATATTTCCCGTATTTGAGGTGGAGGGATCACTCTTATTTTCCAGAAATCTCTCCTTTTGGCCATTTCGGGAGTCTATTCCATGATCGGTGCCGACCGGTACTCGGTCGATGCTGATTTTTTGGAACGGCGCCGATCAGTAGAAGCCCAGAACTCAGTTCTGGTTAGACATAGATTGTAAGAGAGATAATTAGACGGTGAGAAGTGAATTAGACAGAGAGAGTTTTGAGCATCAAGTCTGAGCATTATCTATCAAGTGAGAGCGAATTCCTGTCCAAATCAATCCCTGAGAGGAGTACCGTTACTCTGCTCCTACCACATCGACATCGTGAGTCTCCATTGATCTCTCTGGTGACTCTGTTCCTGCATCCAGCACAGGTGGAGCCTTGTCAGTATCCCTACGGCTCTTGCAGATCCAGCGGAGATCGATGATCTAGCTTCCACTATCGTTGTTTCTCAATCTTCCTGCAATTTTCCCCAAGTTTGTCGACCATACCCAGTCGACGCCGATTCTATATAGTCGACACCGACCTATCTCAGTCGAACTGATTCTTCTCAGTCGATGTTGATTTTCCTAATCGACGCTGATCTACCTGCAGACAGGTAAAATAATTTACAGGAACACAAATCCAACATTGTTTTCACACTTTCCTGTTTTTATTGGTTTCTGTCTGCTGTTTACTTTTCTGTCTGTCATTTTTAATCAAAATATAGATATTTACTTACATCTTTTATCATGTATGCTTCTTTCCTTAATTGAAAACATGGACTGACATCCGCCGAGGGAGCTTATTGCTTCCCATACCCATTTTTCGGGCAGTCCACCCAAATATCTTTTAACATGGTCTTTTTCTGTCAAGCATCGGTGTCTCACAAGTTTTTTGGATCTACTTTGCAGGATCACTCGTGTGTGCCCTGTCTTGTCTACATCGACTTTCTTTCCCATCTACATCTTCAGATCTTGTCTTTCAGGTATCGATTTCATTTGAGTTTTTCAAGGTTTTTGTGTTTAGTTTGGTACATTAACTTGGACAGGTAACAAGCGTGAAATTCTTGATCTACATTCTGGCACGCCCGGTGGGACCCAAACAAAGTCCCTTATTGGTAAGTTCATTTATTTTCCAGTTTTGAGCTTATGTTCTTGTTTCTTCACTGATTTTCGTCAGTTCTGCGTAAGCATTTCCTTCATTTTGGTCTTGCTTCTTTCACTTATAATTCACAAAGTTAAAAGTCCTTCTTTCTTGCAAAACTAAATTCCAATTTCTATTCTGAAGATCAATAAATATTTCATTTTGATTTCAAAATTGCATTCTTGATCCGTCTCTTTTTGCAAAATTGTTATTTTATTGAAAGTTTTCTAGTTCTTTAAATAGAAATTTTTGTTCTACTATCATCTGGATATATCTTTCTGGATTTGTTGGGTGTTTGCTTAACCTTTTCTTATGGAGCACATTTCTTGTTCATGGGATTGTTCGAGGGGAAGAGCTCAACAACGCACTTTTTGAAGTACACACACCTTGGAGAGCTAAATCTACAGGTATTCCTCTTTTACGGTGTTTTCTCCTTTTTTAAAAACTTAAAAAGAACTTGTTTGTTTGTTTTCTATCACATTCAAACATTTCAATTTTGGTGCTTAAAAAGAATTTAATCGCATCTGGGAAAGAATTTGTTTGACTTGTCTTCATCGAAATCCAACACTTCATTCTTAGTGCTTAAAAAGAACTTTTCCTTTGTCATTTTTGTTGTATGTTATTCATCTAGTTTTCTAAATAGGCTGGAAAAATTAATCAAAATCGGTAGTGACACTATTTGATTTTTATTTTTCACCCTTGCACACAAAGCCAAAATCACTAGGTATAAAGCATCAAAACAAAAATTCCTCCCCTGGCCTCGCCTACTTGGAAGTGACATCCAAGAGGAAGAGCCTACGTGGTACTCGGGCCGCGCTATAAATTCATGGAAGTTCTGGTATATATTGGCAAAGCACCCGACTCCCTTATCGCAGCGGTGTGTGAAGTGCGGGGGTAGGCCCCTATATCAAGCCACGTACTGGTCTTTTACTGAAGTGCCTTCGGGACTCCTCACCAAAACATTCCCCAAACCATCCTTAGTTTGGTTATCTGAGTAGTTCCTGTTCTAAAAAGCCTTCCCTAATATTTTCTTTCTTAAAAGCATAGGAAAACTTAAAAGAGATAATCACCTACGCTGCTTGAATTGTCTGTGCATTAGTTAGGTCAATCTTCTTTTTCTATATTTCTACTTGTTTATGACGGTCATCACTCGGTTACAATCTAGAAGAATGGCTCAACTGGCCCCTTCTTCCTCCGAGATCACCACTAGTGTGGATGTTTCGGCACCCCTCAGGTCTTCCTCGAGACCGCTATTAGTTTGTTCCCCATCTTGGTCATATAATCCTTTCTATCAGGCTAAAGCAATCCCATCACGTCCAGCTTCCCCCAGTCCTTCAGAAATATCATCTGCTTCTGATATAGAGTATGTTCCTTGCGGGGATCCTAAATTTCAGGCGCTCCTTGATCGCAATCCAGTAGCCCTTATGGACTACCTAGTACATAAGTCCATTCAAATATCTGATCAGGGACCACCAATCTAGCAAGTTTACGATTATCCTCGTGAACCATCCCAGGATTTTGTAGAACAGTTAGCATCCTTTTTCTCACCTTGAACCATGGAAGAGGGTGGCACACCTGTGCCTCCTTTTTCTCTTCCACCGACCATGCCGACTAGTTCTCAAATAGTCTTGCCTATTCCTAACGCCGCAGTTACCTCGACTATTCCACAACCTACTTCTGAGAAGTCCTCTTCTCTAGCTATAATGGGTGCGTCTGCGCACCCACATATTGTTGTTAATTCTTCTATGCCATCCATTGTGTCCCAGGGTCAGTACCTCTTTATGATTCAACCCCCTTCGACTGAGTCAGTTGGTTCCTGCTTCTCGTCCTCCAGTTGGTCTTTCTTCCAATGTTCCAAGCGATAGTGCCCTTCACCCATCCTCTAGCATTGAGCACCCTTAATAACCAATCTGGACAGTCAAAAGCCCTCATTCAGACCTTGTTCCCCACCATGTCCAATCAAATCAATACCCATGTTTCTTAATCCATTCTCGATTCAGTCGAACAAGTGTAGGAGCCCACCCAATCATAGGCTCGGCTTTCATTCTGTAACACCCTGAACTATTGTTACCCTTCTCCTAAGCATTCAAGTGTTGATATATGATTTCTTCTGTATAAGGACATGTTCCTTTGGTTTCGGGAAGTCATGCTTGATATGGATTGTATCTTCTTTGCTCTTGAAGATCTTTGACTCAGCCTTGGATCAGTTGCATTGATCCAAGGAATGTTTTAAGCTTATTCAGGATGAACAAAATTTATGGACCTTACGAAAGTTACAAGGTCTGAATGAGTTTGAATGAGCAATCCCAGAGTTTAACTCAGGCTAATCATGATAAATGAAATTTGGTTCTAGATATCGTAACATCAGGAAGGCCTAGAACCTTAAGCCAGGTAAGATGTTCTTGTGTATACCGTAAGCTTAATTAGCAATGCCAGATAGGATCCTTTACAGGAATGTTTTACCCTGTTTGGCTCTAATACTGATTGGTCCTACTTGGGAGACCTAGACTGGATTCGTTAAGGTTAATAATCTTAACCTAAACTATAACCTATTGGTTAAAATAATTGCTAATCTAACCTAGCCCTAAACTATAAGCTTAATGCTCCTAAGAGTTAACTTCTTCTAGCGCTATGGATGTAAGACTAATGTCTTACCCTATGATCTAACCTATGTTTCTTACCTATCCTAACTAATGACAAGAATGGAGGGGGACCTATGAAGGGGCACGAGTCATGGGCGGTGGTTTCCATGGCATTTATGAGGGGGATAAGGTTGAAGGACTTGGGATGCTGTCAGATTTGGTGGAGGTTGCAAACGGCTAATGTGACCTGACGTGGCAGTATCACCAAGTATGGGAATGTTTGTTTGTTTTCTTTTGGTGATCACCAATTTTGGCGGTCGGTGGCAATGGAGAATAGGTGGGAGGATGGAAGTTAATGCAATTAATGAACTTCGGTTCCCGAGCGTGGATTGCTTGGGAAGGCATGCAAATGGAATATTGTTTGGTTGTTTGGTTTTCCATGCATTCCAGTTTTTCGCTCTGCTTGAGCACTGGTTCTTCGAACCAGTTCGTCTACTCTGTGTTGCATGGCAACTTTGAGAATTTCTAGCTTCCTTCTCTGTCAGGGAAAGTTTATAAGGCATGAAGGTAATAATTTATTGTTGTTTAATCTATCGTGGAAGAAGAAGAGAAGGTGCGAGCACATTCAGAGGTCTTCTTCAAATTTTTAAGCGACACTATCAGGCATGATAGGCCCTAACTTTTAAAAAATCTTGCTTTCCTTCAAATGCTTTCATTAGAACAACTCTGTTCAAATGATTTCTTTTGTACAGATGGCTTGGTTGGAAACAATGTATTGGTTTTCTTCTTCTCTTTTTGATTTGGGAATCCCTGGTTCGACTTCTATTGAAATGTTGTGATTACTTATGGATACGACTTCTTTGAAGTCCTTGCAGTGTTTCATATGAATTCAACTTCTGTTGAAGACCTTGCTGTGTTAGCATGTTGGTTAAACTTTTGTTGAATCCTTGCAGTTGAAATGTTTGCTGTGTATACATATGAATTCGACTTCTGTTGAAGTCCTTGCATGCTGTGTTTTCATGTTGGTTCGACTTCTGTTGAAGTCCTTGCTGTGAATACTTGATGGATACGACTTCTATTGAAGTCCTTGCAGTGTTTTCATATGAATTCGAAATTCTGTTGAAGTCCTCTACTGCACTTTGCATGTTGAATTCGACTTCTGTTGAAGTCTTGTTGTGTTTAATGTCGACTTCTGTTGAAGTCTTTGTTGTGTATACATATGGATTCGACTCTATTGAAATGTTTGTTGTGATTGCATATTGAAATGGTTCGGGTTCGACTTCTGTTATGTTGTTTCCTTGCTTCTTGATTAACTGAGGTAATAAGTTCCCAACTGTACCATGTTAGACGTTGCGTTGGATGATTTCTTGGTTGAGGAATGACATAAAAGAAAATTGTTGTGTCTTATTTAGTTGGTTTATTGTTTATCGCTGGTCGTATGAGTTTTTTTTGTTGCTTGATAGCTTCAGGTGAATACATGGTTGATTTGAGATGAAACTGTAATTCCTTCTTTGGAGCTCGACTGGTTTAGTGGCAAGTGTATGAAAAATGTATGAATACAAGCCTGTACCTCTGTTGAAAAGGGGTCGGGATGGTCAATAATTATGGGTTCTGTAAGTGATGAAATATCTAGTGTAGCTGTGTTTTCCTTACGATTTAACTTGGTTAACGGGAACACAGTCTGACTGAGAGAAATCTTGCTTTGAGGAACTCTGAATCCTAATAACGTGTGGGTAATCCTAGATCTGCATGATGGAAATTAGGTTTTGTACTTGGAAGGGATGGGATTGTGTTGATTTTCTTGCTTTCTTTTCTTCCCTAAATGAATTCAAGATTGATTGTATATGCTTTGCTCCTGGAAAGTTGGTACTGTCCTGAACTTGTTTGGAATGGAGATCTGAACGCCTCTGTTCTTTCTCTTCAGTTGTAAAGCACATGTGGATATAGGAGTTTTGGAATACGAAAGTATACTCTCCCTTTCTGGAAAATTATTAGTACTCCCTTCTTTTGTATTTCCATAAGAACTCTGCTATAGGGGTATAAGATGATTAAACTGTTAAATTTATGAGGAAAGAATGGTAAATGCTTAGTCTTGGCCTAAGTTCTTTTCTTATTTACAGTTATAATAATACCTTGTTTGAGTTATTCAGTTATCTACTTTAATAAAAGTAGAATTGTAATAGAAGTTGGTATATCTATCGAAGTCATGGAAATAATGCAATGAGTATAAAGGAATTTCGTTAGAGGCTATAACCGGTCTTAGCTGAATTGTTAAATGCAAATCTGTTGGATACACGCACTGGTAAGAATTCATTCTGGAATGGAGTAATTTGTATTGGATTGTTACTGTCCTTGGATTTCATAGGGATGGATATATTAGATTCATTTTGTTCTTCTTAGTCTCTAACATAAGATGAATTATCCGAGAAGAGTCAATATGATAGTTATATTATGAAATTATGTTAAAAAGTCATGTATGGTAGAAAGATAATTAGTGTGATTCATGTTTATAGGTTTGATGAAATGATTTTATTTAAACAGGTTGTCTAATGGAAACAATTGGTGGAATGCAATTGTTTTAAGAATTAGTGCTTATCATGCTCAGTTCATTAAACTGACCCGTGTTAGCAATTTTTGCCGATGGTCATCATAAGTGGTAAAGACACGCAAATCTGATATGATGCTCAGATTTTTTAATCTGGTTTTATGATGAATTCCAACTTGATTTCTCTATTTGTACTATACAAATAAAGTTGTTCTTTTGCTGTTGAGTATTGTATCAAATATGCTGAAGTGCATAAATTGTAATCGTATGGCTTGGAAATAAATGAAATGGGGAGATTGTTACTTATGTGGCTGCATTTTTATTTTGATGGATTGAAATTCTTAGGTTCGATTGATTTTAAGTGCATTTTTATTATTGTATACCATAGAGTTATTTGGATTCTCTAAGTAGGCCTTGTAAATATTATGTGATTGAATACTTCGTGAATGATTAGTAGTTCTTTTATGTTATAAATAAGGCTAAATTGGAAATTAGTCCACTGCCTTTCGAGAAGTTAAGGTTAAACTAAACCTTAATAGGTAGCTGAAACGGGAAGAATAATCTATTACTCCCTATCCATGATCTAAGTCAAGACAACGTAACTGATGATTTTAAATCACTATGTCTTAATAACAATAAGCAAGATATACTTTAGTCTTCGGAGTTGATATAAACCCTTACGGGTTTAGTTAGCTTCCTTATGAGGGGACTTAGGGCTATTGCCCAGTTATGTAGAATAAGATTATTGGGAACCAATGAACTCCTAGACGAGATCTCAAATCTTATTAAACTTCTCTCTGTGAAATGGATCTTAATTAAGTAAGGCAACTCAAAGGTGTGGAACCCAGGGGTTGGGAAAAGACTACCCAGATAGGAGAGTCTTAAAATTTAATTTCAACTCAACTTAAGTAACTCTTTGGAGTTATGTAAATATTTCCGAGGCGGTTTGTAGGATGTCGACACATGTCAACTGCAGGGTTGTACCTTCGAGAAGATTAGGATCTTCTCGAGGATACAACAATGCAGGTGACCTATGGCGACACCCTTTGTATTGATCGTTAAGATTTACACCTTAAACTCGAACAATTTTTTACTCTGGGACTGGTTAGGACCATGTTCATGTTATGAGGCTGCCCTTGGAGACACGGGGTACCTTGACACATAGGGTTAACTGTGGTTGACCTAGTATGTCAGCTTACCCTAGTCCTCAAGAGCATCCTTATAACGTGTGTCATGTTATTAATCCGTTCTTGAGTGAATGACTTGGGACAGGGGAAGCTGATAGAAGTCAGTATAAGACATTCTATTTAACATCGGAGTGGGGTGAAGGACGTATTCCAGATTGACGAGTATGCCGTCAAGGAATATGAGACATGAATAGTATGTTTCAAATCTTTGGCCAAAGTATCGCAAGCTGCTGATTGCGTTGTCCTATGTCACCTAGTCTGAGGGAACATGATGCCGATGAATAATGGTAATAATTATTCAGATAGGTTCCTTGGACAGAGCATTCTGAAATCCCAGATTAGGGAAGAGAACCGCAAGAGTGAAGTGTTAAAATAAAAATGCCAACTCTATGATACTCATGAATAGATCGGTAGATCACCGAATCATGGAATGAATAGATCGGTGGTACACCGAGTCATTACAGCTGCATATGGTTATCTATTATAAGAATGATTGTTATGATCTGCGAGTTCTAAATTATGTATTTAGAACTAGGAAGCACTTATCAAAAAAAAAAAATTCTTGTTCTAATGTACTAAAATGGGAATGTTAGACATTCAACCACCTTTTTCTCAACCACTTGTCATCTCACAGCATGTTTATACATAGGCTTCTTCACAGCAAATGCCTCACCAGGTGTCACCCAGAAAACCTGGTTATTCCTCTTACCATCCTGTTAATCAATAGATGAATCCCCCGCTGACATCTCAACAAAATCCACCATTCGCTTCTTATGTAGGACATACCAGTATGCCTCCTCCTCAATTTGACGTGGTCCAAATTATTTTCATGAAAACTCACAGACTTAGAATCTTCCACCAAAGGGGTTCGGGCTTCATACTCCTTTGAAGAAGTGTGTAATGAACCCATTCATCCATTAGTGGCTTTTAAGCCTTATCCCCCCCAATGGGAACTTCCTAAGTTCTCAAAATTTCATAGTTGGGAGGATCCTCAACAGCATCTGTGAGCATTCAAACACACTTGCTACCTGATAGTCCAGGATCAGGAGCTTATGCTCCGTACTTTTCCTATGTCTCTAGTAGGGCCTGCATTAGATTGGTACAATAGCATTCCTCAACATTCCTTGTTTTCTTTCTCTCAATTGGCCCAAATGTTTATTGAAAACTTTTCAATAAACATCGCACATAAGATCTCGATTACAAATATTTATAACATTCGTAAATTTGATGATGAGTCTATTGCAGACTTTGTTAGCTCGTTGGCAGAGGGATAATAAACCAATTGTCTTTCTCCCTTCCACAATCTCAACAGATTGAGTTGTTTACCTGATCTTGTGCTAATCATATTTCTTCCACTTTAAGGATCCAAACTTTTCATACATTTGAAGAAGCCTTTATGATGGCACGTAAACTTGAGTCCCGTGCCATTGAACAAGGGAAGTTAAAACGTCGCTCTAAATCTAAACCAGATTTTTCTCGGTTTACAAAATCAAACCCTTCCACTTCTAAAGACAAAAATTAGGGATCCAATAACGCTATCGTATTAAAGACACCACGTGCCGATAAAATTTCTAATCAAACACCATGAAGATACTCCTCATCTTCTCGAAAAGGACCCTCGTCATATCAATCTTTTACTTCGTTGGGGGAATCATATGCTTCTATCTTAGAAAAAATGTTGGAAGTTCACATGATCGAACTTCCCCCTACTAGAAACTTTGATGAAAACCAAGAACGTTCATTCTGGTATAGGGAAAATTACTTCTGTCATTATCATAGAACCAAAGGCCATGACATTGAGCGGTGTCAAACCTTCACAAATATCTCATCCAGAAATTCATTGATAAAGGTGAGCTCATTCTAGAATAACCCAAAGGCTCCCCCAAATCAGGCGCTTGATGTTTTTAAACAACCTTTTCCTAATCATTCCCTGAACCATGATGCTTCAGAGTCTCAAAAACCAAACACTCATACTATCAGCTTCATTTCTACTGAAGAATATTCTTCTAAAACTAAGCCATCTACGAACACATCGACTGAATCAGAACCTCCTGCCACTCTGCTAATCATTGGGATTCCCTCATCTTCGGACACCTCGTCTTTGAATATTCCCACCTTGTTAGAGATGGATTCATCTCCCTCTGCCTCTTTATCTGATCTTTTGCCTATGCCTGAGACAGTGTCATCCTCATCTATCTCATCATCAGATATTCTTTCAATGCTCGAGGCAATTACATCTCTTCGAGTTTCCACCGTGCGAATACATCTACTTCTGTTTCTCCCATTTTTGCTGCGACTATGGCATTAGTAAACATACCTATAGTTGTACCAACTTCAACAAAAGTCACCTTCAATTTTGACCCTTCCCATGTTTCCTTTCCCATAGTAGTTACACTCACAATTACTGTACCAGAAGTACCTCCTTCACAAGGAGTTGCTTCTTCATCATCCACTCCTTCCATCACCGATACTATTTTTGCCTATTAAGGGAAAATCGAAAGAAATAGCACCAGCACCTACACTCTTGGTTCCTGGACTTAAACCAAGACAACTAAAGTCTAATGTTACATCATCAGTACCTCCTCATCTCCTTCCCCCTAAAAAGCTATAATCACCTTATGCAGTTGAAGTTGTCACCATCCCTGAAAAAGGAAAACCCATATTTCAGAATATTAAGACTCTTGGTGCTTTCCCTCAAAAATATCTTTCTGCACCTCATAAAAGATTGGATTTATCAACTGGGAAGGCATCTTCTTCTCCAATGCCATCAGAACCATCATCTTATTCTTCTACAACACCTTCTTTGATGATGCCTTGTAAAGTGAATTCACAACTAGAGAAGGCATCACTTCTTTTATCAAGACCATCACCTTCATCACCAAAAATCAAGGTACCCTCTATTCCTCTGATCAGACCTACTTTGGGAACTCCTCCCTCATCTAAATCAATATTATCTGAATCATCATCTATTTCTGATCAAGCAGCCTTCTCTATCTCTGAAGACCACAACACTTGTCACATCTTCATCTTCTTCAAAGTCTATCTTAGGATCTCCTCCTCCGCAGAAATCAATCATGCCTCACTTGCTTCCATCTCAAGTGTCCAAGGCTACTTCTCCCGATGCTCAAAAAAGTAAAATGATACCTAAAAAGACTGTCAAACCAGATATGTAAGTTCTTTTACCTCGGCAGTCCGTGGAGGTAAGAGAGGCACCTCCATCATCTCTGTCCTCATCTCTGTCTACCGGGTTCTATACCAAGATTCTTCACCAACTTATCCAGTCTTCATCCATATCCCTTCCTCCGATCAAACCCTATAATCCTAAAGGAGTAAAACCTTCCTGGTTCAACTCTGATTTGATTTGTGCTTACCATCGCACCCTAGGACATGACACTAAGGGATGTAAGGCCCTTCAATCTATCGTTAATAGTCTTTTGGAAGAAAGTGATCTTCTGCTGGAAGAAGAGGAGGAACAAGTATCTCCTGTCATCTCAACCACATTTGAGCCTTAATGATCTACTCAGGCCTCTAGTTCTACTGATTCCATGCTGGACGGTCTTCCACCTTCCCAAATCGACACGATTCATATCGCCACTAGAACACAACAATATGATAATCTATCATCATCTCGGCCACAGGTTGTCATTTCTGCAGCCCCTAAAGGCATTCCTCCTTCCACATTAACCTCGAGACCTAGGGTCTCTATTCATGCTTCACCTCAGGCTCAGATTCCCGTGTCAGTAGAGGAGAGTGTTATGAAACAACTTACCCATGCTCCGGTCAAAATGTCTCTTTTTGACCTCATTCAATCATCTCCATAGCATCGCCAGGCTTTGATTGATAATCTACGCCATATCGCAGTGAATTCAGATGAGCCCCAGCCTTTCGAGATGATTGTTGGATTGAATAAACCGTCAACCACCATTTCTTTTGAAGATTCAGAAATTCCTTCCCTTTCTTCCGAGGATTTGGAGGCTCCCCTCTTTATCACAGTTCAAATCAACAACACTATGTTAAAATGCACTATGATTGACAGTGGTGCTGCACTCAACGTCATTTCCTCACACACATTCGAGAAACTTAAGTTACCAAAGAACGTAGTGTCACCCCTGCCTTTTTCCCTTCGATCATTTAACGATCAGTTGGCAGTTACTTTAGGAACTGTGGTCCTGCCCATTCAAGTAGGTAAGAAGCTGCTTCACGAACTCTTTTACATTGTTGAAGGGAAATTCCACTAAAATATGATCCTCGGACGCTCCTGGATTCATGCAATGCATTGTGTCCCATCAACCCTCCATCGATGCTTAAAATATCAGTATGAGGGAAAAATCTATACTCATCTAGGAGATCCTTTTCCTTCTGCACAATGTGACATGACCACAGGGTCTACCCCTCTAAAGGAGAATGCTTGTTCTCCTGACGAGGCTTCATCCTCTTCCATACCTGCAACAAAACTACCAGATTTACAAAATCTAGAAGAGACATTGCAGCGTTTCTCACTAGGAGAGCTTCCTCTTCTCTCTTTTGATGCCCATCTCAAACCTAATGAGTATGGTAGACCAGACAAAAAACCTGAATATCAGCCAATTCTTGGTCATGTCATCACCATTGGTCTACCCAATCAATAGACTAACTTCATTTACGGTGGTCTTGATACACCTCACTATCACCCGGATTCTCCTCCTAGGGCCAAACCCTATTCAATAGGGTTTGATTGTCTACAAAATCCCACATTTGCAAAAACTTATTTATATCGATGCGCGTGGAAGGGTTTTGGCCATGGAAAGTATGAACAGGGTGTGCATGACCTCTGCGTCCATTCCAACTCTCAAACCACATCAAAAATTTGGTTTAGGATTTAAACCTCTTTCAAAAGCCACCATCACTATTCTCGATGAGCCTCTTCCCATTGAGGAACCATCTTCTCCCGTTAGGTCAGAAGCATCATTTGATGTGGATGACACCATTTCCATCCCGTCTAACTTTTTTTTTAGTCAATACCATTTCCTTAGGGCCGCTGACCTATAAAACTAATAACAAATCCACTTCCATACCATTAGTCTTCCCTGAAATAGTTGGAGATGACTCTCCTACTATCAACACTATCCACTGTGTGGATGATGATTCTGTCCTCACCTATCTGGGGGTAGAGGATTCCTATCTTCCTAAAACCATTCCTTCTGACATGTCTACGCTTCTTAACGAAGCCACTGTCGATCTTAATATAGGGACTTCTGAAGACCCTCGCATCATTAAGGTCAGCCAATCTCTTAATCCACAGGAGTTAGGAGACTTTACCACTTTTCTTTCCAACCATCATCAAGCCTTCGCTTGGTCATATGAGGATATGCCAGGACTCGATCCTGATATCGTGGTCCACAATATCGTTACTCTTCCCGACATCAAACTGGTTAAACAAAAATTGCGTAAAATGCACCCTCGAGTAGCCCTTCTTGTTAAAGAAGAGTTGCAACATTTGCTTTCTGCTAACTTTATCCAACCCATTGATTATCCAAAATGGGTTTCAAACGTAGTACCAGTAACCAAATCTACTGGGAAGATTCGAATTTGTACCAACTTCCAGGATCTTAATCTTGCTTGTCCAAAAGATGATTTTCCTCTACCTAATATCGACCAACTCGTGGATTTAATGACAGGTCACGAGATGCTTTCTCTTATGGATGGTTTCTCTGGGTATAATCAAATTCTCATCACACCAGAGGACCAACATAAGACTTCCTTTATAACTCCTTGGGGGACTTTTTGTTATCGTGTCATGCCTTTCAGTCTTAAGAACGCAGGAGCAACCTATCAACGAGCCATGACCTACATCTTCCATGATCTCTTACACAAAACTGTGGAAGATTACGTCGATGATCTCCTCGGTAAATCCAAATTCCGTTAGGATCATCTTTTCACTCTTGCACCTCTCTTTGAGAGGCTCATTCACTTTTGTCTTCACCTAAATCCATCCAAGTGCGTGTTTGGCGTTCTCACTGGTAAACTCTTAGGCTTTATCATTTCTATTAGGGGTATTGAAGTGGACCCTGCAAAAATAAAAGCTATCCTTGAGATGCCTCCCCCTTCTAACTTAAAGCAACTCCGTGGTCTTCAAGGATGCCTTCAATCAGTACGTCATTTTATCTCGCAACTGTCAGACCGTTGTCAACCTTTTCATCATCTCCTCTATAAGAATGTTCATTTTGAATGGGATGAGCATTGCCAAAAGGCCTTTGATGATCTCAAAGCTTATCTTCTTTCCCCACCTGTGCTTACACCTCCACGCGAGGGGGAGCCATTCTATATTTATATTTCTGTGATTGACCATGCTTTGGGAGCCATGATCTCACATCGGGATGCTAACGGTAAAGAACAGGCCATCTATTACATCAGTCGCACTCTCCATGAGTATGAAACACGTTATTCTGAAGCTGAAAAGCTGTGTTGTGCTCTCTTCTTTGGAACTTCTAAGCTTCGTCACTACCTCCTCAATCACAAAACTTACATTGTCACAAGTGTCAATCCACTCAAGACAATGTACATGCGAAGCCTTATCACAATGATCGTATCACTCATTGGCTCATGCTAATGACATAATTTGATCTCGAGTTTATTCCTGCAAAAATCTATCAAGGGTCAGGTCATTGCAGATCAATTAGCTGATGCTCCTCTTCCAGACACTCAAGTCCCCCTTGCTCAATTCCTCGATGAATATATCCAACAAATTGATTTCGGTACTTTCTCCATTTAAAGTAAAACTCTTCTTTGATGGATCCAAATGCCAGCAAGGGGGAGGTGCAGGTTTCGTTATGATTCCTCCTTGGGGTGCACCTATCCCAGTTGCACACAAACTTAACTTTGAGTGTACCAATAATATGGCTGAATATGAAGCTCTTGTTTTAGGTCTTCAAAATGCTATTAATCTTGGCACCCGCCATATCGACATCTTTGGTGACTCTGAACTCATCGTTAATCAAGTCATAGGTGTCTATCAATCACAAAAATGATATCCTTCAAAAATCATGATATCATTCTTTTTCAACTCCAATATTTTGATAAATTCACTATCCAAGCTATTCCTCATACTGCTAATCTATTCACAGATACAATGGCTTCGTTAGCCTCACTTATTCCACCTTTTACCGAGGACTCTTGACTTTATGTGGCTGTGCAGCTATTAGATCAACCATCTCATCTCAGGTAACTAGACTTCAATCAATGCCGTCACAACCAATACTCAAGATGAGTGGTATCAACACATCGTTGATTATCTATCTCATTCAAAATTGCTTCCTCTTAGATCTGACTTCCAATGGTAGAAGATATTTTATCCTATGTGCTAATTGCTATACTATTCTAGGTAGAATCCTCTACAAATGTGGTTTTGATGGTATTTTATCTTCGGTGCCTCAAAACCCCTGAATCATCTAAAGCCCCTCCAGGAAGTCCATGATGGTATCTATGGTGGACATTTTAGTGGCTTGGCCATAGCTAAACGCATCTTACATTTAGGCTATTATTGGCCTTCTCTTAATCGAGATTGTTGTGAATACACTAAGAAATGTGTCAAGTGTCAACAACATTCCAATCTCACACATATCCCCAGTCAGGCTTTACAACCTGCAGTGGATTTGTGGCCTTTTTCGCAATGGGACACTTGATCTCATCGGTCTTCATCAATCCCCACTCTTCACAATCATCATCATTCTATCATTATACGCCACAGAATACTTTACTAAGTGGGTGGAAGCTATTCCTCTTTCATCGACCAAAGCTAAACCCATTCCGTTGATTTTGTCTATCAACACATCATTTGTCACTTTGGTGTTCCACACAAACTCATCACAGACAATGGTAAATCTTTCAAAAACATCTGATTTGCAGAACCTCTATGAAGATTTCAATATCAAACTTCCCGTTTTCTTCTCCATACTATCCCCAAGCTAACGGCCAGGCCGAGGCTTCCAATAAAACTTTACGTAATATCCTCGACAAAGGTAATTAGTCGAGCTGGTAGGGATTGGCATTTACATATCCCTTTTGCTCTCTGGTAAATTATCGGACTAGCATTCATACTCCTGTGGGTGCTACTCCCTTCTCTCTAGTCTATGGGTCAGAGGTTGTTCTTCCTTTGGAAGTCCAGATCCCATCTCTTCATGTTTCTCTCAAAGTCTCTATTTGTCTCTGATGAGGACTATCGTCAAAATCATCTAGCGCATTTCTTGAGTTGCTAATGAGTGGCATCTCAATGCTCTTGAAAGATCATCAAATCTATCTTGAGCATGTCAAATGTGCTTATAACAAGCACTTTAGTCAACACCGTGACTTCAAAGTTGGTGATCTTGTTCTTAAAGAAAACCAAAATGTCACTACACTAGAACGGAGTCAGCGTGGTAAGTTTACTCCTAACTGGATGGGTCTACCTATGTAGTTTCACATCATAAATATGGGTCTGGGGCTTATCACATCTATCCATCCATGGATGGTGTACCTAAAATGGAACCTCTTAATGTTACTTGCATCTAAGGCCCTTCTATTGTTAAAATCTATCTTACACACATCTTATTCGCAAAACAGATCTTTCATCCATCTAACTAACCAGTCATATATTTTCATAGTGATTCGGAACTATGTGGTTCTCCGCGTTATGTCTTTTCCATCCTTAAATATGAGTATCCAAGTGGCTCTACTCTATCTAGTATTTTTTTATGGATATGTTCCTCCTCCTAGTAGGGACACCTTAATCACTTCTTCATCTGTCCCAAGTATCTATCTTAATTGAATCTACTCGGGGCATGAGTACGTGTTTTTTATAGTGTTTTCTTCCCCTCTATCTGATCTATCTGGTCTATACTCAGTATTCTTTCAAAATAAGCTCCAAAAGCTCAAAAAAAAAAAAAGGTGATGAAAAATCCCAAAAGATAGACTGATCCCTCGAAGTACAAGCTATGTATGCATTTTCAAGCCATCTAATCAAAAGATCATAGACCATGCCCTTCAAGGATGGCTACATTCGAAGTATAGACCAAAATACCCAATTGAAGGATGGCTAAAGTCTGATAAGTGGACAGACCATTCCTCCACCCTCCTCTGAAAGACTGGCTATCTCTTTAGCTTTTTAGCCTATCATTGAAAGCACTTCCCGCTATCGATCAGTCTTTCTATATCTAGCAAACTTCCCCTCATTGATCAGTTTGTTCTTCTGTCAAAACAAAAATCATGAAGCTGAGGCACATAAGACCATTTTGTCGATCATATAGAGAATCCCTATTATCTCCCAATGGGAGCATGTATTCTCACCGTCCTGTTGTAAAATTTTGACAAGATAAATACTTACTGGTCTCCTTCCATTTACCCTGTAGATCCGGACTCTTGCGACTAGTGCTGTGTCAGGTTTATTTTAACCTCATATATGGCAGTTGTATGCATGGTCTTTTGGTTTCCTATCAAATTCTCTAGCTTATGGTCGGTTAGGGGCCTACTCCTCTATCATTCTTTGATCTTATCTAGGTGTATTTCCTTTATTGTCTGCATCAAGGTCATGCTCATTACATCCTTGGCTCTCGCAGAGAGTATTTCCTCATTATTATTGTCTATTCATCCTGTTAAATTGACATTTAGCATGTTAATTTACCATCCACATCTATCATCTATCTAGCATCATCATCTTATCTACTTTGTCCAAAACACATATCAAAGCATGTATTGGTAATCACATGTGGCTGTCTACCTATCTATGTTTCATCAAAATTAAATTAACATCTCAATACCCGTATAAATGGGATGTGCTCCCACAATCAGGCCTACGGTCCATCAACTACCATCTAAAAACTCACATCCACCAGTTGAGCCTGTTGACCATCCCATATCGGGTAGACCCGATATGGTCATCCAAAATGAAATGCATCTGGTCAATCAGCATCTAAGCGCTTGGCTATCCAATCAAAACATCTAAAAATATGTACATCCAAGTTACACTACATCATCTATATCTATTTTTCATCAAGGGCTAAATCCACATATAAATCACATCAAATCCCATGGCCTGATCTATCTATCATCTATGTCATATGTCCATCAATCACATCTATTTATCATCTATCATCATATGTCTATATCCATCACTCATTATAGCTACATCTATCCATGTATATCAAAATGTAAAAGCATGAGTACAATCATATGACAGTAATAACAATGATGAATCTCCCACCTCCTGAATATGGTAGAGATATATATATATATATACATGAGTACTCTGTACAACAAATAATGGATGGATTTCAATGCCCCAGCCATCTATATCATACATCAAAAACTGTCCTTCAAATCGAGGCTACATCTAATAGTAATCTCAAAAGGGTCCCCGGTGATTGGCAGCCTCAGGATCCTGTATATATCCTCATAAGGGAAGATGGTCATCTCACCCTCCCTGAACCAAAAAGTGCAGGTCTGACTGTCCACTGTCGTACTAATGCTCGCCGAAGCATCTACATCTCGCGGCCTGCTCGTCGGTAGTACTCGGAAGCCCCCGAGCCCAGCTAGCTCTAGGTGGCGCCAATCTGCGTCAGTCACATCAAGGAGAATGGTCTCCAGAAGCTTGGGAATAACATCCTACATGTGTAACACCTCTCGTGCCTGCATTATAACATCAGGAGAAATGTTAGCTTCCCATTCATCCAAATCAGAACAATCAAAAAACACATTCTATCATCTTATCAGTCTATTCTATCCAATCGGCGTCGATTTATTCAAATCGACGTCGATCCACATCTAGTCGACGTCAATTGAAATAATCAGTGCCGATTTCATCTAATCGGCGTCAATTTTTCCAATCGACGCCGATTGGAAGGACAAGTGCGTCAAAAACACTCTGGCCTCCCACTTATTCCCTTTTTCTCTAAAATTTGGCATCATAATATGATATTTCACGATAAAAATATAAGGAAGTTCAGGTAGATTCACTTACCCCCGGTCGTGTCCTCTTCCACTTCTGACTGCTCCCAGAGGCTTCCATGGTGCTCAAAATCCAATTTTTGACTCTCTCTAAATCAATCGTCACGGTCTAAATAAATCGTTCACATTTTCCTTTTGCATATTTATATGTGCTCGGTACGGTCAGCGCCGATTTGTTTGGTCGGCACCGATTGTTATGGTCCGCCGATTAATCTGGATCGACACCAATTTATAGCCTATTGTGGCCGATTGGTTGCACTTTTGCTTCTTCACCTCCCTCGCTTTTCTTCCATCTCCTAATCTTCTTGCCATAGTGTTGATGCTTGGCTTATTTATCTGTCATTATTGTGCCCTGAGTGTTGCCTTTTGGCACATACTTTTGATATTATCATCCATTTCAAGCCTGTCCCCTGTACATGGGGCACTCGCATTTTTGGTAGCTTAGAGTTAACGGGTCTGTAGGCACTAACGTCATCTACTTTGCAGACCATCTGGTTGTCCCTACCAATGTGTCTCTCTTTAGGTGCTGACTATTTTGCAGCCCTCCTTACACTCATGGGTCTGTAGGTACTAACGTCGTCTCATGCGGAGACCGTCTAGTCTGCCCTACCAATGTGAGTTCCTTAGGTAGCTGCCTTAATGTTTATTTTTGTGCGTCATTAATGATCAGATCTACTCCAGGCATCTAGCTGGGGCATCCTGCGTTTTCATCTACCATTTTTCAAACTTGGGATCGGTTGCTCTTTTGGGGCCCATCCCATCCCTAGTTTGAGGGGGATCACATCATCACTTTTTCTTCCTTTCTTCCAACTCCTTGTTTTTGTCTCGCAACTTTGCTTATCGCAAGTTACTTGACAAAAAGGGGCAAAATGTAGACACCTAAAATTGGTTATCCAATTTGGTGTCCCTCGTGCGCATTTGTCTTCTCAGGTAACCTGGGGCACGTTTATATCACCACCTCTCCCTTAGGGTATTACTTAATATTTGATTTAAACATCTATCCTAAGTTTATGTCACCCCATTATGTTTTACCCATAGATAATTAAATATTAACTATTTAATTATATTTTTTACATATATCCTAACCACTTATCTACCCCATATCAATTCCTAACCTCCCGTATCTATTCTATCCATCTATCCCCCCTATTTCTCCTCCTCCCAAACTGAGCAGCAGGATATTTCCCATATTTGAGGTGGAAGGATCACTTCATCTTTCCAAAAATCATCCTTTTTGGCCATTTCGGGAGATATGTTCCCTGATCGGTGCCGACCGGTACTCGGTCGACGCCGATTTTTCAGGAGATTACGGCACACTGATTACAAATAGAAGGCTAGAATTCAGTTCTGGTTAGACACAATACATAGACATAGACAGAGATTTAGTTCTGACAGTTAGACAGAGAGAAGAAAAGAAAGAGAGAGTTTTGAGCATCAAGTCTAAGCATTATCTATCAAGTGAGAGTGAATCCTATCCAAACCAATCCCTGAGAGGAGTACTGTTACTCTGCTCCTACCACATCGACATCGTGAGTCTCCATCGATCTCTTGGTGACTCTATTCCTGCATCCAACACAGGTGGAGCCTTGTCAGTATCCCTACGGCTCTTGCAGATCCAGCGGAGATCAACGATCTAGCTTCCACTATCTATTTCTCAATATTCCTACAATTTTCCCTAAGTCGATGCTGACCTTACCTAGAGTCGACGCCAATTCTCTAGAGTCGATTGACCTATCTCAGTCGACGCCGATTCTTCTCAGTCGACGTCGATTTTCCTAATCGGCTGCCGATCTTCCTACGGACAGGTAAAATAATTCAGGGAACATAAATCTAGCATTGTTTTCACACTTTCCTATTTTTTATTGGTTTCTGTCTACTGTTTACTTTTCTGTCTGTCATTTTTAATCAAAATATAGACATTTACTTACATCTTTTATCATGTATGCTTCTTTCCTTAATTGAAAATGTGGACTGACATCCGCCGAGGGAGCTTATCGCTTCCCAGACCCACTTTTCAGGTAGTCCACCCAAATATCTTTTAACGTGGTCTTTTTCTGTCAAGCATCTGTGTCTCGCAAGGTTTCTTGGATCTACTTTGCAGGATCACTCGTGTGCACCCGTCTTGTCTACATCGGCTTTCTTTTCCATCTACATCTTCAGATCTTGTCTTTCATCAGTATCGATTTCATTTGAGTTTTTCAAGGTTTTTGTGTTTAGTTTGGTACATTAACTTGGATAGGTAACAAGTGTGAAATTCTTGAATCCACTAACAAAACCCTCAACAAAATTCTCATGAAAGTGTTTGACGATATTGGAAAGGATTGACATACACACATTCCTTTTACCCTATGGGCATACCGCACTAGTATTCACGCTTCCACTATGGCCACACCCTTTTCGTTGGTCTACGGTATGGAGGCTATTCTGCCTATCAAATTTCATATCCCGTCACTCCGCATTTCTCTCCATGACATGCTTATTGATGATGACTTTCATCAGGACCACTTAGCACAACTAGAGTTATTAGACGAACGTCATCTTAACGCTCTAGATCACCTTCAAGTTTACCAACAACGTATCAAACGTGCTTATGACAAACGTGTTCATGAACGAACCTTCCAAGTCAGTGACCTTGTCTTGAAATAAAATCAACACGTAACCAAATTAGAAAAAAGTAAATGGGGAAAATTCACTCCTAATTGTCTTAGACCATACATCGTAACTCATACCTATGGATCGGGTGCCTATCATTTGTCCTCACTTGAGGGTAAAACCTGAACCTGGAGCTCCTTAACGCATTGCATATTCAACCATATCTATTGCTTGACTCATTGTCCTACCTCACCCTTTGTCTCTTTACAGGCTCGTCCCTTTAGCACTATTCACTCCATAACACCTTCCTAACAATTACACAAGAATCATGTGAGTACCCATCACTTGTTATCTTCTCTTGAATATGTGTACCACGGCTCTGACACATAGTATGATTCTCATGGATACTTTTTGTCTATCTTTAGATGAGATCCCATGGTCGTTCCACCTTACCTTTTGAACAAGAGTCCTATCCTTCACCTTGGTCTTGTCCATGATTTCAAAAACCTCTACATGGGACCAAACTCCTTGAGTCAAAAATTTTAATAAAAAAAGATGAATCCCTCAAAATGACATCTTCCTCTTAACCAAATTTGCTACTATAAATAGACTGTCTCCCTCAAAGGACAGCTATGTAAATAGCTTCAAAAAAAACAATAAAAAATGAGAGAAACCGAAGCTTCCTGCATCGATCATCTTCACATGAAGACCTCAAGGAGTACCATATTATTTATCCCATTATAGACTTCCCACATCGATCAGTCTATCACAGCAAAAATACACTCTTTCAGTCATGGACTTTCCCATTGTGACCCTCAGACCTCTTACTGAAAATACCTATCACTTAAAACATATACAACTTAACTATATTTCACCCACCTTACCATTTCCACTCTCATTCCCTCAATCACCTCATGGGACATCTTGGAATTTCGACATTTGGTGATCTTGTGACTAATTTCACCATAGAATAATTAATCGTGTAATGCCTTTTGGGTCTTGTGTTCATCACCACCTTCAAGGTATGATCTACTCAGTATGATCCTACCTAATTAGGTGGCTTTTATAACCCCCCTCTTATCTTTTAACCATCTTTGTTGAAATTTTTATTACCTTATACAGGACTTGGTACTCAACGCTTACCTTTGGGGTAATCCTCCCCTTTCACCATAGTCACCTTCACCTACATCATTTTTACCTATAATCTACCCACACCTATTACACCTAAACCCATTACCTGCCTAAAAACCTACCAACTCATTCTCATATTCTTCCCTAACTCATGGGAGAAATACATTGGCCTAAGGTCCCTTTTCACTCGGGACTATGTAGGCAGCACTCCGAGGGCATGGGGCCCTTGGAGGTTAGCTCAGCCATTCTCTAACCCTAAAATAATTCATCAACCATACCTAACTCACCATTTACCCCACATTTCACTTAGTTCCCCTTTTCTAACAAAATTAGAAATTAAGCCCACATACATAACAAGTTGCTTCTCATTTTATACTATTTATTACACCTACCATCTCTCTATCATCACTATGCATAGATTATACAACATTTCACATATGACCCATAGTATAATTCATTGCAAAAAATAATGAATCATAACTAAACCTACCTTTTGACTCAATACATGCCTAAACCAACCTGGACTCAATCCATGCCTATGACCTAGCTCGACCATGCCTACCAACCTAACTTAATCCATTCCTATGACCTAACTTGATCCATGCCTAAACTAACCTAACTCAATTCATGCCTATGACCTAACTCAATCCATGCCTATAACCTGACTCAATCCATGCCCTACCAAAACCTAACTCGATCCATGCCTATAACCTGACTCGATCTATGCCTAAACCAACCTGAACTCCATCATGCCTAACTCACCTAATTTCCATCCATATCAAAGTAACAAATCCATATCTTATCCAACACAAGCCATAAATCAATATCTCATAAACCCATTAAAAAATCACAAAATACCATGAATCTCATCATATAAATCAATAAATGTGGTATCTGAAAATACATGCCTATCTCATCATGGCCATCATCTCAAAAATGTCGGTACGAAGGCCAATATACAATACAAAATTTCATCGGAATGCGGGACCAATCTCATATATACAAAAAAATAATGAATGAATCAATACAAAAAATCTTCGGCACGCAGGCCGATATATGCTCACAATATACAACAAAATCACTCGTATATCCTCACTATCTTTGGCATGTAGGCCGTATGTAATAAAAAATACAACTATCTTCAGCATGTAGGCCAGAATATATATCAAAAAAATAATCACTACTATACATAAAAAATCAGGGTGGCCACATATTAGATATCTTACCGGATGTCCATCCATCTCTATGTCACCTACAACCTCAGCCTCCTATGTCCATGTTGGCACATCACCTAGCTCTAGTCACTATGCATCTGGTGGCCTCTCCTTGATTGAGGCCTCAGAGCTTGCTGACCTCCTATGCTCTCTACACTATGTGTGCGGGATCTCATCCTCTCACTAGACGCCTGCTATGCCCTGTACTCTCCGTATATGAGAGGAAGTCTATCCCAACTGCCATGAGCTGGTCCTGATAGTATCGTCGCCTCACTTAGGGCATCCCATAACCTAGGATATAGGTACATGGTCTATGGTGGTCCCATAGGTTTTGGCCCCTGTACCTACCCTGTGCCATCTTGTGAAACAACTGGGACCAGCTCCCTGTGCTTGTGGTGGTGCCCCCTGCCCCTATGCCTATGGCGGTGCCCCCTATCCCTGTGCCTATATCTGGGCTTGTAAGGCCCCAATATGTACCTAGGTTGTGGCCAACTAGCCCTGTAAACCTGCCACCTAAGCCTACTAAGGCTGCCACCTGACCATATCTGTCTCCATCTCCTCCACCCTCTCCCTCCACCATCTGGGCCCTGCAAACTGGCCACCTGTACTCGTAGCTCTGCTACCTCTACCTCTGACCCCTCCAGCTGTGTCTGTAGTATACCTATCTATGTGATCAGTGTCTCTACCTGTCCATATAGGGTGTCTCTCTACACTATCATGGTAACTAAGTCTGGCTGCCCCAGTCTAGGGGGTATGGCTTGTAATTGAGCTACCCACCACTACCTATACCTATCTGTGCATCCAGTGCATCATCAATCTGCACTGATCCACTGGATGTTCCTCCTCTCCTAGTAGGCACTGTAGGCTATAGCTAGAGGTAGAGGCCTCTCTGTGTCATCTCTCTAATATTGTGGGAAGGGCATGGAGGAATATCTTGTACAATCCTGAACTGTCTGTCAGACCCTGTCTACTCGGGATCATCTCATCCTCCCCGACACATGGTGACCCCTGTATCCACCTCTCTAGCTAGAGCTCAGCTAGCTCCTCATGCATGTGCTTATATGAGAGGAATCCCACATATGGTCTCCAGATAATGTCCACTCCAGACAAACCACCTCCAACAAATACCAAAAAATGGGCCCACATCACATGTTGGCCTATCCAACCTTTCGCTCTCCTGCAACTGGGCACCCATCTCTTGTATCCCAACCGCACAAGATCTCAGTTGGGAATGCATCTGACTCAGGGAATCCCTATAGGGTTGAACATATGACTATGTGCTTGTAGGCCTAGTAGTGCAGTATAAATTTATAGCACAGGCTAATCCTACGCAACCTTCCATATGCCCACAACTCTCTGTATAGATGCAGCAAGAATGTTGGTGCCCAGGTGAAATGCATGTATCATGTACCATCATATCATGGAGCACCCCCCATTAGTGATCAGGGAAAGTTTCCACCCTCTACATCAGGTAGTGCATAGCAAACACACTGCCTCCATTAATAGAACTACTAGCCTCGTCTCATCTAGACAAGCTAGGTAAATCTTGTCATAGCTCAAACTGACACTATGGAAGCTCAGCTCCACTGCCCCCTCACCAAAAACTAGTCCTGATCAGATCCTCTAAGGCCTCAGAGGCAGATAGGAGTACACCTAAGCCCCTAATGTGGGTAACCTCAAAATCTGAAACACCTCCTCCAGGGTGATGGTCATCTCACACATCGAAAGGTGGAACGTGTTGGTCCACGGAGTCCCATCTATCGATGAGTGTGACCATCAAACTAGGCTACCGAACAGCATGTCAGTAGCACTGAATACCACTCAAGACCACTTCCCTCCACGTGTTGTAGCCCCAAAGGGCTCGTTAGGCCACACAATGTCACTAGTAGTGGTGGAACCCTGTCCTGCATATGTAACTATGATATCCCCTGCATCCAATCTAAAGCATAACATTAATCTACCTTTACAATGACCATATTCATCACTTATCATTACCCACCACCCTATTTTTACCCTACCCATCTCAACCACCATAGCCTACATCATTTTTTGGAACCTTGTGCCTAAAATCCTGATCGGTGCCAGTTCATCCTAACCGACTCCGGTCACCCTTAAACAGGCATCAGTCACCTATTTGGTGACCGATACCAGTTCAACTTGACTGACCATGGTTACCACGTAACCGGCATCAGTCACTTGTTAGGTGACCAATCCTGGTTCTACTTGACTGACGCCGGCCAAGCTTGACTGACGCCGGTCACTGTCACAGAAAAATCCGTGACTTCCTAAACCCTCCTTTTTTTAAAGCCCTCCCACCTGTCCCTTTTCCCCCACCTACAATGACCTACACTACACCAAAACCCCTACCCACCCCACCTATCCAATTTCTTACCCTCCCCACCTCTTTTTGGCCCGTTATTTTCCCTCCATACCTGATTTAACTTTTTTCTGCCCACAAAATACAAACACCAACAAAACCCAAAAACAAACAACTATTACACCCTCTACTCTATCTAATTAACATTAAAGAGTTAGGCACTTACCTCGTTATGCTACCATCATCTTGGTGGCACGTCTGACCATTGTGCCGGTGGTCCACCCGATCCCTCTCCAGCCTTTGCCATCACCAAATATCTACCCACACCCTCTGACCAATCGAAACCCTCGCTAAGATCTCGTGGACCTGCTACTCACCCACCCAACCACCGTCAACTCACACTACCAGCTCACTGTCTTATTTCCTCCTGATGCTTTTCTCACTTTTCTCTCTTTCTTTTCCTTTCTTCACTTTGCAAATCACAAATGAATAATAAAAACATGGCTTTTTTATTTTTATAAAAAACCCTACCTAACCAATGTTGGTTCGCCCTCGACCGGCTTCGGTCTCGTGCCCTACCTCACCATCGTTGGTTTTCCTATACCAACGTTGGTTATACATGACCACCATCAGTCAACCTAACCTACACATTTCCCTTACTTTGCCATTTTACCCCACCCTTTACCTTTCTCTTTACCCCATACCTTTACCCAACCCATTACCTTACCTTTCCTAACCTCTTCATTTACTACCTCCATTTTTCCTCCTTTGGGGACTCATTATTTTACCCCTACCTCAGCCTTACCCATGCCACGAACTAGATATTTGGACCTGGACCATCGCTAGTGACCTTTGACCTCATGTGTTTGTTATACCTTGTGGCACTATTACCTATGTTGATTGACCCAATGACCTTACCTAGCCTATTTCCGTGACTGTTTATCCTGACCCTACCTTTGGTGTACCAGAACATACCTAAACGTTCCTGCACCTAACCTACGTTGTGTTTCCTGACCTTATCCTATACCTTGGATACCGGATTTACTTCAACCTTGTTTGGATAAACCTATCAACCTTAGAAAATGTAGATTTTTCCTACTTTTAAACCCGGTAGTGTGCTGCAATTTATACGTGTGTGTGCGTTTGACTGTTGGTACCTTTGACCTTGACCCATTACCTAGATTGCCTGAGTAGACCTTTCACTCCTTTTTCCCTGTACCCACTTTCCTTTTCTTCACATTTACCTTTTATCAAACCACTCACCGCTTCAGCGTATTGCCTCGTTAGTTCCTGGTTTGAGGGGGATCACCTTCACCCTCACCTAGGGCAATCACAACTTATTTTTGTTAGCATCGCTTACCAATACAATCTACGCAACAAAAAGGAGAAAAATGTAGACACTAAAATTAGGTCACACTCCCCTTTTGTCCCTCAACATATAATCACCCTTTATTACATTTACCTAGCCATGACCCCTTTCACCCCACTAATATTAATTTAATTAAATTAATGCATTATCCTCACTATATTTATTATTTAAATATCTTATTTAAATAATATCTACACATTTAGTTCACTTAGACATCTCACCAAGCTAACTCAACCTAAGACATATTCTTAGAAAGTTACCATAACTAACTAAGACTTACCTAAACCCTAAAAATCAATGCCTACATTCCCTCTAACCACAATCCCGCATACTCTAAAGAGGCTCCAAGTCTAATTTTGTGGGATAATGACATGAGATCCAAGGAAAATCAGGAGGATCTCCCTAAGTTTAGTAAACCTAGGAAATCCCACCTTGACCGATGTTGGTTATCCCTAACCCTCACCGGTTAAGCAAGACCGCTATCGGTTACCCCTTTCAACCCAAAACAGCCTTATTCTCAAGGTTGGAACTTGGAACTTGGAACTTGGAAGCAAGAAATTTTATGAGTAAGAGCACATCTCAAAGAGATAACACATCTTCAGAGAGCCAATTCCAGTGAAAACTCACATCCAAGGAAGGAGATTGAGCATCTTCTCCTACACAGCCATCCCAGCCATGATTTGATCTATCCAAGCAAAGAGGAGTGTGCAAATAGCCCATGTAGAATATTTTCTTCAGTTGGTGATCACTTGCAGCCTTTAAACCCATCATCAACATCTTCATCCCTCACACACAGACATTCAGGAATGAAATCTAAGTAAGTATAATGTCATACTTCTCTAGTTTATTTCATTTCATCATTATTTTATCACCCATAGTTTATCTTGCTCCCTATTGACCTTCTCCAACATTTTCACCTCCATAGACCCATTAAAACCTCACAAAATCCTATTCCAGTCACCCAATACCTCGTCTCGACTAACCAAAACCCTTTGTGCAAGCACAAAGAAGATAAAAACCTTATTCTGTGACATTTCTAGATCTCAAAGTAACCGGTGCCAGTTATATCTAACCGATGTCGGTCACAAGCTGACCGATGCCAGTCTTTGTGTTTGCCCACACAGCCTTAAACAGAGACCTACCCACCTAATTTTACCTCACCTTCATTTACCTGTGACCTACCCGAGACCTTTATCAAACCCAAAGAACCTAGAACCGACCATTTGACCTGTGGATTCTATTCTAGCTTAGCCTGTTAGATTAGATCTATTTTCTTATTATGTTTTTAAGTGAGATACCTAAATCATTTTAAAATAACAATAGGATTTACTTTTTTTGCAGCATTAATTTTTTTTAAATAGTGGATTGATAGCCATCTAGGAAGTATCATACATCCCAGATCTAGCTTGCACAAGGAAGTTCACTGCCCATATTGTTTAATTTCTTTTGGTGGTCTTGTTTTCATTACAGATAGTTCCTCCTAGCCAAAAGGAAGCTCTCATGGTCTGCTGTGGATTCAAAAGTCATATGTGTGTAACAACCCATCAACCAACATTTGAACAGGTATTACTCCTATGCTCGTTACCATATCTGTTTCGTCAACAATTCAAAGAAACAATATAAGAAAAAGGTGAAACAGTCACATCAATTGTAATTTTGTCATGAACTTGATGGTTAGATAACAAATAATTGAAATTTTTGCACTATACATGATGTCATGTTTTTTAAATTGATAGTCTCCTACTTCAGCTTAACATGTATATACTACACAAACACTTGCTTAAGGTAGAATAGAACTTATTGACCCAAAGGGATGGTGGTAGCATATCTAGTACTTCTAACCAATTCTTATCACAAGTATGTATGTGAATCCTGGGATATTTGTTTCCATCATAGGATGGAATCTTTGAGGGAAGGTTATTCCTATCAAACAAAGTCAAGAAGGAAATTCTTATCTAACACCATATGAGAAGATTATACATGTACATGGCCCACTATCATGTTTTTGTTCCTCTCAATGAGTATACCAACATATTCCTTCTATCTCCTTAATCGTGTAACTACTCTTACATTGCACAAAAAAATGGTTCATGCTTTTCTTCTCCCATATACCTAGGTAGCACAATTCTTTATAACAACCTAACTGTCCTCATTTTGATCATTTTTGTTACGAAATCATGAAAATCGTAACCAACCATTTCATATGTTCCATGGGATTAATTATCACAACTAATGCTTGTGGTGTCACTGATTCAATGCACATGTCCCCAATTGAGTACTCCTTCCTTTGTTTGCTAAAAAAAATCTGGATTGCGTGTAGTCTACGTATAGATAAAATTCACATACTCCTCACTAATGGGCTTAGTGTAGGGCATAATACTGATACCATATATAGAAACCATTATGCACTCATCTTCATTCTCAAAACTAGTATAAAATTTATTGAATCACATGCCTGTGTTATTTTCATAATGCCATGGATGACCAAGTAATGCACGGAAGTCATCTTCCTCTACTAATTCCATCACCTCAAATTCAGCCTTTAGATTTTCCCATTATATAGTGATGTTTGCATCCTTCAAAAATCTAATGGGCATTTCCCTAGTCTTATTTTCCATATACAATACACTAGATGAAAGTTTAAGTGGTTATCTCCCCATTATATTCCTTATATATATGGTAAGAATGTTTACCTCTTTGCCAGTGTTAATAAGGATGTTTCTCACCATCCAACCATCAATAAATGCATCCAAGGTGATTTCATTATCATATTCATGGTGTTGTGGTGGAATATTTGCAAGTAATATCTATCTTTCCATGTCCTTCTCTATGTGCATAACCTTCTCACGCAACAATTATCCTTGGAGGGGTATGATATTATCTTTTCTAAGCATCTGACATACTTGGTGAGTTCATCAATGTCCTTGTCAAGTACTTTTGTATGTCATGTGAACTCCCTATCTTTCTCTTGATCTTTTAAGAAATGTATCTCCCCCTGTAAATATCTAATTAAGTACATGGTTTCTTGATAGACATCCTTCTACTTCCCTACATCAAGATACTTAATAGGTTTCAAAACCTCTTCCCTTTGGATGAGTGGTATTGTTCTCACCTGTTCTCACACACGCAAAGCTTATATGCCTGTGTTAACAAATATATGTTATTTCTTCAGAACTTCCGGTTCCTTTGGATTCCACTTCCCCTTCCTAACAGGCTTGACATGTATCATCATTTATCTTCTCTTTTTTTTGTTCTTGCACATATGTTCATATAAATTTGGGAAATGTTCTACCTTATGGCTCTTTTCATATTATGCGCAAGACATATTATTCAAGCACTCACGTTGATAATGATTAGGTTATCAACATGTGTAATAAGTACATTGACTAAACCTTCATGCGTAACCACCACATGCTATTCTGTGATATCATTTCGTATAGTCTACATTTCCATTTTTCTAGCTCCATTATTTTTACCTTCACGCCCTTTTCAATTCCCTTCTACACTAGCTTGACCCAATCTTATTTCATAAGCCTAATAGATGTGATCAATCAGGAAAAAATCAGTAGTATCATATGTATGAAAGTCATAAATCTTGTAGTAGATTGACACATTATTCTTTATACTGAGCTAGAGGGGTGGATATTTCCTGACATCATGGTCCTTGTGGAAAGTCTCACAAGTCGTTAGTAGATTACAAACATTCCTACACATAGAAATATTTTTTCTTATATCCCTTTACTTCAAAATATATATACCATATACTACTTTGAGTGTCATGTGCCAAGCTAGTAGATAAATTTCCAACTGCATGGCTATTTTCATAATATATCATTTAAGGAATGGGCTCGACACATTATGTATGATTTTCACCACTTCACCATGCAGTTTTCCTCCAGAGCCTCTCGTGAGTCTATAAGTGTCCTATGAGATAGTGCCCTCCTGAAAGGTGTCAATTATCCACCCACAAACCATTATGTGTCTTGAATTTTATGGAATTCATATGAGGTCTTTGATAATAGAGTCTTGAACCATGAATCATATTCCCAAAAAAAATCATAGAGTCCTTTCTTAAATTATTTCAGTCTACTGCTCGAATTCAGGAACATGAAACTCTACCAAAAAGATAGTGCATAAAGTATCGTATTCCATTATTTTTTGTGTGGATCACACTTGCGGTACTAGTTGTGTGTAAAACCTTGTAATGTAGTCGTGAATTGACTAGCTTTTCTATCTAAGGAAATGATTCCCTTGACTCTTCACAAGAGCTTGGATTTTTACACATACAATGATACATCTTCTACTCCCATGTACTTAGGTAAATGCAGTGACATCTCATAGAAAATATCAGAAGTTTTTTGTGGCGGTGTATTTCCTTGTCTTGGATTTCTCCCACTTAGGGGATGAGTTTATTTCCTAACCCCAAACCTCAACCAAGGTTTCCTCCACTCAGGGAAGGATCATAACCTCCCAAACCTCCTGTAGTTGGAACATGTTGCAGCCTTGTTGAAGAGCTGGTCAGTGTACCTCTAGCAGAACTAAATTTTACACCAACACTCTATCCTTATATCCCAATTATGGGAATACTTACCCTTAATAATTTACAACCACTTTATCTTGATGTTACACCAACAAAATTACTTCCAAACAAATTTTTCTAATCATCTATAAAATCATGTTACACGACACTGACCGATGTCATATGTGCTAATTTTATCTATTACACCTCCTGAGTTGATACTAATACATATATACATGTATCTCCATCCCAATGTAGAATTACCTAGTTTCCTTCTCATTATTTTTCACTATGATGATCCTTTATATGAACTTATAAATCCTAATTACCAAGCACAAGGAATAAGGGTGTAGGGTGGTCCAGATGCATTCCACTTATTTCCTAACTCTATACTAAACACACTTTCACCAGATACCGAGAAGGTCCTTCTATTGCATAACCCTAATATCATAGAAACATAGTTATGTGTCCCCTCACTTCTTTGAGGGTTCCCAACACTACCACTTGACCCTATTCCTCTTTTTCTTAACACCTCTTTGATCATCGATTCTCATGTATCACTATATTTACACATTATTTATTCTTTTTTATAGTTACATATGGCCCAATGATATCCTTATTGACCCCTTTTATTATTCTTATGTTGGTAGGGTTTTAGCTAGCCATTAGAAATTTCATAAATCCTAGTTCAATAATCAAGATTTTTATAGTCAATGGAATTTCTCAACAATGCACTTCTTTAGTGTGGGACTGCTCCATCTCACATTAAGTGGGTTTATAACTAATTTCCTCAATTGGTAAGAAAAATTGGTTCGATTGATTACTGGTTGGGTACCATCACTCGTCTTGGTTGACTCCTTCACATTTATGATGGGATATGCCTTGTTTATGGTTCATCAAGGTTCCAACCAACAAAGGGACCGCTGCAATAGAAAGCTCATGGTTTCTTGCAATGGTTGTAAAGTTAAATATTTAAACAAATGTTGAGAAACTAAAATTAGATGTTGGGGCAGCATTCATAAATACTCATCATTCAGCCCCATGGATCACAGTTGCAGGAATGGGTGAGATTTAGTTTTCAAGCAATTCTCTACTCTCGTAAATATTATAATCAGATTCTCTTGTCAAATTGAGAATGTGAACAGTAGAGGGAAGTGTTTCAATGACTCAAGGATGAAGATTCTCAAAGCTTTAGATCAGATTTTAGATCACCAGTGGACTCCATGCCCAACGTATTACTACAAGTAGCTGGCCATACTTTATCTGGCAAGCATATAACCCTGCTAAGTCACCAGATTATTATCCCAAATTCACCCCTTGAGGTGATTTGGATAACTTGCATAATCTCCTCATGTTGGAACAAGCAGAAATGATGGAAGGTGAAAAATCAGGTTTTGAAGGTCCCTTTGGCTCTTTTCTAACCCCCCATCCAAGGAAAAAAATTCAAGGAGTTAGGCAAAATGTAAAAAATCCAAAAAATTGGCTCCAGATAGTGTATTGGGGTTTTTGGAGCCCCGGCTACACAAGTACGCACAGGACATCTGGGACTTGCATGGCTAAAATGGTCGATTTACAAAGAAATCATCAAAATTGGGTTTTTAGGGCCTAGGCTGCACAGGTACGCACGAGACATCTAGGACCTGAAAACCTGAAATCGCTGCTAGTAGTTCAAATCAGAAAAGTTAGGTATATTTGGTTCATACGTTCCATAGGACATTGGGACATGTGGGACCCGTAGAGCCAAAATGGCCGCATTCCTTTGTTGTGTGGAAAATTTAGGTCGAAGCGGCATGGGACGGTTGGGACCCAAAAACCTGACTTGTCTAATTTCGCAAGGTGGGTCAAAGGGATACAAATGAAGTGGCAGTTAATGGCCTTGATGGCCCCGTCAATGGAGGGACACATGGGACATCTCAACCCAAAATTTCTGCACCAAGATAAAATCGGTAAAAGCGGAGAAGGGAGTCTCGAATGGTCTAAGTGCACTTGGGACGCGAGTTCTCCGAGGACCCGAATTTTTCTAATTTTGCCACAGGAGGCTTGCGGGTTGATCATAGGTTTTTTTCTGGGATAGCTTGGACACAAGGACCTGATATATCAAAAATTCCCACATACAAAGTAAAATTCAATTCCTGACCCTCCCAAACCTCAAATGGCCCTAACTTTTGCCCCTGAGCTCTGATTTTCACAAATTTTGACTTTCTGGAACAAGCACAATGTCCTCTACACCATAGAAACTAGATTTATAATTTTTAATGAGTGTATATTTATGAAAATAAAGGAAAAATCTTCAGCTCCAATCAATCAAGTGCTCAGTCTTGTTAAATGACAGAAATGTCTAGCAGACCCAAAATAGCTGCCCACACTCAGAAGGCCATAACTTTTATATTTCTCAGCAAAAACGCACAAAATTGGTACTGTTGGAATCATGGCTCCAAGCCCAATGTACATAAATTAAGAAATTTAGAATTTTGTGAGAAATAGATGGTGAGTTTGTAGAAAATGTGCCCAGACTAGAACAATGATTTTATTTAGAAGTCGAGATGCATTCAATGGAACATGGGCTAATATTTCTCACTATTGCAAGTCATGGGACAGTATGGGGAGCCTTTTGCAAGAAAAAGAATATAATTTCACTAAATTTACTACATCTTTCAAGTGGTGAAAAGACATATTTCAGGATTTTCATTTTCCCTCTCTCTCTCTCTTCTCAAATTTCTATAAATTGGATTGTTGGGATCATTGTAAAAGGAGATAGTTTTTAGTAGTAAAACTCTATCAAAACTATTTTTTGAAGCCAATGTGTTACAGGCCCTTATAGTGGACTCCTTGCATGGTGATCTAGGCCATTATTCTGTAATATATTGAACTATGCATACCAATGAAGCAATAGATGCAAGTTTGTGGATACTTCTTCCCCTATTGTGTTTGTTTTCATTCATCTTGCCCCTTCAATCTCATTGCATATATATTATGTCTATCTTATGCTTTTGCGGGGATCTATTATCATTGTGTGTGTATTAAATGTTATTGTGAATGCATTTTGTTTGACCCTGGAGAACTGTGATCACCTCTTCTGATATGTATTTTACTTCCACTTTTCACACACTGGAAGACTACTCTCACACTCTCCTTTTCTAGTGTATCACCGCTTTAGTGTAGGCTTTATTTTTATGCACTCTCTCTCCTTGGTCCCTTGGAAATTTATATTAGGAAAGATAGTTTTTCCTGCATTAGAGTAGATTGTGGCAAGTATTTTAGGAGCAAGAACTAACTTTCTCTGGAGGTCTATCTCAAGTAGAAAGTCCCACAACTTCGATCTGCTACCCATGTTATCCAATCACATTGTGAGCTCAGGCACACACACTTGTGCAAACCGATGTTGGTTACCCTAACTGATACCAGTTCCTACTTTCTTTGACCGATGCCAGTCCCCAGGTGACCGACGATAGTTACCCAACTGATGCTAGTTACTGTGTATTCTAGCAAGTTAATAAAACATTCTAATGTGAAGTAATTAAGCTCCACAACTCAACAATCTCCCACTTGGAGATAAATTATTGCATTGTACCATATAGCTCCATTCTTAGATCCTTTCATTGGCCTGTTTCTCCCTCTTCAAGTCTCAAACTTGAAGACCAATAGAACTGGAGAGAAAATCTAACTTCTCATTTTCCAATGACTTCATTAGAATATTTACAGGGTTATTATTTGTATGAGATTTTCTCCAGTTTAAGTTGCCCATCCCCCCAACACATGTCAAATAAAGTGATATCTCAACTGAATGTGTTTCATTCTTGAATGAAACCCTTGAGTTTTTTGCCAGATGAATCACACTTTGACTATCACTGTACAATCTACAATCCTCTTACTCCTTTCCCAACTCTTCCATGAACCTGTTCATCCATATCATCTCTTTGCTAGCCTCTGTAGCTGCAACATATTCAACCTCTGTAGTAGACAAGGCCACAACCTTCTGCAATCTCGAAATCCAGCTAACTGTCATCCCACCTACTATGAATACATATCCAGTGGTGCTTCTCCTACCATCCAAATCTCCAGCCATATCTGAATCAACATAGCCACATAAAGAAGTATCTGACCCTCCATAGCATAACTGCATGTTGGATGTCCCTCTCAAATACCTGAGAATCCATTGGACTGCTTTCCAATGCTCTTTACCTGGATTGGCCATAAATTTGCTCACAACTCCCACTGCCTGTGTAATGTCTGGTCTGGTATAAACCATAACATACATAAGAACTTCCAACTGCTGAAGCATATGGAACTCATACCATGTACTCAACCTCCTCATGTGATGTAGGAAATTGATCTTTTCTCAATTTGAAGTGTCCAACCATAGGTGTACTTACAAGTTTTGAATTCTTGTATATTAAACCTTTCCAACACCTTATTGATATAATCTTCCTGAGACAAATACAATTTCCTGTTCTTCTTGTCTCTGTGAATTTGCATGCCAAGGATTTTCTTTGCAGCTCCCAAATCCTTCATTGCAAATGTGTGAGCTAACTTTTCTTTAAGCTCACCAATGTCCTACATACTAGATCCTGCAATAAGCATATCATCCACATACAGTAACAAAATAATATAGCTCCCATTTCCAAGCTTCTTGAAATAAACACAATGGTCAGATTCACATCTCATATAACCATGCTCATGCATAAAACTATCAAACCTCATATACCATTGCCTTAGGATCTTGCTTGAGCCCATACAAAGCTCTTTTTCAACCTGCACACAAGTTTCTCCTTACCCTTGACTTCATAACCAAGTGATTGTTGCATATATATCTCTTCCTCCAAATCACCATGAAGGAAAGTTGTCTTAACATCAAGTTGTTCTAAATGCAAATCTTTTACTGCAACTAAACTCAAAACAATACGAATGGAAGTAATTTTAACTACAGAGAAAAATATCTCACCAAAATCAATACCTGATTTTTGTGCAAATCCTTTTACAACAAGCCTTTCCTTGTATATTTTTTGTCCACCCTCTTCTTCCTTGATCCTGTAAACCCATTTGTTCTGCAATGTTCTTTTACCTGCTGGAAACTTAACCAAATCCCATGTCTGGTTCTGTTTCAAGGAGTCCATCTCCTCATCCATGCCATACTCCCACTTTATATGGGTATCATCCTGCATTGCTTCTTCAAAACTTTTGGTTCACCACTATCAGTCAATAATAAATAAGATAAGGAAGGTGAAAATCTTTCTGGAGGTCTACTTACCCTTTATGACCTTCTCACTGAGATTTGGGGTATTTGAGGCTCATTCTTTTCTCATTCTGCAAATTTGTATCAATCTCAGACAGTGACCGAACATCGGTCACCTCCTGTCGATGTCAGTTTGGCTAACTGACGCTGATTTGGATCTTCTATAACTGATGTCGGTATAGGACCACTGATGTTCAGTCAGTTAATTGACACCAGTTTAGGCTCATGTGAACCTATGTAAACCTGTAGGTGTCAATTTTAAATCCAAGAATGTATTTTCATCCACAAAATCTTCTCAACCGGTTCATCTTTGGGTACCAAAACTTGATCCCTATACATTCTCTTTTCATTCCATTCAATGTCACAACTCCTAACAATCTTAGAATCTTCTAAATCCCAAAAACGAAATCTGAAATCATTAGAGCCATAACCAATGAAAGTACATCTCTTAGATTTAGCATCCAAACTTCTTTCCTATTTTCTTTATCAACATGCACAAAATATTCTGAACCAAATACTCTAAGAAAAGAAAGATCTACCTCTTTTCTAGTCCAAGCTTCTTCTGGTATTCCACCATCAAGTGCACTTGAAGGCCCATGGTTAATTAAATAAACTGTTCGTGTCTACTACTTCTATCCCAAACTACAAGGGTAATCCAACATGTATCCTCATGCTTCTTACACATTCCATGATTGTCCTATTCATTCTTTCAGCAACACCATTCTCCTGTGGTGTTCTAGGAACCATTCTTTCTCTGCGTATTCTATTTACTAAATAATAATCATTGAAATCCTTGTTGCAGTACTCACCACCATTGTCAGATCTAAGGCATTTTAACTTTGAATTTGATTCATTTTCCACAAGGGATTTCCATCTTTTAAAAGTCTCAAAAACATCAGATTTATGTTTAATACAATAAACCCATACCTTTCTTGTGGCATCATCAATGAAAGTCACATAATATTGGGATCCTCCATGAGAAGCTACCTGGGCTGGTCCCCACACATTTGAGTGCACAAGCTCCAATTTTTGTTCCTTCTTTGTTGACCCCAACTTTGAGAAATCTCACTCTCTTTTTCTTTCCAAATATACAATGCTCACAAAATCAAGATCTAACATCTTTCAAATTTGATAACTTACCCTTTGCCTTTAAGATCTGCATTCCTTTTTGACTCATATGGCCTAGCCGATTATGCCACATGCTTGCATCTGAATCTGAAGTAGATAGCACAGAAAAGGAATCAATAATACAGGTAGACAAATACAATGTTCCTACCTTCTTGCCTCTTGCTACAACAAGAGATCCCTTGGTAACTTTCCAAGAGTTGGCTGTGAATGTAACCATGCAACCAAATTCACCTAGTTGTCCTGCAGAAATAAGATTTCTCCTTGAGGCTTGGCACATGCCTCACATCTTTCAATATCCATGTATTTTCATTCTACAATTTTAGATGAACTTCTCCTTTTCCAATAATATTGCATGGTTCATCATCTCCTAAATAAACATGCCCAAAATTACCCTGGACATAATTTCTGAAATAACCCTTATTAGGGGTAGCATGGAAAGAAGCTCCTGAATCTAAAACCTAATATTCAATTTTATTATCCAAGGAGAGAATAAGGGCATCTTACATTACCTTAGATGTAGGAATTTTCCTCTTTACCTTTCTCTGGTATATTCTCTTTGTTTTCCTTGAACCAACAATCCTTCTTTGCATGTCCTTTCTTTCCACAATTCCAACAGGTTATTCCTTTACCTCTAGATTTAGATCTTCGCCATTCTTAGACTTTGATTTCCCATTATTCTTGCTCTTAGATCTCTCCTTCTTCCTTCCCCTACTTTTTACATTCAAATCATTTCTAGATGATAATTCTCTTGTACTTTTCCTTGTGTATTTCCATCATTCAGGACTTATACTAACCACATCATCAAACTTTAAAATATTATTAGCAGATGTAATTTTACTAACAATCATTACCAAGTTATTCCAACTATCTGATAAAATTTAGAACACATATTCCATTACCAAGTGCTTTCACCTTCATCATCAAACCATAATTATTTAATTGATTTTAGGGATCTATAGCCTAAACACTGATCCACTTCATAATCCTATGACTTGCCATGTAAATTCACCGACTCTGCTCATCTTAGACATTAAGTAATATGTATTCATCAAAACAAGGTAAACTTGGAGGTTCCTGAAAGAACCGCCAGGTTTTTCTGTAGATTAGTTAAATGACGGTTTCAAGAAATCGCCTGCATACCGGTGGTTGGACTGCACCGGTACATATGGTGAAGCCTGTCAGGATGCTTCCAGACATAAATCATAGGACAACGCATCTGGCAACTGAGTGATACTTTGAAGCACCCAAAATTTTTCTTGTTCAGTCGATCTTTATATGTATTACCCTTTTACATCCAACGTGACAGTATAGATCTTGATAAGATATATCTATCCATAGCATGAAAGGACAGCTGCATCAAATTTTTCGTTATCTAGACATGGTCAATCTTTTGCCATTGTTGAGCTCAAGAACTCAACAGTAAATCCTAAGTGAGTAAGATCTTTCAACACTAACTTGGAATTGACGCGATAGAAACAAGGTCTAGAAATACGTGCAAGTCATGTGACTTAGGGTTGACACGTAGTCACACCAATTGTTGACGCTATACTTATTGTAATCTGTATCGCGCGTACTGTCAATATGTAGACCACTTAAAAATCAGGATGAAAGAGCATTTTCCACACTTGATCATGTAGACTATCCTTGTTCCTTCCCCTGTGAAACTTTGACTAGGATAAACCGGTTGGTGATGATAATTCAGTTTGTATTCTTTTCCTACCTCTGCATTTCTTCATTTAGGATTATACTAACCACATCATCAAACTTTAAAATATTTAGAAGCAGACTTATTACTAACAACCATTACCAAGTTATCCCAATTATCTGGTAAAGAGCATAGAAATAAAAGTGCTTTCACTTCATCATAGAAATGAAATATTAACCAATTTTAATTGATTTACAATGGAACAAAAATCATTCAAATGACTTGATGCAAATTCACCTTCTTGCATATTTGAATTAAATAATTTCTTCATCAAATAAAATTTATTTGAAGTACTAGGTTTTTCATATAAATTAGCTAAAGATTTCATCAACTCTACTGTGGTTGCTGCTTCAGTAATATTCAAAGCCATAGATGCTTCCAGGCTCAATCTTATAGATCCCAGAGCCTTTCTGTCAATAATTTTCCATTCTTCATCAGTCATCTTTGTAGGTCTTGCCTTCTCATCCAACGGTAAGTATAGATATTTTTGATACAGATAATCTTCCACCTGCATCTTCCATAGAATAATTACGGCCATCAAATTTCTCAACTCTTGTATTTTCCATCTTCTACCATTGTTGTAGCTCCCACTCAATCAGAAATTCCTTTGTGAGTAAATCTGTCAACACACAAAACCCTCAAACAAGAGCTTTGATACCAGTTGTTAGGGTTATATCACACCAGTTGTACAGATATATTATTCAAGATCTAAGCAATACAAGCAATAAATATGATAGAAATAAACCAGAAGAACAATACACAAGATATAATGTGGTTCACCCAGTGTGGGCTACGTCCACCAAGAAACAACCAATCTTATTATTCAAAGTATTTGTAGAGAATATACAATGAATATTTGCAATCTTCCACACCTCCTGGATGTACAATACTTTCTTCCTCACAAGCTTCTCTTTTTCTCTCTCCAAGAATTCCTTCTTACAATTATTAATTATACTTCTTATCTAACCCTAGTTTTCTAGCTTATATAACCATATACAAACTTAGGGAAACTTAGCTATGCATTTACAACCATTAGATCAACTTTATAACAAAGGTTAGATCTAATTACCGTGAGTCTAATATAAAACAATCACGCACAGGCAACCGATGTTGGTTATCCTTAATTGATGTTGGTTACCCTTAACCGATATTGGTTCCTCCTTGCCTTGACCATGATATCAGTCGCCAGGTGACCAACGTTGGTTACTGTGTATTCCAGCAAGTTAGTAAAGCATGCTAATGTGAAGCAATTAAGCTCCACAACTCAATAGGGAGGCCTCAGGTTCTTGAGATCCCTTGGATGTTTCCAATGAGGATTAGGATGTAAGTGATGAGGAATATATGATTATATAAGGGCACGCCTATTTTTGCAATTTTTGATCACGATACATACGTATATTTATTTTTGTTTGATAAAATATAGTTTCAATGTGTGATGAATACTTGATTGATAGTAAATTTGGTTTGTATTTGGTGTAAAACGTGATTGAACTATATAAATATTGATGGTATGTATGTCAATTATTACAATTAATTTTATTATTTTTTATAATGGTTATGATTGAATTTTTAGAATTTATCATGTATAATGAATGTAGTAATGTATAATGACTTTTATGATACAAGTGCATAAGAAATAATATGTAAAATATTGGGATGAATCCCTCCATCAAATTACACTAGAGAAAGTCTAATGTGAAGAAACTTATTCTTAAGAAAGAAAGAAGGTTGATATTCATATGCCTTCAATCATTTGATAAGGGATGTCATATTTAGTAAATAGAAATGATGACAAGGAAATGGTCATGACTAACTATGAATGAGAGGTCATGGTCTAATTGAATAAGGGATGCACAATCACACTGGACCCTAAAGATTCATTGTCATGAATTACATGTGAATTACTAGTTGGTGGTCTATATTTTTTCATAAGCATTACCAAGAAAGATATATGATTAGCCCCATTATTATGTAGTACAAACCACTACACATTTTTTGACCCATTTGAGCTTAGATTTTTATAGTGGTTGATTATTAGGATTTCTATTCTGAGGGACATATCTTAAAAGAGGATGACGAACTAGTACATTTGATAAGAGATCATCTTAGGATATCGTAACCTCTATAGATCGATATCATGGAGGAGGGTAATGGTATATACTATAATTTCATATATAAAAATTGATAATCCCTTTATATTAAGAAACTTGAGTTTTGAATCTATTTTTCAAAACATACAAAAGGTACAATATCATTTTGAAAATTAGTATTTATAATAGGCATGGAATAAGCATAAACATGAATATCATTTTTTACATTCAGTAAAGAGAGTAGTGACACAAGTAGTAACAATAATATTTTAGGAGAAGCCATAGAAACATCATTATTACATGAAATATTAAGATCAACATGTTCAAAACCATCTATAGAAGTGGAATAACATTCATCATCACTATCCATATCCATGTCGTTATAAGAAATGATATAATTACAATTAATTCTTTAATTATGTGTAGGAAATACCCACTTAGGTGAGACCTCATCATCATTACAAAAGGAATCACTTACGCAGTTGATTTTATGATGGTATGTATTGCAATATTATAAGAACTTGGAAATTTTTCAAAATGACATGATCATCATTAGCCTGATCACTATCACTAAATGCATACTCATAACTAAGATCATTATCAAAATTTGGCTCCAATGAGTCGGGAGAACTATGTTCAACTACTTGTGGAGAATAAATAGAAGTGTTCAAAATAATAAACTCATAAGGTGACTCTTATGTGAGTAGAGAACTAGCTAAAGAGCTATCTGAATAGGGTAGATTGTTAGTAGGTGTCACACTAGGATATACAAATTGGGGTGGATGTTACAGAGGCTTATAAGATGATTTATCATCATAATCATAAGACACATCAACTAGAAAAAAAAAAATAGTGGAGAAATAGACATCAAGTTAGAGTGTGGATAGACCCTTATTCTTGAACCCATGAGAGGTATTGAACTAGTTAGAGGGATAGTTCCCATTATGGTTTTACAAATCAATATTATAAGTCGTAACTATCCCAATTCAATAAGAAACCCTAAATTCACTAGGGGTTTATAAATTAAAAGGCACAACTAATAGATGGATAGCTTAAACCCTAATCTAGCGTAAGGGTTCAGAAAAAAGTGGGTTCACTAAAATGTTTTAACCCTAAATTGATTAACTGGAGTTATCTAATTAATTTATATGTATCTAAATAAATAGTTAGAAGAAATATTTTAATAAACAATGTAGATTAATTATTTAATTAATATATTTCACAGCAGTCTTTACTATGATGTGTGCACATATACAAAGAAATATTAAGTATAAATTATTGTAAAGTAAATTAAATGTATACAACACTTTGACCAGCGAATTAAAGTGGGGAAAACCCACAATATTAAAAAGACACCTTTCTACTATATAAAGAATAATTCAACAGTATCTAGCACAAGTAAATATCCACTTCTCCAAGTTCACTTGGGTCCCACAAAAAATTTTGTCTCGATATTGATATATGAAAATTATGCATACAACATACCAGTCTAAAAGAGATCGTGTTATTGACAAAATTTTACATACCCTCTTTTTTTGAAAACATTTAAAAGTTTCCTATCCTCATTTTACAACATTATACATACATGCATTTGTGATAAGTTAGGAGGGGGCCACTTGATATTTAATGCATTATTTAATTATATAACATTAAGTAATTTCGTGTATTCTTTACTTTTTCAGCTTGTTATTGATTTGTGGAAATTACACACACACACACACACACACACACACACACACACACACACACACACACACACACACACACACACACACACACACACACACACACACACACACACACACACACACACACACACACACACACACACACACACACACACACACACACATACATATATATATATATCATCTTGTTCATCAAATTGGATTGAATGGTCTCAACAATGGAGATCAAGTTTTGTTTTTTGATATCATTTTTTGGTTTTCAATCTCACATCATGGTATATTTCTTCTTTCCATTCTAAAAATGATTTATTTAAAGTTATATGATGAAAATGTGGTGGGTTTGAAGTTATCATTATTTTTTTAAGTGCATTAATAGGCTACCACTTCACATATTTTGATGAGTTTTATGATTGGTTTCTATCATTCTGATAAGATCATTGAAATGTTATATGATTTGAATCATATCATCTGGCATTGATTTACTCGAGGTTTCATATACACATGATCTGTATATTTGGGTTTCAAATAATAGAGTGGATATCACTTTGCATTTTTATGAAAAACATTTGTTATGGTATGGCATAAAGGTGGTTAGAAGAGATTATATTTAAAATTGGCCACCATTTTTTCAATCCTCTCACTTTTTTTTTAGATAAGTTAAAAGCATGGATCGGCTCCTAGGGGCCTTACAAAGGAGGAAATAATAAAAAGGAGCAGAAAACAACCAACAACAAAAAAAAAACAGATATGTCCATAAGGAGTTAAACAAGCTTAACTCTTACAGTAAAAAGTCGGACCATGAGAGAAAAACCAGAGGCACTAAATGAAACAACTGGAAAAAACCAGGCTAAGATAGTTTGCAAAAATCTTGCCAACAGTCCAAGACCAAAAGATCATTTATATTTTAGGGTAAATTTCCCTGTTGTCAACAGGACTATCTTTTTTGATTTCCTCCTCTTTTCTCATATCATTCATATCTTCTTTTAGATCTTCCTCAGAGCTGTTGATACACAAATTAAACTTTCTCTTTTTCGTGACCTCCTCCATCATGTCCATCTTTTCGTTTAAATATTTTACCTATTTCTCTGGTACAATAATATTCTTCTTGGAATTCACCTGGGTTAAACAGATTTTTTTGGAAGCTTGAATTAATTCCATCATGGTTTCCTGATAGCCAGAATTTGTCTCCTAAATATCATGTATAACCCTATCCAAATACTGAACCTTATTGATCAACCCTTAAGATCCTTGTCACCACTACCTATACCCTTGTTCTTGGAAGTGCTAGCTTCACCTCTGCCTTCCACTCCTTTATCCAATCCTTCATCCTCCGCAGCATTCCTATACATAGACATTTTACCGACCCTCATCTTGGTGAAGCACTCCGCCAAGGTGATGTCCTCCTCATCTTCATTATCTTTCAGGAAAATAACATGGATTGGTTTCTTATTCTCATACATCAGAAGTATGAGTCGTTCATGGAGAGTCGTCTTTGCCTTTTCATTCTGTAAATCCTCCATAGAAGTAGTCAACGACAAGAAAAGGAAAAATAGAATGCTCACCATGATTTTATGTCTGAACATGTTAAGGAAAGATAGATGATGTGTGTAAATTTTATGATAGTTTCCCTCTAAAGTAATATACTGCATAATTTAGAGACACACCTTCCAAATTCCTGAAATACAATATCTAGTAATTCCATCAGTGAAAAAAGAGCACCTTTCCTTACCCACAAAAAATGTCTCAATTTTTTGCTCCCTACGGGTTATGTCTTTAAAAATCTTGAGCCCTTCTATCTGCATCTTCATAGCTTGAGCAATGGTGCTCTCTTGTGACTTCAATTTCCATACCTCTCACAGTAAACTTTCCCTCATTCTAAGCCATACCAAAATCCTTCAACATCGAAGGATCATAACCATGTAATTTAGAGATAAAATTGTGAAAACCCCCAATCCTGAGCTTTTTCCACAAAGACCAATAGAAAGCCTCGATACCTTGACTCATTGGCTCAACCCTGATTCTTTCACCACCCATATTTTTAATGAAAAACCTATTACACCTGATCACACTTCTAATGCTCAAAAAAAATTAGAAACATCAAGACATGATGCGGCCTATAATTTACCACAAAAAAAACCTAGGCGCGTTGGCACATCACTCACCCTGAGCTGAGTACTCACCCAAAGTGCACAAAGGTACCAGGCCCCTCCTTAGAGATGCTTGTATAGGATGTGAACATGATGAAGATGTAATGTATTCATATCCATAAATATCATAAATATTCCATGGAGCATATTCTAGATATAGATCTAAAATAATCATGAATTAAGTGATAAACATAATGAATTCAACCATGCAAGAGTCAGTTATAGTCATGTTTAACACCATTATTCACCCAATACACTCCATTATATTAAACAAAGTAAATATAGAATCTTCTTACAATAAGTAGTATCATAATTTTATACGCACATCAGATCTGGCAGCATAACTCCACAATAGCTCATACACAGTGTCTCTTTTACGACACAGATTATTACATATTTATAAGGGTGGGGACTTTCCATTCACCATTTACACACTTACAAAAATAGGTCGCATGTTGAAAATAGTCATGCACCTTTACAATAACATGCACACATGCAAGTGCACTAATAATAGATCTCTTATAGTTAACTGACAGCAATAATAATACTATTAACTTGAACTCATATATAGCGCTTAGTAGATGCTCTTCCCAAAATAGCATTTGTGTATCACGCAAGTCTCCATCCCATTGTGTGCTCTATACGTTGTCTCCAAAAATAGCCCATAATCATGAAAATGGATGTCCCAAATCAATCTATCTTTCATGTGTGTTTCCTTCCTTGTCCTTTTGCGCCTTCAAATATGTCTTACTACTGCGAGTGAATCTTCTGTGTGTCCTCTCCTTAGTGTCATATTTTTTCTTCTCAACATTACCCCACACTAAACTACATTTTCATCCCAGTAATGGGGTTCCTCCTGATGTTCCTAAAGAATAAATAATAAGAATGTAAAGAATGTAATTTTATTCTGCAACTCCCTCTGCTTCAATTGACAGGATCAACTCTGGATATTCTTCTTTAATCTCAACCCCCAAGGCTTGCTAATCATCCAGTGCATTTAGGTTCTTCTCTAGAATGTCTACAGTGATGGACTCCAACTCATCTTGGGTCATCTCCCCCTTTTTATTCTGTAATACTATGGTAATGTTAGCCATAATATACACCCGTCCCTCTAGAAGATCCATCTCTTATGCTATGAGCTTTCCAAGCTCATCCAGCCTCTCCTTATGCAGATGTGTTGCTGCAAGGGCTTCACACTTTTTCTTCACTAACTCCAATCTCTTTATGTTCCCTAAAGTATCATCCTTCATTTCTTTCAGAACTTCATTATCTTCAAATATAGTTATGATCCTGATCACTGCATCTGGAGTTACGCATATGTTCAAATCCTGATTTGCTTTCTTCATCTCATCTTGTAAAGTTTGGAGAAATACCTCGCATGATGAAATATTTCTAATCATGGATGCCCTTACTCTCTCTCCTTCCTATTTAGGGTCCTTTGGCATTGGCATGCGAATCGGTCCATCCTCAAGCACTAAATCAACTAACATACGCACATAATACATAGCTAAAGGAAACTTTTCAGGTACCATAGACTCTAAGTGCAGTATTTCTTTCAGGACATAATTACTAATTTCCTCTACCATGTTGATGAAGGCTTCATTATTTTTCTATTCTAATTCCTTCTCCCCTTTTATACGCACTATTTCTATATATTTTGCCTTGTTATCTTCTCATAGCGCTCTAATATTAGCAGCCTTATCTATGTTCCTCAGCACCACTTCTATAGATACCTTAACCAAGGCATTTCTCACCTGCTCATCAGACATGAGAGTTTGCTTTATAGTAATGTGTTTGCTAGTTGGTCCCTTCTTCATTCTTCGAGACACATGAATCCTCACATACATCACAATCAGGCTCATCCATATGAGTTTACATGGACTAGGATAGTTATTTCCTCACACACTTAGTTGTCATGTCTAGGTCCATCAACTCTCATCCATACAACCCCTTAAGACCCATTGTGCTCTAGAAACGGATGTGGATAATTTTACGAGTGTCCTCATCATAACCCATGTTTGGCCCAATATACTCCCCACTGGTTATCCTCATTCTCATCCCCTTAGGAACTTGAGCACCAATGTTTGGAGTTAGATCTTTGATTTTTTGAGAAATATCATGATTTGCTTCTTATACCTCCTTCGCATCTTCTTCTTCATCCTTCATATCCTCATCCCTGGGTTCTTCCACATCTTCTAGTTGTACAAGTGTTCCAAGAATTCTCTCTATAGATTATCTACCTCCTCATTCAGCTTTAGTTTTCTATAGGCTGTGGGGCTAGCACGTTCTCCACTGTATGTTTTCCTTTAGGCGACCCTAGGAGCATGAACTCATTTTCTACATACTTGTTATTCTCCAGCTTAATCTTAAGCTAAAGGTATACAGGTGCAGATCCACTATCCCCAATATCCAAGATTACTAGATTCATACTTATGTCATCTAAGATGAGCCTTTCAATATAGGCAGGCCGGCCTGGATACACATAAGCCTTCCTTAAAGTGTGGTAGTCACATTCTACCTTTTCTGCATTAAATTTCAGGTGGCACGCATCAATAAATTGGTGGACTTATGCCTGGAAGTAGCATGTTATGAAGGCACGTGGTAGTTTTCCCCATGGGCATCATGCCCCATCCCTCATAGAAAATTGTGTGATGTAGAAGTGTTGGTACAATGTAAACTATACCGCCTTGCCTGCCACTGAAGGTAGCTCCTTGGGAATGTGCCACTCCTCAAATTTTGCATGAAGTTGGGCATACCACATCTATGCCTTGTGTTTAAATGGCTCACTCATTGATCCTTCACATAAATATTTGTCAAAACTCTCCACGAGAGACTTCTTTTCTATGGGATACTCCCAGATCTTGTTCTTTGGTCCATCGGGCACTCTAATTTATGCAAACACAAGGGAAACGAGGATAGCACCAAAAATTTTCTTCTCTCTTGTGTTTGATTCCTCGACAATGTTGTTTGTAATGTATCCCGCTAGGTTGTATACTACTCTCTAAGACATTTTCTTTGCAACATGCAACCACAAGGTATTCACCTACGACCATCTCTCTTGATCATTCAACTTGGTTACCAAATGCACAGCTACCTAAACCACTGGATACTTCTTCAATTTATCAATGTCCATTCTACGCAAACCCTTAGTATTCCCCAACTCCTTTCTTATCTCTATGATTGTTGCTTTATCAGTTAGATCACTAGCAAGGTCTACCCCTGTGCCCTTCAATCTTGTCAGTGTTGAAATTAGGGTTGTTATGATTCTAACCCTTCATCTGGAGAAATAGAAGAATTCCTTGTGGACCCTGCTCATCAGCCATTGGTATAATGGTTCATACTTTCCAAAATATGGGAGATCATAAAACTGATAGACTCCTACCTACTTCAACAATTTCTCCCCAGCATCGTCATATATTGGCATATCCTCCACATTGTGCTTGTTGGTCTTTTTACTCAACAATGTGTCCAACTCTTTCTTGTTGTCAGATGTACGGTGGTTGTAGTCACTTATTTTGTAGCTACAAATGTGGGAATCCCACTCTTATCTGACTATAACACCTTCTAGGTATTGCATCTCTAATAAATTAATCTTGGGGGCCATTTCAACTTCAACTTCTACCTTCTTATTTCCTTTCCTGCCTACGGTAGGTGCTTTCTTTGGTGCCATCATAAAAATTTGCCTTTTCATTGTCTATAATGAGAAAACTCAAACTCTAGCTCAAATTTTTGCACCCTATCTTGAAACCGTGTACCCTAGCTTCTTTTCAACACCTCTACTACACTCAAACCCTTCACCAATGGGGACGCAAGCCTCTTCTGCACAATAAGTCACTCTCCACATCTATTTTCACACTCTTCACACCTTAATATGACTCACTCAGCTCGATCGCACTTAACTCACTTAAATACTTGTGATCACAAAGGTAAAAATGACCTCGTATCACGTTCTTATATAGATTTTCAAAAAGTTAGTGCATTTATTACTCCTTCACTAACCAACAATCATCTCATTAATTGATCATTTTCATAATCTCGGTGTGGCACATCTTTGTGCCCTAGCTATAACCTTATAGTATGCCTTCCTACCTTTTGGCTATAGACTTCTCTTCAACGTGCTTCCATGCACCCAAGTACCATGCTATTGTGCCTTCCCCTGGTAGTCTCCACCAGCGATGCTTACCTCGCGTTTATATTGTTCCCTCATTTATCTCCATCTATGGTCATCTTTTTAAAGCAATCTCCTTTCTAACAACTCTTCTCCAAACTTGAATAGCACTTGTAGCAATTTTTTCCTTTATGTGTACCCATTTGTAAATAACCACCCCACACCAATGGTATGTGGAGTCCTCTATGCATAAAATTTCTTCAAATGGTAACTAGATTCCAGCACGTAAACACGCTTATTACACAAAACACCAACTAAATTTACAAATCATAGTGACGAAAAAAGAAAATACATTAAGGAAATACATAAATGAAAACCTAGTCTAAATGGCAACACTGCCTTATTACAAACACCAAGAAGACTTATTTATAGTAGGGCTTCAGCCTACTCCCATTGAAGTAACTGGGTAACCGTATTCCATCAAGTGTCTCTAATAGATAAGCACCTAATTCAAGTATATGAATGATAATATACAGTCCCAACTAATGCAATTTAAGTTTGCCTGGATGGTGCGGAAATTTAGAGTCATAAATAAGAACCATCTGTCCCATCTCAATTTTTTGTCCCTAATGTGCCTGTTATGCCATGCCTTCAACCTATCCTTTTCCTACCTCTAGATCGAATGTGTTATGGAGTGCCTCTCATCCAACTGTATCAATTTATCAATTCTTTCTTCCAAATCTTGTTCATCAGCTAGACCTCCAGTACGTGTAATACGCAAAGAAGGTAACATGAATTCCATAGGAAGAACTGCTTCTGCGCAAAACAACAACTAAAACGGTGTAGCCTTGTTCAATCTCTTATATGTTCTTCTATACACCCAAAGCATGGCAGAAACTTTATCATCCCAATCTTTCCTTCCAATGTCACAAATTTTTGTCAATGTCTAGCATAAAATCTTGTTCAAGGCCTCAGCAGTCCCATTTTCCTAAGGATGATAGGGTGTAGTCTTATGGTGTGCAATCATAAATGCATCCAATAGTATCTTGATTATTTCATTTAGAGAGTGTGTAACCCTATCACTTGTCAAGTTCAGTGGGCATCCATACCTTGTAAGAACATTTTCCCATAAGAACTTGGTTGTTGTAGCTATTGTACAATCATTGGTAGGTGTTTCTTCTTCCCACCTTGTAAGATAATTTATGCAATTGATGATGTAGAGTGATCCAGTTCTACACATGGCTAGCGAAATAGGACCCACAAAGTCTATAGCCCATTTTTCAAATCACTCTGCACTAGGAATAGGTCTTAAAGGAATTTCATCTCTTTACCCAGGTTTACCAACGTGTTGATAGGGATCGCACGCCTTACAATATGCTTTACAATCCTTATAGAGGGTCTCCCACCATAATCCATCAAGTAGAATCTTTCACGTAGTGGCGTTACCTGTATAGTGCCCACCTAAAATACCACCATGAGCCTCTTTAATGATATCTGATTTCTCATGCTCTAGTACACATCGGTACAATACTTCATCTCGTCCTAGCTTGTATAGGTCACCACTAATTAAAATAAAAGGTGTCACGAGAATTTCAATTTGTTTCTTCTCCAAGGATTTCATTCCTTCTGGCACCATACCTATTCATAAAAAGATAGCAATATCTTCCAATTCTTAAGGTGTTCATTGTACCATGTATAAATGTGCATCCAACATTATATATTCAATTGTCTGCGCGTCCTCCCCTGACTGAATTCTTGATAAGTGGTATGGGCCAAAATTACTTTTCCCTAGTTTTACCATAACTATGAAATCAATCTCTTGGAATAATAGCACCCATTTATATATATGCCCATGTAAAATGGGCTTGTTTACCAAGTATTTCAATGTCATGTGATCAGTGTAAAATATGAATCGTGATGCTAAAAGGTATTTTCTGAATTTATGCAGTGCATAGATCATTAATAAGGCTTCGTGCTCAGTAGTTGTATACTTTTGCTCTGCATGAGTCAACGTTCTACTATAAAAATAGATAGGATGATCTATAATACCTTCACCAGGCTGAGCTAATGCCACGTCAATGGTTGTGTTAGAGGCGTTCACATGTACATGAAACGGTTGGTCCCATGAGGGAAAATAAAGAATAGGTGTTGTAGTAAGTCTCTCCTTCAATGTCTCAAATGTGCGTTGTTATGGTTCTCCCCAATAAAATGTCCCTTTTTCGTTTAGTAACTCTTCCAATGGTCCAGAAATCTTAGCATATCCTTTGCTAAATTTTCTATAATATCCAGTGTGACCCAAGAATCTGCACACCTCACTCTGACTGGTAGGCTCTTCCAGACCTACAATAACTGAAACATTAGCTAGATCTACTAACAAACCTTCCTTGTAGATGATGTTCCTTAACAAAGTGTCAAAAGGTGTATTAAACACACACTTCTTAATGTTAAAATATATGCTTAACTATCTACATCTTTCAAACATTAAGCGTAAATTTTCATAATGATCCTTAACCAGTCCATACACCATTCAATCATCCAAGTAAACTTGCAAGAAAATGTGAATAAAATCCTGGAATGCTTGAACAACTATTCACGAAAATACAGCAGGCACATTTTTCAGACCAAAGGGCATCATAATATATGCAAAACTTTCTCATTCAGTGGTGAAAGTTTTTTTTTCTTAATCCTCCGGTGCAATCCAGACCTGATGATACCCATAGAATCTACCTATAAAAGAATAGATTATGCACCCTGAAATGCCTTCTAATATATCCTCTATGAAAGGTATAGGAAAGGGATCAATCATACATGTAACATTCGGTTCTCTGTAATCCACACAAATCCTAACCTAACCATATTTATTTATACTAATAACCATGGGGCTAACCCACTCCGATTCTTCTACGGGATTGATGATGTCAGAATTCAACATCTTGTCAATTTCTTCTTTAACTTTTACACACATGTTAGGCTTCATCTTGTAGGGTCTCTTCCTAACCGAGCGGGCACTTTCCTTAAGATTTATCTTCATCTCTCCTGATGATTCATGCACTCCTTTTAATTCATGGTAACCCCTAGAAAATAAGTCCTGAAAATCATGGAGCAACTCCACTATCTTTGCCACTTCAAATTCAGACCAATAATCTCCAATTATTGCCTCTTTAGGTTCAACATTTGTACCAATATTCACATTCTTTGTCCTCATAGGTTCATGATAGGTGTGTGCATTGTTATCGACACTGTCCAAGACCTCACACGTACATATTAAATGATCTATATCCATATTTTCTACTTCTTCATCATCTACTATGTATACCATATTTCCTTTTTCTTTCTCCAAGAAAACATGCTTAAGTAGTGTGGCATTTGTCTCTGCTTCTTCATCAATGTGTGCTCCTAAGTCATTATCATCAAATAACTCCTGAATGAGTTCTTCCACCTTTGCATTGTCTCCTATAGTTAAATGCTTTATAACCCTTAATGCCTCTTCTACTGGAGGTTTACTAGAGAAGTAGTCAAAATTCTAGACCATAGCTGTAATCAAATCTTACCAATTTCCAGTTTCCCTATGTAGCTCCGCATATACATACCAAGCGCATGCGCAACCTTGTAAAGTGGAATAAAGTTTGTGCACCCATAGTGAAGGTAGTAAATATTCCTACCCTTCTATCTAGAGCTTCTCACAGTGTTAAACATGGTGCTGAATAGGTTGAATACCATGATAAGTGCATATTTGAGTAAGTGCATTACTTCTAGAAAACCGAGTTGTAAGAGCAATCCTGAATTCATTCCATTCTACAATATTATTCATGTGAACCACCCACCATCACATTTTTATCCCATGCAGGGTATATGCTAACATACTTCTTCTTTCCAATTAATCTACCCATTGTTCCTCCATGGTGTGTAGGAATACCATAGGGTCTCCTTCTCTATTGTACCAAGGTACAGAGTTGTTACATATCCTCTTGATGCAAAAAGGTTTGATTTTATGCACAAATTCACTCCTTACTTCGCGCCCAACCATATCACAAGTAACATGAGCCCAATTATCACAAGCAATACTTGTAGTATTAGTAATAGACTGTGCATATTCCCAATGAAGAATTCCTTCCTTAGATGGCTCGAGTACTTCTGGGTCCCGAATGGCGCGTACATAAATCCTATTCATATATTCCTCACTCAAAGGCTCAACATAGGGCACATACTTCACATCTGTTAAAGGGATAATAAATCTTTCCTCCTTGTTCTCAAAACTGATATATCCCTTATTGAATTAAAGATCAACATTATTTGTGTAACACCAAGGGCGCCCAAGCAAAGCTAGGAAACTGTTTACTTCTGCAGGTGCTAAGACCTCAAAATCCCTAGTGAAGTTATCCCCTTGTATAGTAATGGATGCATATTTTAAAACTCTGATAGAAGTTTCCTTAGTTCAATTAGCCATAAACAGTACATTAGAAGATGGTTGTAATGAAGGTCTCCCCATCTATACCCATACATCTAAAGTAATCACATTTACTTCTGTGCCTATGTCAATCAATATATTACTCAAGATCCATCCATCAACAACAACATTCAGAGTGATCTCCTTATCATAATGTAAGCTATGGGGGGGACTCGCATGTAGGATCTAACACCCATTCTCAATATTCACATGTGGAGTGTTTCCCTTTAGCCAACTCCCTAGTAATGGAATGATATTATCCTGGCACAAAATTTTGCATACCTCCTTCAAGTCATCAATATCTGACTAGACCATCTTTGATGCCTTATTCTATTCTATCATCTGTGATTTCTCCTATAAATATTGTATTTCCCCTTGAAGATCTCTGAGTACTTCCATGGTCTCCTACTAAACCTCCTTTTAGTATGTAGGATCTGGATACCTTGCATACAAACATACTCCTTAGTGATGGTAGGATTTTTCTATAATGCCTCTCTAGTGCGCACAACTTCATCATGTGTAGTGATCATCATAGATAATACCTCAAGTCTCGATGCCAACTTTGGCATCCACTGATTTTCCACAGTATGTTGTATCCTTACAATCCCTCCACCTTTGTTCTCCTATTAATGTTGCTTTCTAAGATGCTCATATAGATCCAGGCATTCCTCATAGCTATGATTCTTCCCACAAAAATCACATGTAATATTCTAAGGATATTCGTACCTGTAGTGGTCACGTGATCTGTATGTAAATCATGTTTCGCAAGGGAATTTTCTTCATCCACCACCACAGCCTCGACCTCCGAATCCACCATGGTATCCTTGATCTCTAACATGTCCTCCTTCATATTACTCCTCATTCCAATAATAGTGTGCTTGATTATGATTTTGATCCTGGTGCTCATCTTTACCCTTATAGTTATATGATACTCCTGTCTGTCGCACACCAATATCTATAGTATCATGGATTTGATCAATCAACCTACAGTTTTTTATATCGTAAGTCATGGACCAGAAAATCTTACAAGAGCGGGATACATTCTTCCTTATCGTGTGTTGTAATTATGGGTAACGACTGGCATCATGGTTCAGGTGACATATCTCATAGTCTAGCAACAATGAACATACTATTTTGTGGGGGAAACTATATTTGGTGTGCCCCTCCACTTCACAGTTTGCACACCAAATCCTAGTTTGCATCTCATGTGTCAAATTCACCAATAGTTTCTCCAACTACTTTGTCATAGTTGCAATCTGTGCTTCCAAGAATGGGCTAACTCTAGTTTCTATACTCCTAAATGCCTTAGTTTGAAAATATGCTTCAAGTGATTCACACATATCAGTGTATGTCTTATGTGATAGTGCCCTTCTAAAAGGTGTGATCAGACCTCCAACAAATCATTGTGCATGTTGGCTTGCATGAATATCATAAGAAATCTTAGATAAAAGTGTTTTCAAATGGAAATCATACTCTTGGAAACTCTCAGTGGTGCCTTGTTTAATATATTTGAGCACGCTTATACTCTTCTACTCAAATTCAGGAATATATAACTCTTTAAGGAATGCATCTTCGAATGTTACATAATCTACACAAGTTTTACTAGGATTAAACTTCATGTACCAACTGTGTGCGCGTCCCTACAATGTAGTTGTAAATTGACTTGCTTTGCGCTTAGAAGCCATGATCCCTTTTGCTTGACACAGTATATCACAGATGTACATGTGTTCAACAACATCTTCAATGCCCCTATACTCTGGAAGATGAAGAGACATCTCCATGTAAATATTTTGAGGTTGGTGTGAACCCTGTCCACTTGATCCTGAACCTTTGTGTTGCCTCTGCCTCTAGAACCACCATAACAAGAGCCACCTACACCCCCTGATCCTCCACCTATATCCAGAAGTGGAAAATAATAAGTACTTCCCTATATTCCAATAGTAGTATTGTACTAAAATCCTACAATTTGCATGATGGTACTACTCCCAAAAGTGAGCCCCAAATTCTACGTGCTTGAATTCTTTACAAATGATGCACTTGAAAAGGTACCTCCAAACAACAGCAAGGAAATTTACCCTACCATAGATGGATTTTCTATGTGACTTAAGCATGCTTCCCTACTTCCCAAATTAGCTTGTTGACTATTAGATGTACTAGGTACTAGAAAAGCAAGTGTAAGGGCTAGGTTTCCAAGTAGATTCAAATGTGTGGATGCATCTCGATTCCCTATCATGCTTCCCCAAAATGGGGAGTTCCTGATGCTCTGGATCCATGCCTTCTGGTGAGCTCAAAATCCTATACAAGCCATCTCTCTCCTCAACATCATCTGCTCTGCAATGTCACGTTGCTTCTCTATCTCCCTCTCGTGCACCTCATTGTACTTAAGTCATCTTTCTTCTCTCTTCCTTTCTTTTTTTAGGTCCACCATCTTTCACCAAACCTACTTCTTCCCCCGTGCATGGTGGGGTTTAGCTAGCCATCATCTTTTCCTCTAAATTTAGGGTTATCATCAATATCTTGATCACCAGTGGAATGCCTTGCAAGTTCCCCTAGGATACCATAAAAATTAGAACTCAATTACCTCTAGGAAAGAATAAGTGGAAATTGAGTATTCCAAGATATAGCTATTCAAAACACCATGGAACCAAGTATCCACATCACATGTCCAAATCATATCAGCATCATACAAGGCCTAAAATTCTTCCTATGTCTAGATAAGTGTGTGATACCTCCAATTCCACTTAGATGCATAAACAACCAGCCACTCATACAGCTCTACTGGGAAAATAGCAAAGAAGCTCTCATACAGACAGTCATACAGATTATTTTCCACCCACACTTATGTGTCAAACTCAGATCCAGTGTTGAACCTCTATGTGTACTCTTCTTCTAGATCTTTTATCCACTCCTTAACACTTGCTATGGTCAACCAATACATCTTCATCACTAACCATCCTAAAAATAACTAAAAAAGAGGTCTTAGTAACGGAACTAGTGATGCAACCTAGAATTTACCATGAACAACCTAGGCACGCTAGCACATCACCGAGCCTGAGTTGAGCATTCACCTAAAGCACGCAAAGGTACCAGGCCCCTCCTGAGAGTTGCTTGTACAAAATGTTAACATGATGAATATGTAATGTATTCATATCCATAAATAGCATAAATATTCCACAGAGCATATTCCAAATCTAGATCTCAAAGAATTCAACCATGTAAGATTCAGTTACAGTCATGTTTAACACCATTATTCACCCAATACACTTCGGTATATTAAACACAGTAAATACTGAAGCTTATTACAATAAGTATTATCATAAGTTTATGCGTGCATCAGATCTAGAAGCATAAATCCACAATATCTCATACACAGTGTCTCTTTTACTACACAAATTAATACATATTTATAAGGGTGTGGACTTTCCCTTCACAGTGTACACACTTACAAAAATAGGTCACATGCTGAAAATAGTCATATGCCTTTACAATAACATGCACACATGCAAGTGTGCTAATAATAGATCTCTTACAGTTAACTAGAAGTAGTAATCATATTATTAACTCAAACTCATGCATAGCATTTAGTAGATGTTCTTCCCCAAATATCATTTGTGTGTCACGCAATTCTCTGTCCTGATGTGTGTTCCATACGCTATCTCCAAAAATATCCCGTGATCATGAAAAAGGCTAAGTCCCAAATCAATCTCTCTTTTGCGCATGTTTCCTCCCCTATCCTTTCATGCCTTCAAATATGCCTTGATACCACGCGTGAATCTTTTGGGTGTCCTCTCCTTACTGTCATATTATGTCTGATCAACAAGACATAAATTAAAACTACTCCCCTTAAGTAAATTGTCTCAGATCAAGTGACACCAATGCTCACTCGTGTAAGAATCATCAATTTTAGTGCACTCTATCTCTAACAATTGCTTCATTAATTATTAAGGGAAAATCATCACCTTTACTCCAGATTTTTTTATCATGGCTTTGTACATTGAAATTTTCCAGCTTATGCTCACATGTATTACCTTGGCACAGGATATGATTAATTGAAACCTTGTCAAAAACTTTTAAAATTTCCATGACATCACTAAGAACATTTCTTAAGGTCCAATTAATAGTGTTATTATTATTAAGATCGTTAACAATAATGAGGGAATCCCACTCAAACTGGATATTTTTTATCCCTCTATCCTTAGCCAATTTGACACCCCATAGAAGAGCTCTAGCCTCTTCCATATTGTTAGTTTGTCCCCCTAATGGACCACCATGGGCATATTGCCAATCACCATCTTTTCTTTTAATGATCCCTCCCCCCCAGCAAGACCCATATTCCCTTTTGATGCACCATTGAAATTTAACTTAACCACATTTTTCTTCAACCTGGTCCATCTGGTGTGAATTCTTGGTATTTTGATCTCCACTGAACTGAGGGAAGAACTTTTAAGAACTTCTTCATCACATCTCATAAAGGTTATTTTTTCCTTACCATTAAACAATCTGGTATTTTCTTTTATGGTCGTTATGACTCTACTTCAGACTTTCTTGAGATTAGCTTTCTGGTCACAAAATATACAATTATTCCTAGCTTTCCATAAACTCCAAAAGATAGGTGGGAGGGAAATTTTCCAAGCCATCACAAAAATGGGGAGCTTGAAGGGGCTCTCTCATTGTATGCAAAAATCCTCAAAAGTCTTTGACATGATCCATTGAAATTTAAATAGTTCCTTGATAGTCACAAAAACCTTTTGAGAGAAGGGGCAATGAAGGAGAAGATGATTGACATTTTCCTCCTATTTCCCATAAAGTGAACATCTATTAGGGAGATTCATACTATGTTTCCTGAGATTATCCACCATAAGGAACATGTTTTAGACCACCAACCAATAGAAGATATTTACTTTACGATTAAGATCCTTCACCAAGAATCTACCCCAATACTCTTTTTGAATAGAATATTTAAAATTTAGTCTATAGGTTGATTTAACTAAATAATTCCCATATTCTTCCTCTTTCCATTTAATGAAATCTTCCTTGTTTTGTAAATTGGGTATATATAAATTCCTTAATTTGTTGTTGAGCTCCCAAAAAGGATGGAGGTCCCCATTATAATTCGGAGGGGGGATAATGACCTCCCAGTTGATGGCTCCCTCCTAAATCCAAAAGTCCCATATCCAAATTTCCACCCTATCTTCGTAATGTTACGCTACCATTTTCCAAGACTCCATGCTAGCTAGAGGATAATCTTCAAGCAAACTATCATTCCAGAAACTAATTCTGTTACCTTTACCAATCTCCCAAATTGAACCATTGTTTGGTATTTCCTCAGAAGCCATAAACAAATTTCAGAATAAGGATCCTATAGGAAAATCATTTTGGTTGAAAAAGGAGTCCAATCTACCTATATTCCTTAAGTATTTCTTCTTGATGATGTCCACCCAAAGACCCTCTTCTCTAAAAATCCTCCAACCGGCTTTAGCTATCAATGCCTCATTCATGAGATCAATGTTTTTTAATCCTAAGCCACCACATAATTTGGGTTTAGTAAAATTTTCCCAAGCCACAAGTGGAAACTTGAACTTATCCTCTGCTCCCGCCCATAGGAATATTTTCTTAATTTTTTGTAGGGACCCAATGATTTTGTAAGCAAGATTAAAGAGGGTCATGACATGAATAGGAATTCCTTGAAGGGAACTTTGAAGTAATTGAATCTTACCTGCTTGAGAGATAAGGATACCCTTCCAAGAAGACAATTTTTTGTTCACTCTCTCCAACAGGGTATTCTAGATAAATACATCAAGATTTTTTTGGACAAGGGACTTTCCCAAATAAGAGTTAGGAAATTGCTTAATCTGACACCCCAAAATGCGAGCTAATATGACTTTGATTGGATGGTCCACATTAATGAAAAAAATAGCACTTTTATGAAAATTAACCAACTGTCTTGAGACCAATTCATAGTCATTTAGAACAACCTTAAAATTCGAGGCTTACTGGACAAATTTTTTACCCAGCAAGAAATTATCATCAACAAACTGATTAAGACAAAAAGTAGGAAGTCCATTAGATATTTTAATACCTTGAATACTATTGGAAGACATATCCTATTGAAAAATCCTACTTAAAGAATCAGCCACAATAACATAAAGAAAGGGTGAGAGAGGGTCTCCTTGCCTCAAACCTTGCCCCACTTGGAAGAAACCTTCTAGTTTTCCATTCACCAGAACTGAAAAGCTAGTTGTAGAGATATAGGTCATGATCATGTTAACAAATGAGATATTGAATCCCACCTTCATCAAAATGGCCTAAAGGAAGGAAAAAGAAATCCTATCATATGTCTTATGCATATCCAACTTGACAAACATAGCAGATCTTCCTGAGTTTTCAATAGAATGAATAGCTTCTTGGATCACAATGATAATATCTGTAATTTTCCTTCCCGGAACAAAAGCTCCTTGATTAGCCAAGATAAAATTGGCCAAATCATTTTTTATCCTGTTAGTAATGATTTTGGTAATCAATTTATAATTGGTATACATAGACTTATTGGTCTAAAGTCCTTAACTTCTTTGACACCAGATACTTTAGGAATGAGGACCAAGAAAGTGTTATTCATTTGTCTTAGGAGGTGGCTATTGTTGAAGAAGTCTTGAGCCATCTCAATAATCTCTTGCTTGATCACCTCCCATAATTTTTGAAAGAAAAAAGTATGGAAACCATCAGGATCGGGAGATTTATCTAGTTCCATTTCAAAGATAGCAAATTGAATTTCCTCCTATGTGGGTATCTTTAAGAGATCTCTATTTTCAAGAGGGGAAATCACATTCTGAAAAAGATCAAGAAATTTATTCTAAGCATTCTCCTCCATAGCCTGCCCCACATGGAAGAGATGAAGTAATTTATTATTATATCATTGATTTCCTTACTCTCTGAATAGATCACCCCATTCTCTCTTATGATTTCATTAATCTTTAGGAGGTTGACTTTTGAAGTAGTTGTGAAGTGGAAAAATTTAGTATTCCTATCTCCCTCCTTGAGCCATTTCACCCTTGATTTTTTTCTCCAGTAAACCTCTTCCTTATCCAAAATATCATGATATTTAATCAACAGTTTATGTTCCTGATCTTTGAGAATAGGGTTAAGGCCATCATCCTCCTTTAGTTCCTCAATAGTTTTAAAATCCTTAACAATTTTTCTTTTTTATTAGAAAATATTCCCAAAGGTTTCCTTATTCCATCTTTTGAGATTACTTTTAACATTCTTCAGTTTAAAACTCAATCTAAAACTAGCCACACCATGAACTTGGATACCCTACCATTCCTAAATTCTATTGAAAATATCTGTATGATCCAACCACATCTTTCCAAACCTGAAAGGTCTTGCTTTCTTGGGATGATTCATCCCCAAATTTATGAGTAAAGGATTATGATCTGAACTGATTCTAGGGAGGTTTTTTAGAGAATAAATTTGATTGATCATACACAAATGGATGACAAAAAATCTATCCAATCTAATCTAAAAGAGCTCATACCCCATCTTTCTATTCACCCAAGTATATTTTGGACCCTCCAACTCCAAGTCAAACAAATCATTTCTAGCTAAAAATTTAGCTAAATATTCCATGTTATCAGAATAAGAAATGAACCCACCCCTCTTCTCTCTAAGGGAGAAGGGGGTGTTGAAATCGCCACCAATGATCCAATCTTTTTCCTTAAAATGTTGTCTTAATTTAGACATATCCTCCCATAATTTCCTTCTTTCACGAGTCTTATTCGGGGCATATATATTTGATGCATACCAAGTTTTATTTTACTCAATCTCAGTAAAACTTATAACCACATGCCCAAGGGAAGTGAGAATCACTTCACCCTTTACTACTTTAGGATTTCACAAAGTAACTATACCTCCCAAGGCTTTAGAGGAGCTACTTCTATCCCAACAACCTTCTTTCCAAATAATCTTGATCACCTGTTTAAATATTTCCATGCTCATTTTATTTTCTTGAAGCATTAAAATATCAGGTTTATTTCTGATTCTAAGGTCCTTAGCTATTATATGTTTACTGGGGTTGTTCAAACCCCTAATATTCAATGAAATAAGAATCATTTATACTTTCTTATTACGAGAAAAATCCTTCCCAAAAGTGTTTTGTATTCCAATATCCACCTCCTTCCTAGCATTATTTTCCCTTAATTCCTTATTACTTGTCCTACCCCTTATAGATAAATATTTTCCTACATCTACTCTAGAATTGCTTCGGGTAACTGGTTTATATTTACTTACTGGTGTTTTGGGAGATGCAGCATTTTCATACATGTCTGAAACATAATCTGTTAAAATCCGAAAAACATTTGAGTTAGTAATGGCATCATCTTGTCTTTGACCAAATGAACTCTGACCTATTGACGAAACCTCGTCCAACAAGGGTCCACAAGCAAATTGTAAAGCATATTCCCCTTCTGATTCCTTAACATACACATCCTCTATTTCTAGAACCACCTCTTTCAAGACAAGATCCTCATTTTATTTGTATTTGTCTTTTTCTTGATCTTTTGTGACAAACAATCCCTTGAATGGGGTTTTATCCTTAGGCGATCCTAAGGGACTGACTTCTTTTGGTATATCCTAATTTTTTGGCTTCTCATTAATCACCACCCTACCATTTTTCCCAATATGCCTCCATTCTAAATTATCCTTATTATTTATTGGCATCTAGGTTTTGATGTTTGATTCATTATTTTTCTTATATTGAGGCCATCTTCTGAAGTCATGGCCCACCAATTTACATTTACTGTAGGTAAAAGGGGATGGTTCATAATCAAATATTTGCACACAGACTCCCTATGTGGTCATCAATTTGAGATTACTTTCCAAACTAGCATCTTGGCACATGTTGACATAGAATCTAGCATGAGTAATCCTTGTCTTAGCTTTTGTGACTGGATATAGAGCTATAAGGGATCCCAAGCTCTTCCCAATACCTATAAGGACCTCTGATTCTAAAAACTCAAGGGAAAATCTTGGGAGATTAACCCAGATCAGAAACTTATAAACAGTTTTCTCTAAAGGGTTAAAATCTGGCTCCCATTTATGGACTACCAAATGTGATTTTCCAAGAAACCACAGCCCTTCTACCAAAATTTTAGCCACATGTTCTTTACTAGGTAGAGTAACTAGGAAGAAACCATTTGCATAGGTCGAGACCTCAATGGCTCCATTTGAATCCCATCTCCTCTTGGCCTAACCTCTTAAATAGTCAATGTTGGTTCTAGTACCTAGACATTTCACAAAAACTCTCCTTCCATCATAGATTTAGCTCTTTCCAAGAGAATCTTAGGGATTTTAAGAGATAAATTACCTTTCTCTTTGGAAGGATCCAATCCATCTAGAATATTTTTGTCCAATATTTTGTCAACCAGTCACTTAGCCCATGTGGTCTCCACCTCAGACTCATCCTTATTGCCCTTTCTCAAAATAGTCACATGATCTTCCTCTAGATTCAGCACATTCTCCTGCTCCGTCTGATCCGCTGAAAGTTCTTGCTCATTTCCCTTATTCAAAATCCACTCATTCTCCATCCTGCTCATTCAAAGTTAAAAGGGTTTTGGTAAACCATGGTCATATTTTAACCAAAGACATAGCACCAAGATCATAAGCATAACACTACACCTCACAACAAGCCTTCATCACCGACTTGATTATCCTCCACCCTTCCTTGTCACCTTTTTTAGCTTATGGTGTATACTTTGATTTTTGAATTATTAAGCATAAAAGGTGGAGGTTTTGTAATGGTTGGCCCATCCTAGGTATATTAAATGAGTACGTGGGAATTAGTTACACCTCATTAATGGCCTCGATTTAGGAAATAACTTAGAGTTTTGAGTCTTTTTTTATTTGTGGAGGAAGTTTGGTTTTGGTGTTTTGTTGAGTTGTTGACTGCATAGTTGTTCGTTTTAGACTTCACCATTTCAAGTAAGCATGTGGCAAGGCTTCATATCTATGTTGCTATTAAAAAATATAAGAGAAGTTACTCCATATGGTTCATTTTTTGTTTGTATTACATGTATTTTTGGATTCTGTGAGTTCATAGCATTTGATGAAGCCAATATAGTGAAACCATTAAAATAATTTTTTGCAATTTTCTATCATTTTCATTACCCACCTGTAAAAAGCTTCTATTTTTACAAATAATGAAGTTGGTAAAGTTTGTTTGACAAATAAATGATTTTTTGGGCTATGAAGTTGAAATCTAGTCACATATAGCCAATTTTTACGATACAGTTCGTGCTCTAACTTGTTAAATAAAATGAGAAAGAAGCATACGAAGTTTCATTCCAATATTTTTCATTGAATCTCTTCTTTTTAATGAGTTTGGTAAAGATTCTTGGGTGGCTTTGAAGTTACTCTTGGGAAGGTAGTGTTTTATGCATGTGTATGTCATTTTATTGAAATGTGAACTTGTAGACCTATGATGCCCACTTAGACACACATAGGGATAACACGAAAAATAAACAGGATAAATTTTTTTTACTAGCTTGACACATAACACGACACAACATGCCATCACCCAGGGTTACAACTAACTCCATGAACAACTTGACATAAGGATGACCACAAGGGCAGCACGGAAATGTTCACACCCAGCAAGGAAAATTCACTCTTCTCTTTGACAAGACACCACAAAATACCAACCACAATACATATTTGATACATATTTGCAGCTCAGGACATCCCGTTATGAAAATATCCTTAACGTTATTTATTCACTAACAGTGTTCCAAGACTTGACTTTAGGATCTAAAAGGTTAATGTTATGTTTCTTACAATTCTTCTTATAGGGTTGGGTTTATTTTCTTTTATACTATTAAGGTTTATCCCAGGATCATATCTAATATGACAATTACTTGTTTAATTCATTTACGAAACCAAGAGGTAATCGATGCCACTAAGCTCTCTAACCAAACTCAAACTACTGAGACTTGTTTCATATTTTCTTTACATAAGGAAGCAGCATAAGTTCAAAAGCAATGGATTATTATTTAGGTTCAAAACCATAAACTTATTTGTTCAAGGATTAACATATTATCATAACTTAGAAAAGGATTACGAGGTACTATGGTAACAGTTAAAGAGAGAAGATCTATTTATTTCATTATGATCTATTTAGTTATTAACCGGTCTTTTATTGGGACTTAAGAGTTCAACTGGATTGGGTAACAACTTCACATAGCATTTTCTTGATTAGGTTCAACAAAGGAAACACAAGTCTTAATGTGGCACAATACTGAGAATAAAGTGTAATCCGTAGCTTAAGGTTAGCAATGGTAGATTATTTTATACTAGTAGAAAACTCCTTTCTTCTCAATTGGAAATTCTTAAAATTATTCAATAAGAAACACAACTCCATAATTGTTTTATTTATTTAATCAACTTATGAATTCATTATATGTTCTTTTATTCTTTGATTAACTTTTTGAAAGAGGATTTCCACCTACTAACATGTACATAGAAATCCACTTATGCCAAGACCATGGGGAGTTATTAAATCATCAAAGTCTTATGACTTGAAATCAGAAGCTACCATAGCAAATTGAGAGAGAATAACACGGTTATAACATTTCTATACAACATGGCATACCACCTAAAGGTGATCACAAGATACAATAGGACTTGGTCGAGAATAATAAGGTGCCAAACATGATCAAACCATGAAACCGCAATAGTTCATGAATGATAAATAATATTACCAAAAGAATGCTCATGACAAGGTGAAGATTGAAATATTATTTCCCACATAGATAATTATAGTCTTACTTCAACATGACAAAGCAACTTTATAACACAATAACTGAACATCCAAGGCAAGAGACCCTCCAAAATCCTTTACAAACACCATTATAATATTACAACACATTTGAAATTTGAACAAGAAAATTCATAAATAAACCCGATGAGACCTTTACAACTCTTTCCTTTTATCTAATCACATAATCCATCTGCACAAGTATTAACTTGAGTCAATTTGCAAGAACTGGGCATGCTAAGGCTACACATTGCAACAGTAAGCTAACATTTAAAAATATCATGAAAGGAATGTTCTAATTCAAGAATGGATCAAAGCACAACCCACTAAACAAAATTTCTTCACACGAGAAATAGATTTATACCAGCCACCAAGGAGGAAGCCAAAAATACTAGTAAGAACAATATCTCATTAATCAAGTCAAGACCCTATGGGTTAGGAACAAGGAGGTAAAGCATATTGATATTTCATTCATGTAATTCTATGGATTACGTGATTGAAATCCAAATATCAATCCATCCATCTAAAGGGGGTCCAAGAGAAGATCAAGCATACTAGTTACGATCATAGGCGCGAAACAAAACAAAGTTATTCAATCCCTCCGAGGGGGAGGTTTCATACTAATATGGGTTCAACGCCCTAAAAAAAAACCCACTATAGTTTCAATTTTAACCAAGGAGTTTACCACTACCTCCTTATAGGATCTCTTAAAAGTAGTACTTGTTAAAAAATCAAATCCACTTTTCAAAAGCAAACAAAAGAGACACAAAAAGGTCATTATTCTACCAAAAAATCTCATCCTAATTGTCAACTTCTCTAAATAATATAAAGGAAGGGTAACCCCAAAATTCGTTAATAATATTTAAAATTTTCCAATAATATCAATAAATATTTGGAAACTGATTGCCTTAACAAAGCCACAAAACATGACTCTTAGTAACCAAGTTTGAAATATAAGATATTCAAGTTCAAAAAACAAAAGGGTTCGATACACTATAGGTAATACACCATCGATGCCCCAGACTCAAAAGACCTTACCATGAGTTTCAACCACAAAAACAAATAACACATAACCATAGATACACCCATTACTTTGAAAAGTTACGTTACATACCTAACGACGGTATCGGCACCATATCACACTGCTTCAAGCATTTGGGTATGACCAAATTTTAACCAATAATATGTATAAGGTAATAATAGAAAACTAGAAGAATATTTCCCATTATCTTCAATCAGAACAGCAAATTACAAACTTTCACAGTTATTACCATAACCATCGAAAACACTTACATGCCTAGATTTTGTTTTAGAAGCCAAGAGACTAAACCCAGCAATAATGTTTTCCTACAGTTGGGTTAGATTTACATAATATTTCAGAATCCCATTTATATGAATGTGAAATAGAATAATCCATTAAAAGGGAAGAGAGAGCAATTCATGCAAAACCAATGAATTTAGAAGGAGATTTAAAGGAACAACCAGCACACTCAGGCAGAAATTAACAACCATGAAAACCTTTTTCTAGGTACCATTCAGGGGGAAAGAATATTCATTTCAAGATACTAAAATAAGGTAGAAAAATATTGCAAGGTGTAGATTTAACATGCATGAAATGCATTCTTTTCTTCAAGTCACACCCACATAACAGAGCCATGAGCTTGCTAAGACAGGAAATATTTCCCTTTTTTCTCCATTGCAGAATTCCTATCCTCCATTTTCCTCCACGTTTTCTACCTATTGGGCATCCGAAATGGCTCATGGCTCATGTATTTTTGTACAGGTAGGGGTATGTGGCAAATCCAAGAGGCTCAAAACCAAGTACTCACGCATTCCCAGAGTTTTAGCACATTTTCAGACAGATCCAATCTCTAGCGCTCCACCATGTCCACGTGGCCAAAACTCAGAGGAAGAAGACACTCTAATATCTTACACATTGTCCCACACAAGATTTCCTCCACCAACATTTTCCATGCATACAACCAACACTAGGTGTGAGCAGGTTACACAATGGCCAGGGAAGGTAAAATAAAAAAGAAAATGGAACTTGTCAAAGGGATAGGCACCCGACAAAATAAAATAAAAGTTTCCAAGGCCTCTTAACCACTTCAAATGCATTCCTTCACCAGGGAATCCCACACAACAGGAAACAATATTTTCAACCACCAAAAGGAACCAGCACATGAAAGGATAAAACAAGTTAAAACCCAATCAAAAGACTCCCAAAATAGGTGTTTCCTTCCCTCAAAATGTGTGCAGAAACAACTTCCCCAAGAAGATTTGTAGATCCAAAATTAATTACATGAGGTTGCGTCCAACACGTCTTGACTTACCACTATTAATGGAGTGGTAGGTGATCCTCCTCCCACACATAGGGGACAGGTCACTGCCAACATGGTGAAGGGGAAAGGATAGGTGGTAGTTGGAAGGATTTAAGTTGAGCATAAAAAAATAACCCCCCCATTCAAAACTTACACCCATCACTACCTCCATACGCACTCGCAAGGAAGATAAAAAAAGAAATCTAATTGATCCTAAGCCAACAACAGGTTAAATTGCATACAACTGACAAGCTGGAGGAAGAAAAATTATAATTTCCTTTAATTTTAAATGATTGAAATGACAAGCAAGTAGGCCTAAACAACCAAGGGGGGGGAAACTAGAGGTTGAAATTTGAAAACGAACACAAATCAACGACTGACCATGGCGGCATGATGGAGAAATACCTTCTTCAGTGTGGAATGAGGTTTGATCTGCGAAGTGGCCATCCAAACAATAAAATTTCTTATCGATAGTTAACACTGAAGTCAATAACAATCGACAATAAAAAATGGAGTTATCGTCGATCGATAATAAAAATAATAATATTGTTATTATCATTATTATTATTATTATTATTATTATTATTTTATTATTATTATTATTATTACCACTTAAAATACTCATTAATCATACAAACAATGGCTGACATACAAGCTCGACAATTTGAGAACACGTTTTTCCTTTAATAGGGGAAAACGTAATCGAAGATGCGAGGCCAACAACATAAAACATCGACACCAACACAAGAAGGCATGAAGAAGAGGGATAACAACTAATTATCCCCTACGACAAAGGTGAAGCCACTAATGTTCAATGGAAATGCAATGGCATTCAATGCTTAGCAACATGGTCGTCGAAGAAAAAAAAAGGAGCAACGATGAATGGGGTATTACATTCTCCTCCCCTTAAGAAAGCATCATCCTTGATGTGACCTAAAACAAAGGGATAGAAAACATTAAGCAACAAGGAATAGATGAGGGCAAGGTACACTCTATGGTTCAAATTTCAGACATTAGAGCATGGCCATGGGGTGGCCTTTGAAACATTTGGCAAAAATTTTAACTTTCAAGGTTCTGTGAAGATTGGCAGTTCTCTCTTATTCATTATTTCATTAGTCTCTTTCCATTATCATTATTTCTTATTTTAGTTCTTTTAAAATTGCATTGTTCTAGAGTTTTAGTTTATTCGTTCTTGTGGGTGTCCAACATGAACTGCTAATACAACACCCTACCGGGGTCATACAAGACACTACATATTCACAAACATACAAGTATATACTTCAAGATGGTACCACACCATAAGAGATTAGTCAATTTATGGAAGGGAACATGCACGGACCACACAACATAGTACCTGTCACACAAATGACTGACAAATAATGCTTGAACAAAGTGTACTACAACAACCTGAAATTTCCATGGTTTCACAGATGAATTTTTTTCACATAACTCTAAAAATAGCTATATGTACATAGGGTCAAAAATGACATCAACACCATATCACAACATCACAAAACAAACCCAACTAACATGAGTAACACAGATATCATAACACCACAACTAGAACATCATAACAAATCTACATACCTTCTTAAGCATCAGTCACAAACACACACCAATCTATTATGCCTCCATCAAGTTTCTTATGCCTCTCTCAATGTCTTATGCCTACCTAAAATCTCTTATGCCTCCCTCAAATCTCGTGTGCCCCCCTCAAGGAGGTCGGTTTTCCCTATGGCCCAAGACACATAGAGTTCGAACACTCCTAACCCAAGTGACATAATAACGTGTGGTTTAATAACCCGCTAGTAATCCATAACTCCTTGGGGCGTACCCCCATACAATGAAGCGGGTCCATAGGTCCAACCATTCTATGGTGTATCCCATGACCCTATTCCACACATCACAACAATAAAACCAGCATAACAATCCGATCCAAATGCCAAGTGGCAAAGTATAAGCCTTGGGAAAGGCGGTAAAATCTTAAAATTTAAAATACAATCCAAAACCAAGGAAAAATAAATGGCCAAATAGCCATAGTTAGTGTCAAAATCTGCATGTTAGTGCCACAAACCAAGGAAATGCCCAAAACTGTAAAGCATGACAATCAAGAAAATTGTTGGTCCTTACAAAATAAAGTAAAAATCTCAATTTACGAATAAAATACACTTATAATAATGTCACATTACAATAATTGTGTGGCCTTATCTAGCCACCAAGGGGTAATCAATGAGTCCCTGGCACTCAAAACATCGAGCCTCAGCTCATAAAAATACATATCAATAATACAACTGTCATAATCATCCCACCACCACTTCGACAAGGCTAAACATAGTCATAGTTACACTAAGGTTGTATCCATTTACCAACCACATAAAGAGAGGGAGATAAGCATAGGCCACCATCTACAGAGCCTAAGGTTGGCTCTAGTGATTGGTCAACCGTACACCTTTCCTCACTCTAGACATACACTTTTACCGATTTCCTTTTTAGGGTCGGTTAGTGAAAGGTTCACAAGATAACATGTAACTACATCACTAACACAATGGTAGTTCACACAAAATTACCATAACGTCTTACGTATGGTACATATACAGGGTAGATCACAATCATACATTCACTGGGTACAATACATCACTTTACCACATTCTGCACCCAAAGTTCATTCACTATATAATAGGGTTCATATGCTCACCGTATGCCCCTAAATCACGACATGAATCATAACATATTACACAAATCATACATATGATGAGCATAGTAACATCATAACATAACATTAATTGCTACATAACAAGGTGATACACACATTTCTTCAAAACATGGTAAAAACATCATGATACAACTCATTTCATTTTACATCAATCTAGTCATACAACACATCGACACACCTACATATCACAGTATACCACAATTCTCCAACACTCTATCATCCACATTAGAATTCTTTTCACACATCACAAGCAGTAATTCACATGTGAACTCTTCGTAGAATCCACAAGAAGGGGACAGAATACTCCCATCCCCAGCACATCAACATGATAACAAATACGAACTAAGTGACATACACATCATGTGCATTCATAATATCACAATTATTGCATGGATCACATCACTCTTGAAACACATGACTCTTCCAGTATTTATCACCATCATACAACACCATCCCCATCATGCAGTACCATCATGTAACACCACCACAACTCCAAGATGGCCTAGAGGTTCAAGAGTGTGAACCTCACTCTGATACCAAGTGTGATGCCAACTTAGAAACACATAGGGATAACACAAAAAATAAACAGGATAACATTTTTTTTACTAGCTTGACACATAACACGACATAACATGCCATCACCCAGGGTTACAACTAACTCCATGAACAACTTACATATGGATGACCACAAGGGCAGCATGGAAACGTTCACACCCAACAAGGAAAATTCACTCTTCTCTTTGACAAGACACCACAAAATACCAACCACAATACATATTTGTAGCTCAAGGTGTACCGCTGTGAAAATATCCTTAACGTTATTTATTCACTAACAGTGTTCCAAGACTTGACTTTAGGATCTAGAAGGTTCATGTTATCTTTCATACAATTCTTCTTATAGGGTTGGGTTTCTTTTATTTTATACTATTAAGGTCTATCCCAGGATCATATCTAATATGACAATTACTTGTTTAATTTTTTTATGAAACCAAGAGGTAATCGATTCCACCAGGCTCTCTAACTGAACTCAAACTACTGAGACTTGTTTCATATTTCCTTTACATAAGGAAGCAGCATAAGTTCAAAAGAGGTGGAGTATTATTTAGGTTCGAAACCATAAACTTATTTGTTAAAGGATTAACATATTATCATAACTTGGAAAAGGATTACGAGGTACTATGGTAACAGTTAAAGAGAGAAGATCTATTTATTTCATTATGATCTATTTAGTTATTAACCGGTCTTTTATTGGGACTTAAGAGTTCAACTGGATTGGGTAACAACTTCACATAGCATTTTCTTGATTAGGTTCAACAAAGGAAACACAAGTCTTAATGTGGCACAATACTGAGAATAAAGTGTAATCCGTAGCTTAAGGTTAGCAATGGTAGATTATTTTATACTAGTAGAAAACTCCTTTCTTCTCAATTGGAAATTCTTAAAATTATTCAATAAGAAACACAACTCCATAATTGTTTTATTTATTTAATCAACTTATGAATTCATTTTCTATTCTTTTATTCTTTTATTAACTTTTTGAAAGAGGATTTCCACCTACTAACATGTACATATAACTCCACTAATGCCAAGACCATGGGGAGTTATTAAATCATAAAAGTCTTATGACTTAAAATCAGAAGCTACCATAGCAAATTGAGAGAGAAGAACACGGTTATAACCTTTCTATACAACATGGCATACCACCTAAAGGTGATCACAAGATACAATAGAACTTGGCTAAGAATAATAAGGTGTCAAACATGATCAAACCATGAAACCACAATAGTTCATGACTGATAAATAATATTACCAAAATAATGCTCATGACAGGGTGAAGATTGAAATGTTATTTCCCACACAGATAATTACAGTCTTACTTCAACATGCCAAAGCAACTTTATAACACAATAACCAGACATCCAAGGAAAGAGACCCTCTAAAATCCTTTACAAACACCATTATAATATTACAACACATTTGACATTTGAACAAGAAACTTCATAAATAAACCCAATGAGACCTTTACAACTCTTTCCTTTTATCTACTCGCATAATCCATCTGCACAAGTATTAACTTGAGTCAGTTCGCGAGAACTGAGCATGTTAAGGTTACACATTGCAACAGTAAGCTAACATTTAAAAATATCATGAAAGGAATGTTCTAATTCAAGAATGGATCAAAGCACAACCCACTAAACAAAATTTCTTCACACAAGAAAGAGATTTATACTAGCCAACAAGGAGGAAGCCAAAAATACTAGTAAGAACAATATCTCATTAATCAAGGCAAGACCCTATGGGTTAGGAACAAGGAGGTCAAGAGTATTAATATTTCAGTCATGTAATCATGTGGCTTACGTGATTGAAATCCAATACTCAATCCATCCATCTAAAGGGGGTCTAAGAGAAGACTAAGCATACTAGTTACGTTTATAGGCACGAAATAAAAAAAAGTTATTCAATCCCTCCAGGAGGGAGGTTTCATATTAATATGGGTTTGACGCCCTAAATCAAAACCCACTATAGTTTCAGTTTTAACCAAGGAATTTACCACTACCTCCTTACAGGATCTCTTAAAAGTAGTACTTGTTAACAAATCAAATCCACTTTTCAAAAGCAAACAAAAGAGACACAAAAAGGCCATTATTCTACCAACAAATCTCATCCTAATTGTCAACTTCTCTAAATAATATAAAGGAAGGGTAACCCCAAAATTCGTTAATAATATTTAAAATTTTCCAATAATATCAATAAATATTTGGAAACTGATTGCCTTAACAAAGCCGCAAAACATGACTTTTAGTAACCAAGTTTGAAATATAAGATATTCGAGTTCAAAAAAAAAAGGGTTCGATACATTGTAGGTAATACACCATCGATGCCCCAGACTCAAAAGACCTTACCATGAGTTGCAACCACAAAAAAAAAATAACACATAACCATCTGGGGTGGTTACCTAGTATAAACGTGATTGAAAACTCTAAGAGCTTTTAGTCAACGATGAAGTGAATAAAATATTAACAATCCACATGGCCCCTCGAAACAGGAAAACATTTACTAGACACTTGATACCATTAGCCACGAGGGAAAGGAGATTTGAAACATTAGATTGAACGATATATTCCCAGCTGAATTCAGAAGTAAGAAACCTTAATATACATATTACTAATTCTCATGGTTCTCCCACTTCTTCCAAACAACAGAGAGTTGCTCTTTGTTCTAATACGTTTCCAAGGCACAAAAAGGAAAACTCTCGAAACGTATTTTCATAGAAACCCTGAGTTTTCCTTTTATTCTATTATTATAGAGAACAATATTCCATACTAAAGGTATTATAGACATTCATCATTATTAAGTTAAATCTATGTTTCCTCAATACGAAACAAAACAAAACAATTTGCGAGCAAGGGTATCAACTCATTATCCTAAGATGGGTAAGCATACTACCCACCTAAAATAATCTCCTAGAGATAACTTCTTAAACCCATATGGTAACTACATACAATTATATGTGTGTATATATACACATTTTCAAACTTGTTGGACACTCCCCTCACTTCCCTTACAGACAAAAAAAATTGCAGGTTTGTATTGAGTAACAGATATAAAGGGATGTCTTTACTCACATCCAAGTAACTGGATGAAGGAAGTCGAATAAGATAACTAATTCCCATTAAGACCATAAGGGTTTGAGGTAAAAAAAAAACAAATTATAAAGTCTTATTACAACAAAACGACCTATAAAAGTTAAAAATAAAACTCAAATACCGTATTTTGCAAGAAAACAAAACCAGAGATACACCCATTACTTTGACAAGTTACCTTGCATACCTAACGACGGTATCGGCACCATATCACACTGCTTCAAGCATTTGGGTATGACCCATTTTTAACCAAATAATATGTATAAGGTAATAATAGAAAACTAGAAGAATATTTCCCATTTCTTCAATCAGAACAATAGATTACAAACTTTCATAGTTATTACCATAACCATCGAAAACACTTTCATGCCCAGATTTTTTTTTAGAAGCCAAGAGACTAAACCCAGAAATATTTCTTTTCCTACAGTTGGGTTAGATTTACATAATATTTCATAAGCCTGTTTATATGAATGTGAAATAGAATAAGCCATTAAAAGGGAAGAGAGAGAAATTCATGTAAAACCAACGAATTTAGAAGGATATTTAAAGGAACAACCAGCACACTCAGGCAGTAATTAACAACCACAAAAACCTTTTGCTAGGTGTCATTCAGGGGGAAATAATATTCATTTCAAGATACTAAAAGAAGGTAGAAAACTATTGCAAGGTGTAGATTTAACATGCCTGAAATACATTCTTTTCCTCAAGTCACACCCACATAACAGAGCCATGAGTTTGCTAAGACAGGAAACCTTTCCCTTTTTTCTCCGTTGTAGAATTCCTATCCTCCATTTTCTTCCATGTTTTCTGCCTATTGGGAATCTAAAATGGCTCATGGCTCACGTATTTTTGTAGAGGCAGGGGTATGCAGCAAAGCCAAGAGGCTCAAAACTAGGTACTCATGCATTCCCATAGTTTTAGCAAATTTTTAGACAAATCCAATCTCCAACGCTCCACCATGTCCATGTGGCCAAAACTTAGAGAAAGAAGACACTCCAATATCTTACACATTGTCCCCCACAAGATTTCCTCCACCAACATTTTCCATGCATACAACCAACACTAGGCGTGAGCAGGTTACACAATGGCCAGGGAAGGTAAAATAAAAAAAGAAAATGAAACTTTTCAAAGGGACAGGTGCCCAGCAAAAGAAAACAGAAGTTTCCAAGGCCTCTCAACCACTTTAAACATAGTCCTTCACCAGGGAATCCCACGTAATAGGAAACAGCATTTTCAACCACCAAAAGGAACCAGCGCATGAAAGGATAAAACAAGTTAAAACCCAATCAAAATACTCCCAAAATAGGTGTTTCCTTCCCTCAAAATGTGTTCAGAAACAACTTACCCAAGAAGATTTGTAGATCCAAAATTAATTACAGGAGGTTGCGGCCAACACATCTTGACTTACCACTATTAATGGAGTGGTAGGTGATCCTCCTCCCATGCATAGGGGACAGGTCACTACCAACATGGTGAAGGGGAAAGGATAGGTGGTAGTTTGAAGGATTTAAGTTGAGCATAAAAAAATAACCCCCCCATCAAAACTTGCACCAATCACTACCTCCATACGCACTCGTAAGGAAGATAAAAAAAAATTCAATTGATCTTAAGCCAACAAATGGTTAAATTGCATACAACTGACAAGTTGGAGGAAGTAAAATTATAATTTCCTTTACTTTTAAATGATTAAAACAACAAGCAAGCAGGCCTAAACAACCAAGGGGGGGAAACTAGAGGTTGACGTTTGAAAATGAACACAGATCAATGACCGACCATGGCGGCATGACAGAGAAATACCTTCTTCAGTGTGGAATGAGGTTCGATATTCGAAGCAGCCATCCAAAAAATAAAATTTCTTATCGATAGTTAACACTGAAGGTGATAACAATCAAGAATAAAAAAATAGAGTTATCGTCGATCAATAATAAAAATAATAATATTATTATTATCATTATTATTTTTTTATTATTTATTATTATTATTATGATTATTATTATTATTATTACCACTTAAAATACTCATTAATCATACTAACAATGGCTAACATACAAGATCGACAAATCGAGAACATGATTTTCCTTTAATAGGGGAAAACATAATCGACGATGCGGGACCAGCAACAGAAAACATCAACACCGACACAAGCAGGCGCTAAGAAGAGGGATAACAACTGATTATTCCCTGTGACAAAGGTGAAGCCACTAATGTTCAATGGAAATGCAACGGCATTTAATGCTCATCAACACGGTCGTCAAAGAAAAAAAAAGGAGCAACGATGAACGGGGCATTACAAGACCAGATAAAAATAATCTAATATGCCCAGTTTTTGTATTCTTGGTCGGTATTGGATTTTTTCTCATGTAACAAGTTTTATGAATTTGTGGAAAGAAAATAAAATAATGTGAAAGTTGAAATGGGTTGTGAACAATAGCAAACCAAGGGTAGTGTTTTCGGTATTGTATGGAAATTATTGTCTGTGCATTGGTTCGGTTCAATATGCACTTTGTTTTGATTATTTTAATATAAATAATTTTCCTAGAAACAGAGGTTATGTATGATTTTATGGAAATTCAATGACTTTGAAATAGTCACTCCTTTTGGGTAAAATTTGGTTGTTGTCATTTATAAGATGTGAATCACAAGGAAATAGAGTTTTAAAAATGAAATTGTAATGAACAAATACAAGAAATTTTGAAGTGTTGATTGAAATTTGATGAAGTTTTGCATTCAAATTGGAATTCTTGAGGTTCAATTTAATAATTGAAATTGTTTGATAAAGGTTTAATTGTTTTTAAATTAAAATTTGATTAATTAAATGGTGGACATCTGTCATGTTATTTAATTGGGACATTTTTTAGTTCACTTTGTCTTTTAAAAAATGTGAACTTGTGAAGTTATCTTCAGTTGAGCTTGTTTAGTAATTTTGTCATTTCCTCTCATTTTTTATAGCATGTCAGGCTAGGATGGATGGGGAAATTCTGAAGGATCAAGTTCTCACCATTCATGGGGTCATAATAGCTTTTGAGGTCGTTCACAATGGTAGAGAGGTTCGCCTAGGGGCGGATGAAGGGGAACTAGTACACTTTGGGGTAGGAGGCCTTTTATAATAATTGGTCCTACTCATATCTCCATACACTTTGATTCTAATGAACCTTGCTTATATGAGGTATTACAAGTTATCAAGTCTTATCTTCCTACTCATCCCTCCCATACTATTCACAATACCCCTCTTCATGAAAAAATTAAGTGCACTCAAACAGATCACAACCCTTCTTCTTCTAATCACTCAGTCCATTTTTCTCCATCACACTTTCCTCCACGTAATGTCTAACCATCTGCTAAATCACCATTACTACTTGGATAGAACCAGCCATCCGGCTCACGTTACTCAGACCCATTCCCTATATGTGTTAGGTCCTCTTTCGTTAATCCTAGGGTGACTAGAGAATTAAAGAAAGTGAATTTGGAAGTAAAGGAGGAATCAGTGGCCATCACTTATACAAATCTTCTAGTTGGTCTTTATGAGTATGTAGAGCTTATGGCGGAGAATGGGACTCCATTTATTTATCTTACTGGAGATGACTAGTTTTTATCATGATATGACTAGGTGTTTTATGTTTTGGATATGGATTTGATCAAATATTTTCAGTATTTAATAGCATTTTGGGATTTGCATTTGATGACATGTGATAGTTTGGATTTATGATCTTATTTATATTTAGTTAGATGATGACAGCAGTCTTGGTTTCATGTTAGACTATATTTTGATGATCATTTCCATATATGATGGAGTATTTATATTTTAAATGATTTTGAATGTTGAATGGTTGTGTTATGTATTTTATTTGGTGTATTAATATTAGGTGGGCCCCTTCCCTTTCTTGTCTCATACCTCAATTTTAAAATTCATCTTTATTAAAATAGATAGTTACCCGAGTCCATTCACTTGATATTTAATAAAATAATATAAAGTCTCACTTAAAATGGAATGTAACATTTTATTATTTAATTTCATTATTTGGAGACAAATCAGTTGCAACTCATTTTGCAAAAAAGAAGAGTTATAAAAAGACTTGGAGGATACATTTTTATGATGAGAAATTACGTATTGTGTTGATTTTTGAAGCTTATATGATAAGAAATATTTTTGTGTAAATATTTTTTTGCGATAAGTGATCTTACAAATCTTATGATGACATTATTTTGAGGTTTGAGTATGAATTTATGATATAGTAGGTATATCATGTTTTCATAGTACTTTACTGATTATCTGATTTTATTATTTTGTATCTCATCTAAACTAATTACAGATCTTCATCTGTCATATCCAAAGCAAGCCATGAGTAACATTTTCATTTCATTCTCGAGATAAATGCAAATTGATAACTATGTTGGCTTTTTATTTGAATCATGTCTCTTTTTTAGACATTGTTTTGGAAATCATTGAACATTTCAAAAATACAAATGTGTTTCTCTTCAATATATTTATCTTCATTTTTATCTTACATATTGTGTAAATGTGTCATACTTGTGGATAATGTGTTTATGTTTGTTACCTTTTGTTTTATGTTCTATTTTTTTCTTCAAGATCATTGCACTATTTGATAAATACATTACAAATATGAGATTAGTAAATCATCACTTACAATATTCACATTTTCAATAGGTTTTCTCGTAAATAGGCTTCATTATATCAAATAAAGGTTTGATAACAATTTCTTTATTAAAAAAAACAATTTTATTAATAAGTGATATATCATTTTATATGAACTATGGTGGAATATTTCTAAGATATTTAAATGATCTCATTTTTTACATCTAGTTTAATTATACATGGTTTTTTTGTGTCTTTTTCTTGTGCGTTCTTTATTTCTTTTTTTTGTTTGTATATTCCCTTTGTTGTTAGAAGATAGAAATTTTCCAAGAATCTTAGGTTAGTCCACGATTAGCCTATACTTAAACTACCCATGCTTAAGTCATTCTTAATTTTCTTCACGATTAAATTGGTTTGATTCCATCTTGACCTTTTGCTTTAAGAGAAAGGGTTGATTAGTTGTTGATCTAATTTTTATCAACAACAAATTTGGCAAATTTATTGGGGAATCAATTTATATTTCTCATATGTGAGTGGATTTACTCTAACTATCCTCTTCTTCTTCATTTCTATTTTTATCTAAAAGAGTAGTTTTCTTCTAAATATCTACTCTTTATTATATTTCAAATGACCATTAGGGGTTTTGCTCTTATTGATAAAGTTGGTTTTCTCATCATGAATACTCAATTATACATCAAATTTGACAAATTTGAACTACATTGTGGGACATTGTTGCTATTTTTGCATAGGTTTCACAAGCTAGTGAGGTTATTAACGAGGAATAAGATAGATCCCTTAATATTCACAAGATCACAAGGTCTTATATCCAAAATCAACACTACATCATAGAAAAGTATAAACGGGTAAAAAATGAAAGATAAGCAACCTTGAAACCTAAAAAATAAATCTAAGGTATTACCTTTAGATATTTTTAATGATAAGAAAATTCTTAAACATTTTTGTTAGACCAATCTCTTAGCCTTTGTTGTTTTCTATATGGATGTTGAAAGAGAAAGAGAAAGAAGGCCTAGTCCAAATCATAATTGAACTAAATGCCTAGTTTTAACATAATAGAGATAATGTAACTGATGATGAAGCTTTTGATAATGATGAAGATAACATTAGTCCTTGGCTTAAAGGTAATCATATTGACATTGGGAGAAACCCTCAAAAAAATTCATCCCTAAAGGGTATTCAAATTATTAAATTTTTTGGTGAATACAATTCTTCATGGGAATATCACCTTGACTCTTTCAAATTGATATGTGCTTCCATGGAATAACTAATGAATGATATTTTTTAAGACTCCTTTCATAAACACTTAAAGGAAGAGCCTATAAATCTTTCATTAGCCTACCTTCTAAATCCCTCACTAAATGGTCTGACATAGAATATTGGCTAGAGGATTTTTTTGGAAAATAAAAAAGATGAGTTTGAACTAGTAAATGAACTTTCTAATATGACCATGGACCCTGGTGAAACCATTTATCATTGTACCATTCATTTTACCAAACTGAAACAAAATATACTTGCAAAAGTAAGACCTCCTAAAAATCTTGCATGTTTGTATTATTGCAATGTTTTTCCATCAAATTATAGGTTAGTGTTGGAAGATAAAGAAATTTATGATTTTAAGGAGACTCCTACATTTTTTCATATGAAAATAAGTTAAAGAAGACTGGTTTCAAAGATATAACATCATCTAATGCTTCTAAAGAGAATACATAAATTTTGAATGTCATTCAGAATTTGGGTAATGAGTCGGTCACCATGAAAAGAAAGATAAGTGATCAACCATCATCCTCAAAGGTTACATTTGTAGGGTCAGGTAAGGTTAAAACTTAATCAATAAATTTTAATACTGAACCTAATGAGATGTATTGTGGAGTGTGTGAATTAGATCATAATCCTAAAACATATAAATTTGCTGAAAAAGTTAGGAAGTTTTTGAAAAGTAAGAATATTTCTAAAATGTGTAGTTTTGTTGATTCTGATGTAAATACAGTCCAAACTCCGTCTAAATATTATTCCAAAAATGATAGTCAAAAGGAAAAAAATTTGATTACTCTAAAGGTAAACATAAATCTGATCATAATGATAAAATAAAATCACTAGATAAATCAAGTAAACCCACTTATGATGAGGTTCCATCTGGATTGAATAGTGCTCAATATTAGCCTTATAAAGGTAAACCATTCATGAAATCATCAATATTTCCTACCGGGTATGATATTTTGGCTGACATGAAAAATTCTAGAAGCAATTTAAATATGTTTGAGAGTCTTGGTTTACCTAGTCAATTTGAAAAATTGGAAATTGTTCAAAAAATGGGTCTAAATCAAAACCTTTAGTGATTGTACAAGAGGATGAATCTGATAGTGAGGAAGATAATAGTAAATATCAAATACTGAATCATTCCAATTCAGCACCTAATTACATTCTTCCTTTCTATGTATCAATTAAAATTCAAAATAAAATCATTCAAAACTATATTCTAGACATGGGAGCATCAAATAATATCATGCCTAAATCTATTTTTAATCAATTAGGCATCCTTTATGAACATGATAATAGCAAATTGATTGGTTTTGACTCTTTTCAGAATAGGTGTTGTGGAAAATTTAAATACATGGTTATCAAGATAGAACAAGATGAAATAGTAAGGTTTATTGGAAATGCGCATATCTTATATATTCTTGTTAATTATGTTATGTTGCTTATAAGGGATTGGTCACATGCTACAGGAGCTTTCATCATAAAATATCTCACTTGGTAACCAATTGGTAATGTTATTTCTTTTATACACAGAGAAGAATGGTCATGAACACCAATTGAAGGAGTTACATCATAAATATCTTTCGTGGAAACTGGTATGGGAAGTTATGGTTTAGATGCTTTGGACATTAATGCTTTTGATGATGAAGATCGCCAGCATGCTAGATTATTACCTTTTGACATTTGGCTTATGTGTTTTGATGGAGAATGCTCTCAATTTGGAAATAGGGCTGGTGTAGTTATCAAATCTCCCATAGGTAAGCAATTCAATTATGCTTTTCAGCTCTCATTTGAAACAACAAATAATATTGCTTAATTTGAAGCTTTGTGTTTAGGTTTACATCAAGCTTTAAGTTTAAACATCAAGATGCTAACAATTTTTATAGATTCATAATTGGTGATAAGACAAGTAAAAAAGATTTATAAGACTAATCAAACCCGTCTTCATAGTTATACACAAAATATTTTATCTCTTATTGAATAATTTCAAGCTTTCAACATTAATCATATCTTCAAAGAATTCAATTCTAGAGCTGATAAGCTTGTTGTTTTGCTTCTAACCCTATATGTGCTTGTTAGATTGATTACATTTTCAAAGAATTTTATAGGCCTGTGATTCCTGATCTTAAAACTAATTGACCAGTTTTTTCCTGTGATGAACATATCGATACCTTTTTGAAGGGGAATTACTTTGACTTACAGGATTATGTGCTCAATTTTGGTGACTATTTATGGTTGTCTACTAACAAATTACCTGCTAGTTTGGTAAGTTTAGAATCCATGTTCTTCCCATATGATCAACCCAAGATTTCTTTTTTTGCTGAACCATCGAGGATAATCATAGGTAAAACCATTGCTATCAATTTAGGCATGAAAGAAGAACCAAAATTTGTTTATCTTGGTGCTTTTTTGACCCAAAAAGTGAAATATTCTTTCATAAATTTATTAAGGGAATTCATTGATGTGTTAGCATGGTCATACAAACAATTAAATGGATATGATACAAAAATCATTAAACATGACATTCCCATCAAACCTGGAAGAAAGCATGTACGTCAGAAACATGGGAGAGTGAGCCCCTTATTGGAAGACATCATTAATAAGGAGAATGAGAAAATGTTTGAAGGTGGTATCATTTACCCTATAAGATATTATGAATGGGTTGTTAAGTTAGTACCCATATGAAAGAAAAATGGGGACACTTATCTTTGTGTTGATTTTAGAGATTTAAATCGTGCAAGTACTAAAGACAATTTCCCTTTACCAAACATTGATCAAATCTTACAGTCGGTCATCGGTTCAGAAATGATGTCTCTTCTAAACATATTTTCTGGTTATAATCAAATCTTTGTGAATCCAGATGACCGGCACAAAACCACTTTTACCACACAGAAAGGTACCTTTGCTTATAATCATATGACTTTTGTTTTAATAAATTTGGGTGCTACTTTTCAAAGAGAAATGCATGTTACCTTTGATGATTTAATTGGAGTAATTATTCAAATTTACCTTGATGATTTGATTGTGTATTCTCTTAAGAGGAAGAAACATTTGGACCATTTGAGAGAAATTTGCATTTGTTGCCACAAATTTGGTATTTCTCTAAATCCAAATAAATCAGTTTTTTAAGTTACAGAAGTAAATTATTGGGTCATATTATTACAAAAAAGGGTATCTCATTTTACCCAAAAAGGATGAAGGCTATTCAAGAATTACATCCTCCTAAAAATGAGTGTGGTTTATGTTCATTTTTTGGAAAAAATAATTTTTTATGTAAATTCATATCTAACTTTTCTGATAAAGTTGCTCCATTGTATATCTTTCTCAAAAAGAATCATGATTTTTTTGTGGGGTTCTCATGCAGATTCCGCCTTCGTTGATGTCAAAAACGCTATAGATTTTACACCTATTTTGGCCAAACTTGACTTACCTAAACCATTTGTTCTATATCTCAATGTAACTTATAAAGCTTTGGCTATTGTCATAACTCAATATTTTGAAGGAAATGACGAGAAACTTATTTTTTATTTAAATCAAACTCTCAATTACGTTGAAGTCATGTATCCTTTAATTGAAAATTTTGTCTTTACATTGGTCTCAATCTTGGAAAAATAAAAATATTTGCTAATGGGAAATAAAATTATTGTTCGTTCCAATGTCCTTGTATTAATATATTTTCTTAAACAACTTGTGATTGATGGAAGATTAGCTAAGTGGATTTTCAAAATCCAACAATTTGACTTAGAATTGGAAATTTGTAAGACCATTAAAGGAAATGAACTTTCCAAACATTTGGCTGAAATTTTTTATTACAATTTTAATTTCATTATTCTAGCAATGGATGATGTTTTACATGTTGTCCCTCACTTTCAGACTATGGCAAGCGTTGATTTATCCTCCAAATTCAACATAGGTTTCATCATACAAGAGTGGGATTATTTTTGTCCCAAGATGATTGGTATCATTGTCTCATTTATTATTTCAAAAACCAATCATGTCCTAAAAACTTAGATAAAAGACAACGAAGAGCACTTCATTTTCAAGCTCTTAAATTTGTACTTTTAGAAAATTTGTAGTTTTCAAAAACTATGATCATATTCTTTTGAGATGTTTAACACATGACCAAACTGAGCATGTATTAATGAGTTGTCTCTTTTATATTTTGGGCATCTTTTTCACTTGAATAGTTATGTGTTCATATAAATACATAGTTATGTATTCAAAATGAGGGACCAAGCATTAAGTATTAATACTATCATCTAAGTTTGCAGTCTAAAGACACTAAAGCACTCTAAAGGAATTCATGTAGCATCCATTCAAGGGACAAGGGTTGTATACTTTTGCATACATTACATAATAAATGGAAGTCTATTCTATTCCATCCACACCAATTTCTACATTGCTACATTCTAGCTACATCCCATTATAAAGTGTACCTTACACAAGGGCATTCTAGGGCATCATTTCTACACACGTGCGCACGCGTGCGCACATGCGCCAGAACTACATGGAGTCTGAGATGTATTGTATCACTTACATAATTTTACTCTCGGGGTGACCATCGAGGTCAGACTGACTCCCCATTTTTCATTTTCCATTTTAGGTTTGATGTGGTTTGTGGGCTTGTGTAGGTGAAATTATATTTTGTAAGCTACAGGTATCATCGGCGATCATAGTGCAAACATCAGGTGATCAACAAAGAGTAACTTTGAAACCCTTACGACATAGAAGAATGTAGATCGTGAGATTCTACATAGTCCCTAGTTCCTAGGCGCCCCTACCCTACACTCAGCGCCCCTGTTAGGCATTATTCTCAAGTTCAAGAATTTACAGGGAGCAGTTATGACATTGTTTGCATCTTGTCTAGCACTTTACCCTACCTAGATCACTTCATGTGCACTCAAAAACTAGCTAAGTTCTCCTATCTCTCTTCCTTGCTTAGGGTTTCATACTTGACATCTTACTTTACTTTGTTCATTACTGTATTTTAGTATTTTTACATCAATAGTTACTGTTATGGAAAAATCGCAGCACCCTTGATTTCTTGCAAGTGGATGGTTGAGGCAGTCAGTGTGATTTGTCAAACATGGGGTTATCCCAAAGTGTGGGACTTTGCAATTGGGATAACCCTCCGGATGAAGGTTGATTCCTATTCCTCTTTTCTGATACACACATTCAAATTGTAGAGGATCTACTCTAAAATATACTTTATCTTTCCAAGGAGATGGGGTTAATAAGATTACAAGAAATTAAACCTAAAATAACATAGGTGATGCACCAAAAGTAATTTTTAACACCTACTTTACATGGATATGGAAACCATAATCAGATTAAGAAGGAAGAAAATACACCACAGATCAATCCACTGATGAGAATCCACTAACCATTAAACATGTAATACAATAACCATGCATAGGTAACCAAGATTGTAATGAGAGATCATAAGAAAGCAATGAACACAAGAGAGGGTTTAAATTCATCCACAAACTTATATTGTTGCTCCACATATTTGATACAGTGCATTACAATGGACAAGATGAATAAAATTGCATTACATCTTGAATGAGAGGTTTGAACTCCATAAATTCACTTACAAACAAAAGAATGAGGGAGGTTGCAAAGTAAAATTATCCAACAATAGAATAATTCCCCTCCTTATAATAAATAAGAAGAATGAGAAAAGGGAGAGAGAAAAATTTGAAATCTTTCTCCAACCACCCTAGAATGCATTAAAATCTCCTACAACAATGATGAGTGCCACTGCAAAACCCATACCTCCATGTACTTTGCCTTGTTGGAGAATAAAGTAAGCCCATAACTCATCATTGAGGTAGGTGAGAAATATAGAAACACCCTCTAAAATGGCAGATTGTATTTCTTCATTTTGAAGAACTTAGTCTCACTTAAAGTAGTTGCGTAGAGGATGTTGAGAGATTTCCAAAAATTCCTTTCTTGTGCAAATCCGAGCTCCCAATCAAATTTTATGGACAACTGAAGATCGAGGTGTCATACTACATTAATTATGAGTGGTTGGCTTTATTTCTTCAAACTACAAAATGCCTCGCAACCTATGAAATCTGAAATTTCTGACTTTTGGGCATTTTGAATTCATAGGTTTATGTTATGGTTCATCCATTTGAGTGCGTGAAAACTCCGAAACTCTGAAACCCCAAAGTCCAAAATTCAGACTTCGGTTTTGGACCTTGCACCTTTAATAATTCTTACTACTTCAACCCCAAAACGAACCTTTGAATCTAGGACTACCGAAATTTTGAAATCGAGACCTTAGAAATTCTGAAAATTCCCGCCGCGTTGACCCCAAAGTCAAGTTTGACCCCAAAATCCAAACCCTTTCGGACTTTGGCATTTCAGGACTGCAAGATTTGGCTTGCATTTTTCCATTTTGTTTGGCAAAGACCCTGAACCCCTGAATCTCCAAAATCTGAAATTCATACATTCAAAGTTCATACTCCAAAATCCATGATCCATTACATCATTGACCCCGAAAGGGGAGTTGACCCCTGAAAACCCCCAAGCCTTTTCAGACTTCAGGATTTCAGGATTTTGGGCCTGTTCTTTATTTTTTACCTACCTGGCTGCCAAAACTCTGAACTGTAAAACCTTTGAAGTCTTAAAACTTTGAACTTCGGGGCCCCCATTTTTACTCAGCTCGATTCTGAGCTTCCTTCAACTTCTTTCGTCTGAAATCATCACCATTACTGAGCCTGCTTGCATCTTGTTTGGCCAATCTTGAAATGCAAGCTCCCAAACTGAATCAACCCCATTTCCCAGTGTACAAGTTCATGTTTGTTCAATTTTTCCTAAGGGGAAAAATTGGATAACAGTTACTCTCTAATATTAGATTTAATTCAGAATTTAATAAAATCATTTATTGAAACCCACTCGCGATCAAACACTTGGATCCTCATTTCGCTTGTTCTACCCAATATTCTTTCATGGATCCTAAAAATCTTCTAATCTCCTTACATGAATTACTTCAAATGTGCCCACCCTCGTAAATATGTTCTCCCAAAATCCCTAGACATTATGTGTCCTCTCTCACAATACGCCACCCGATCAAGTAAGTGTCACTTTTTTTCATCTATCTGATGACTCTATCGGTCCTAATCCTCCATCCAATCAACCCATCTTAGAGTCGATTAAAGATTTACATTTTTTATTTCAAGATAAAATTCAAGCTATGGAAACAATGATTACATCTCTTAAATCTGAAATATAACATCTCAAGAAATCTTCTCAAGCCCATGTTATTTCACTTTCTACATCTCATTCTACTTATATGTCTTCTACATGTGCTCATATAAGTGAACCCCAATTCATACCACTATTAGTGCCTCTCAATTTTTATTCAAATTTCTAAGTCACGTGATATTCTTCATGAGATTCCCAATCACCAATTGATCACCTTTTCATCTACTAATTTCTACCCTCCTTATCGGCTTTCTAACTACCAAGGTCTACCATTTTGTAATTATCAAAAAATTAATGGACACCATGACAATGATTGTTATGATTTAAAATGAAGAATTAATCACCTTGATCATCAAGGTTTTATTTCATTTTCTTCGCAACATCCTGTTACATCTCCAATTGCTAAACCCTAATGGGCTCCTAAATATTTTCCTTTCATGTATAATGAATATCAATCCATAATCACTAATGTTCCTTTATTGGTAAGTCAAGAGCAGCCTATTCAACACATTCCAACTAAGCAACCTCCTCTGAAAATTAGTCCATTCCCTCCTCCTCTCAAACCTTCTACAACTTACCAACTCTAACTAAGAAACCTCATCTAAAAATCAGTCCATCCTCTCCTCTCAAGCCTTCTACAATCTTACCAACTCAAACTAAAAAACCTACTCTAAAAATCAGTCCATCCCCTCCTCCTCTCAAGTCTTCCACAGCATTATCACTCTCAAATAAGCCACCACCATTCAATACCTCTTTACAACCTCCTTTAATTAAGCATCCAATTATTTTTCTCAAACAAGTTAATCCTTACATTGAGTGTTGGGACACATTTCAAACTCCACCACCATAGAATGGTCCTTATCATATCACCACTTATATCTCCATCACACACTTGGGGGGTCATCATGTTTTATCCCCCCTTTCCATTCCTTCCAGTTGTCTTTAGTATCTAATATCACACTTAACATTTCATGCTTCATGTCTCATCTTTCTACACACTTTCATACCCTTTAATACATGCATTGTATCGTCATTACCCTATTACACACTCTAGTTCCACGGTTCATACTCGACTACTAAGGGTCTAATTTTGAAATGAACCTCACATCATCCACACGTTACACTTTGTGCTTCATGACATATCTTTATAACATCTCTTATCACATGCTCATTACCTAATGACACACTCTTGTTCTATAGTTCATTCTTGATTGTTGAGGGTTCCTATAAATGAACCTCCTTTCATACATATCCTATAGGGTCACGTTGCTCCTATCATATTCACACTTTACATTTCATAATATCACACTCATACATTCCACTTGCATCTCTTGGTTGCATCTACTCTTGCCAGCTTATTTTATTTACATGTTACACTTTCTTTTCCATGCTAGATGGATTCTTAGTATGACATTATCATTCTATATATACACATGCGCGTTCACTTGGATTGTTATAGTGAATGCAAATATATTACAGGTTCTTACATGTTGCAATTATGTTTGGCATTGTACCTTTTACTAGTCCCACCTAGGCTCCTAGGGGCATCTAATTTTTCTACTATCACATCCTACACAAGTTCTATTTCTATATTATTTAATACTTCTTATTACAGTTACTCTACTTTTCATTATTCTATACATGCTTTGACATACTAATTATCTTTCTAACATGATAACAGGTGCTTCATGTGTAGAATTTTCCTTACAGGACTATATGCCACCATGGTTATCTAACATATTTTACTTGATCTTATCTGCCATTGCATTCTATTGTTTGTGTATTATGCCATGTGTCTTGTATGATTTTGTCCATTTCAGCCCTTATTGTCTTATGATATTGTGAGAGATGTCCCACGTTTGAAACCCACTTTTCACGGTCCACTTTTTTTGCACACTTGCTTGTTACTTTTTCTTCTATTGCATGCTTACTATGTTTTCTACTAACACATGTTACTAGCCACTTTGTTTTTCATGTGCCTTGGTTTCTACCATGCACATCCATTACCCCTATAGGTATACACTTTAGATCCAGCATCATGGTCCTCTCCTTTGGGCTGCATTCTCCTATCATCTTTGCATGCACCCCAAATGAGGGGGTCATACATTGTGTGAATAAATCTCCCCTACAGAAACTCAGAACTATATTACAAATCTGCACAATACAATAAAATGCATAGGAACACAGTCACCAAAATGGACCCATAAATCTAGCTTGGGTCCAATACATAATACATACATCGGTGCCCAGACTCAAACACTAGCGCCTGGGAACCTGTGGCCTCCCCTGGGTGCTAATTTATTGGGGTAGATACAGTCATCTTCTCATATCCACACAGTTTACAGAAGCCTTTAAAGCAGTTCTACATTTACAGGAACAATCCTTCAGTTACAGAATGCATTCTATCTCCTTCAATTGGTACAATCAGAACAATTCAAAACTAATTCAGAACAATCGAGACAAAAGGAACAATAGGAAATAAATCAAGCCACACCATCTGCAGTTGTGCTTATTGGGCAGAGTCATGGAAGGTGAGTAATACTAGACCTCTCTACCCAACACTTGCTCTTTGGCTTGATATTTCCCAAAAAACTCACACTTGGCATGAGATCACCCAAAAAACTTGATATCGGTGTGAAATTGCCCAAAAAACTCACTCTTCACAATATTTCATGACACCTTTCTATCATTTACACTCTTTCACATCATTGGAGTGTACACTTTTCTTTTTACACTACTTCTACATACTTTATTCAGATTTTTCATATTCAAAAATTTGACTACTCTTTTGCTCTTGTTTTCCGAGTTCTTCCTTACAAGAAGTAGCAACCACAAGCTATAGTAGGTACAACACATACGCTCCACCCCTAGGGTCCACTTCCCTTTCCTAGTCTTCACACTTCACTTTGTAATCATTCCATGCTTCACTTGTCCACTCAGCACACTATTTGTTGCACGCTCTACATGGATCATAAGGTATGCATCTCTTATTTATTTTATGTTATCGAGTATTCACTCAAAAACATAAAGTGGGGTCAAAATGTAGACACAAAATCACACACTTGGGTACATTTCCAAGTCCTAAAAGCATGCTAGCATTTACATGATTCCTAAACAAGAAAACTAGTGGTTGACAACTATTATTGGCCTCTTTTCTTTGTCTCTTATTTTCTATTTGGTCTTACACACCCTTCATCCTAGCTAGAAATTTTCTTGTTTATCTTTCATGGCTTTCAAACACTCCCAGCTAGGACAGTAGGCGCTCCTATCCCTCCTAGGCACCCCTGACCCTTTATCTACCTTACTCACTCTTTTTGGGTCATCTTTTATCTTTTGGGAATCTTTTTCACTTATGGGTCAACCTTCCAGTTGTCAATTATGAAATTCAAACAAGGGAATCATATAAATACATAGTTATGTGTTCAAAATGAGGGACCAAGTACTAAGACATTATTATCATCACCTAAGCTTGCATTCCAAAGGCACTAAAGCACTCTCAAAGGCATTCATCTAGCATCCATTCAAGGGACAAGGGATGCATACTTCTGCATACACTGCATAGGAGAGGGAATTCCATTTTATTCCATCCACACATTCTACTACATTGCTACATTCTAGCTACAACCCACTATCAAGTGCAGCTTGCATAAGGGCATCCTAGAAAATCATTTCTACACACACATAATAACTATATGGAGTCTAAGATGTAGTGAAAGCACTCGGTCATAAGTTTAATATCCAGAGTGATTATCGAGGGTTAGTCTGACTCCCCATTCTACATTTTCCTTTTTAGGTTTAAAGCAGTTTTTGTGGGCTATGTGTAAGTGAATTTCTCTTTTTCTAAGATATACAGAAATCATCGAGTGATCATAGAAGCAAACATCAGGTGATTAACATAGGGAACAATTATGAAACCATTGTTACATAGTAGAAACTAGATCGTGAGCTCCTACACACTCACTAGTTCCTAAATTTAGTCATAAGTGCCCAAACACCTCTACCTTGCACTAGGTGCCCCTGTGTAGACATTATTCATCAAGTTCCAAGAATTTATATTGAGACAGTAATGACCCTATCTATAGTTTTTTCTAGAGTCTCAACACTTTACCCTGCCTAGATCACTTCTTGTTCACTTGAAAACTTGCTAAATCTTCTTATCTCCCCTCTTTGATTAGGGTTTTACATTACTTGGTTTCTTATTGCTTGAATCTGTGTTATATATTATCATTTTAGTACATCATTAGGACATCAATAGTTACCCTATAATATTATATTTAATTCAAAATTTAATTAAATCAAATATGTGAATCATAAGGAAGTACCCTTAAAAAAATGAAATTGTGTTGAAGAAATATAAGAAATTTTGAAGTGTTGATTGAAATTTGATCAAGTTTTGCATTCAAACAGGAATTATTGAGGTTTGGTTTAATAATTGAAATTACTTGATAAAGGTTCAGTTGTTTTTAAATGAAAATATGATTAGTTAAATGGTGGCCATCTTTCATGTTATTTAAATGGGGAAATTTTAGTTCACTTTGTCTTGAGAAAAGTTGTGAACTTGTGAAGTTATCTTCAGTTGAGCTTTTTTAGTAATTTTGTCATTTCCTTTCAGTTTTTACAGCATGTCAGGCTAGGATGGATGGGAAAATTCTAGATGATCAAGTTCTCACCATTCATGGGGCCATAATAGCTTTTGGGGTCATTCACAATGGTAGAGAGGCTCACCTAGGGGTGGTCAAAGGGGAACTAGTATGCTTCAGGGTAGAGGGCCTTTTATAATAACTGGTCCTACTTGTGTCTTTGTATACTTTAATGCCAATGAACCTTGCTTACATGAGGAATTACAAGTTATTGAGTCATATCCTTGTACTCATGGACCTCTTATAGTGTTTACAATACCCCTCTTCATGAAAACATTGACTACACTCAAGCATATCACAACCCTTCTTTTAATCACTTAGTCCATTCTGCTCCATCACACTTGCCTCCACGTAATATCCAACCATCTGTTAATTCACCATTTCTACTTGGACAGGCCCAACCATCCCACTCATATGACTCACACCCATTCCCTAAGTGTGTTAGGTCCTTTTCAGTTATTCCTAAGGGACTAGGGAATTGAAAGTGTGAAGTTGGAAGTAGAGGAGTCAGGGGCCATCACTCATACTAATCTTCATGTTGTTCCTTATGAGTATGTAGAGCTGATGACAGAGACTAGGACTCCATTGTTTGATCTTACTGGAGATGACTATTTTTATCATGATATAACTTGGTGTTTTATGTTTTGGATATGTATTTGATCAAATATTTTTAGTACTTAATAGCATTTTTGGATTTGCATTTGATGACATGTGATAGTTTGGATTTATGATCGTATATATATGTATGTATGTATGTATGTATGTATGAAGACACCAATCTTGGTTTCATGTTAGACTATATTTTGATGATCATTTCCAAATATGATGGAGTATTTATATTTTAAATGATTTTGAATGTTGAATGGTTGTGTTATGTATTTTATTTGGTGTATTAATATTAGGTGGGCACCTTTCCTTTCTTGTCTCATTCCTCAGTTTTAAAACTCATCTTTATTAAAAGAGGTAGTTACCCGACATCACACTTGCCTCCACGTAATATCCAACCATCTGTTAATTCACCATTTCTACTTGGATAGGCCCAACCATCCCACTCATATGACTCACACCCATTCCCTAAGTGTGTTAGGTCCTTTTCAGTTATTCCTAAGGGACTAGGGAATTGAAAGTGTGAAGTTGGAAGTAGAGGAGTCAGGGGCCATCACTCATACTAGTCTTCATGTTGTTCCTTATGAGTATGTAGAGCTGATGACAGAGACTAGGACTCCATTGTTTAATCTTACTGGAGATGACTATTTTTATCATGATATCACTTGGTGTTTTATGTTTTGGATATGTATTTGATCAAATATTTTTAGTACTTAATAGCATTTTTGGATTTGCATTTGATGACATGTGATAGTTTGGATTTATGATCTTATATATATGTATGTATGTATGTATGAAGACACCAATCTTGGTTTCATGTTAGACTATATTTTGATGATCATTTCCAAATATGATGGAGTATTTATATTTTAAATGATTTTGAATGTTGAATGGTTGTGTTATGTATTTTATTTGGTGTATTAATATTAGGTGGGCACCTTTTCTTTCTTGTCTCATTCCTCAGTTTTAAAACTCATCTTTATTAAAAGAGGTAGTTACCCGAGTCCTTTCACTTGATATTTAATAAAATATTAAAAATTCTCACTTAAAATGGAATGTAATATTTTATTATTTAATTTCATTATTTGGAGACAAATCAGTTGCAACTAATTTTGCAAAAATAATAATTATAAAAGTACTTGGAGGACACATTTTTTATGATGAGAAATTAGGTATTGTAGCAATTTGTGAAGCTTATTTCATAAGGAATACTTCTGTGCAAATGGTTTTATGAGATAAGTGATCTTATAGGTGTTATGATGACATTGTTTTGAGGTTTGAGTATGAATTTATGATACAACACGTATATCTAGTTTTAATATTACTTTACTAAGTATCTAATTTTATTATTTTGTATCTCATTTAAACATATTACATATTTTAATCTGTCATATCCATAGTAATCCATGAGTGACGTCTTCATTTTAGTCTCGAGATAAATGCAATTTGATAACTATGTTGGCTTTTGATTTGAATCATGACTCTTGTTAGACGTTGCTTTGGAAATCATTATACATTTCATAAATACAAATATGTTTCTCTTCAATATATTTATCTTCATTTTTATTTTACAAATTATGTAAATGTGTCATACTTTTGAATAACGTGTTTATGTTTGTTACCTTTTATTCATTGTTCTATTTTTTTTGTCTTCAAGATCATTACATTATTTGATAAATAAATTACAAATACGAGATCATAAAATCATCACTTACAATATTCACCTTTTCAAGAGGTTATATTGTAAATAGACTTCACTCTGTCAAATAAATGTTTGATAAAAAATTATTTTCTAAAAAAAATCAATCTTATCAGTAAGTGATATATCATTTTATATGAACTACGATGGAAGATTTCTAAGATATTTAAATGATCTCATTTTTACATCTAGTTTAAATATACATGGTTTTTTTGTGTCTTTTTCTCGTGTGTTCTTTGTTTCTTTTGTTGTTGTTTGTATATTCCCTTTGTTGTTAAAAGATAGAAAGTTTCCCAAAATATTAGGTTGGTCCATGATTAACCTATACTTAAACTACCCACGCTTAAGCCATTCTTAAATTTCTTTATGATTAAACTGAGTTGATTACATCTTGGCCTTTTGCTTTAGGTGAAAGGGTTGATTAGTTGTCGGTCTAGTTTTTATTGACAACATATCACCCTATTATATAGGGTGGGTGATTCGGTTTCATTAATTAGATGCATTGTTTTAATCTTTATTTAATTCTAATGTATCAACTTATTCTTCCATAATATTGTAGAATGAACTCAAGAATTCAAGTTATGTTTTAATAATGTAGGATGTGTATATGTGGTGTCCCACCAAGGTGACCCTACTTAATTTTATGCACTTCAACACTCCCTCTTAATGTTAAGTGGGGAAACATGCCAAATTTACCTTTTGATATTAAAAAAAGGATTTACAATACATAAATAATCTTCAACAATTTAGGTTAGCATGCTAAAAAGGATAAAAACGTATGTTAAGATGAAGATCGTGTATTTCAGACTATATGATAAATAAATTTTCATAATTTACATCTCATATTCCTCATGAACATGTGTATTACATGAAGTCTTATATGAGTTCATATAGATTTTAATACCCAAGGATCTTCCATAACCAATGCTTCACTGAGTATTACAAGTAAACTCACGCAATGTGATCATTTACATAAGTCTCACTTACAATGAACTTTTACATATATTTTACAATAGAGAAGTATAGAAGATTTATAAAAAAATCTATTTAGGAGGTGGCATTATCATGCATACTCCGCCTCAATCATTGCAGAACTTCACAACACTTAGTGGCTTCATAAAAATGTCTAAAACTTGATCATATGTAGGAACAATTTGAATATCTGTATCACGATTTAGGACTTTCTCATTAATAAAGTACATATGAATGTCAATATGTTTTTCCCTTTGATGTTTAACTGGATTTTTTGTAAGTGCAATACAAATTTGGTTGTCATATAGAAGAGGTTTACTTCCTGTAAAACCCATATGAAGTTCTTCCAACAATATTTTTATACGCATGGCTTCTTTAGTTGCTTCAATATCACTTATGTATTTAACTTCTGTATTTAACTTATGTAAAATAAATAGATACTGCTAGTTGATTTTTTCTACTCCAAGTGATGGTAAATGCACAAAATTTGAAAACATATCCAGAAGAAGACTTTTTATCGAAAATATCACCAGCATGATTAGAATCAAAATAATTGCATAAGTTTGCATCATTAGAACAAGTATAATGTAGCCCATAATTTATCTTTAATGTATTTTAAAAAAAAATTATTCATTTTCCAATGGCCTTCATATGGATCTTGTATAAATCAAGAAGCAACACAGGTATAGTATAAGAAATATCAGGTTTGGTAATGGTTAAATAAATCAAACTACCAATCAATTTCTTGTAAGAGTAGGATTTACTTTTGCACATACATGTTTAGGATAAAATTTAATACCAAATTTTATAGTAGTTGTTACTGGTTCACAGTTAATCATATTAAATCTATTGAGAATATTATTATCATATTGATATTGATTCATTACAATAGATTTCTGATCTTGAAATATAGCCATACCTAAGAAATGATGAATGGGCCTAGATCATACATTTCAAAAGATTGTTTCAACTTAGTTTTAATTTTGAATATTAAACTAGTATCACTGCTAGTAATCAGAAGGTCGTCAAAATATAAAAAATTATTATTATAATATGATTATTTTCAATTCTAATAAAGAAAATGATTATTAGAAAGAAAAAAAAAAAGTTAATAAATCCAAGAATTTCAAAAAAATGTTAATATTAGCATACCAAGCTCGAGGATCTTTGTTTAAGCCATACCTGAATTCCTTTATTGTACAGACATAAATAAAAGGAATGATAAATAGATTTTTCTGAACCATAAAGATCTCGGATGCTAATAAAACATCACACTCAATAATCTGAAATTAATTCACCAAAATAACTATACAAAAAGATTTGTAAACAAATGAACAGCAATATCATATATTATTGTGAAACTCTATGGAGTACGATGAGAAGGGGCCTTACTTATATAGGAAAGTAATATCAATCTAAGAACTATTCAAGGCCATAGATCAAATCCATAAACCAAGAAAATAAATAGACAACAAAGATATAGTTAAGATCATATATTTAGGAAAGAACTAGCCAAGACCATAGATCAAGGAAAGAACTATACCTAACAACTTGATAATATCTTCCTAATATCTAAATAAGACAAAATAAATATCCACACATAATTGGGTGAGGATAAATAAAAGAGAATGTAAATAAAGCACCTAGGTGAACATGAGATATGGTGAGCTAAGGTGAACATGACCGTAAATTTTTTTACCATGTTCTTTGAAACCTTTAGGTTAAGACACATAAATTTATTATTTAAGATCGCCATTTAGGAATGCATTTTTTGCATCCATTTGATGAATCTCCCAACCATATTGAGCAAAAAGTACAATGAAAATCATGGTTGTGATCATTTTTTCTATGGGAGAAAAAGTTTCAATATAATCAATCTCGGGTTTCTAAGTGAAACCACGAGACACTAATCTTTCTTTAAACTTGTCAATTTCTTCTATAGAGTTATACTTGATTTTTTATAACCATCGAGATCCTACAATGCTTTTCTTAGAAGGAGGGACTAATTCCCATGTATTATTGTTTATAATAGAGTTGTATTTATATTTTATGGTCTCTTTTCATCATTCATCTTGATTAGCCTCTTTGAATGATTTTGGTTCACATTCATATATTGTCATTAAGGCATGATAGATGTGTTGACTATGAGTCATTTTTCTAAGGTCGTCAAGTTGAGAATATTTTAACATATTTTGAGCCCATTTTAGGCTTTTTATATGGTAATATACTTTTTGAGAACTCCCCTTTATTCTTGGTATATATAGTGTCTAGAGAAGGATCTTCATATTTTAGGACTTGTGTTCCTTCCATAAGAGAAACATAGGTTGGTTCAGTAGAATATTCACAAAATGGATTTTCAAGAACATAGAAATTTTTGTTTTCTAAAATATCATGTCTAGATGGGCCGAATAGTCTTAATAATTTTGTTTAACCTCCATACCTAAAAAATATACAAGAGTTCAAGGTGGGATCCAATTTCTTTCATTTGAATTTTAGACTAAAAAATGGAGGTTGGACTACCAAAAAATTTAAATAACATATATCTTAACGATGGGAAGGTACTCCTCATACATGCCTACAGACTCACATAATGGGCTACATTAAAAATGTAAAGTTATGTTGATAAAAAGTTCCTTACAGCGTCTACAAAGATGTGCTCTCTCTATGGAGATTATAGACTTCTCATGGAGTTATAACATACTTAGGTGACTCCTAAGGACCTACCTAATACTAGGTATCTTGCACTTGTCTCAATGGCCTACGCCCGACCTACTTTTATCTCAGTTCCTCTTATTTTTATTATTTCCATTGAATTCTTTCAGCCACTTGGCTAACTACTTCCACCATTTGGCTAGCTCCCAAAATGGTAGAACTCGACCTTCTTTTATAGTTGTGTGTCTATCATTTTCCCACTTCTCTCTCCTCCTCTCTAACTTCTCTAAATTATCCTACTCATATCCAAATTTAAACTTGGGCTCACAAATTCCCTTATCTACTTTATCTCCATTTAACCACTTTTGTCGTGCCATGTCCCGGTGGTTGGATTATTTGATCGGTCCTTTGTTGACTTGTCATTATCAACCCATGTGATCAGATAAATATGACACATGTCACACTTCCTTCCATATATTTTGTGTTTTCCCTCCTCAAGTTTCATTCTCTATGTTTCCTATGTACCCTTGCTTCTATTCTAGTCTTCTAAATATGTGTGCACTCCTATCCTCTCACACCTCCATTATCCTATGTCTTTTTGGTGTGTCTTCATCTTCTACTTCCTCCACATTTTATTACCTCTTCATGCACCAACTATCCTTTGTGCCTATCATTTCTTTGCATGCATATCCATATTCCCATGTGTGTCACATATTCTAATCCATGCATCTAAGCCATCACACCCTTCTTCATTTCTCCTTTTCACCCCATATTATGCACATCTCTTACACCTTCCCCCTACTTCATGTTGGGGTCAAACCATATAATAGTGTTGCATAGATATATAATCAGATAAAGCATATAAGAAATGAATGATGTAGCCTAGAATTCACCATTAAAATCCCAAGTGCATTGGCACATCACTCAGCCTAGACTGAGCGCTCACCTGAAGCACACAAATGTACCAGGCCCCTCTTTAGGGTTATTGTTACATGATGTTAGCATGATGAAGACTTAAAGCATTCGGATCCATAACTAATATATTATTCTAGAATGCATATTCAGATTTAGATCTTTAAAGTATCATAAATCAAACAATAATCATAGTGAAATCATTCATGCAGTAATAAACTATAAACATGATTAACACCTTGATTTAGCCAATAATCCCCATTATATTAAATGCAGTAATACACAGAAGCTTATTACAATAGATAATACCATAGTTTATGCACACATCAGATTTGGCAACATAACCTCGGAATAACTTAGTTCTTACATGTTATCTCTATATATCTCCCATACTACACAGTTCACTTCATATTTATAAGGGTGGGGGTTTTCCATTCACCACTTATCTAATCCAAAAATAGGTCGCATGTTATTATTAGCCAGACGATTTTACAATAATAGCCACACATGCAAGTGCGCTGACACTAGAATTCTTCTAGTTAACTGTCAGTAGTAAATCTATTCTTAGTTGTATCCATGCAAAGCACTTCGTAGCTGATACTCCAAAAATAGTCAATGTGTTTCACACAAGTCTCTAACCAGTTTGTGTGTTCAGCATGCTATCTTCAAAAATAGTTCATCATCATGAAAATGGCTAAATCCTGAATCTATCTTTTTCCTCAGCGCGTGATCCTTTCCAATCCTCCTGTGATTTTGAATTCATTTTTCTCTTCTGCACAAACCTTCTTTATGTCCTTCGCTAAGTGCCATATTTTGACTGATCAACATTACCCCACACTAATTACATTTCCACCCCAGAAATGGTTGTCTCCAAAATGAATCAAAGAATAGAAGAATAGAAAGAATATTTATGAATAAAAGGATGTCTTTATCCTGCAACATCTTCTGCTTCAACCAGAAGAATCAATTCTGGATATTCTTCTTTTATTTTTACCTCTAAAGTCTGCCAATCATTGAGCACAGTTTCTACCTTTTATGGGATATCCATTGCAATTGACTCTAGCTCATCTTTTGCAATTTCTCCTTTCTCATTCTGCAAGACCAAAACAATATTGGACATTGCAGTCATTCTTCCTTAAAATAATTCCATCTTTTGTGCTATGAGTTTCCCAAGCTCATCTAGCCTTTCCTTGTGTAGTTCTTGTGCTACTGTAAGGGCCTCGTGCTTTTGCTTGACAAGTGCTAATCATTCTTTTTGGCCCAAGGTCTCATATTTCATGGCCTTCACGACTTCATTATCTTCCAAAATGGTCTTGGTTCTTATAACGGCTTCTGGGGCTGTTAAAATATTCAGCGGTTGATCTACTTTCTTCAGTTCCTCCTACAAGCTCTGGAGCAATGCCTTATATGATGCAATATTCCTCACCGCTGAAGCCTTTTCTCACTCTGCTTCCTTCTCAGGATTCTTTGGTGCTGGCATGTGCAGAGGTCTATATTCAAGCACTAAGTCCATTAAGTTACTTACATAATTCATTGCCGAAGGAAACATTTTGGGTACCTTAGACTCTAAGTATAGCTTTGATTTCATGATATTGTCCCCAATTTCCTTTGCCATGGTGATGAAAACAGTTTTCTTCTTTTGTGCCAAATATTTTTCTTGCTTTAGGCATGTTATTTCTACATCCTTAGCTTTGAGTTCTTCTCTTAGCAGCCTTATCCATATTTCTTCATGCCACCTCTATCGATATTTTTACCAAAGCATTACTCACTTGTTCATCTGACATAACAGTAGGCTTTACTATTATGTATCTGGCCTGAGGTGTCTTCTTCAACCTCCTTAATACACATGATTCTTCACATACATCAAAGTTCAGTTCATCCATGTGCATGTGCATCAATCATGACAGTTGCTTCCTTGTACGCATGGTTGCCATATCTTCATCTATCAGCTCCCACCCATACAACTCCTTTGGTGTCGCTATGCTTTGAAAATGGGTGCATACAATTTTACCTGTTTCCTCAGCATAGCCCATGACTGGTGCAACATATTCTCCACTTTTTATTTTTAATCTTGGCCCCTTAGGAACTTAAGTGTCAATATTTAGAGCTTGTTCTACTGTACCCTAAGCATTCTTTTTTGTTGTCTCATTTGCCTCCTTTTCTCCTTCTTATTCATCCTTTGGTTCTTCCATGTTCTCTGGAGGTGTAGGGGATTTGGCCGTGCTCTCCTCAGGTACTTCTACCTTCTCATTCAGCTTCAACTTCCTTCTTCTCTTCTCAGTTGTCTCCTTCTATGGAGAGATTCAAGGTGATCTGTGCACTGATTATGGAGTAGCACGTTGGGTTCTTATTCTCCTAAATACCCTTTTGAAGTGGTGTTCTCCTTATACTGCATCCAAATCCTCATCATCTCCTTCTTGTGGCCAGGGTTGAGTAGTCGTGTGCTCATCTTCTTCCCTATTTGGAGGCTACCTCCTACCTTTGTGCTCCAAATCACAATTATCTTCATGCTCCTCTTCTTCATCATCTACTTATATTGTCTATGTGGGCTTAGGTGCTAGAAAATTTTCCATTGTATGCTTACCTTTTGCCAGCCCTGGGAGTGCAAACTCATTCTCCACATACTTATTGTTCTCCAGCTTGGGCTTGACTTAAAGATACACAAACTACTCTGGTGTCCCCAACTGCCAAGATTACAGGCTTCATGCTTATAATATCTAAGATAATCCTCTCAATGTAGGTAGTTTTTCCTAGATAGACATATGTCTTTCTCAATGTATGGTAGTTGCAATCTACCTTGTCTGCATTGAACATTAGGCAGCGCACATCCAAAAACCAATGAATGGATGCCTAGAAATATCATGATGTGAAGGCATATGGTAATTTTCACCATGGGCTCTGTTGGTTGTCAAAAAGGACTCCAAGAAGAGCAACAGTCAGGGGACAAGAAGTCCCTCCTCTTTAATGGGAGAGGTTCCCTTATTCAGAAACGAACCTATTTACACATATACAAAGTATGGTTTTACTACAGAACTTGGATATTATGAAAGTGTTTTCTAAAAGGATCATCAATCACAAAAGGACTGAAGAATGAAAATGCGAGAACGAGCAGAAAGGCACCATTCAAAATTATAGATGACAGAGTAATTCCTTATGCATGCAAGGGTACAGCGAATTGGAATAAGATCATTTGTATCACATTAATAAGATGGAATTTGAAAAGACACAAAGTTCTGTAAATAACATCTGCGAGAATACAAAGCTTCTCAGCATAATACAGACAAATGATCTAATAAAATTAAACGAATAGCTTGAGAATAAAGGAAACCAGATAGACAAAGAATGAAAAATCCTTCTGTATTGATTTCTTTATGATTTATTTACACTTTCAGAAATAAGCCAAGTTCTTTCTCTTCTTTTCTTTTTCAAAATGGCGAGGAGAGGCCATTATATAGTTTACAAATTAGTTACTCCCGGTAACTACTTCTTTTAACTAATGATTAGTTAAAGGGTTGCAAATCGCAATACCCCAACTAAATACAATAAATTCATGATGAAGAAGAGAAGAAGGAGAAGAATCAGGAGAAGAAGACAAGCGTTCAAGATTGGGAGGGACCCACTGATTTAAGGATCCATTGTCTGAATCTCTTCAACGCCTCGGCTATGTCTCTGCCACGTGGGACTGATGTGTTGGTGGTGGCATCTAACTTGGCAATGAGTTCTCCATGCACGTTCGTTAGTTCGCTTGAGTCGGGACTGAAATGAGCTCCGCAAGTGAGTACTGTGTCTGCACATTGTAATGAAATTGGGAAGCCACCGGCGAATGCCAAGCCACTGTCATGAATCATCTATGCCATAGCTGAAGGGTTTGCATCTGTCATCCTTGCCCAAAAATCCCCAAAATCAAGGTGGCGAACTTCACTGTCCCCGATATCGGGAACGGCAGACTCGAGTGGTGAAACTTGTTCCTGCCCCTGGAATTTGATCTTCATGTTGATAGTAACTCGGAGAGCAAAGCTGCAAGCTAGACTTGGGATGGAATCGCAAGGGAAATGGATACGCGTGCAGAAATTTTGGTTGCAAGGGTTCGAGCAATAGATAGCATGAAAGCAGTGTGCAAAAATGCATAGGGGCAGTTCATTATATAGCCGTTTAGGAGAGAGAAAAGGTGATAAATGCACATTAAATATTCAGAGCGGGAAAAATCTACCAAATTGATTCAAAAGCAAGATATTCGGGTAGAGCGGGAAAAATTAGCATACGGGACGAATGGCACTTGGTTCATTTGGGACACGAGGGACGGGTGAAAGCGTGAAGTACAAAAAGTTCGGCCGATTCGGGTGATGCGGGGAAAAGATGCAAAAATGCTTTTGGGACATGCGGGATGAAAGTATGCGGAATACGTGATTCGGCTGAATCAGATGAAAAGGGAACAACGGGTCCGGGCGAACTTGGGACATTTGGGACAAAAAGTTCCGACGGGCCCGAAAAGAATGGACTTCGGGTAAACCGGCCGATCGGGGAACAGAGAGCCCGAATGAACCTGGGACACGCAAGACAAAAATGTCTGACAGGCCCGAAAAACACACAAAATGACCCAAAAAATGTAGATTTTCCCAATTTTCTGACTTTTCACATCACCAGGACAACAGAAAAGACACTTAACCTCAAAATTTTAATTTTCAACTTCTTAAAAGCAGGGGAATTTTGAGTGGACAACAGCTGGCTCCTTCTGGGGATGACTTGGCATAAATTCAAAGAATGAGACAAGGCAAGAATTTAGACAAACTCAAGGAAGTAGACCAGTACCTTATCCATTGGGCCACGGAGTCAAAAAGTAAACCAATACAGAAGACAACACCGCAAACAACACACAAAAACAAGGGAAGGAAAGGAGGACACGCACTATACAGAATATACACAGGACTTCCTAATCACCTACGACTTAAACAGTTTCAGGTACTGCCCACTATAAGGAAGTGGGAGAGAAGAACCATCCATATAATCAAGGTAAAAAGAATTCTTACCAGCGAAGTGCCTGATCTTGAAAGGTCCGAGCCAAAGGGAATCAAACTTGCCATGGCTGCCACGAGGTTCATGCCTTTTATCCCACAACAAAACACTGTCTCCAACTTTGAAATCCCTGAACCTAGCTTTCTTATCAAACAAGACCTTTACCTTCTATTGGTGAGCAGATATCCTATCAGCAACTTCCAATCTGTCCTCATTCAATTTGTGAAGATACATGATTCTCTTATCCAAAGAATCATTGAAACTGGTATCTTCAATGGCCTTCATTAAATGCAGAGCTGGAAGCTCCACTGTAACTGGCAATTGGGCCTCCACTCCATATACTACCTGAAAAGGAGACATCCCAATGGCTCTCTTAGGTGTGATCCTATCTGCCCAAAGAGCATCATAGAGTTTCTTGTGCCAGTTCCGTTGGGATTCATTGACTAATTTCCTTATTATGGCCACCAGATTTTTATTTGTTGATTCTTGCCTGTCCATTTCCCTGAAGGATAGTAATCTGAGGAGTGAGCCAAGGAGATGCCATATCCATAGCAAAAATCCATCATCTCAGTTGAAGAAAAATTTGAAGCATTATCTGTCACAATCTTGTTTGGCACACCATACCTTATCAAGATGTTTTCTTTGATAAAACTACATACTACTTCTGAAGTAGTACTCTTTACTGGAATGGCTTCTACCCATTTGGTGAAATAATCTGTGGCAGTTAATATGTGGGTATGACCAGCACTAGAAGAGGGATTAAGTGTTCCAATGAAATCTAAACCCCATTGCTGAAAAGGTTCTTCGATCACAACTGGTTTCAGGGGCAAGGAGGCCAACTTGGGTCTACCCACGAAAGTCTGACAAGCCTCACATTTATCAACCCATTTTGATGCATCCTTGAACAAGGTAGGCCAGTAATATCCTCCACGAAGTATTTTATGAGTAGTGACAGTTGATGAGTAATGCCCTCCACATGCCTGATCATGAAAAGCTGAGAGTAGCTTCTTCTGCTGTTCCTTGTCCACACATTTCAAAAACCTTCCATCTAACCCACGTTTAAACAAGGCATTTTTCCCACAACACATATTGGGTTGATCTCAGTTTAACGGCTCTCTTCTCTTTGGCAGTCAAATGAGAGGAGCATTCTCCATAGGTGAGAAAGTGAGTGATATCAGCATACCATTCATCAACTGAGCTAAGAAACAGAACGGTAGGAAGACCAACTTTATCCTCCAGTAACTCATGTCTAGCTCCTTCAGCGATGAGTTCACACAGGCCTTTTCCACGGACGAGCTTGGTCGGTTTGATGTCAATATCATATTCTTGAACCTTGGCCACCCAGTTCCCTCTCTTGGATCCAAATTCCTGCTGTGTGAGAATTGACTTGATAGTTGTATCCGGTACCAACACCGTGGAGTGAGAGTTAAGAATGTAAAAACGAAACTGCTTGACAGCTTTAACCACTGCAAAAGCATGTTTTTCCATTATGGTGTATTTTAACTCATGATTTTTTAGAATATAGCTCATAAATGCAATTGGGAGTTCATGCTCATTAGAATCTTCTTGAGTCAAAATAGCAGCCAAGGTGTTATCTGTGGCGTAGCAATAGATAATGAAATCTTTGCTGAAATCTGGACATGCTAAAACAGGAGTTTTAGCAATGGCCCTTTTAATACCTTCAAAGGCTTCTTTCCCTTCAGGAGACCAACCAAACGTTTGTTTTCCTTTCATCATTTGGGAGATATTCAAAGTTAGCTCTGCAAAATCAGGGATGAACCTTCTCAAAAAGTTGATCTTACCAAAGAAAGAGTGCACTCCCTTTTTGCTGGTTGGAAGAGGAATTTGCTGAATAGCTTGAACTCGCTCAGGATCAATTTTTATACCATCTTTGGAGACAACGTGCCCCAATAATTTCCCCTTTGTGACACAAAAAATAGATTTCTTAGGATTCAAAGAGATCCCATGTTCTCTACATCTTAGCAGAACTGTCTCTAGATGCTAGAAATGATCCGCCCTTGTTTTAGAAAATACAGTCAAGTCATCAAGGTATACGATGATACACTTTCCTTTCAAACTTCCAAAGGCCAAATCCATAGCCCTCTGAAAAGTGGCACCGGCATTAATGAGCCCAAAAGGCATCCTTTTGTAAGCAAAGGTACCCCAAGGAGTAGTGAAAGCCGTTTTGTGTTGATCTGCGGTATTAACTTCTACCTGGTTATATCCTGAGAAGCCATCAAGCATAGACAACATTTCGGATCCCGTTACTGCTTGCAAGACCTGATCCATCATAGGTAAGGGATAATTATCTTTCAAGGAAGCTTGATTTAGATTCCTGAAGTCAACACAGATACGAATCTCACCATTTTTCTTTCTAACGGGCACAATATTGGCAATCCATGTTGAATGATGGATAGGAAAAATGATTTTGGCTTTCAATAACTTCTGTATTTCTTGAAAAATTGTGTCAGCTATCTTAGGATTGTATTGCCTCTGCTTCTGTTTAAAAGGCTTAATCCCAGTTTGAGAGGGATAAAATGTTGCATCTCCTTTGGTTGAAAAGCTTTTAAGTCTTCATAGGAATAAGCAAGAACATCTTTATACTTTTTCAACAGACTAATTACCTTCTTCTTTTCTTCTGGGGTGCAACATTTTCCAATGTTCACGAGTTTAGGATCAGTAGAACTCCCAATATTTATTTTGTCATATTCGGCTGATTGTTGGGGTCCAGTAGAAGCTCTAAACTTTACATACCTGTCGTGTTTGTCAAACAGTTTTTCTAAACTCACCAATCCTTTTGGAATCTTGTTTCCTTTGAGTTTGATACATCCATCCTGATCCGCTTCTTCTTCTTGGGCGGCTTCTTCGTTAAAGGGCACACTTTCACGAGGCAAATTATCGCTTCCTTCAAAGTACAACTGTTCAAAATTATCCTTGAGTTCTAAGAAAGAAAGCAAGTGTTGATCATTATTGAAAACTTGCCAGTTACTTGTATTATCAGGTACACTGGGTCTATGAATCATTTCAATGGTGAACTTATCTTGAGAAAAGTCAGGATGAGGAATAAGCAATGACCCTGAGACTGCTAGAGAATCAGCCCTGGTATTCTTCTCCCTAGGCACTGCTTTGATGGAGAAGGCGTCAAGAAATTCAATGGAGTCCCAAACCTGATTCCTGTAATGTTTCAACCTTCCATTCTTTACCTGGAAGAGGTTTCTAACTTGCTTGACAATCAATTCCGCATCCCCACGAGCTAGAAGATTCTTCACACCCTGTTCTTTTGCCACCTGGAGTCCAAGAATGAGAGCTTCATACTCTGCTGTATTATTGGTATTTTCAAATTGCAACTTGAATGAGAAAGGATGAATGCTTCCTTCAGGCGACATCAATATGACACCAGCTCCAGAACCAGCTGAAGAACAACTTCCATCAAACTCTAATATCCAAACACCATTAGGATCTTTAGGTGACACTTTGGGGAGTTGGATTTCTTCTGGAGACATAATCATGTAGTTGTCATGCCCCATATCCTCATAGAGTATTTGTGCTTTGGGATCATCAGTTTTTTGTACAATATACTCAGACTGCTTCTCAGGCAGCAGCTTCTTCATTTGCCCATTAACAGGTATGAGGGCATGTGACCAATCCATTTGAATTTCTCCACCCACATCCTTACAGAAGTTTTTGCTTAGCAACATCCCTTATGAAGGAGGAATATCTGCTACTAAGATAGTAGCCAAAACTTTCTTCTCAGGCAAAGTAGCAAAAGCCACTTGTGCGTCCTTAATTCTTCCGACCAAGGGCACTTCCTTACTCTCCATGGAATAACAAGATCCGTAAGTGCGTGTGAGAGTCAAGCCTAAGGCATGAGCTACTTTGGCAGGCATTACATTGTCTGATGCTCCTGATTCTATGACGCAATTACTGAGCCTATGGCCAGCTATAAGGAGTGTTACATAGAATGGTTTGATTTTGTCATTGGGTGAGGTGACAGCGGCTACCAGATTAGGCTATGGTGCAGCAGAAGGAGTGGGTAAAAGGCCTTTAGAGGTAGTTTTAGAATGGGAATTGACAAAGTGAATCATTTTAGCAAAAGCCTTGGGATGGGTTTGATAATATTCAGCCTCTGAGATTTGAACCTTAGTCTTTTTTAGGTGATCAATAATATCGAAAGACCCAGAAAGTGGACGGGTTATCATCACTTGAGATCCTAGTTTTATCAATTTTAGGGGAAAAAGAAGTAACTTTAGTAGCAGAATTGACAGGACTCACCTTTGGTGTAGATGAAATGGGGATAGGAGATCCTCTTTTTGCAATTACAGGGATAGTTGTCGGCTGCTCCTTAGATTTCTTGGTGGGCTGCATCACTTTCTCCCTCTGATTTGTCTACTCTCGAGTCATGACAGCGTATGATTCACTATTCATGTCTGCTACTACTTCGTCATAATCATCCCCTTCATCAATGCCTTCAGTGGTGAAGAAATTAACTCGAGATCCCTCAATTTCATCTGTTTCATCATCAACCTCTTCAACAAATTCTTCACAATCTTCATTATCCTCCTCATCCTCTGGTTCCTCAACTTCACAGGTTGCATTGACAGGAACTTTAATAGGAGGTCCTTCAAGCGCTAGCCTTGTTTGAGAAGCAGGCAAATGATTTCTAGGCTGAAAATTCCTCCTTGGAACGTCTACATAGGGAGCATGCTGAGCCAATTGTTTCTTAATGGCGATGAGATCATTTGCAAGTTTTTGTACCAATGGATCAGTATTAGGTCCAGGAGTGGAAGAGGAAGAAGCAGACTTAGATTTAGAAGGGTCTCTCCTCAACTTCCCTGACATGATTAAATCATCTTCAACACTAACAGCAAGAGTTTGATCCTCAGCCAATGTTGCGAGATTAGCCCTTCTCAGTGCATAACTAACTTCAGGCAATTGGGCGTTTAGGAAGAAGCATTTTTGAATTTGATCTACAGGTTGAGTATTTGGTGGAATTTTGTTAATCAACCTGTTGAATCGAGCCACAAATTCTCTCATGGGCTCTTGTGATTCCTTCTTTATTTGAGAAATTTGGGCTAGCAAAGCATGCACGTCTTCTGCCGGTTTGAAACGGTTTTCAAACCTAGTTCTCATTGTGTTCCAGCTAGTGATAGCTCTGGCCGGAAGGTGATAGAACCAATCAGCAGCATTATCTTGTAAAGTCTCAACAAAAAGCCTTACGGAGATGTCTTCATGTTCAACTCCCAGAACTCCACATGCAACTATGAAGGCTGCGATATGTTCATCAGGATGTACTTTACCATCGCCCTTGAATTTAGGAAAGTTCTTCCAGTTACCTCTGGGTAACTCATGCAAAGGCTGAGGAAGGGCAAGAGGCCCAACACGATGGCCCCAAGGCAATGGTACCACCATTCTTGGAAAAATGGCTTGAAGAGGAACTGAAACACCAGCAAGAATCAGAGCTCGAAGATTAGGACTGATTTTCTCTGAAGGAATACTACCCGTAGGGATTCTATCTTGGACATGTGGAGTGCTTGTTGAACGAGCCTTTCTATTTCTCCTTGTTGAAGGGAGAGGAAAACCCTGCTGTTCCAAGAGCTGAAACTGAGAATCTTCAATACCAAGGGCCCTTCTCCCTCGAGTAAAACATGGAGTTGCCAGATCAAAAGATGATCAATAAATGATTATAGCACACGGAATATGATTCCCCAGTGGAGTCGCCAAAAACTGTTGGTCTTTAAAAAGGACTCCAAGAAGAGCAACAGTCAGGAGACAAGAAGTCCCTCCTCTTTAATGGGAGAGGTTCCCTTATTCAGAAACGAACCTATTTACACATATACAAAGCATGGTTTTACTACAGAACTTGGATATTATGAAAGTGTTTTGTAAAGGATCATCAATCACAAAAGGACTGAAGAATGAAAATGTGAGAACGAGCAGAAAGGCACCATTCAGAATTATAGATGACAGAGTAATTCCTTATGCATGTGAGGGTACAGCGAATTGGAATAAGATCATTTGTATCACATTAATAAGATGGAATTTGAAAAGACACAAAGTTCTGTAAATAACATCTACGAGAATACAAATCTTCTCAGCATAATACAGACAAATGATCTGATAAAATTAAACGAATAGCTTGAGAATAAAGGAAACCAGATAGACAAAGAATGAAAAATCCTTCTGTATTGATTTCTTTATGATTTATTTACACTTTCAGAAATAAGCCAAGTTCTTTCTCTTCTTTTCTTTTTCAAAATGGCGAGGAGAGGCCATTATATAGTTTACAAATTAGTTACTCGCGGTAACTACTTCTTTTAACTAATGATTAGTTAAAGGGTTGTAAATCGCAATACCCCAACTAAATACAATAAATTCATGATGAAGAAGAGAAGAAGGAGAAGAATCAGGAGAAGAAGACAAGCGTTCAAGATTGGGAGGGACCCACTAATTTAAGGATCCGTTATCTGAATCTCTTCAATGCCTCCGTTATGTCTCTACCACATGGGACTGATGTGTTGGCAGTGGCATCTAACTTGGCAATGAGTTCTCCATACACGTTCGTTAGTTCGCTTGAGTCGAGACTGAAATGAGCTCCGCAAGCGAGTACTGTGTCTGCACATTGTACTAAAATTGGGAAGCCACCGGTGAATGTCAAGCCACTGTCATGAATCATCTGTGCCATAGCTGAAGGGTTTGCATCTGTCATCCTTGCCCAAAAATCCCCAAAATCAAGGTGGCAAACTTCACTGTCCCCGATATCAGGAACGGAAGACTCGAGTGGTGAAAATTGTTCATGCCCCTGGAATTTGATCTTCATGTTGATAGTAACTCGGAGAGCAAAGCTGCAAGCTAGACTTGGGATGGAATCGCAAGGGAAATGGATACGCGCGCAGAAATTTTGGTTGCAAGGGTTCGAGCAATAGATAGCATGAAAGTAGTGTGCAAAAACACATAGGGGGCAGTTCATTATATAGCCGTTTAGGAGAGAGAAAAGGTGATAAATGCACATTAAATACATGTCTACAAAATTGAAAAGCAAGATATTCAGGTAGAGCGGGAAAAATTAGCACGAATGGCACTTGGTTCATTTGGGACACGAGGGATGCGAAAGCGTGAAGTACGCAGTTCGGCCGATTCGGACGATGCGGGGAAAAGACGCACAAATGCTTTTGGGACATGTGGGACGAAAGTACGCAGAATATGTGATTCGGCCAAATCAGATGAAAAGGGAACAACGAGTCTGGGCAAACTTGGGACATTTGGGATGAAAGTACACGGAATACGCGATTCGGCCGAATTGGACGAAAAGGGAACAACAGGTCCGGGTGAAACTTGGGACATTTGGGACAAAAAGTTCTGACGGGCCCGAAAAGAACAGACTTCGGGTAAAAAGCCGATCGGGGAACAGAGAGCAATAGAAAAGACACTTAACCTCAAAATTTTAATGACCCAAAAAATGTAGATTTTCCCAATTTTCTGACTTTTCACATCACCAGGACAACAGAAAAGACACTTAACCTCAAAATTTTAATTTTCAACTTCTTAAAAGCAGGGGAATTTTGAGTGGACAACAGGATCCAAGCCCTGTCCTTCATCAGAAACCGCGCAATGTAAAAATTATGGTAAACTGCAAACTATATTGCCTTACCCACCACCAAAGGAAACTCCTTGGGTATGCACCACTCTTCTTCAAACATTACTCAGAGTGTATCATACCACTTCTCTGCCCTCTGCTTGACTGGTCTGCTCATTGATCCTTCGTACAAGTACTTGCCAAATCTTTTCGCATGTGACTTGTTCTCCATAGGGTATTCCTAGATTTTCTCCTTTGGCCCATCGAGCACCCTGATTTCCATAAACTCTAGAGACAGTAGAACATCCCCGAAACTAATTTTCTCTCCTATGCGAGCTTCTTCAATTATAGTCTCTGTAATGTAATTGGAGATGTTGTAAATCACTCCCAATGACATCTTCTTCATAATGTGTAGCCACATTGTGTTTACTTGTGACCATTTTTCTTGATCATTTAACTTTGTCACTAAGTGTACAACTACTTGTATGATTAGGTACTTCTTTAATTTATCAATTTCCATGCCACGTGGACCATTGGTATACCTCAACTCCTTCCTTGACTCTAGGATTGTGGCCTTATTAGTTAAATCATTGTTTAGATCTACCCATATGCCTTTCAACCCTGTTACTGTTGAGATCAACACAGTTGTGATCCTTACCCTATGTTCTACAAAGTAGAAGAAATTTTCATGTACCCTGCTAATCAACCATCAATACAATGGTTCATATTTCCCAAAGTAGGGGAGCTCATACAACTGGTAAACTCCAATCTACTTCAACTTATCCCCAACGTCATCATACATCACCATGTCTTCTGTTGTGCGCTTATTCTTCTTTGTGTTTAATAACGCACCCAGCTTCTTCTTATTTTCAGTTGTACGATGGTTGTACTCACTGATCTTGCTCTTCTAGATGTGGGAATCCCATTCCTGACCCAAAATCACACCCTCTAGATATTGCATTTCTGAGAAATTACTCTCAGGAGTAATTTCAACCTCTACTTCAACTTTCTTCTTTCCTTTTACTCCTGTTGTGGGTGCTTTCTTCAATGCCATTTGTAACCTGCAATCTCCTAACTTCAAATACTCACCTTTTATCTCTTGCAACATGTAACCCAAATCCTAGCTCGATTCAGTGTTTCCTAGTTGAAATTATGTGCCCCAACTCTTTTGTAACACCTTGCTTTGCTCAAACCTTTTGCAACATGGGACGCAAGCTTCCTCTACACATAAATTTGTTTGTCACATCTCAATTCACACTCTTCGCACCTGAATACTCTTCTTGCAGCTTGGTTGCACTTGGCTCTTTCAAATTATCATGATTGCAATAGTAAGAATGAACTCACATCTTGTCCTTATATATATTTTCAAAAATGTAGTGCATTTATTGCTCCTTCACCTACTAACAATCCTCTCATTAATCGACCATTTTCATTCTTTCCACATGGTACATCTTTATGCCCAAGCTATAACCTTCTAGTGCGCCCTCCTACCTTTTAGTTGTATACTTCTCTTCATGCACTTCTATGTGCCCAAGTACCTCACCACTGCGCCTTCCCTTGGTATTTCTCATGGCCCCTACTTACCTCGTGTTATACTTTTTATTCATTCATCTCCATCTATGGTTCTTGTTTCTAGAAGCAATCTCTTTTTTCAATTCTCCAAATTGAATAGCACCCGTAGTAGTTTTTTTCTTTCATGTGGACTTATTTTCAATAGTTCTGTACCTGGATATTAATAACCACCCCACACTAAGGGTATGTGCAGTCCTCTACACATAAAAAAATTCTTCAAATAGTCATTAGCTTCTGGTGTGTAAACGTGCTTATTACACACAAACACTAACTAAATTAACAAAGCATAGTGACGAAGAAGGAAATACATTAATGAAATTCTTGATTGAAAACTTAATATAAATGGAAAAATTACCTTACTACAAACACCAAGAAGACTTATTTATAGTACGGTTTCATCCTTCTCCCGTTGAAGTATCCAGGTAACCATATTCCATCAAGCACCTCTAATTGAAAAAGTGCATGTTTCAAGTATGTGAGTGACAACATATGGCTAAAAGGAATGATAACTAGATTGTACCAAGCCAAGAACACGGATGTTAATCAAAAACCACGATCAATAAGATGAAAGTAATTCGCCAGAATAAATTTACATAAAACTTTTGCAAACAAGTAAGCAGCAATATCATATATTATTATGGAACTTAATGAAATACAATGAGAATGGGCCTTACTTATATAGGCAAGGAATAACAATATAAGAACCATTCAAGGTCGTAGATCAAGCCATAAATCAAGGAAATAACTAGTCATCAAAGAACTACTTAAGACCATAGATTTAGGAGAGAACTAGACATCAAGGATCTAGTCAATACTATAGATCAAGGAACGAACTATTCAATACCATAGGTCAAGGAAATAACTATACCTAACAACTAGATAACATCTCATAATATCTAAATAAGATAAAATAAATTTCCACACACATAAGTGGGTGAGGATAAATACAATAAAGGTAAATAATGTACATAGGTGAACATGAGCTAAGGTAAATACGTACTCTAACACCCCCCTCAAGTGAATTTAGGGGCCAAAATAGAAGAGGCATGTCCACAGTATGAGTCCCGGTAACTAGGCTTGATGAGGTACTCATGTACAATAACTGGGAAAAAAGGGACACTGCAAGGTACCCAAAACAAGTAACAACAAAGTAAAGAGAGTAAAGATTCCGCTCCAAGGCATCCCAAGAAGCTCATCTCAAAAATATCATACAATGCTGAAGAAGTTTGGTGTGCACTATGGTCTGAATCCACTTCTTGATCACAAAACTCAAAAAACAACTAACACTAGGTTTCACCAGAATAGCTCCATACACGGAGACTGTCAATGGACTGATGTCAGAAGTGCAAAAAAAAACACCAGAACATAATTCAATCAACTACTACAAATAGGTGTGCTACATGATCCAAGAACAATAACCAAAGCAACAAGGCAAGGACATAAAGTCCAGAGTGTCATGATCCAAGAAAAGTCAAGGTAACAAGGCAAGGACATGAAACCCGAAGAAGTAGGTTCAACACCACACCCTCCCATACTGCTGAATGGATGGAGTGACGCTACAAATCTGTATGAGTTGTCCCAAAATCAACTACTAAAACACTGACAAAATAACAATGGAATGCACCATAATAGATCCCCCACAAGAGATATTGTCAACATGCCAAAAGTGTTGAAAATAAAGATACAAAATCTCTCAACAAATAAGAGAGATATACTGACACCTACTAAAGAAAAAATGCTCAAAATAAGAAGCATTACAATGACAGAAGGTATAAAAAGTGAAGCAAGAGGTCGAATGGTGGAGGAGCCACACCTATAGAGTCCTCTCAACGAATGCCTATGTCACCACCATGAGTGATTATATATCCACCCTAAATCAAATATGGATGGATGAAGAAGATGCCTGCTTATGACTTGGTGAAAAAATACACAATGGGTGCTATACAAAAGAACATCAGAATGTGTGTCAGGTTGATCATGTCTGATAGCTGAAATATCAAGTTTCTCAAGCCTAAGTGAAGGTGTAGAACTCACGTGTTGCTCATGATCCTTAGAAAGATGTCGAGTGAACAAAAAAAGGAGCTCTTTCAATGTGTGATCCCAATAAAGTATTTGCTTAAAAAGCAATGTCATGATGAGAATTCCACTTAACATGTGGAATAGAGGAAACGATACCCTATGAATGTTTATACAATGACCTCCACAACTGAGACCCATAGAACGGATCATGAGAGAGCTGAATGCAGTGGTATGCTTCTCAAAAAATCCATACATACCTGAGCAAAAGTAGGATACAAAACATGTGGTACTGTAATAGGCATAAATGTGGAAGAGCACGCAGTAACAAGCCTCATTGGCTGTATGAGCATCAAGAGCAGGAATAGACTTAAATACTAACAGATCAATGTTAGTGGGTTATACAGAGCAATAGCTGTAAGTGGAATAGGAGCATGGATATGGTTGTCCACAATATGCTGGTGATGTTCTAGGCTAGTAATTTTGTTACCACATGAAGTGTATTTCTGTATCCTTATCGTGAATGAGTGATTGTAGAAGAGAATTTTTCTTATTGAGCTGATCTATTTTCTTCCAAAAATTTTACAATATCCTCTTGAAGTCCACACACTTCAGAGAAAAGCATATCATTCTTAGAATCCATGATAGATAGAAGAATGCAACTCCCAGAAAGTTTAGGACGTCAAGCTCAGTCTAAAATTCTATCCACAATTGATTACAACACTCCTCCATAATTGGACACTTTATAATTAATTGACACTTTATAATTATCGTTCAAGTCTCTAAACAAATAACTGCTAATGTAAATATCATGAAAAAATAAGCACTTTTTCAAAAAACGACACTCAAAACTGAGTTACCAATCAAAAGTATACAAGCTTTTTACTATTACTGCTTTGTTATTTATTGTAGTTGCCACTAAAACAAAATAAAATGTTGTTGCCTTCACCACACAAATAAAATTAAAGGGGGCTGATAGCTAACCACCTACTAGTAGGAATCACAAGATTTAAGCCCTTATATGACCAAGGGATAAGGATTTTAATGGGTGTTTATTTTCCAGAAATACCAACCTACAGATTTTCCCAGAATAGTAAAGAATGTGCACAACATCTAAGGACCCCTGCCAAAAAAGGAAAGATCCGAAAACCTTCATGTGGCGTAAACCAAGATAGATATGCTACAAAAGAAAATTTCCCTATGTTGATATCGAGAAACTCAAACAGACCCAAGAAACTACATCCCTACGATTTTCTTTCTTTACTGGCATGAATCCCAAGGCAGACTCGGTGTGGTTCCCTGTCAATAATACAAAAAACCTAGAAAAACTAACTACCTCCAAAAATGGTCAAGTTAACAGTTGATCTTAGGGTTTTTCCTACCTTCCGAATCCAATTGAAGCCTCCATGTTTTGCATAAAAATGCACATGCAGCAACAAAATACGACCAAATCCCAAATATATGAATATACAATGAATTTATTTACAAAATTAAAACTTATAGATAGATGTCAATAGCAATCTCCTACTCTGATACCATAAAAGGAATGATAACCAGATCGTACCAAGCCAAGAACACATATGCAAATCAAACACCACGATCAATAAGATGAAAGAAATTTGCCAAAATAACTTTACATAAAACCTTTGCAAACAAATAAGCAGCAATATCATATATTATTATGGAACTCAATGAAATACAATGAGAATGGGCCTTGCTTATATAGGAAAGGAATAACAATCTAAGAACCAATCAAGGTTGTAGATCAAGCCATAAATCAAGGAAATAACTAGTCTTCAGAGAACTAGTTAAAACCATAGATTTAAGAGAGAACTAGACATCAAGGATCTAATCAAAACCATAGATCAAGGAAAGAACTATTCAATACCATAGATCAAGGAAAGAACTATACCTAACAACTAGATAATATCTCCTAATATCTAAATAAGATAAAAGAAATATCCACACACATAAGTGGGTGAGGATAAATAAAATAAAGGTAAATAATGTACCTAGGTGAACATGAGCTAAGGTAAATACCTACTCTAACAATGGCCCTAACCAATGTACCTTGAGTTTACCTAGATGGCGTAAAAACTTAGAATCATAAAGGAGCTCCCTTTGTTCAATCTTGAACTTTTTATCCTTGATGTGCCTATCATGACATGCTTTCTACCCTACCTTTTCTTGTTTTTGACTCCAATGTGTTATGGATCATCGCTCATCTAGCTTGATTAACTTTTCAATCCGTTCTTCTAATGCTTGTTCATCAACTAGACCTCCATGCGCGCAATATGCAAAGATGGTAACATGAAGTCCATAGGAAGAACTGCTTCTACGCCAAACACTAACTGAAAGGGTGTGGCTTTGTTTAACCTTTTATATGTTTTTCTATATGCCCAAAGCACTACAGACACTTTATCATCCCAATCCTTTCTTCCAACATCACAGATTTTTGTCAATGTCTGGCTCAAAATTTTGTTGAAAGCCTCAGCAGTCCCATTTTCCTGAGGATGATATGGTGTTGTTTTTTGGTGTGCAATCATGAATTCATCCAATAAAATTCTGATTATCTCATTAAGAAAATGTGTGCCCCTATCATTGGTCAAATTAAAGGACATGCATACCTTGTAACAATATGTTCCCATAGAAACCCGATTGTTGTAGCCATTATACAATCCTTTGTAGGTGTTGCTTCTACCCACCTTGATAGATAATATGTGCACGTTATGATGTAATGTGATCCAATTCTACATGCCACTAGTGAAATAGGACCCACAAAATCTATATCCCATTTCTCAAATGGTTCTACACTAGTAATAGGTCTTAGAGGAATTTCATCTTATTGACCTGGTTTCCAAAGACATTGAGGCATTTCATATTATTCACCTACATAGTGGCCACCTGCAATACCACCATGAGCTTCTTCCATTATATATGTGTGCTCATGTTCTAGTACACAACAGTGTAATACTTCATCCCAGCCTAATTTTTATAGGTCACCACAAATCAACATATAGGGGGCTGCGCGTATAACAATTTGTTTCTTCTCCAAGGATTTCATTCCTTCTACTGCCATACTCTTTTGTATAAAGACAACAATGTCCTTTAATTCCAATGGCACTCATTCTAACCTGTATAACTATGCATTGGGTATGGTATCTTTAATGGCCTATACTTCTTCTCCTGACTGTATTCTGGATAAATGGTCTAGTCTAGAATTACTTTTCCCTAGTTTTACCACAGCTGTGAAATCAAAATTCTTGAAATAAGAGTACCCATTTGCATATACGCCCTTGTAAAATGGGATTTTTTACCAAATAATTTAGTGTCATGTGATCTATATAAAATATAAATGGTGTAGCTAGCAGGTACTTTCAGAATTTATGTAGCGCATAGATCACTGAAAAACCTTCATCCTCTGTAGTGGTGTAATTCTACTCTGCAGGAGTCAACTTTCTACTAGCAAAACAGATAGGATGATCTATAATATCATCTCCAGACTGAGCCAATACATGCCAATGGTCATGTCAGAGGTGTCAACGTGTACATGAAATGGTTGGTCCCATGAAGGAAAATACAGAATAGGCATTGTAGTAAGTTTCTCCTTTAATGTCTCGAATGTACGTTGTTGTGGTTCTCCCTAGTAGTAAACATACATTTTCCTTTCAGTAACTCCTCTAAATGTATGGCAACCTTGGCATATTCCTTTATGAATTTTCTATAATACCCCGTGTGACCCAAGAATCTACTCACCTCACTCTAACTGATAAGCTCTTTCAGGCCTATAATGACAACAACCTTAGTTGAATCAACCAACAAACCTTCCTTGCAAATTATGTGTCTTAATAGTATTCCAAATGGTGTAGAAAATATGCACTTTTTGATGTTCAAAGAGATACTCAACTATTTAAATCTTTTAAACATTAAGCACAAATTTTCACAATGATCTTTAACAAGTCCATATACCGTCCAATCGTCTAAATAAACCTGCAAGAAGTTGTGAATAAATTCCTTGAATGCTTGAACAACTATGTGCAAAAATACAATAGGTACATTTTTCATACCAAAAGGCATCATAGTATAGGTGAAGCTACCCCATTCAGTAGTAAAAGTATTCTTTTCCTAATCCTCCTGGGAAATCCTTACCTGATGATACCCAGAGAACCCATCTGTAAACAAATAGATTTTACGCCTGCAACGCCTTCTAGTATTTCATTAGTGAATGGCGTAGGAAAGGGATCAATCATGCATGTAGCATTCAGCTCCATGTATTCTACACAGATCCTAATCCAACCATCCTCCTTGATACTAATCACCATTGGACTTACCCATTATGACTCATTCAGGGGCTTAATGATTCCAGACTTCAACATTTATTCAATCTCTTCCTTGACCTTTTCACACAAGTTGGGATTCATCCTGTAGGGTCTCTTTCTTACTGGGCATGCACCCTCTTTAAGATTTATCTTCATCTCCCTTAATGCTTCATGCATGCCTTTAAGTTCATAGTACCCTCAAGGGAATAAGTCATTATAATCCCATAGTATCTCTATGATTTTTGCTACTTTAGAGTCTAACCAATAGTCTCTAATTATGGCCTCATTAGACTCAGTATCTGATCCAATATTCACTTTATTTGTCTTCTTAGGTTCATAATAGACGTGTGTGGTCTTATCTACATTTTCCAACACCTCACCCCTACCTGTTAAATTGTTTACATCTAGATTTTCTACTTCTTCGTCATCCACTAAGTAGACCATTTTTTCTTTTTCTTTCTCAAGGAAAGCATGTTGAAGTAGTGTGGCATCGGCCTCTATTTCTTTAACAAAACACGCTCTTGAGTCTCCTTCATCAAATAACTCTTGAATGAGTTCTTCAACCTTGGCACTATCTCCCATAGTTAAGCACCTTATGAATTTTAATGCTTCTTCCACCAGAGGTTTGGTAGAGAAGAAGTCAAATGTCTGGGACATTCCTGCAATTAAATCTTGCCAATTTCTAGTCTCTCTATGGAGTTCTACATATACATACCAAGCACACATGCAGCCTTGTAAAGTGGAATAAAAATTGTGCACCCAGAGTGAAGGTGGTAAAGCTTCCTACCCCTCTATCCAGAGTCTCTCACACTTCTAAACGTGGTATTGAATAGGTTGATTACCATAATAACTACATATTTGAGTAGGTTCATTGCTCCTGAAGAACCTAGTGGCAAGAGAAATCCTAATTTCATTCCATCCTACAATATTATCCTTGTGGGCCACCCACCAGCGTGTTTCTATCCCTCATAGGGTATAGGCTAGCATATTCCTTCTCTCCAGTGGGTCTATCCATTGTTCTTCCATGGCACGTAGGAGTACCATAAGATCTCCTTCTCCATTGTAACAAGGTACCTATTTGTTACATATTCTCCTAATATAACGTGGCCTGCAATCCCTAGCAAATAGACTCTTTACTTCACACCCCACCAACTCATAAGTGTTATGAGCCTAGTTATCACAAGAAACGCTTGTAGTATCGTTGATAGACTATGCATCCTCCCACTAAATGATTCCTTCTTTACATGGCTCAAGAACATCTTGATCCCAGATGGTGACATGCACATAAATCCTATTCAGGTCTTCTTCACTCAAAGGCTCAACATAGGGCACAGATTTTGCCATATGTTAAAGGGATAATAACTTCTTTCCTCCTTGTTTTCAAAACTAATATAACCCTTGTTGAACTGAAGATCAACATTATTTGCATAGCACCAAGGATGCCCAAATAGAGCTGGGAAGCTATCTGACTCTCCAAGCGCTAAAACCTCAAAATCTCCAGTGAACTCGGATCCTTGTATGGTAATGGGTGCATATTTAAAAATTTTTATGGGAATGGCCTTAGTCCAATTAGCCATAAACAATACATTAGATGATGGCCGTAATTGGGGTCTCTCCATTTGTACCCATGCATCTAAAGTGAGAAAATTGACTTATCCATGCACTTGTGTCAATCAATATATTACTCAATAGCCACCCAACCAAAACCAGCATTCAAAATGATTTCCTTGTCATAATCTAGGCTATGAGGGGGAAGATTCACATGCATTATCTATCTATCCAATATCAGTAATTGCACGCGGAGTGTTTCCTTTTAACCAATTCCCTAACAGTCAAATGATATTTTCCTAGTGTACAACATTTTGCACACTTCTCTCAAGTCATCCAAATGAAGAGGTTGGTTCAGTCATGTGAGCTCACATTCAATCCCAAAAATCAAGTTGTAGGTGGGCTCGAAAATGGAGAAGCAAGGTCGAAAATGGGGCCAAACAATGTTAAAGGAGATCAGATCTCAAGAGGAAGAAAAATGGAGAAAGGATCAAAGTTTTTGGACTTCACATACAATTCAAACTCAAAGCAAAGAATCGGACTCGGTAAGAAGGTGCCAACTTGAATCAAAGCTCAGGAAGCCACCATGTCTCTTTGGTGCAATTCCAAAAAAAGTGAAAGGGAAAGAAAAAATTCTAACCGTGGAAGCCTCCACGTGCCTCATCAACGCAACTTCAAAGGTAAAATCTAGGGTCCCCAAACGAGCGCAGGCTCTCCACGTGGTCTAAGACCCGAGAAAGTTAGTACCAGTCATTGAAAAGTCTAAGAGCCAGTGGAAGCCTCCACATGCCTCATCGACGCAACTTCAAAGGTAAATCCAAAGGTAGGTTCCCCAAATGAGGTGGCTCTCCATGTGTCTAGGGTCCAAAAGTTGAAAACATTGGCCACTTAGAAAACCAAAGCAAAGAAAGAGCTAGCGGAATCCTCCACGTGTCAAGTGTCAGCACAACTTTCCCAGGTAAAATCCAAAGGCAAATTCCCAAGAATGCAATGGCCCTCCACGTGTCTTGGGTCAACATAGTTGCTCCTAAACAAAAGGGATCTTAGAAAATATTGGAAATAGATCAATCCTCAGGATGAATTCATGAACGCCCATTCCGAGAACCCTAAAAGGTAGCAAAAATCTTAAGAATGCATGCGTGGCTTCCACGTGGATCTTGCATTCCTAGACTCCAACCTTCAAAGATTTGGAAAATTTTGGCTAGGAGCTCAATTCAATGTAAGAAATGAGAATTTTTGGAAAACTTAAGATTTTATGTAACTACAACTAGATATCTTTAAATTAGTGAGAATAAGTTGGTTGAAAGCTCAGATACATAAATACAGTCCACCATTTTAAGGTTGTCAGTCTTCTCACCTACCATCATATCTTTAAATTAGTGAGACTAAGTCTTTCCCAATTAATAAATTAATGGAGGCATTTTTTGGCTAGTAAAACCATAATGAGGTATTTCAACAAGGAACATTGTTGTAGGTGAATTCAATGCTCTTTTGGGGTGGTTGAAGCATGATTCAAATTCTTCCCTCCTTTCTCTCTCATTCTTCCTATATATTGTAAGGAGGGGCATTTTTCTAAAGGTTGGAACATTTTTTTTTTGCACCCTCCCTTCTTCTCTTTCTAAAAGTGGATTTGTGGAGCTCAAACCTCCCATTCAAATTGTAAATGCAATCTTGCCTCTTGGCCATTGTAATGGACTGTATCAAATATTTGGAGCAATAGTATAAGTTAGTGGATGATTTCAACCCTCTCTTATGTTCATTGTATCTTCCTGATCTCTCATTGCAATCTTGGTTATTTGTGCATGATGGTTGTATTACATTTTTGATGGTTTGTGTTTAATGGAAAGGCATGTGTTCAACATTCCTTTGGTGCATCACCCTTGTTAGTTTAGGTTTTATTTCTTGCATCTTTTTAACCTTGTCTCCTTGGAAAGTTAGAGAGTAGATCCTCTGCAATATGAATGTGTGCACCTAAACAGAGGAATAGGAACCAGGCCTTCATCTGGAGAGCTCTCCCTATTTGTAAAGTCCCACACTTTGGGAGAAGCTCCATGTTATGCAATCACACTAAGAGTCTCAACCCATCGAGTTGTAGACATTCAGGGGTGTTGTGATTCTGCATCAATAGTTTTGGCATGCCTGGTGGGACCAAGAGGTCATTCCACAAGCTTTGAAGGCATTTTCAATAAGTTTAGAATTAGAAATTGCAAGTTCTCCAATTTCAGACTTTTCACCTCTCAGGGTGAACTCCAGAATCGATTTTCAGGGGCTTAACTTGCTCAAAATAAGTCCAAATTTCACCAATTGATAGATCTGGGGCTAATATTAAAAAGGGTATGTTTATTTTTTTGAAATTTTGATTTTTGAAATTTTGGAGTTTTTTGAATTTTGGGTTTCGGGATTGTCATTCCAAAATTTCGGAAGTCTTGCATTTTTCAGGTTTTCGGGACTGTCATTCCAAATCATTTTTCAAACTCAAATATTCAATATACAAGTCCTTCAAAGTTTTTCATTTTTTATTCTGTCAAGTTTGGTGTGTAACTTGTCAAAATCTAGCCTTTAGAGGCTCATTTCCCAACACATATGGTGACTCCAAAGGGATAGAATTCAGTGGTGTAGCAGCAAAGGTTGCCCAAGTACATGAGAAGAATTTGAACTAGGTATGATACTCGAGAAGAGGGATTATTTTTCTACTTGTAATTATCACCAGGCAGAGGAAGGAGAGGAAGAAGACCACAAAGATCACCATCTCCACCTAACAGGACTTTGTCTACCCTCCACCTAGTAGACCTTTTATTCAATCAACGAGAGTTCTCTGACCAATCAGGATGGTGCAACCCAATCCCTATGTCAACTTCACAGGCAGTAGCCCACTTTCCCTAAATGCTCAAAATCTAGTTCCAATTGTGGCATTGAAGAATGTCCCATATTTCACTGGAGAGAACCAAACAACTCTGATTGACCACATCCAGGACATTGCAAATGTCTGTGCAATTCATGAAATCAATGAAATGGATATTGCAGTCAAGTTGTTAGCTTCATCTTTTAAAGGAAAATATTTGCAATGGTTTAGGAGCCTCACAGTAGGGTCTATCCAGAATTGGGATCATTTATGCACAACCCTCCATAATCAATTTGGGGAAAAGGGAGATAATATCTGTCTTTATTGGAACAATTGACAACTATTAAGAGGGCTCCTAATGAGCAGTTGACCAATTTCAATTTCCATTTCCAACAGGACATGGGATAGGATTCTGATAGCTTTTAGACCAACTACCGAAGGAGCATTCCTTTACTTCTTGAAGGCTATAAACTTAGATATTGCAATGATGATCCAATCAATGGGAGGTATAACTTTACCTGCAGCCTATAACATTGCTATTAGAGCTGAAAACTACTTGATTCAAGCTGGTAAGATAGCACCAAGGCCACCAATGCCTCTCTATCCAGACATGGGAGCTCCTACAACTAGTCAAACACCAAAATTGAATCCCATTCCAACCCCTAGAAATCAAAGCAATAGTGAGGCTTCTACTTCTTCAAGCACTTCAAAAGAGCTACAAGAGGTTATGAAACAACTGCAGAACCTAGGAAATGAGCTAGTGACTATCAAGAGACAACAAGCTCAGAGTTCTAGACCATATCAACCTCCAAATCAATATCAAGCTAGGCCCCCATATCAGCAAAATAGACCACCAAATCAGGCCATAAATCAAAACCAGAACTAGGGACAACCTCAAGCTGCCAGGCCATTCTGACCATATGATCCAAATGTAGCTTCAACATCAAGAGCCTTGGTTCCAACATAGAACAACATGGCATAGGAGTACAACTGGTGTTACCCTTGCAATCTACCTCACAATCAATCAATGTGTTTCAATGGTGCACTAAACCAGGCCTTGATGGTACAGACCATTGGTGTGTCCCAAGAACCAAGTCAAGAAGGAAATCGACAGCATGAAACTCAACAAGAGGCACCTCCAAGAAACCACATTGGTCAATTGGCACACAGAAGACTTCTGTGGAGTTAATCAACCTCCTTTTCAGGGTGTAGCTACTAACACATGGTCAAAGAAGAGGAACATAGAGGAGGGAAAACCATCTAATCTAGTTGTTTCTCATCCCACTCCTACACAACAAGGAGTTAGTAGACCAAATGCAGCCCCGAATGTGCAAAATCAGCCTAAGGCACCCGTTGCAGCAACACATGTGCCTATTCAAGCACCAAAAAAGGTCACACCAAGTAAGGGGAAACAAAAGGATAATTCATCCCCCTTCAAACATTATTGATCAGATGAAGAAAACACATGTGAACATTTCCATGTGGGAGTCACTAGCAATCCCAGGACAACGAGATTTGTTGCAAGCTGCAATGGCCAATTGGTCTACCTCAAATGGATCAAACCAAGGTCAGGAGAAAGTTCTCACTAATGCAGTGCAACAGGGTGGTGGTCAACCAAGAAAAATTTGAAGCCTCCACCATTCTATGTGTCATTGATTGTCAGGAACCACTTGGTACATAACTGCATGATCAATTCAGGTGCAAGTAGCTCAGTGATGCCTAAAATAAATAGCAGATCAATTGGGTCTAAAGTATGAGCCAGTGCTGAAAGGAGTAGTGCAATAGATGGGACAATAGTAGGAATGGTTGGGGTCATCAAGGGTTTAAGCCTAACACTACATGCCTGTCCAAATGTCACAGTCTTGCAAGATGTGTCTGTAATTGACCTCCCACCACTCTTTGCACTGTGTTTTTCAAGAGACTTCACTACCAAAATTGGTGGATATCTATCAACAGATTGGTCACACATGCTATTCAGAACAAGGTATGGAGCCAAGGCAACCATCAGTCAGAACCAATTGAAAACTTTCACATTGAGCCTCATGTGCCAAGTCCTATCAATGCAAATTTCTCAGCCTTTGATCAAGAGGAGTGTTCAAATGATCTAGAAATAGCACTAAGGTTGAGGGTATTCCATATTTAACTCTGGATGAATGGGAAAACAAAAGGCATGCATTTGACCCATTTAAGGAAATGGAAGAATCTGAATTGGGTGTATATTGTTTACATGAAGAAAATCATACCCATTCCTAACATCACCAAGCCAGAAAATAAGGATGAAAATGAAGTATGGAAACTATATTTTGATGGTTCAAGAAGAAAACAAGGTGCTGGAGGAGGTGTAATGTTGGTTTCACCACAAAACATCAAGTATTATTCAACTTTTCCTTTCTAGTTTTCCTGTTCAAACAACACAGCTGAATATGAGGCCTTGATTCATGGACTTCATTGGGCCAGGAAAAGAGGCATTAAAAATTTGCAAGTATTTGGTGATAGTGAGCTAATTGTCAATCAAGTCAGAGGACAACATGCTGCAAAGAATGACCTACTCAAGAGCTACAAAAATAGGGTATGGGACCTAATTGAATTTTGAAGATTTCAACATTGTATCCATACCCAGGAAGAAGAATGAAGCTGTGGATAGGCTTGCAGCAGTTGGAGAAACATTTGATGTGGTGGATAAGTATCAAAAGAGATAAAACACAGCCACATATCCATGTGATTGTAAGGCCAGCAGTTCCAGACAATAACACAAGCTGGCAGGTGTTTGAGAATGATCAACAGATTGTTAATTTCTTGCAAGAAGAGGCTGAATTCTCAACTAGGAATCAAGATAAATTAGAGCAGTAGTACGGGGATCAAGTAGTGCAGCTTCAAACCAACAAGCTTCCAAAGGGTTTAGTAACATTGGAGTCTATCTTCAATCCTAATGACCAGTTTTGTAAAGAGAAATCCAACATACAGGTCAAAGGAGAGGATTCAGAGCCTATCTCAGTTGGGGAAGGAAAAACACTTCAAATTGGAAAAGTGGCCACTGAACAAGAAAGATATGAGTTCATACAACTTTTCCAAGAGTTTCCAGATGTCTTCTCTTGGAGTTATGAGGACCTGTGAGGATTCAATCCAAAGCTGGCACAACATACCATAGAACTGGATCCAGATGTTAAGCCCATCAGGTAGAAGCAAAGACCAGTCAACCCACACATTGAGCCTCTTATGAAGAAAGAGATAAACAAGCTAATAGAGGCAAGCATTATATTTCCAATCAAACATTCAAGTTGGGTTGCAAACTTGGTACCAGTCAGGAAGAAGAACGGGGAAATCAGGTTGTGTGTGGACTTTCGAGACCTGAACAGGGCATCTCTCAAAGACCATTACCCACTCCCTTCAATGGAACAAATCTTGCAAGTGGTATCCGGCTCAGAAATATTTTCTCTCCTAGATGGATACTCAGGGTATAATCAGATAATGGTGAAAGAAGATGATCAGTTCAAAACAACTTTCACCACTAAGTGGGGCACCTATGCCTACAGGAAGATGCCATTTGGATTGTCTAATGCTGGAGCCACTTTCAAAGGGAGATGGACATGGAATTCAAGGGGTTGATCAACAAAATAGTACTGATATATCTTGATGATATCACTGTGTTCTCCAAAAATGCAGTAGATCACCTCTTTCATCTGAGACAGGTATTTCAAAGATGTAGGAGATTTGGGGTATCATTGAATCCCAAAAAATGCATATTCCTGGCTCACGAAGGCAAGCTCCTAGGCCATATTGTGTCAAAGGAAGGATTGACGATTGACCCAGAAAGAGTTGAAGCAATTCAAGCATTACCCTTGCCAAGCCATAAGAAGGCTCTTCAGAGCTTTCTAGGAAGGATCAATTTTGTCCACAGATTTGTGCCAAATTTTATCCACTCTTGTGAAGCCAATAACACTGATGTTGAAGAAGAGCATGGCATTTAGGTGGAAAACTGAAGGAAAATAAAGTTTTGAAGCAATCAAAGAGGCCATATCTCAAGCTCCAACTCTCGTCAATCCAGACTTCTCCAAGGACTTCATGCTCTATGCCTTTGGTGGTGGGGACACAATTTCTACAATCCTAGTGCAACAAAACAAAGAGGGATCTGAACAACTAGTTGCCTTCTTCAGCCAAAGTTTGGAGGACTATGAAGTGAGATACTCCTTCATTGAAAAGCATGTCCTTGCAGTGATCAGGAGTTTGAAGAAGTTCAAACACCTAGTTTCAAATAACAAGATTCAATTGCTAGTTTCCCATGCAGGAGTCAAGGACTTCCTTTTGAACAAAGATCTGAATGAGAAATGTGCAGGATGGATCACTTGTGTCATGGAATATGACATTGAAATTAAGGTCACTAAGCTGGTCCATGGAAAGGGACTATGTGAACAGCTAGCCTCGAGTCAACAGGTTGATGCAAGTAATGAAAATGGGGTTGTTTTGGTACTACAAGATGGTCAAGAATAAGCAAATGATAATGTGCCTATCCTTGTTGGACTCAAAACATGATACACTTCCTACAAACAGGCCTATGCCCTCCAGAAATGAGCAAAGAAAAGAGGAGATACTTCAGATTACAAGCCATTCCATATGTGCTTGTTGATGGTGTTTTGTTCAAAAAGGACATCAATGGTGTTCTACTGAGATGCATTGGAACAGGTCAAATCAGAGATTGTTACAAGAGTTTCATGATGGAGAAGCTGGAGGTCATTTTTCTCCATGGGTAACAGCTCTCAAGATAATGAAGGTGGGTTATTATTGGCCCACAGTGTTTAGTGACTGCTACACATGGATCAAAAAGGTGTAAAAAATGTGCATTCTTCACAGGTAAAGGAAAGGTTAGCAGCACTTCCATTGCACCCAATTTCAGTTGACCAACCATTCATGCAATGGGGATTGGACTTCATTGGGGTCATCAATCCAAACTCAAGCCAAGGCCACAAGTGGATTCTCATAGCAACAGACTATTTCACCAAGTGGACTGAGGCGGTAGCACTCAAAGAAGCAAACGAGTCTAGCATACTAGACTTTTATGAAGGGATAGTGACTAGGTTTGGTGTACCAGCCACTATCATATCAGACAATGCATTGGTTCCTAGGTTCCAAGATCACAGAATGGGCTGTCAAGAATGGAATCTACTTGAGCACCTCTTCAAACTATTACCCACAGGGTAATGGGCAGGCAGAGTCCACAAACAAGAATTTGCTAAGAATCATCAGAAGGACTCTAGATGAAAATCAAAGGACATGGCATACAAAGCTAAAATCAGCATTATGGGCTGACAGGATCACACCAAAGAGGTCAACAGGTAATTCTCCCTACAAGTTAGTCTATGGGAAAGAGGCAGTGTTTCCTATATCATTAGAGCTACCCGCATTGGAGCTCATGAAGCAATTGGAGTTATTTGAGTTTGAACCAATGGAGGCTAGGTATGCAGAACTGATGGAATTAGAAGAAATCAGAGAACATGTAGTTCAAATGATGGAGAAGGATCAAGCCTTAGTCAAAATATGGTTTGATAAGAAAGCAAGAGCAAGGACCTTTCAGGAAGGGGACCTAGTTCTGAAATGGGATGCAGATCGGGAAAAACCAGGAAGGCATTCCAAGTTTGATGCCATTTGGAGTGGCCCCTACATGGTCACAGGATGTAAAAGTAGCAATGCCTTCCAATTGTCTACATTGGATGGAGAGGAACTTCCAATTCTGGTTAACGGGATCTATCTTAAACATTGCTACTGAAAGGAAAGGTTTCACCCTTGTAAATATTAGCCTAGGATTTTAATTCCTCTAAGTGTGTATGCACATTGTCTTGTTGTAGTTTAGGTTTCAGTTTCCCTAAGTGCTTCGGCATAGGTTTTATTGCTCCAAGGTTGTATCATTGTGCAGTTCAATGTGCCTCCAAGTGAATGTGTGCCTACAGTCCATTTCCAGAAGTAGGTGAATGCTCCAGGTCAAGACAATTTTCTACTCTCAGAAATCTCACCTTCAAGATTTTCTTATGAAAATTGAGAGTGCAAGCAGCATAAGAAGGTTAAGGGCCAATAGAGTGCAAGCTTCAGGTTCGAGGTTTCAAGAACAAGATCAGTATCAGGCTATCATTCATGACTCCATGCCCAATGGACTTCAACAAGGCAACTGATATTTTCACCTAGCAGGCAGGTGATCCCGTGAGTCACCAAATTGTTATCCAATTTTTCCCCTCAGGAAAAATTGATCAAACAAGACCTTGCACAGGAGAAAAATGGAGAGGTTGGTTCAGTCATGTGAGCTCACATTCGATCCCAAAAATCAAGTTACAGGGGCTCGACAATGGAGAAGCAAGGTCAGTAAATGAGTGCCAAACAATGTTAAAGGAGATCAGAGCTCAAGAGGAAGAAAAATGGAGAAAGGTGCTCAGAACTTCAAGGTTTTGAATAGACTTCACATAAGAAAGCTTCAGTAAGTCAAAAAGGCCTCAAGCCTCCAGAACTTGAAGCAAAGCAAGTGGACTCGTGGAAGACACCATGTGTCAGCTCAGTGTAATTCCAAAAAGTGAAAGGGAAAGAAAAAATAAGAGCCAGAAGCCTCCATGTGTCTCATCAGTGCAACTTCAAAGGTAAAATCAAAAGTGCAGGTCCCCAAACGAGCACAGGCTCTCCACATGGTCAGAGCCCAAGAAAGTATTACCAGCCATTGAAAATTCATGGGAAGAGCCAGCAGAAGCCTCCATGTGCAGTCATCAAGTAACTTCAAAGGTAAAATCAAAAGTGGGGTCCCCAAATGAGCGTTAGGCTCTCCACGTGTCAGAAGTTCCAAAAGGAAGAACTCCATTGAAAAGTCTAAGCATGAAAAGAGCCAAAGAAGCCTCCACATGTCTCTCAATGCAACTTCAAAGGTAAAATCCAAAGGCAGGTTCCCAAATGTGCGTTGGCCCTCCACGTGTCTAGGGTCCAACATAGTTGCTCCTAAATAGAAGGAAGACTTAGCCAAAACACAAAGAAAGTAGAGCAGGCTCAAATGCCAAGTGTCGGCATGCACATTCCCAGGACCCTAAAAGGCAAAAAAATCTTAAGAATGTGCAGGGCTTCCAACGTGGATCTTGCATATGGATAGACTCCAAACTCAAAGCATTTGGAAAAGATTGAGGAAGGTCAATTTTGGGAAATGAATCATGAAGCCCACCAAGTAATTTCTAAATTGAAAGATACAGTTTAAATATTTTGAGAGCCAAGTTGGTTGCCCAACACCTACCACCATTTTGAGGTTGAGGACTTCTCATCTCCTCTACCATATGACTGGATTCCTTTCTTTCCCAACAAGGAACATTAATAAATACAGGCATGCATTTTTGAGGGCTTCTCACCTACCACCATAATGTAAAACTTCCAATCATTGTTGTAGGTGAATTCAATGCTCTTTTGGGGTGGTTGAAGCATGATTCAAATTCTTCTCTCCTTTCTCTCTCATTCTTCCTATATATTGTAAGGAGGGGCATTTTTCTAAAGGTTGGAACATTTTTGTTTTGCACCCTCCCTTCTTCTCTTTCTGAAAGTGGATTTGTGGAGCTCAAACCTCCCATTCAAACTGTAAATGCAATCTTTCCTCTTGGCCATTGTAATGGACTGTATCAAATCTTTGGAGTAATAGTATAAGTTTGTGGATGATTTCAACCCTCTCTTATGTTCATTGTATCTTCTTGATCTCTCATTACAATCTTGGTTATTTGTGCATGATGGTTGTATTACATTTTTGATGGTTTGTGTTTAATGGAAAAGCAGGTGTTCAACATTCCTTTGGTGCATCACCCTTGTTAGTTTAGGTTTTATTTCTTGCATCTCCTTAACCCTGTCTCCTTGGCAAGTTAGAGTAGGTTTTAGAGTAGATCCTCTGCAAATATGAATGTGTGCACCTGAACAGAGGAATAGGAACCGGCCTTCATCCGGAGAGCTCTCCCGATTCACAAAGTCCCACACTTTGGGAGAAGCTCCAAAAAATCCACCATGGTATCCTCAACCTCTGCCATGACCACATTCAAAACACCCTTCATTCCGATCATATCATGCTTGATTGTGATCCTGATCCTAATGCGAGTTCTTGCCTTTAGATTTATCTAAAACTCTTGTCTATCATAAACCAATATCTATAGCATCATGGATCTGACCAATTAGGTGGTAGTCTTCCATGTCATGAGTTGTGCACCTACAAATTTTACAGTAACAAGAGACGTTATTCCTTATCGTGCGTTGTAGTAATGAATAGCAGATAGCATCATGGTTTAAATGGCATATCTCACAATCCAACAACAATGATCGCACTAATCTATGAGGATAACTATCCTTTGTGTGACCTTCCACTTCGCAATATGTACACCAAATCCCTATGCACGTCTCATGTGTTGAATTTGCCGATAGTTTCTCCAACTACTTTGCCATAGTTGCAATTTATGCTTCTAAAAATGAACCCACCCCAGTGTTTATGCTTCTAACTACCTCAGTGCGTAAGGCTTCTTCAAGTGCTTCACGTAGATTAGTGTATGTCTTATGTGATAATGCCCTCCTAAAAGGGGTAATCAAGCCTCCAATTAACCAGTGTGCATGTTGGCTTGCATGAATATCATAAGAAAGCTTGGCTAACAGTGTTTTAAAATGGGCATCATACTCTTTAACACTTTCAATAGTGCCTAGCTTAATATTCTTAAGTGCACTTATAATCTTCTATTCAAACTCAAGGATGTGAAACTCTTTAAGGAATACATCTTTTAAAGTTGTATAGTTTACACAAGTATGATCAGGGTCAAACTTTATGTGCCAGTTGTCTATGTGCCCTTGTAACGTAGTAGAAAATTGGCTTTCCCTACGCTCATAAGCCATGATTTCTTTTGTGTGCCACAGTATTTCACACATGTGTACATGTTCAGCAACATCTTATATGCCCCTGTACTCAAGAAGATGAAGAGACATCTCCATGTAAATATTTTGGGGTTGGTGTGGCCCTTGCCCACCTGATCCAAAAATTCTTGTGTTTCCTCTGCCTCCAGAACCACTAGATCCACCAAAACTAGAGCCACCTATGCCTCTTAATCATGAACCTATGGCTAGGGTCGGACCAGAGGATGTACTTCCCTATGTCCCAACAGTAGTACTGAACTTTACCCCAACGGTCTGCAAAGTGTTACTACTCCCAGAAGAGAGTCTAAAGATCTGTGTACCTAAATTCTATGCAGATGATACACCCAAAAAGGTACTCACATATAACAATGAATCCATTTACACTACCATCATTGTGCTTCTTATATGACTCACTCCTTCTCTCCCACTACTTGAATTAACTTGTTGACTATTTGTTGTACTAGATACTAGAAGACCAAGCGCAAGGGAAAAGTTACCATGTGGATTCAGATGCGCACCCGTGGCCCAGGACATCTCTGCTGGTGTACTTTTGTGTGAGACCGAGGAGGGTTCCCTATCATGCTTTTCCAAATGGGGGAGTTCTTGTACTCAGGTTCCACGTCTTATTTGTGAACTTCAACTCCTACCCAAACTATCTTTCTCCACAACACTATTTGCTCTGTAACCTCCTGATGCTTCTCTAGCTCCCTCTTGTACGCCTCATTTTACTTAAGCCGCATTTCCTCTCTTTTCCTCTCTACCATTAGGTCTGCCATCTTTCACTAAACATGCTCCTACCCCTATGCGTGGTGGGGTTTTAGTTCACCATCAGTTTTTTCTCCAAGTTTAGGGTTACCATCAAAATCTTGATTGTCAGTGAAATGCCTTGCAGGTAAGTTCCATTTAGATATCGTAAAAACTGGAATTCAGCTACCTCTAGGCACAAATAAGTGGAAATTGAGTTCTCCAAGATATAACTATTCAAAACACGATGGAACCACATATCCATAGCACGAGTCCAAATCAAATCAGCATCATAAAGGGCTTGAAATTCTTCCTATGTTCAGACAAGTGTGTGATACCTCCAATTTCATTTAGATGCATAAGCAATCAGCCACTCGTACAATTTTACTGGAAAGATAGTGAAGAAGCTCTCATATAAACTATCATACATATTTTTGTTCTACCCATATGTGTGGGTTAAACTTAGATCTAGTGTTGAACCTTCATGTGTATTCTTCTTCTAGGTCATGTATCCACTCCTAAAAACTTGCTAGGGTCAATCGGTATGTCTTCACTGTGAACCATCCTAAAAACAAATAAAAATGGGTCCTGGTAACGGAACCAATGATGTAGCCTAGAATTCACTAGTGAAATCCCATGCACATTGGCACATCACTCAGCTTAGACTGTGTGGTCACCTGAAGCGTGCAAAGGTACCAGGCCCCTCTTTAGGGTTATCTTTTTAGGATGTTAGCATGATGAAGACTTAAAGCATTCAGATCCATAACTAATATATCATTCTACAATCCATATTCAGATCTAGATCTTTAACGTATCATGAATCAAACAATAATCATAGTGAAATCATTCGTACAGTAATAAACTATAACCATGATTAACATATTGATTCAGCGAATAATCCACATTATATTAAATGCAGTAATACACATAAGCTTATTACAATATATAATACCATAGTTTATGAGTGCATCATATTTGGCAGCATAACCTCACAATAACTCAGTTCTTACATGTTATCTCTGTATATCTCCCATACTACACAATTCACTACATATTTATAAGGGAGGGGACTTTCCCTTCATTGTTTATCTAATCCCAAAATAAGTCACATGCTATTATTAGCCACACATTGTTACAATAATAGCCACACATGCAAGTGCGCTAACAATAGACTTCTTCTAGTTAACTGTCAGTAGTAAATCTATTCTCAGCCTATATCCATGCAAATCACTTCGTAGCTGATCCTCCAAAAATAGCAAATGCGTGTCGTCCAAGTATCTAACTGGTTTGTGTGTTCGGCACTCTATCTCCAAAAATAGCTCATCATTGTGAAAATGGTTAAGTCCCAAATCTGTTTCTATCCTCAGCGTGTGATTCCTTTTCGATCCTTCCACACTTTTGAATGCACTCTTCTCTTCCATGCAAACCTTTTATATGTATTTTTCTAAGTTCCATATTTTTAATGATGAACAATGAATGTGGAAATAACCAGAAGATAAAATAAAACAAAAGAAAGATAACACCATATTTAACGTGGTTCACCCAATGTGGGCTACGTCCACCAAGAAATGGCTAATATTATTATTGAGTTCTTTACAGAGGAAATACAATGAAGATTTGTTGTCTTCCAACACCTCACAGGGCGTTCAATTCTTTTCCCTCACTTAGCTACTCTTTATTTCTCACCAAGAAAACTAACATGAAAAACAATTACTATTTTCTTCTCTCATACCCTCATACAATGCATACATGCATATATATCTATTCGGGGTAACTAACTATGCTTTTACAATCAATAAATCATCTTTAAAGTAAGAGATTTATTCTAATTCTCGTTTAAAGAACAAAGCATTGTCGCACAGGTGACAGATGTCAGTTCCTGCCTGACCAATGTTGGTCACTTCTTAACTAATGTCAGCTACCTTCTAACCAATGCCAGCTTCCTCCTGACCAATGCCAGTCATTGTCAAAACTAAAAATATGTAAAAACAAGATTCCTGTGAAGCAATTAAGATCCACACTCAACAATCTCCCACTTGGAGATCAATTGTTGCACGTACAATTGAATAATTCAAGACCCAACCTTGGTTCAAATTCATTGCCTATGTATTCAAACTCAACAATTCTACACAAACCGAAGACCAAATTTCTAGAAGTAAAGTAAAATGCATTCAACTTACCTGCAACTTATTCAAATGGCTTCGATAGCATAATCAACAGCCTCTCGTTCAACTATAAAGAAGAGGATTTTCTCTAACTTCACAATTCCCATCTCTTGGAAGCATCTAAGGAATTTGTATAAAGTGATACCTCTACTCAATGTGTTTCGTTCATTAGAATTTTCATGTTTTGAGGTCTTTTCCAGATGAATCACACTCATCCATATCATCTCATAGTTACATCCTATAACTGTAACATACTCTATCCAAGTAGTCAGAGCAAAGCCACAACCTTCTACAATCATTCAAAATCTATCCAACAAGTTTGGTACTCCATTCCATACTATCAGATATCTCATCCAATAGTGCTGCTTCTACCATCCAGGATCTTGAAGGACAGGTTTGAGTTGCATATTATTGTTTTTTTCAAATCATTATCTTTAGTTTTCCTTAGTATAACTAGATGCTATATGTCTCTCTCAAATACCTGAGTATCCATTGGATTGCTTTCTAATGCTCTTTACTTGGATTAGCCATAAATCTACTCATAACTGTCACTGCATGTGCAATGTCTAGACTGGTACAAACCATAGCATACATAAGACTCTCGACTTTTAAATCATATGGTACTCATGTCATGTACTTGACCTCCTCATGTGATGAAGGAAACTAATATTTTCACAATTTTAAGTGTCTAGCCATAGGTGTACTCACTGGTTTTGAATCTTGCATGTTAAACCTTTCCAACACCTTATTAATATAAGCCTCCTGAGACAAATACAATTTCTTGTTCTTCTTGTCTCTGTGTATTAGCATGCCAAGTATTCTTTTTGCAAATCCTAAATCCTTCATATAAAATGTGTGAGCTAGATTTCTCTTAAGCTCACCAATGTCCTGCATACTAGATCCTGTAATAAGCATATCATTCACATATAGTAACAAAATAATATAGCTCCTATTTTCAAGCTTCTTGAAATAAACACAATGGTTAGATTCACATCTCAAATAACCATGCTCATGCATGAAACTATCAAACCTCATGTAGCATTGCCTTGGAGCTTGCTTGAACTCATATAGACTCTTTTTCAACATGCACATTAATTTATCCTTACCCTTGACTTCATACCCAAGCGGCTGCTACATATAAATCTCTTCATCCAAATCACCATGAAGGAAATTCATCTTCACATCTAGTTTCTGTAAATTTAAATCATGTACTGAAACTATACTCAACACAGTACGTATGGAAGTCATTTTAACAACATGAGAAAATATTTCACCAAAGTCAATACCTATTTTCTATCCAAATCCCTTTACTAAAATCCTTTCCTTGTATCTTTTCTATCCACCCTCTTTTTCCTTGATCCTGTAAACTCACTTGTTCTGCAATGTCCTCTTACATGTTGACAACTTAACCAAATCCCAAATCTGGTTTTGTTCCAAGGATTCCATCTCCTCATCCATTCCATGTTCCTGTTGCATGTGGGTCTTATCCTACATTGCTTCTTAAAAAAAAATTGGTTCACCTTTATCAGTCAATAATAAATAAGACAGAGAAGGTGTAAATCTTTCTAGAGGTTTTCTTAACCTTTGTTACCTTCTCACAGAAGTTTTGGGTACCGGAGGCTCATTATGTACCTCCTAGAAATTTGTTTCCAATATTTACAGTGACCGATTTCAGTCACTTGTAACCATTATTGATTCTGCTAATTGATGTCGGTTTGGCTCTTATGTAACCGATACTATTTCAGCTGACCGATTTTAGTCAGGGGTCAACCAACATCGGTTACTGTGTAACCCTGTCGGTATTATTTTTAAATCTGAGAGTTCATTTTCATTCAAAAACTTCTCAATCGGTTCATCCTTGGATACAAAATTTTATCCCTGTACATTCTCTTTTCATTCCATTCAATTTCATGACTCCTAATAATTTTAGAATTCTCTAAATCCCAAAAACAAAATACGAAATCACGAAATCCATAACTAATAAAAGTGCATCTCTTCGATTTTGCATCCAAATTTTTTCTATTTTCCTTATCAATATGCACAAAATATTTTAAACCAAAAACTTTAAGAAAAAAAAGATCTACCTCTTTTCCTCTGGTATTCCTCCATCTAGTGAACTTGAAGGCCCGCGATTGATCAAATAAACTATTGTATCAAATATTTCCACCCAAAACTATAAGGGCAATCCAGCAAGTATCCTCATACTTCTAGCACATTCCATGATTATCCTTTTCATTCTTTATGCAACACCATTCTCTTGTAGTGTTCTTGGAACCGTCCTTTCTCTACGTATTCCATTTACTGAACAATAATCATTGAAATCCTTGCTACATTATTCACCACCATTGTCAGATCTAAGACACTTTAATTTTGAATTTGATTCATTCGCAACAAGAGCTTTCAATATTTTAAAAGTCTCAAAACATCAAATTTATGTTTAATACAATAAACCCATACCTTTTTTATAGCATCATCAATGAAAGTAACATAATACTAGGATCCTCCATGATAAGCTACCTAGGCTGGTCCCCACACATCTGAGTGTACAAGCTCTAATTTTTGTTCCTTCTTAGTTGTCCCAACTTCGAGAAATATCACCCTCTTTTTCTTACCAAAGATACAATGCTCACAGAAATCAAGATCTAAATCTTTCAAATCTGATAACTTACCCTTAGCCTTTAATATATGTATTCATTTTTGACTCATATGGCTCAACTGATTATTCCACATACATGCATCTGAATCTTAAGTAGATAAAATAGAAAAGGAATCAAAAACATAGGTAGATAAATATAACGCTCCTACCTTCTTACCTCTTCCCACAACAAAAGCACCCTTTGTGACTTTCCAATAGTTTGTTGTGAATGTAACCATGCAGCCAGCTTCACCTAGTTTCCCTACAGAAATAAGATTCCTATTGAGGCTTAGCACATGCCTCACATCTTTCAATACCCATGTATTTCCATTCTGCAATTTTAGATGAACTTCCCCTTTACCAGTAATACTGCAAGGTTCACCATCACCCAAATAAACATGTCTAAAATTACCCTGCACATAATTTTTAAAATAACCCTTATTAGGGGTTACATGGAAAGAAGCTCCTAAATCTAAAACCAACGATTATATTCTATTGTCTAAAGAAAGAATAAGAGCATCTTATATTACCTCTGCTCCAATATTTTCCTCTTTATTTGACTTTTTACCTTTGTGTGGGTGTTGGTTCTCTTTATCCTTTGACCAACAATCTTTTTTTGCATGTCCTTTCTTTCCACATTTCTAATAGGTAATTCCCTTACATCTAGATTTAGATATGTCATCCCTTGACTTTTATTTCCCATTATTCTTACTCTTGGATCTTTCCTTCTGCTTGCCTCTTCTTTCTACGTTTAAAGCACTCCCTAATGATGATTCCTCTGTAATTTTCCTACAAATTTGTCCATTCAAGATTATACTTAACACATCATCAAACTTCAAAATATTATTAGCAGATGTTGTATTACTAACAACCATTACCAAGTTATCCCAACTATCAAACAAATAACATAAGAATAAAAGTGCTTTCACTTCATCATCAAATAGAATATCAACCGAATTTAATTGATTTACAATAGATCGAAAATCATTCAAATGACTAGATGCAGATCCACCTTCATGCATCTCATAACTAAATAGTTTCTTCATTAAATAAACTTTATTTAAAGCGCTAGGTTTTTCATACAAATTACCAAGAGATTTCATTAACTCTATGATAGAAGTTGCTTCTGTAATATTGGAAGTCATGGATCCTGTCAGGCTCAATCTTATAGATCCCAAAGCGTTTTTGTTAAGAATCTTCCATTCTTCATCAGTCATCTTCATAGGTCTGGACTTTTCATCCAAAGGTAAGTATAGATCTTTTTCATACAAATAATCCTCCACCTCCATCTTCCATAGTTGATAATTATGACCGTAAAATTTCTCTACTCAGTATTTACTATCTTCTGTCATTACTCTACTCCCACTCAATTAGAAAAAAACCCCTATGAGTAAATCTTGTCAACACACAAAACCTCCAAAAAAAGCTTTGATACCAATTTTTGGGGTTAAACCATATAACAGTGTTGCACAGATCTATAATCAGATAAAATATACAAGCAATGAATGCAGAAATAACCAAAAGATAAAATAAAATAAGGGAAATATAACATCAGATTTAATGTGGTTCACCCAATGTGGGCTACGTCCACCAAGAAATGGCCAATATTATTATTCAGTGCTTTACAAAGGAAATACAATGAAGATTTGTTGTCTTCTAGCACCTCACAGGGTGTTTAATGATTTTCCCTCACTCAACTACTCTTTCTTGCTCACCAAGAAAACTAACATGAAAAACAATTGTTATTTTCTTCTCGCATACCCTCATATAATGCATACATGCATGTATATTTATTCTGGGCAACTAATTATGATTTTACAATCAATAAATCATCTTTAAAGCAAGATATTTATTCTAATTCTCATTTAAATAACAAATCACTATCGCGCAGGTGACCGATGTCAGTTCCTACTTGATCGATATCAGTCACTTCTTAACCAATGTCGGTTACCTTCTAACCGATGGCGGTTTCCTTATAACTGATGTCGGTCACTGACTAAACCATAAACATGTAAAAGCAAGCTTCTAGTGAAGCAATTAAGTTCCATAGTCAACAATATCCCACTTGGAGATCAATTGCTACACCGTATTGTGCATCACCATCCTTGGTTCCTTTTCCTTGGCTCATTTCTTCCTCTTCAAGTCTCAAACTTGAAGACCAACAAAAGTGAGTGAAGATCCAACTTCTCCCTTACCAATGGATTTTTTAGCATATACATAGGGTTCTCATCTATATGGATTTTCTCTAACTTTAGTTGCCCATACTCCAACACCTATCATATGAAGTGATACCTCAACTGAATGTGTTTTGTTCTTGAATTAAATGCTAAGTTATTTGCTCTTATACTAGTTGTTTGGGTTAAACCATATATTATTTTTACACATAACTATAATCAGATAAATCATACAAGTAATGAATGCGGAAATAACCAGAAGATAAAATAAAACAAGAGAAAGATAACCTCAGATTTAACGTGGTTTACCAAGTGTGGGTTGTATCCACTAGGAAATGGCCAAAATTATTATTCAGTTCTTTACAGAGGAAATACAATGAAGATATCTTGTCTTCCAACACCTCACAAGGTGTTCGATGATTTTCCCTCACTCAGTTACTCTTTCTTTCTCACCAAGAAAAATAACATGCAAAACAATTGCTATTTTCTTCTCTCATACCCTCATACAATGCATACATGCATATATATCTATTCTGGTAAATTAACTATGCTTTTACAATCAATATATCATCTTTAAATAAAAAGATTTATTCTCATTATTGTTTAAAGAACAAAGCATTGTCTCACAGGTGACCGATATCGGTTCCTTCCTGACCAATGTCGATCACTTCTTAACTGATGTCGGTTACCTTCTGACCAATTTCACTCACTGTGAAAACCAGTAACATGTAAAATCAATCTTCCTATGAAGTAATTAAGCTCCACACTCAACACTTCAATTACCTTCCAAGTCTCATGTGCACCCTTATTTAAGAAACATTATGCAAGATTTCCTTAGACGTAGGATGCTCCTGTATCAAACATCCAGGGTGCCTGAAACTTGAGTTCCATCTCAAGTAGACTTAGTGAGTGGTAGGACCACCCTTTGGACTATATGAGCTAATAGTCCGGATTTCTTCGACAAGCATATCTCTAGCATATACACTTATTTTGGCGCCTCTTCTATTCCTTTGTCACCTTATTGTGACTTCTTCGTGTTATCTTGTACACTCTTCTGATCTTCTTCTTACCATATATCACACATCTCCTCCTAGTGGATCTTTCTCCCTGATCCTTTGTGAGTCTATTCCCATTCTTCTATAGCAAAAAGCATTTGTTTTCCTTGAACCTTCCAATTCCTCCTAAGGATTCCCTTATGAGCCTTCTACTTTGAGCATATGCACTCACTTTAAAATCCCTTCTATGTGATTTCTTTCTCTCCCTGGTCCTTCTGTGTTCTCCTAAAGCCTTCATGGATTTTCTTCTTTTCTTCCCTCTTCATCTTTGGGATTCTTCCCTTTGTGAATTCCTCATGTGTGCACTTATTTCCTTGTTTTATTTTATTTTCCATCTCTCTTGTCTCCTTACTACAAATCCTCTTGTCCATATTTCTTTGTTTTGCAAATTTATCATTCATTCTTTTCTCAAACTTCTGATACGCACTTGATCCACGTGTACTTTCTTCTTTGTTGTCATGTCACATGCTTGCTATAAATTATTCCTCTTGTACACTCTCATTTTGCACACTTGCAGGTTATGTTTCTTAATGCACGCCTCCTCTCCCTTGTATGTTCTCTAATACTACTTTCTCTCACTTTATCCTTTTTTGAATCCATCTCCTTATGTATCTTTAGTTTTAGACCCTCTATAGATTGTCTGTATCTTGATCTTCTTTTCCACCTTTACCTTTTACTTCCTAAGGCTTATCTCTATAGCATGTTTGTATCCTTGAGTGCTTAGTCTTGTGTAACTCCTCCATGTAATTATTTTCTTCTCACCTAATATATCCTCATGGGATTATTTCTCCCTTCTCCTCTTGGTCTATGTTAGACCACATTCCTACTACTAGTGACACTCCTCCTACTCCTTCATTACATCCTCGCACAAAAATTCTAGAGACTCTTCACAACAATCCTTTCTTTCTTATGTTTCCTATAGGGAAACATTTACATTCTCTTACAATGATGCTACACTGTTTTCATGTCTTTCCTCAGTCACGTGTTCTTTTTTTGTGAACCCCTTGCATTATGCACTCTTGTAGTCCCCTCCTTGAGATATTTTTTGATCTCCCTCTCTCTTGGTGCACTCTTTTTCACATGCACTCTACCAACCTTAGGATGCTCTTCTTAGGTTACCTTAAAGGAAACTTCATCTCTCCTCTCCTCCTTCACAATGGCTTTTCCATTGTTGTGTGTGTTTTTATTGCCCCGCCTCTAAAATCTACTACTAGACGTTCCTCTTCTCGTGCAATCACCTACGCGTTATCTCTCTATTGGGGTATCCTCTCTTGCACATTCAACTACATACCCCATCTTCTCTTCTCCAGAGATATATTTCTCCATGCATCCTTCTTCACTCATGTGTGCATTATCCACTTGCACATCTCCTATGTATTAAGTGCATGTATTTTCTTTCTACAGTCCCTCTTCCTTCCACTCTTCCCTTCTCTCCACTGAATCACTTTGTGGCCTCATGTAATCCATGTTGTGATCATGGCTTACCATAGTCATCTTTTTATCTTTTGCATCCTCATTTTCTAGGGTGATACTCTCACGTATTGCCTTATGCTTCTGGGTGAATTCTCTCTTCACCACTTGTTCAACTTGTGAACCTTCTTTGTGCATATTTTCTCACACATCCTTTTTCGGTACTCTCACATTTAATACATCTTCAATCCATGGTACTCTTGGTATGGCTTTCTATTCATTCTTTCACCTTGATCATGAAATATTTTTTTTCTGCCTTTATGTATGCCCATCCTCCCTTTCAGTGCTCCACGGGTGTTCTCTATGTGCAATATTTTATGCACTCTAAACACTTTACTAATTTGTTTAAATATTTTTGGGATATTTTTACCACAAGAAACCTTCTCTAGTGGTCTTATTTTTCATCCTCTAGTCTGGTATTTAATCCATTTATCTCCTTTAACACCTTCTCTAACATCTATGTGACTATTTCATCTAGCACATCTCCTTTATTTAGTAGCATATTTCCTTCTTATGCTATATCATCAACCTTTTTGACTGTTGCACTTTAGGTGTACTTGCATTCTCTACCAACCTTTTCTTAAAGTGGAGAACACAATCTTATATGTTGGTTGCCTCATGTTTGGTGTTCTTCCATCTCCACTCACAGGAAGGTATCTTGCTCTAATACCACTTGACAATGAGCGGTAAATCCTTAGGCATGCCTACATAGTCACGTAACAAGCTACGCTAAAACTATAGACTTATATTAATGAAAAGTTTCTTACATAATCTAAAAATATAAGCTCTCTCTATGGATCTTATAGACCCAGGTGACTCTTAAGGATGAACTTAAGACTAGTTATCTTACACTTGGCTCAATGGCCTACTCCTAGCCTCTTTTTCTCTTGGTACCTCTTCTTTTTATTATTTATGTCAACTTCTTGTGAGCACTTGGCTGAATTCTTCCACTATTTGTCTATCTCCCAAAATGGTGAACTCGACATCCTTTTATAGTTGTGCATCCAAGATTTTCATGTTTCTCTTTCCTCCTTGTTGGCTTCTCTACATTCTCTTTCACATTTCTAAATTTGAAGTTGGGATCATAAATTTAGCTTTCCACCTTATCTCCATTCAACCACTCCTTGCACGCCATGTCCATCTAAAGGTTGGATTATGTGATCATTCCTTTGTTTACTTGTCAGTATCAACCCATGTGATTAGATGAATCTAACACTTATCACTCTTCCTGTCAGCTTTTTCGCACTTCTCCTCCTTAGGTGATTAACTAAAATTTGACTAAACTCATGTAGTAAAAGATAGTTAATCTAATCTAGGAGGACATATAACGTAATAAGTAAATGTGTTAAACAGTATGTAAATGAGATAAGTAAATAAGCTAATGAAATAAAAAACACTAATGTGCAAGAAGGGAAAGGAAATAACTTAGTTGATGATGGATGATTGTCAGACTGTGTCACAGTGATGCACATAAAATTAGAAAGTAGGAATGAATATGTAGGAGTGCCGAAAAGGAGAGATTTGGATGATGTGTCTAGACTGGGGCACTTGGAAGAGGATTGGGGCACCCATGGGTGCTCTGGTAAGGAATATGGGTGCCCTGGTCTGGGAAAACTGTCTGTAACTTTTTCTCATAGGGTCAGAAGGTGATCTGAAACTTAACTACCTATCACATTCAATTTTCTTTACTGTGCCAATGCTCCAAATATTCCAAGAGGAAGAAATAACCTGCAAAAGACCAAAAGGAAGTATCAAAACCATTAAAAAAGTAAATATGCATACTGAATGGGTCAGATTGACCTCAGTCTGCCACAATAGTGGGCTTACTAACTGAGTGATGCACTACATTTTGGACCTAGATGTAGTTCTGGTGTGTGTGTGTGTGTGTGCATGTCATGCCCTAGGTGCTCTTGTGTCCATCACACTTTGTGAAGTAATAAGAAATAGCTAAATGTAGAAAATGTAATAGAATGTGTGCATGGAATAAAATAGAATCCCTTCCCCTATGAATTGTGATGCAAATGTCCTAGCTTGTGCCTTGATGATGGAGCTATGTGGATGCCAATGCAATAGATGGATGCAACTCTAGATGGAGTGATAGTAGTGTATGATGCTAGGTCCCTCATTATGGTCTCATAACTTTATATTTATAGGGTTCTCTTGCTCTAATTTTGTAATTAACCCCAAAAAGGATTGACCCCAAGAAAGATAAATATGAAAAATGGCTAGAATAGGCCCAAAAAGTGGTAGGAAAGTGCTAGAAGGATCAGGGTGCCCCCAGGTGGGACCAGGGTGGGCACCCCAATACTAAATTTAGGCCATAGGCTAAAATAACGTGGGATGTCTGGAAATGGCTGGGCATATGGGTGCAATAGGTCACAAATTACGAAATAAAATAAACAAGATGGCCAAAGGATGGGGGTTAATTAGTACTTTCTTTACTCAAGAACCTTCTAAATAGTAGTATGAGACCAAGATAAATAAAATGTCTAAAGTGCATGATTTTGTGACTACATTTTGCCCCACTTTATGTTGGTGAGCAGAAAGCTTGGTAACATAAATTAGATAGAGATGCATACCTGATGTCCCATGAAGAGTGTAGTAGAAGTGTGCCGAAGGACTAGAAAAAAGTGTGGAATGATAAAAATATGGAGGAGCGTGGAAACTATAGATGAAAAATGTGCAAAGAAAAAGTGATGAGAGTGAACCTAGGGTGAAAAAGGCATGTGTGTAGCTACCACATAGTGTAGTGTACCTACATAAAAGTGTGATGTGTGTGCTATAGTGTGCTACCGCATAGTGTTGTTGTTGTTGTTGTTGTTTCCCCCATTTGACTATTTGTTTCTCATACGGCCAGGACCTTGTAAGGAGAAAACGATCAAGTAGTCAAATATGTATGTATGTAAGTGTAAAAATGCTATGTAAAAGACATGTGTATGTAAAATACGTTAATGTAAATAAAATGTAAATGTAAAGGTAAATGGAACATGTGCACTTGATCCATGTTGAGAGAGAGTGTATAAGGATATTCTGTACTATGCAGTTTTTTGGGTGATCTCATGCCACCATAGGCTGAAGAAGTGTAGGGAGGAAATGCTCTATGTCCTCCAAGCTCTAACTAATTCTGCTTGAATGTGTGTGAGATATCTATGTACTGTCCTAGTTTTTTGGGAAATCTGATGCCACTGGATGAAGTAGTGTAGAGAGGCACACCCACCTGTAACCTCCAAGCCTATAACTGCTTCCCAGAAATGCTAAGGACACCATGTCCTATAAAATCTTGTGTATGGGGTTTGTAGACTAGTTCTGAACCCACTCATTGAATATAACTGAACCAAAATGGTGTAAATATCTTGTGTTAGTATGTAAACCCCCAAATGATGCCCCCGTCTTTGGGGGTGCATGTGACGTCCTTTGATAGGAGACATGCAACCCTAAAAGAGGGCCAACCACATGTACGTTGAAAAGTGCTTGGTAGAAACCAAGGCATGCACAAACAAGAAGGCTAGCCAAAGATAAGTGTAAACATGCATGCATGAAGAAAACAATGTATAAGCTACGCAAACAATGTAAAAACTACCAAACAAAGTAATGTAAACACACAAGAAGACAAGTATGCCACACAAAGTGGGTTGTAAACATGGGACATCACTCACAATGTCGCAAGACATGCAAGGCCATCATGGCCGCAAACAACAGACAAGTGTGCACACCAAACATAGGGCAAGGCCCATAAACAATAGCGATTAATAGCAGACAATGGAAGATAATGTAACAAACAAGTATGGAAACCAATATCCTGCATAAAAAATGTTGCACATGAAGCACCCCTTAGCATGTTAGAAAGATAACTAGTATGTCAAAAGCATGTGTAGAAGCGAGTAATGTAAAGTGCTAAGTACAAAATGAAACAATAGCACCTAGAAGAGATGAATGTGTGGATGCCCCCAACGACCAGTGTAGGAAGGGTAGAAGGTGAGCATCCATGCTGCGTGTAAGATACATGTATCTTCAATCACAACTAGAAGAAGGGGTGAATGCGCATGTGTGTATGATATAGATAAATGACATACAAGTAATCAAACTAGCATGTGTAATAAAGTGACCATGAACAAGAAAAAGTAAACAAGAATATAAATAACCATAGTATGCAGTATGGTTGTGGATGGATGGAATGGAATGCAATATGGAGTGATAGGAGCCGTGTGCCCCTCTGAGTGGATGGAAATGTATGCAGTGAGGTTCATTTTTCCCCCCTCAATAGTCAAGAATGAACCGTAAATGAGAGTGCGTCATTAGGAAATGGTCAAGTAGTGTGTGTTGTCTAGCGTGTTGTGAGGAAATGTGTATATGCATAGTGGTGATGATATGCGACATGTGAAATAGATGTGTGTGGACCTTATAGCCTAAGCGTATACCACGATGAGATGAAATGTGGAGTGATGATTTATCCCTAAGCGTATATCACTACATGATGAATGGATGAGTGATGATTTAGCACTAAGCATATATCACTATAAGGTGTAAGGAGGGTGTGGTGATGTAACCTAAGGTGTAGACTACTAGAAAATGATAGAATAGGTGACGATTTAGCCTAAAGTGTATGTCACTATAAGATGAATAGTAGGGAGTGGTGATGTAACCTAAGGTGTATACCACTATAAGATGATAGAATAGGTGACGATTTAGCCTAAAGCGTATGTCACTAAGCTAGTAATGCCACATGATGAAAGGTGGAATAATAAATTTGTGGTGAGTGTAGGGTCCATTTGATTTGTAAACCCTCAATAGTTGAGTATGGACCAAAGAACTAAAGTGTGTCATCGGGTAGTGAGTGCAACATGTAGAAGGTAATGTAGTATATGTAAAGATAAAAACTGACCATATGATGAGTGGTATATGTAAGGATGTAATGTGTAGAATGTGTAGATATGTATGTGTAAAATGCAAATCCAATATGTGTAGGATTTGTAAAGTGTAATGTAGAAAGTGACCTATAATGTATGTAGAAAAATAGGAATGTAATGCTTGACTCCTATATGATGAAGACTAGTAGAATATGTGTGAAAATACATGATGTAGTATGTATGGTATGTAGACAAAAGTATGTGATATGAAGGAAAAGTATGAGGTGAAGAGATGCAAAGGTGTAGATACAATGCAAAGTATCAAAATGTTGTAGAATGTAGAATGTATAACACATAATGTGTGATGATGTGTAATGTGTAATGCCTATGGTACAATGTGTGGGGTTCAATGTAGTAATAATCCCTCAATAGTCAAGTGTGAACCGAAGCACAAGAGTGTGTCATCGGGTAATGACAATGCTAAAACATGTGATGAAAGTGTGCCTAGTTGAAAATGCAAAGATGATAGATGTTATGATAAAATGTGGGGGGGTGTATTAAGTGGTATGCCCCCTAGATGCATATGGAAGCAGTGGTCAAGTAAGATCATCTAAAATATCATCATGGTCATTATTGAAATTGTATGAAACAATGTGGGAAACTTGATAAGACAATAGTCTTCTGGTTGGTCATTCAAATAGCCGTGAACACGCAAGTTATACATTTCTATGGCATATTTGTTCATCAGTAAAGGGAGGAAATGGACATCCCTGAGTGTACCAAATAGTAAAATTGGGTGATAACAAAGAAAGGAGATATTGTCAAACACACATAGTACCAAATGACATAGGAAAATCTATATCAGTATGACTAGGGTCAAGTGTGCCTCCAATATAATCTAACCAGCTAAGCGAAGAAGAGGTATGATAACGTGCAAGATGAAAACCAAGGAAAATGTAAGTCCATATGGAGAGAATAGAGATACAAATGTGGATCGAATAAAGGAGAATGGATATCTTCCCCAAGCCAAAGGATATCGTCATGTGAACATACAATGGCTTTGCAAGAGGTATCAAGGTATGTGCTCCTAACAAGAATAATTCATGAAGAGAGTACAAGTGAATGGTGGGTGTACGATTGGTGATGGTGGTGGAGGTGTGGATGATAGAGTAACAATGTCCATGGACTGGACATGCCCCTAATATGGGATAATAGTAGTAGTAGTAATATGCGGCATAGAGGGAACTGCATCTATCATATAAATGAAACCCTCAAATGGTGATGAATGAGGTGGTTTTCCACAAATGGAGGTGATGGAGGGGTAGGTAAAGCAAAGGAACGTTTTGGAGTAGACCCCATATAAAGTATCAAAGTATTCATGATATCAGGAGTCAGTGATGAAGCAGGAGGAACCATATCAACCATATAAATGGTGATGTCATAAAGTCATGTGGAGCTTCTAGAGGTTTTGATCCAAGAGAAGAAGATGGGGAGGTAGGAACAAGCATTGTATTAGGAGAGTCAGCTATATATGATGTGGGAGAATTAATGGGTGAATGTAAATGAAAAATGTCTTGTGAGTCAACAATAGGAGGAGTTGTAGCTATGTGGTCCAGAATGAGGAGTTTGAGATTCTTCTAAAATCCAAGCGAGAACTGTTAGGATCGATGGTACACATATAAGAAAAATAGTGTCATCTAAAGCTTTATGATCTTTATCAGAAGATGGAGGGTGAATAAGGGAAGGGAAAGGTCTATAAGCCAGAGGGATGAGCAGGAGTATCAACAAAGGCATGACCAATGCTTATCAAATTACAAGATGATTAGAGATCCAAGAAGGAGGATTTTTATCCATGATAAGAGTCTGGGTTCACCAAAATGATTAACTAAAATTTGACTAAACTAATGTAGTAAAAGATAGTTAATCTAATCTAGGAGGACATATAACGCAATAAGTAAATGCACTAAAACAATATGTAAATGAGATAAGTAAATAAACTAATGAAATTAAAAACCCTAATGTCTAAGAAGGGAAAGGAAAGAACTCAGCTAATAATGGAATGATTGTCAGACTGTGTCGCAATGATGCACTGAAATTCAAAAAGTAGGAACGATTGTGTGGAGTGTCGAAAAGGACAGATCTGGATTATGTGTCTAGACTGGGGTGCCTGGAAGAGGACTGGGGAACCCTAACATGGGACTCTGGTAAGGAATCTAGGTGCACCTGGTCTGGGAAAAGTGTTCAGAACTGGTGCTCACAGGGTTGAAAGGTGATCTAAATATATGTCTTGCCTGTCGCATTAATTTTTTTGTACCACCGAATGCTCCAAATATTCCAAGAGGAAGTAATAACCTACAAAGACCAAAAGGAAGTATCAAAACCCTAAAAAAAGAAAGATGCAGAATGAATGGGTCAGACTGACCTCAACTGCCACAACAATGGGCTTACTAACTAATGCATTGCACTACATTTCGAATCCGAATGTAGTTCTGGTGTATGTGTGCATGTCATGCCCTAGGTGCTCTTGTGTCAGTCGCACTTTGTGAAGTAGCAAGCAATATCTAAATGTAGAAAATGTAATAGTATGTGTGCATAGAATAAAATAGAATCCCTCCCCCTATGAAGTGTGATGCAAATGTCCTAGCTTGTGCCTTGATGATGGAGCTATGTGGATGCCAATGCAATAGATGGATGCAACTCTAGATGGAGTGATAGTAGTGTATGATGCTAGGTCCCTCATTATGGTCTCATAACTTTATATTTATAGGGTTCTCTTGCTTTAATTTCATAATTAACCCCAGAAAAGGCCAACCAAAAGAAGATAAATATGAAAAATGGATAAAAGAGGCCCAAAAAGTGGTGGGAAAAGTGCTAGAAGGATCAGGGCACCCCCAGGTGGGACCATAGTGCCCATGGGCATCCCAGTACTAAATATGGGCACCCCAGTCAAGGCTAAAATAATGTAGGATGTCCAGAAAATGGTTGGGCATATGGGTGCAATAGGTCACAAATTAAAAATAAAATAAACAAGATGGCCAAAGGACAGGGGTTAATTAGTACTTTCTTTACTTAAGGACCTTCTAAAGTACTTTCCTTTCCCTTCTTGCACATGTCTAAAGTGCATCATTTTGTGACTACATTAGGTTTCATTCTATATGTTTCCTATGTTCCCTTTCTTCTAATTTGGTAGTATTCTAAATATTTACACACTCCTATCATCTCATGCCCATATTCACCTCTACATTTTGGGTGTCTTCATCTTATGCTTCCTCTATACATTATTTCCTCTTCATGCACCAGCTCTCCTTTACACCTATCATTTATCTACACACCTATCCATCTTCCCATGTGTTTTGTGCCTTACAATCCATGATCTCAAACCATCATGACATTCTTCAATCCTCCATGTGTGCACATATCTTGTACATTTCCTTAATTCACTCACCTTCCTGTAGACACAAAATCACGTACTTTGGCTATCTATTTAGTCCTGATTGCATACTACTATTCATATGATTCCTAAGTAATAAAAGTACTAATTAACCCATGTTTTTGGCCATATTTTCGTTTCTTCCCATGTACCTAGCTTTTGGTTCTTACACCCTTTCTAGCTCAGTATTCTATATTGTTATACCTTAGGCATTTCTTATTCTAGGACCACCAACAGGGTGCCCCTGACCCCTTTGTACTTTGTTCACATCTTTTGGGTCCTTTCTAGCCATTTGAGCATCTCATCTTTTTGGTAGTCGGCATTTTCCGAGTTAGTTACGAAATTCAAGTAAGGGAATCATATAAATATAATATTTATGTGATCATAATAAAGGACCAAACACTAAGCCTTGATCACCACCTAAGGTTGCATCCATCAAGCATCTAAGAGCTTCATTACATCCATCTAGCACCATCTAAGGGACACAAGGGCTAGTTATTCTGCATACACACTTCATAGGAGGGAAGTTCATTCTATTCCATGCACACATCTATTACATTTCTTTACATCTAGCTTACTTTGCTCACTATCAAGTGTGACATGCACAAGAGCCACCTAGGGCACAATTCCACACACACACTCATAGAACTACATTGGGTCTAAGATGTAGTGTAGCACTCAGTCGTAAGATCACCATTGTGACAGCTGAGGATAGTCTGACCCCTCATTCTGCATCTTTCTTTTTTAGGATTTGATGTCTATTTGAGGGTTTTGTGGGTCATTGTTTCATTACAGGTTTCCAATCGACTTCTGACGATCATTGTGCAACCTCATAGTGAACAAAGACGAACAACAATGAATACCTCATGACCACTCAGAAGGAGGTTTTCTTGAGCATTTCTGTAGCACCCAAACAAGCCTAGGGCACCCACAGGCACCCTGTCCCTCTCCAGGCACCCTATCTCCAAGAAATCTCCTATCGAGCTTCACACACTTTTGCTGAGGCTTTTGTCAGTTTCCATCTCTATTCATCCAGTCAGCACCTTCAGGATCTCTGGAACAATTGCAAAATAGCTAAGTCATTTTTACCCTTCTTTACACTTAGGGTTTCATACTTTATTGCTTAGTTTTCTTTCGTTAATTTTTGTACTTAATTGTTTATTTATTTACTGCTACAATAGCAATCAGATTAGGCATATAAATTCACATTTAGCTTAATCATTTTGGTGAACCCGACTGATCAAACCCTTTTCTTCTGAGTATGTCTTCACCTTATCAAGTCATGACTCAATCGTCTTATCCTTCTTTCACACCCACTAAGGTTTCAGGCATGGTTACTATCACTGTTGATTTCATGCAAGTTTGTACTTAGCATCCTCCTCGTTTTATTATGCCTTAGGTTGATCCTTCTATTAATGTAGTAACTACTCATTGCACTCATCCTCCAATAGCTCCACTCCATCTCTATTCCACCACCTATCACTTCTTTGGCTCCTCCTACTACTTATAAGGGCTATGATATCATTGAACAACTTAAGAATACACCAGCCAAAATCTCCCTCTATGACTTATTACGCATTGCACCTTATTTTCATCAAACATTAGAGGCCGTCCCTTCATTCTATTCATATAGAAAGTGATAATTATTTGGTAGCCTTCACACACCTCATTCAATCTCTCAAAAAATTGCCACATGTTATATCATTCACTAATGAGGACATATCACCATTTTCTAATGACAATCCATGTGTTCCTTTACTTATCACCACTATTATCAGCACCACTTACATTAAACATGTACTTATTGATAATGGATTGGTCATCAACCTATGTGCTCATTCCCTTCTCAAACAATTGGGCATTAATGATAACCTAATTTCTAAGAATTTCACTCTTATTCGAAGGATATGATTCAACTACTCGCACATGCCTAGGAACCATCACATTACACATCCAAGTTGGGCCTAAGACTTGTCCCTACAAAATTCTTTGTTATCATACTTCATTTCAATTCAATATTTTATGGGAAGATCTTGGATTCATGCAATGTGAGTAGTTCCATCCACTGTTCATCAATGTGTTAAATTCCTACATGATGGGTATGAACATACCATTACGGAAGACCCTAAACCATTCAAATTCTGTCACATAGACCCTGTTACTGCTATGTTTATTCCTCCATCACATCCTATTCCATATAATAGTATAGATACATATGACATTGGTCAATCAAGCACTTCACAATCTTCTTCCTCCACTCCAAGCACTCTGGTTATTTCTACTCATACTACAGTCATCATTTCACCCACCGTGTCTGCTTCTCTCAGCACTAATGCTCCACTAGTTGAGGCTCCTCTCACTCCTACATCTATTCCTCCTCCTACCAATATCCTCGACACAGCTATACAACATGAAAATGCTAACACAAATGATTCTGAGGATTTTGATGACGAAGTCGATACTATTGAACTTACTGATGAAAAATTGTGCAATCTTAACTTCACTTATATCGATATAGATGACTCATATTTCAATGACACTTTTGTGGTCCGATGGTCCTGGTGAATACAAATTCAAGACCCCTCCTTCTACTAATGCTATGGTACTTTATCAAGGGGTCTGTCCACACCTTGGATGTTGTTTTCCCCTCTCCTGAATAGTCTACATCTGTACCACTTCCTTTCACTTGCACACTTTTCATCAACAAATCTTATTGGCATCATATTTCATTGGATCGTACTTGTCTCTGATACTATTTACACATATGATGGCTTGACTAGGCTTGGCTTGACACTTAATGATATCCTCCCACCACCTCACTCACCTAATCTCTATCATGGATATTTTCACATTACGGCCACCTATGGTCTTCATGTTTTTCATTTAACAGTCTTCGTTGCACACACCCTGTGCTTCTCCACTAACACTCGATAAATCTTGGCTTGACTATATTGGGGGAACTTTAGACTCCAGTCACACTTCTATCACTTTTCCTTGTACCATTCATGGCAGTGTTTCTATTGGTAATGATTCATCTCCTAGACATTCTCAAAATCTTACTCATTGGTATGCACATGGGTTTCTGCCAGCACCTTTCACTGATGAAGAATATGCAATGACTGTGTACACCTTGCATCACAATGGATCTTTATATGATCCACCTCATACTATTGCCTATCAAGTCTCCAATGCATCTCCAGTTGGCTTCGATCAGGACAATGATGATCTTCTAGACAGTGGCACTTGATCCTCCTTATCATCACACACTTGGGGGGCATCACACTTATTTCTCCCCTCTAGCATTGTTACGTGTCTTATACTTCATCACATCATTTTAGGTCTACCTCTCATCACACACACACAACATACATTAGCATATATCATTTCCCGATGACACACTCTTGTGCTTTGGTTCACACTTGAACTATTGAGGGCATCCTATATACATGAACCTCACACACACACCATCACACTACACACTACATTGCACATCATCTTATTTCTCCACATATTATAGATTACAAACAACATATTTCACACATTCATACTCCTAACATCTACAATACACATTCATGATATCTATCTAATATACATAATATAAAACCACATACTCTTTTCGGAACATTCAACATATCATACAACCCATTCAACATAACTACAACATACTTCATTACTACATCATACAAATTTTCTTCCTTTTTCATATAAAATCACGCATTCTTACGAACAAGCTACAAGTAACACACCTTTCTCACCATATACATACACATTCAACACAATATACACACATTTCATTATTTGATTTTTATCAACAATCACCATACCCTCATTACACATTTGACAATGAAAACATCACACACTAATGTGTCTACAATCACATCCCTTAACAACATTCATTATACATTCAACATATCTTTCTTAAATTTCACACACATCATCTCCTTTTATTACAAATCACTCTACACATTCACGTAACATACCTTTCTTACATCTATCTACATGTGTGGTCACTACCCTATGACGTACTCTAGTTCCATGGTCCATACTTGACTGGCTGAGGGTCTACATCTCAAATGGACCTCACCACACTCACGTGTTTAATCATACACTAACTCATTCACTCAAACACTTACACTCTATACTTTACACTTTGATGATCATATCTTTCTAATACACACATTCAAACCATTTCCCTATGATGCACTCTCGTTTATGGTTCATTCTTGACTATTAAGGGGGCATAAATAAATGAACCTCATTGCATGCATACACATCCACTCGGGGGTCATGTTTCTCCTATCATTCACTACTACATTCCATTATGTCTCATCCACAACATATTGCATATCTTGGTTGCATTTACTCTTGCTTACTTTACTTTTTACATGTGCATCTTATTACACATGCTAGATAGATATCTTGTATGTCATTATCTTTATCATACACACATGCGCATTCACTTTCTTTCTAGTTGTGATCACAGATTCTACATATCTATACACGTAACATGGATGCTTGGCAATACCTATTACCAGTCCCATAGAGGCTCCTTGGGGCATCCACTTTCATACATTACAGGTGTTATTGTTTCATTTTTTCATAGCACATTACATTATTATCAGATTATACATGTTTTGACATACTTTTATCTTTCTAACATGCTAATGGGTGCTTCATGTGCAGCATTTGTTATGCAGGGCTATTTTCTTCCATGGTTATTTGTTACATTTTTTCATTGTTTACTCTTTGTATGCTCTTGTTTGTGGATTTTTCCCTTTATCTTGTGTGCATATTATTCTTTTGGCTTCATCGGCCTTGATTGTCTTGTGACATCGTGAGTGGTGTCCCATGTTTGCAACTTGACTTTTCACAGTCTACATTGTCTTCTTGCATGTTTACATTATCTTCTTGCATCTTAGCTTACACATATAGATCTACACTTTTCTTCTACATGTGTGTTTGTCTTTTCTTGTACTAACACTTATCTCCTAGCCACTTTGTTTGTGTGTGCCTTGGTTTCTACTAAGCACATTCCCTTTCCCCCTACAGGGCACAGTTTTAGCACAATGGTCAGTCCTCTTTTGGGCCGCATACTCCTTCAACGACGTCACATGCACCCCAAATGAAGGGGGCATCATTTGGGTGAATCAATCACCCCATACAATTCATACAGTCATTACACAACACAGCACAGTACCGGTACAACATAATCTTCAGTTTCAAGACTCAGAATCAAACTTGGGTCCTTAGCAAAGACACTAGCGCACCAGACACTAGCCCTTCCTAGACCCTTCTATAATGTGACCAGGGGTAGTTACACAATATTTGGTAGTTTAGCACAGTCTACAGAACTCCACACAACATATTTTATAGGGCACACAGTCCTTAGCATTTGGCATGCATGCACTACACACTTTTGCATTGGATCAAATTGTTTGAATTTTACACACCATCTGTAGTGGTGTTCTACATTGCAAGAAGTAGTTAAAGGTTGGAGGATAACACCAGAATTTTCTCCCTACACTTCTTCCATACTTAGTGTGAGATCACCCCAAAAACTTGTGGCCAGCACAACTAGCGTGAGATCACCCAAAAAACTCGTTCTTCTACAACATCTTCAGGATCCTTTCTACACTCTTTTCTCATCATGGATCAGGTGCACATGTTCCTTTTTCACATTTCATATTTTACATACTTTCCTTACACATTTTTTGTACATATTTTGATCATATATATGCATATTTTACTACTTGTTCATTCTTCTCTTTTGCAGGTTTTCCATCCTTATGGGAAGTAATAGTCAACATCATTAAATCATCACAATAACAACATCGACATCAACAACAGGCACATCAACATCTACACATGTGTTTCCACCCTAGGTCATTTTCATCATCACTTTTACACTTTTTCCTCCTTAGCATCCACACTTCACACTTTTATCACTCCACACTTTTCTTGTCCCTCAGCACACTCTTTCTACATCAATCTACATGGTTATCAGGTACACATCTCTATCTACTTTATGTTACCGAGCTTTCTGCTCACCAACATAAAGTGGGGGAAAATGTAGACACAAAATCACACACTTTGGGTATTATTTAGTCCTGATTGCATATTATTATTCATATGATTCCTAAGTAAGAAAAGTACTAATTAACCCATGTCTTTGGCCACCTTTCTTTTCTTTATGTTGCCACTTTTGGTCTTACACCCTTACTTGCTTAGTCTTGTCTTTTTATACTTTGGCATTTATCATCCTAGACACTAGCGCCCAGCCAGGATGTCAAAGCCAGTGGCCCTCGTCCCCTCTAGGGTGCCCATGACCTGCTTTGTACTTTGTTCACATATTTTGGGTCCTTTCTATCTATTTGAGCATCTTATCTTTTTGGTAGTCAAACTTTTCGGGGTTAATTACAAATTCAAGCAAGGGAATCATATAAATATAAAGTTATGTGATCATAATAAAGGACCATAATCACTAAGCATTAGCTATCACCACCTAAGGTTGCATCCATCAAGCATCTAAGAGCTCCATTGCATCCATCTAACACCATCCAAGGGACACAAGGGTTGGTTATTCTGCATACACACTTCATAGGAGGTAATTTCATTTTATTCCATGCACACATCTATTACATTTCATTTACATCTAGCTCACTTGCTCGCTATCAAGTGCAACATGCACAAGAGCCATCTAGGGCATGATTCCGCACACAACACACATAGAACTACATTGGGTCTAAGATGTAGTGCATTTCCCAGTCATAAGATCACCATTGTGACAGTTGAGGATAGTCTGACCCCTCATTCTGCATCTTTCTTTTTTAAGATTCGATGTCTCTTTGAGGGTTTTGCATATCATTATATCATTGTAGGTTTTCAGTGACTTTGGTGATCATTGTGTAACCTTATAGCGTGTTGTCACCTTTCAAAATTTTCCTTCTTTATTTGAGATAAATTTTCAAAAGTTTGAAGAAGTGTTCTTTGGTAGTGTTTAAGTGAAGAGAAAATTTCAAAAACTTAGAAAAATTCAGTCTTTGGTGTCATTTTTAATGTTTTGCAGCTAAGTCAGACATTTTTGTCCCGCATGTCCCAAGTACCGGTGGGCCTCCTATTCACTAATTTTCCACTTTACATGCATTGCTTTATCATCAGCTAAATCATATCCACGCATACCACATGTCCCTACGTCCTATGGACCATCTGTACTCTCCAAACCCACTTTTTTTGCATTCTTCTTGGATCAAGTGTATTTGGCTCCGCACATCCCTCGTGTCCCTACGTCCTATGGACCATTTGGGACAATTTGTTCTTCCTTTTCCATATTTCACCTTTTTGAGCTAGTGTGGGAGTTATTTATTACACATTCATTGTCTTCTCTCTCCATCCATTTGAATTTATGGCTATTTAAGGGAGTGTAACCATTCTTTCATTCACTTGCTTTCTTGCTCATTCTCTCCCACTCGCGTTCTTAAAAAATAAGTTGTTGCCCACATATGTGCCTCTGTGTTTTCTCTTGCAGGGATTGTTTGAAATTGTGATACACTCAATCAAAGGTTGTTTCTCTCCATATCTATGTCACAATGAAAATTCAATACAAGGGGCATGAACATCTCTCCTCATTAGAAACCTTTGTGCCCTATGTCAAGGATAGTGAAGCTTAACACCTCGACCTTGACGAATTTTGGAGCAGGCTTGGATGTGATAACCCTACTCCCATCACCCAATTAATCAAACACAATGGAATTACATTTGCAAGGGGTTTCCCTGTGTCTGTCCAGTGTGTTGATACCATGCTCACCTGCGGGGCCTGTTTCAATCCAAATTCCAAGGAGATTCTTGGTATCCATGGTGAATTGGTTATGTGAGTGGATTCCGATGCTATTTTTTCTGCCCTACGCATCCCAGCGGTGGAGGATGCTCATACCCTCACTCTTGATCAAGCACAAACACTATTTAACCGTGACAGTGATAGATACAAGATAAGGGTAGCTAAATCATGGCTAAAGAACCCTAAGAAAGGAGCATCCACACTTTCTAAGTCATTATTCAGATTTTATTTTAAGGAATAACTTTCAGACATCATCACTCTTCTAGCTAGGATCATGGGAATTCCCTTTACGAATGAGTTTCACTTTTGGATGTGTCCCTTTATTAATATAATTTGTGAAAGGAAGAAGAATTTGAATTGGGGTGAGATAACCTATGAGAACCTAACGGATCAGTTGATTAATGTTTAGAGAACTCAGACATTCTACATGTCCTCCTATCTCATGTACAACATTGTAGCATTCAGGGAATGGCTTGGTTTATCTTTCATCAAAGATAAGAAGGATGCTCCTATATATGAATATTGTCCTCAAGTAACTCTCAAATTCAGTAATCATCACTTCAGGAGATTCAATGATGCTTTCACCATGTATATTGAGAGGATTTTGGAAGGAAATATTACTCAAATATTTTCCGAGGGAGCGAAGACCTTGATCTCTGAATATGGGAGTTTCTTCACTCAATTCAGAAAGTTTTGAAGGCCCTCCTCTTTTGTAATGAAAAATGGCCCTTGTTGAGATTTGTAAACAATTAGAAAACTTCACAAGACTTGCATAGATAAAAATATTGTTGGCATTTGTTTCCCTATCACCTTGGGAAATTATACATGCAAGAAAGCCCTGGATGCTCAGAACATTGATAGAACCATTGCTCCACTCACCCTTCATCACTTCAAGCCTAGAACTTGCTTTGATATCAAGGGATGTATTGCTAATAATTTCAAGATGGGTTTCTATCACCTTGTAGATACTGAAGACTATTGGGTTGATTGTGTAGATGATCTTGAGGCCAGAAGAAGGTACTTTGGCATACTCTCTCTTCAACAAATCATAGTTTTCAATCTCTACAAAGTACCTGATAAGCTCCAGGATGATGATGAAGAGCAATCCATTGAATATGAGAGGTCCATCAAACACACTCCTCTTGAAACCATTGATTGGTTTATAAGGGAACAATATTATTTGAAAGAGGTGATCAACCATGTTCTTGTAAGAACCAAGCTCTGGTTTGATAAGAAGATGAAAACCTTCAGGATGAGCAAAGTCAGGTATTCTTCACAAGAAAATTCCTCTCCTAGGAAATAAGAACTTACACTCAATTATTGTTTTGAGTGAGGATAACAATGAAGATCTGAAAGAAGAGGAAGAATCCCCTGTCAACACTATTGAGTTGGTACCATGGAAAATAAAGTCCAAATGTCTAAGTCTCTAGGTTTGGTGGACCCTTCTTCCAGGGATATTTCTAAAGATATGCCAACTTCTCCATTGGAGACATTTATGGTGCAAATATTGAGTGTAATGAGTACACTTTCACTTTGACACATTGCTCCTTCCACCTCTTCATCTTCTTTTGCTTGGGTTCAACCTTTCATTGATAGCAAGAAAAGGAAGTCTACTTCTCAATATGAAAGTTGTGTCTTTGTAAATAAGCTTTGCTTCTCACTTTCAATAAGGGATCCTCTCCCATAAAGAGGAGGGACTTTTTGTCCCCTAACTATTGATCACTATAAAGTTCTAATTCAACCAATAGTTTTTGGGGACTCTACTGGGGATTTCATTTTAACGCATCCCTTTTTGAATAACTTTGAGACCAGTTTACAACCTGGTGAATCAAATATATACATATGGTCAAATATCCCTTGGCATAGAAGATCCCCATTTTCAACTTCTGGAACATCAAGGTTTCCCTCTTCCTTTAGCAAGAAGGAATCGGTCTGGAAGCACACCTCCTACTAAAGACAGAGTTTCTAAGAAGAGAAGTCCTCAAGATCAAACCAGTCCTAGCCTCCGTGTCTAGTACTTACCGGAGTTACAGTTCTCCTTCAGTAGATATTTCCAAGGATGGAAAAACCATTTCCTTGGGGACAACGTGTTGGACCTCTTGCTCTTCCTCAACCATTGCATGAATTACCTAGGGGTAACAGAAAAAGTTTTCATAAATTCAGAGGTTATGAAAAAGTACACCCAGATGAACACATTACAGATTTCATTGTAGCATGTGGGATTCTTGGGGTTTAACATGAGGATGTTTATGTCAAGCTCTTCATAGAAACATTACAGGAAAATGCCACTGACTAGTTTTATCACCTTCCGGTTGGCTCCATTACTAATTGGACTACCATGACAACTCAGTTTGACAAATGGTTTAAACCTGCTAAAGATGGGCATGCCCTCTTGGCCAAAATTTCTCATATCAAAAAGGAGCCATACAAGCCCATGAGGGAGTTTGTGGCTGAATTCAACAAGTTGATTAATAAAATTCCACAAGCCACTCGTCCTGTAGATCAAATCCAAAAGTGCTTTTTCCTCAATGCTCAGTTGCCTGAAGTGAGTTATGCATTAAGGAGGGAAAATATTTCAAGTCTGGATGATGATCAATGATTGGCTATCAGTGTTGAGAATGGTCTAATCATGTCTGGTAAATTGAAAAGAGAACCCTCCAAGCCTAAAGCATCTTCTTCTTCCTCCTCAAGAGCCAATTCTGATCAGTTAGTGCAGAAGTTGGCAAATGACCTTATTGTTATCAAGAAAAAATTGGCTCTACATGCTCCTTACCAAGATATTCCAAGGAAGAATTTTGAGCCTAGGAATCGTTTGCCCTCTTCTCAGCCTAAATTGGCTATTGAAGGCCCACCCATCAAGGTTCCGGTCAATGCAACCTGTGAAGTTCAAGAACCTAATGATGAGGAGGAGAATGAAGACTATGAGGAGCCTGAAGAAGAGGTTGATGAAGAACAGGAAGAGCTTGGTGATTCTCAAGTCAATTTCCTCACCGCTGAAGGTGTGGATGATGAAGATGAATACAATGAAGTAGTGGTAGATAATAATAGTGATTCATATGTTGTTATGACTCGGGAGAAAATGAACAGGAAGGAAAAAATGGTGCAGCTCTCTAAAAAATCTAAGGAGGCCCCTATAACTATTCTGGTAATTGCAAGGAAAGGAGCCCCTATTCCCACTACCTCCACACAAAAGGTGAGTAATGCTAGTTCTTCTCCTTCTACCTCCACTTCCAAAACTTCTTTCCCTATAACTCCTAAACCTGATAAATCCAAAGTTTCTCTCATTCCTAGTAGTGATGCCCCATCCACCTCTAGATCTTTTGATATCATTGACCACATTAAGAGGAAAAAGATCCAAATCTCAGAGGCAGAATTTTACCAAACTCACCCAAATGCTTTTTCCAAGATGGTGAAATTCATCAATTCCAAATCCAGAACTTCACCCAATACTTCTAAAGGTCTATTTCCCACTCCCTCCCCCTCATCTCAACAAATTCTTGTGGCTGTAGTCCCTTCATCTAATGAGAAAATTGAACCATTCTATGTAACGCTTCTCATAGCTGGCCACAAACTCAATAATTGTGTTATTGACTCAGGAGCATCAGACAATGTAATGCCTGCAAAAGTAGCTCACACTTTAGGCCTGACTCTAACACGTACTTTTGGTTCCTACTATTCCATGGAGAGTAGGGAAGTACCATTGGTTGGAAGAATCAAAGATGCACAAGTAGCTTTTGCTGATTTTCCAGAGAAAAGGGTCAAAGCCACTATTTTAGTGGCTGATATTCCTCCATCATATGGTATGTTACTGAGTAGAAATTTTTTAGAGAAGTGGGAGGTGAAATCCAAATGGACTGGTCACATGCTCTCATCCCGGTCAATGGAAAAATGAAAAATATTGCTACCAGAAAGAAAGACTGAATACATTGTGCAAAATACTGACGACCCAAAAGCACAAATACTCTATGAAGATATAGGGCATGGTAACTATATGATCATGTCAGAGGATGAGGAAAAAATTCCTAAGGGAGTGATTCATAATCCTAATGGTGTTTGGACTTTAGATTTTGATGGAAGTTGTATCTTCATCTGGTTCTGGAGCTGGTGTAGTGTTAATCTCTCCAGAAGAGAAGATTCATCCATTTTCATATAAACTTTATTTTGAAAATACAAACAACACAGCTGAATATGAGGCTCTTCCTTCTTGGATTGAACGTGGAAAAAGAAATGGGAGTGAAGAATCTTTGTGCTCGTGGTGATGCTGAGTTGATTGTGAAATAGTTCAGGGATCTTTTCCAAGTTAAGAATAAGAGATTGAAACATTATAAGAGTCTTGTCTGGGATTCCATTGAATTTCTTGACGCTTTCTCAATTGAGGTTGTACCAAGAGAAAAGAACACTAGGTCTGATTCTCTGGCTATTTCAAGATCCCTATTGATTCCTCACCCAAATTTATCTCAGGAGAAATTTACCATTGAAATGATTCATAGGCCTAGTGTGCCAGATAATGCAAACAACTGGAAAGTTTTCAATGATGATCAACACTTTCTCTCTTTCCTGGAGCTTAAGGATAACTTTAATCAATTATATTTTGAAGGAAGTGAGACTCTTCCTAGAGAGTATGTGCCCTCCAATGAAGATGATATCAAGGAAGAAATGGATCAGGATGGTTGTATCAAGCTGAGGGGTAACAAGATACCCAAAGGACTAGTGAGATTAGAGGATTTGTTTGATAAACATGATAGGTACATCAAATCTAAGGCTTCTCAAGGGACTCATCAATCTGCTGAGTATGAGAAGGTCAATATTTGAAGTAATGATGAACCCAAGATGGTGAATATTGGGAAATGTTGCACTCAAGAAGAAAGGAAGAAAGCAATGAACCTATTGAAAAGGTATGCTTGACATTCTCACTTATTCCTATGATGATCTCAAAGCCTTTCATCCAAAATAGATGCAACACTATATTCCTTTGAAACCTGGGATTAAACCTTTCAGACAGAAGATCAAAGGAAATACAATCCCAATATTTTTGACACCATTTACTAAGAGATTCAAAAGTTACTAAAAGGAAAGATTATCTTTCCTATACATCATTCAACCTAGATCACCAACATTGTGCCAGTAAGGAAAAAGAATGGTGAGATTCAGATCTATGTGGATTTCAGAAATCTGAATCAGGATTCTTTAAAAGACAACTATCCTCTCCCCATGATGGATCAAATCTTACAGGTTGTCACAGGCTCTAAGATGTTGGCCATGCTGGACGGATTCTTCAAATACAATCAAGTGGAAGTCAGTATCCCAGATCAGCACAAGACCGCTTTTACTACTCCTTGGGGCACCTTCACCTACAAGAGGATGTCCATTTGGTCTTATCAATGTTGGTGCCACTTTCTAGAGGGAAATGGACTTAGATTTTGGTAGTCTCAAAGGGAAATGTATCATTGTATACCTTGATGATTTGACTTTTTTCTCCAAGACAAGGGCAGATCACTTTCAGTATCTTGAAACAGTCCTTCAAAAATGTAGAGAACATGGAGTATCCCTTAATCCTAAGAAATATGTCTTCTGTGTTACCGAAGGCAAGTTTCTTGGGCATATTGTCTCCAAAGAGGGGATCAAGATAGATCTAGAAAGAGTTCAAGAAATCCAACAGATTCCTCTTCCTACAAGCAAAAAGGGTGTTCACTCTTTCTTTGGAAAGATAAATTTCTTGAGGAGATTCATTCCAGATTTTGTAGAGCTGACTATGAGAATTTCTCATATGATGAAAGGGAAGCAAAAATTTTGGTTGGAATTCTGAAGGAAAAGAAGCTTTTGAGGATATCAAGAAAGCTATTGCTAAAACTCCTATCCTAGCATGTCCTGATTTCAACAAGGATTTTATTATCTATTGCTATGCTACTGAGAGTACTTTGGCCGCTATACTAACTCAAAAAAAATCTGAGAATCATGAACTTCTGATTTCCTTCATGAGCTACATTTTGAAAGCTCATGAATTGAAGTATACTTTGATGGAGAAACATGCTTTTGTAGTGGTCAAAGTTGTCAAGCAATTTCATTTTTATGTCCTTAATTCTCACTCTGTTGTATTTGTACCTGATACAACTATCAAGTCTATTCTCACACAACAGGAGTTCAGAACTAAGTGAGGCAATTGGGTGGAAAGGTTCAGGAGTATGACCTTGATATCAAGCCAACAAAGCTAGTCTGGGGTAAAGGCTTATGTGAACTTATCGCCAAGGGAGCTGATGAGGAATTGTCCACAGAAGGGGTTGATGTTCCTATTGTTCTCTTTCTCAGTTCAACAGATGAGTGGTATGCTGATATTGCACATTTATCTTACTTATGGAGAATTTCCATCTCACTTAAGTGCCAAGGAAAAGAGAGCTATTAAGCTAAGGTCTGCACAGTACGTATTGTGGGAAAATTCTTTATTCAAACAAGGAATTGATGGAAGATTCCTTAAATGTGTGGACAAAGAGCAACAGAAGAAATTGTTCGTAGCTTTTCATGATCAATCCTGTGGAGGGAATTTCTCATTCTACTTTCACTACTCACAAAATTCTTTGTGCAGGGTACTATTAGCCGACATTGTTTTGAGATGTATCAAAGTGGGTAGGAAAGTGTGAAGCCTGTCAAGCTTTTTTTGGGAGGCCTAAATTGGTTGCTTTACCACTCAAACCAGTAATCATTGATGAACCTTTTCAACAATGGGGATTGGATTTTATTGGAACTCTCAACCCACATTCCAGTGCTAGACACACTCATGTGCTAACTGCTATAGATTACTTCACAAAATGGGTGGAATCCATTCCAGTCAAAAGTACTACCTCTGAGGTGGTGTGTAATTTTATCAAAGAGAACATCTTGATAAGATTTGAAGTACCAAACAAAATTGTAACTGATAATGCTTCCAATTTCTCTTCTTCTGAGTTGATGGATTTTTGCTATGGGTATGGAATTTCCCTTGATCATTCTTCAGATTATTACCCCCAAGGGAATGGACAAGAAGAATCAACAAATAAAAATTTGGTAACCATCATCCGGAATCTTGTCAATGACTCTCAAAGGAATTGGCACAAGAAGCTCTATGATGCCCTCTGGGAAGATAGAATTACACCCAAAAGAGCCATTAGAATGTCTCTGTTTCAAGTGGTGTATGGTGTTGAAGCTCAGCTACTAGTAACAGTTGAATTTCTAGCCTTGCACTTGATGAAGGCTATTGAGGATTCAAGTTTCATCAGTTCTTTGGACAAAAAGGATCATGTATCTCTAGAAGCTGGATGAGGACAGGATGCAAGTTTTTGATAGAATCTCTTCTCACCAATAGAAGGTGAAAGATTTGTTTGACAAAAAGACCAGACCTAGAGATTTTCAAGTGGGAGACATTGTCCTATTGTGGGACAAAAGGCATGAGCCTCGTGGAAGCCATGGTAAGTTTGATTCTCTTTGGCTTGGTCCTTTCAAGATAAGACACTTTGCTGGAGAAAATTCTTTCTATTTGGATTATATGGATGGATCTCCTCTCCCACTTCCTTATAGTGGGTAGTATTTGAATTTTTTCAAGTCCTAGGTGATTAGGCAGTCCTTCTGTATATTGTGTACAATGTCTTTTTTTTGGTCTTTCCTTGTGTCTTGTTTCTTTCCCCTTTGTGTGTTGTCTTTTGTATTGTTTTCCTTTGACTCTATTTTCCCAATGGATAAGGCACTGGTCTATTTTCCCATAGTTTTCTTTTGGTTCTTGATCTTGTCTCATCCCTTTGTCCTAGTCAAGTCATCCCTAGAAAGAGCCAGTTGTTGTCACCTTTCAAAATTTCCCTTCTTTCTTCAAGATAAATTTTCAAAATTTTAAGAAGTTTCCTTTAGAAGTGTTTAAGTGAAGGAAAAGTTCAAAAAGTTAGAAAAATTCAGTCTTTGGGGTCATTTTTAATGTTTTGTGGCTAAGTTAGACATTTTTGTCCCACGTGTCCCAAGTGTCGGCATGTTCAGGTCTCTTGTTCACCGATTTTCCACTTTAACCACATTTTTACTACACTTTACCCATGTCCCTAAATTTGCTCCATGCATCCCACGTGTCATTACCTGTCCCATGGACCTTCTGTGCTCTCCAAACCCAATTTTTCCCTACGCATTCTTCTTGGATCAGGTGTATTTCAGCTCTTATTCATGTCCCTCGTGTCCCTGACAATCCCATGGACCGTCTGGGCCAAGTTTGGTTGTCCTTTTCCACATTTCATCTTTTTGAGTTGGTGTGGGAGTCATTTATTACACATTCATTATTTTCTATCTCCATCATTTGAATTTCATGGCTATTTAAGGGAGTGTAACAATTATTTCATTCACACTTGTTTGCTTGTCATTCTCTCCACTCATCATTCTTGAAAAGAAGTAATTTAATTACGTGTCTATGCCTTGTGTTTTCTCTTGCAGGGATTGTTTGAATTGTGATACACTCAGAATTCGAAGGTTGTTTCTCTTCCTATCTCTGTCACAATGAAGATTCAATACAAAGGCATGAGCATCTCTCCTCATTAGAAACCTCTGTGCCCTATATCATGGATAGTGAAGCTCAACACCTCAACCTTAATGACTTTTGGAGCAGGATTGGATGCGATAGCCCTACTCCCATCACCCAATTAATCAAAGGACATTGGAAATTGAATTTTCAGGGGGTTTCCCTATGTCTGTCTAGTGTGTTGATACTCTGCTCACCTGTGGGGCCTTTTTCAATCCAGATTCCAAGGAGATTTTTGATATCCATGGTGAAGTGGTTGCGAACTAGATTCTGATGCTATTATGTTTTGCCCTACAAATCCCAGTGAGTGGAAGATTGCTCATACCCTCACTCTTGCTCAAGCACAACACTATTTGACCATGACAGTGATAGATATCAAGACCTTGGTAGCTAAATCATGGCTAAAGAACCCTAAGAAAAGAGCATCCAGACTTTCTAAGTCATTTTTCAAGGTTGATTTTAAGGAATCACTTTCAGACATCATCACTCTTCTTTAGGATCATGGGAATTCCCTCTACAAATGAGTTTCACTTTTGGATGTGTCCCTTTATCAATATGCAGATTTGTGAAGGGAAGCAAAATTTGAATTGGGGTGAGATAACTTGTGAGAACCTAATGAGCAAGCTACAATTTTCAGAGAACTTCAACATTCTACATGTCCTCCTACTCATGTACACTGATTGCAGCATCCAGGGAATGGCTTGGTTTCTCTTTCGTTAAAGATAAGAAGATGCTCCTATATATGAATATTGTCCTCAATTAACTCTCAAGAGTCAGTAATCATCATTTCAGGAGAGTCAACCGTTCTTTCAGATCCATGTATATTGTGAGGCTTTTGGAAGAAAATATGCTCGAATATTTTCTTAGGAGAAAGATCCTTGATCTCTTCAAATATGGGAGTTTCTTCACTCAATTCAAAAAGAACCCATACATCAGGATGGCTGGTTTTGAAGGTCCACTCCTCTAAAGCTTCCTATGTTTTGTAATGAAGAAAATGGCCCTTGTTGAGATTTGCAGACAATTGGAAAAATTCACAAGACTTGTAAAGATAAAAAGATTATTGGCATCCATTTCCCTATCAGGGCCTTGTTGTTGAAATTATACATGCAGGATAATAGTGAAGATGCTCAAAAAATTGATAGAACTATTGTTCCTCTCACCCTTCATCACTTCAATGCTGAATTGCTTTGATATGAAGGGATATATTGCTAAGAATTTCTAGGATGGTTTTTATCACCTTGCAGATACTGCCAGACTATTGGGCTGATTGCGTAGATGATTTTGAGGCCAGGAAGAATGAGTACTTTGAGTAGACTTGCTCTTCAACCCATCATAGCTTTCAATCTCTTACTTGATAAGCTTCAGGATGATGATGAAGACCTGCAATCCATTGAATATGAGAGTTCCATCAAACACGTTCCTCTTGAAACCATTAATTCTTTGTAAGTGAGTTCCCAATGATTTGATGGAAGTGATGGCATCCTTGCTCTTGTACCAAACTTCTGGTTTGATAAGAAATGAAAACCTTCAAGATGAGAAAATGAGGTCTTTTGTCACAAGAAAATTCCTCTCCCAGGAGAGAATAACTTGTGCAATGTTGAGGTGGACTAAACATTCCACTCCTTCCTCTACAATTTATACATGAAGAAAGGCAAGGATTTCAAGACTTGGCAGATTGCAGAACCTGAAAAGTGAAGAATTTAACCTTTGGAGAACATTGTGACTAGAGGGATTGAACATGTTGTTTTGAGTGAAAAAACTGTGGAGCAATTAGAGGAATAGAAGCAAGTTCTTTCAAATTTTATAAAACTGTTGTTGGAAAAGGATAAGTTCGTGGATCCAACTCCACTAACCAATCTTCCACCTCCCATAGTTCTCAACAAGGATGAAGTTTAAACCATCAAAGATATTCATAAGTATGCCACCTATGGAAAGGTCATTCAATCACTGGTTGATGATATGAAAGTTGAAGGGTTGAACTTCATTGAGGAGGACTTCAAATAATATGCGAAAGTAGTAAAATTACAGTTGAAATTCACCACAAAACTCAGTGGCTTAGAGAAAGAGATAAATCTATGGTGTGAATGCATCCAGGATCTTCGTTTGATAATTAGGATAGATGAGCATATCTTGTTGGAAAGAAAGGTATTTGATAAGACCAAGAGAAATATGTCAAGACCCTGGGTTTTCATTGTTGAGTGGAAGATCAATGTTTTGTAGGAAGCATTAGGAGAGCAGAAAAATATGTGGAAAAAATGAGAAGCTTTCAATGCTTGGGCTATGTATGCCTTCCAATATATTCATTTTCAAATCTAGAATGGAGCCTCATGTGATCATTTTTCCATACAGGAGATCAAGGCTCTATTTAGTACCTTTTTCAAGGAATGTCTCTTCAAGGAAGAGTCAATGTGTAAAGAGAAGATGAAGGAGGTATTCTCCCTTCAATCAGATATCACTGAGTAAAACAAGGAGTTTCTTGAAAACATAGTGTTTGAGAAGGATATGGAGAAGTTCCTTGGTATATGGATTCATGGTACTTTTAACACTACCATCCCAAAGTGCATGGAGATACCTGAAGCATTGAAAATATTTAGACATCGGATTCTTAAGACAATTGGCATTCCTAATCCTACTTTGGATGTTTCTACCTTAGAATCCTAAGGCACTTCCTCTAATTTAAATTTGTTAGCCCATGATGTAATATTTGGTTAAGGACCATTCTATTAATGTATTTCATAAGTAGTCTATAATCTTTTATATTAAAATAATTTTGAACCGAATGTAACTATTTTTGTAAACTATTTAGTGGGAACTCCATGCCATTGTTTGCATAGAGGGACTCTAATAATTTTCTAAATATAAATATAATTGAAAGTAATCAATATAGAAGAATTTCCCTTGTCTCTTATTTTCATCTACTGTCCTTTTCTTTGTTATCTGAAATTTGTGACTCATCAACCTTTCATGTTAAGAAACTTTCTGTTTTTATGATATGATTTCCAAAACTTTCTACCTATGGAATAATATCAGATGTTACAAATGTGAATGATTATATTCTATATCCCTCTTGCTAAGTACGTGTCAGGTTATATTATACTATGTGTATTACCTTAAAGTATTGTTATATTCTTCTCTTTCAGTTTCTTTGTTCTTCAATCCTTACGTATTGATAATCCATATTGGTATAAAAAAATTTGAAATATCAAAAGTCCTCATCAATATGAAATTTATATATTTGTATATAGGCATTGTTTCTCACTTTCAATAAGGGAACCTCTCCCAAAAAGAGGAGGGACTCATTGTCCCCTGACTGTTGATCACTATAAATTACTAATTCAAAAACCAACATAGTTACCAAAGGGGAACAATAGAAAATACCTCGTGACCACTCAAAGGAGGTTTTCTAAGCATTTTAGAAAACACAAGCACCCAGAAATAGGCTTAGGGCAGCCATAGGCACCCTTGTCCCTCTCCAGGAACCCCATTCCAAGAAAATTTTCAGCTCGCACACTTTTCTAAGGCTTTGTGCGACACTTCTCCCTCTCTGTTCATCCAGTCAGCACTTTGGCACAGTTTGGGATTAATTGCAAAACAGCTACGTCATCTTATCTCTTCTTTGCACTTAGGGTTTCATACTTTCTTGCTTATCTTGTTTGGATTAATTTCTATACTTAAGTATTTATCTTTTACTACTACAATAGCAATCAGATTAGGTATATAAATTCACATTTAGCTTAATCACTTCCAAGTCTCGCATGCCCCCTACTTAGGAAAAATTGTGCAGGATTGCCTTAGACCTAGGTTGCTTCTGCTTCAAACATCTGAGGTACTTGAAACTTGAGTTTCACCTCAAGTAGACTTAGTGAGTGGAAAGATCACCCTTCTGAACATACGAGATAATAGTCTCAGCTTCTTCATCCAAAAAACTTTTCTCTAGCCTCTTCACTTACTTTGGCATCTCTTCTAGTCCTTCGTCGCCTTCTTTTGACTTCTTCTTGTTGTCTTGCGCACTCTTATGAGATTTTTCTCACCACAAACCAACCACTTCCTCCCATTGAATCTTTCTCCATGATCCTTTGTGAATCTCTACCCGCTTTTCTCCTACGCAAGTCTCTACTTTCCCTTAACCATCCACTTCCTCCTAAGGCTTCCCTTAGTATCCTTATGTTTTGCCACAAATTCTCTCACTTGTATCCTAATTTGAACTTGGGCTCATAAATTACCTTATCCACCTTATCTCCTTTAAAACACTCATGTCACAGCAAATCCTTCTATTGGCTAGATTCTTTGATCAGTCCTTAGCTGACTTATCACAATCATCCCATGTGATTAGATAGATCTAACTCCTGTCACTCTTTTTTCCAAATCTTCCATTTTTCCTCCCCATGTTTCATTCTCTATGTTTCCTCTACGCCCTTCCTTCCATTCTAGGGTTATTCTAAATCTTTGTGTGGTCTTATTGTCTCACGCCTCCATTCTCCTATGTGTTTTTGGTGTGTCTTCATCTTATACCACATTCTACTACCCCTTCATGCACCAACTCCCCTTTGTGCATATCATTTCTCTACACACCTATCCATTTTCCCATGTATGTTGTTCCTTTCGAGCCATGCACCCGAATCATCACGCTCTTCTTCATTCCTCCTTTTTCCTCTTGTCATACACGTATCTTACACCTTCCAAGTCTCGTACACACCCTTGCTTTAGAAAAATTGTGCAGGATTGCCTTAGATGTTGGATGTTCCTACATCATATATGGTTTCTTGTTTTTCCATGCTTCTAGAGGTGTAGTTTGATGTAGATATTTTGAAGGAACCCTATTGAGAATATGGACTGTAGCATTCATTGTTTCTTTCCATAAAAACTTAGGAACATTCAAATCATGATTCATTGTCCTAGCCATTTCTAGGATATTCCTATTTTTCCTTTCTGTAATGTGATTGTGTTGTGGGGAGTATAGAGTTGTTTGTTCTCTCTAAATCCCACAATACACACAAAATTCATAAAACTTTTTACTAACATATTCACCTCCATTATATGTCATAATTCTTTTTATTATTATTTGAAGTAATTTCAACTAAGGCTTTAAATTCTTGAAATTTAGAATAGGCTTCATATTTTGATATTCTAGAGAAATCATCAATAAAGATGGCAGGAAATAGAGCACCACCTAGAGATGGAAACTATAGTGGACCTCTAACATCACTATGAATTAATTCTAACATATGTGTAGGATTAAGATCGTGATGTTTGTGATATGGTTCAACGTGTTTATTACCACGTAAGCAACCTTCACAAGTTTTATGATCAGATTTTAGTTTTGGGAGGCCTATCACAAGCTTAATATGAGACATATCAACTAGACTTCTAAAATCCAAATCTAATCTCATGCCAAATTTGAAATTCATTTTTAGAGTGAAAAAAACAAGATTTTGAAGTAAACCCATTTAAAATGTTTAAACCATTCTTTTAAATACCAATAGCAATAATTTCATTATTTTAATTTTTAACATACCAGTTATCTCTTAATATAATAACTTTATAATTTTCTTGACTTAGTTGGGAGCAAGATAAGATATTTTTTTCAATTCTAGCACCAAAAAAACATTTTCAATAATACCTTTAGCAAGTTTAACATTAACACGACTTTCATATTGAATGATAAAGTTATCTCCTAAATAAATGTTTTCAAGGATTTCTATGACATTTGTAAGGATATTAATTATATAGGTTATGTGTCTAGATGCACCTCTATCTAGGATCCATTCATTGTCAAAATATAACAACACACATTGGGTAAGTTCCTTATTAAAATTAACAACATGCACTGAATTCCTTGTTCGAATGCTTGAGATGTGGATGTTACCTACAGTTTGAATTGTGTCGAAGGATTGTTCTAGATTCAAAAGTAACTATGTATGAGTTGGTTAGCCTCTTGACAATGATTATTTAGTGATTTCTTATTCAAAATGGAAATTCACTAAGAAGAATTTTCTATTATGCCTACTTACAGTCAATAAAAGATACCTATATGAGGGAACCTAAAACCACTTTAATGACATTTCATGCAAGATAAAAATATGAGAATTTATGAAGAGATTGATTGATTGAGAAATCATTTCCCATCACAAATCCCATTGGATCCCTAGAAATCAATGATAAAAAATAACAAACAAAACAAATATGGAAATGTGAGGCATTTTAAACACTAGTTTTCATTGACTATCAACTATGTTATTCTTCCATGTCATATCTTTTGTAATGGTAATTTCCATTACAAAGTATAAAAAAGGGTTCCAAAGGTCTATTGTCTAAAAGAGAATATTATATTGCATTAAAGTTCATTGTCTTTGAAATAATATTGAGATTTGGAATCATGGAAAAAATCAATTGTTGTATGGCATAAACGAATACATAAGGAAAGACAAGGTAGATTTGCCAACATCTTCTTTCGAAATTAATGTATACACCTTATTTTTCACTCATTGTCATTTCTCTTTCTAGGTTGGTGGCACATTAATCCCCTTGAGTGCACACAAATCCTCTTTAAATACATTTCATGTAGAGAAAAAAAATCACAAAGATATTGGTTGATTGAGAAATCTTTCCCATCACAAATCCCAGTAAATCCATAGAAATCAATGATAAAAAAATAACAATCAAAACAAATATGGCAATGTGAGGCATTTTTAACATTCATTTTCATCTACCATCAACATTGGTATTCTTTAATCATCATCTCTTTTGTAATGGTAATTTCAATTATAGAGTCTAAAAAGGGATCCAAATGTCTACCATCCAAAAACAAATATTGTATTGCATTAAAACTTGTCTTTGAAATAATATTGAGATTTGGAATCATGCAGAAAATCAAATATTGCATGGCATAAAAGAATACACAATGTAGGACGAGACAAGGTTGTCATCCTCTTCTTTCTAAGGTAATATATACACCTAACTTTTTACTTACTAACATTCATCTTTGTAGGTTGGTGGCACATTCATCTCCTTGAGTCAATGCCTTAATGGGCACACAAAAATCGATGTTTGAGTTGGTTTGTAGCACCTTGTGAGATATCATCATGGCACTTGCCCTACTTTACCTGAGTGTACCTTAGTCATCCTACCACCACTTTATGACCACTTGATATCCTCGATACTACCACCTTCATACCTCCTCCAAGTATTTTTCTACACCTTATATCTCTCTCCTTCAGTGTTTGCATCTCTCTTACACCTCACCTTTTATGTATTGTTGTAGCCTAGTTAATATAGTATGGTAGACCTTTTTCTAACCCACTACATTGACCATAATCAATGTCGTCGACTACGTGAAATAGTGACTTCAAGGTATGTTCTATTTATAGATGTCACTATTGTCATTTCTCAAAAGATGTCATCACATAGTCTATTCTACATGCACTTGTAAATTGCCCCTAAAAGGTTAAGAGGTCTTTAACCTTAGTGGAAATTTTACTTGGAGGTCATTATTGGAGAATTATTTTTTTAGGAGCAACAAGAATAAGAGTTGCACTGGCGAAGTTTACCTAAATCATTAGAGTCCCCAACTTTGGCCTATTTAGGTCTTCTACCTATCCCTCTTGTGATCCACCCACAACAATCTCTCACCCAAGAAGGGGATTAATGTGCTAAGAATGTTAACAAAGGAAGTTATTCCTAACCCTAAACTCTTTTTATATTTGTTGATTAATTATGTTGATACATCATATGCTAGACTAAGATAATTGTAGCATTTTTTTAATTACATTATTGTTCTATTTAAAGCACGTGCATACCACTAAATGGAAACACAAGCCTTGGTTTTGATTAGCTTTGTTTATTAACTCGTACAACCCTTATGATCTTTGTCAAATCATATCTACATCTTAGATATAGGCTTCTGAATCCTTTACATTTATGAGTGTGAATTACCCTCTTCTAGATCCACTTCTATCACACCTCTAGACTCTATCTTTGGCTTGTGTGTTGGTCCTAGTACAGTCTTTTACTTGTATCCTAATTTATATTGAACATAGAGGACAAACATATTGATAATATTATGCAAGTAAGGTCTTTTACTTGTTTTAATCTATATTGAAAACGGATATGAGAATAATCATATTAACCATCTTAGCTAAGATACAATTTGGTGAGCCCAACATGAATTGAACACCCAACCTTCTAATTCAATTTATAATTCTAACAAAGTTGCACCTAATACCACTACTTCTAAGGTTTCCACTAGATCTCAGCAAAACCATACTTCAATCCCTGAATAGTTTTTAGTAGGGTGAACAAGAGAATTACTCTAATTACACAACTATCATACAAAAAATCTGTCAAAATTTCCTTTGATAATTCAAGAACACTCCCAAAACCATCCAACAACATACTAGTGAGCTCTTCAATACTCACAATCATCTTTCAAACATCTTTCCAACCATTGGCATCTATCTTTGCATCCTCTACAATTCTCTCATCTTCAACAATTATTGTGGATGCTAGCCTAAATGATGGGTCACCTCCGACCAATACTAGTCAAAACACCCCTTGTGGATACTACACAAATGATCATGCAACACGTGAGCATCTAGTAACAATCAATACATACAAATGCGAGCTAACATGGCTCAAATAACTAGTAGACCACATTGTGTTCAATGATTAAAAATAACAAATATGGCAATGTGAGGCACTTTTAACACTCTTTTTCATTTACCATCAACTCTAAGGTTATTATTCCATTGTCAACTCCTTTATAAGGTAATTACCATTAAAAAGTGTTGAAAGAATTCCAAAAGTCTAAAGTTTAAAAACAAATATCGTGTTGCATTAAGATTTCTCTTTGAAATAATAAAGAATTCAGAATCATGCAACAAATCAAATGGTGCATCGACATAAATGAGTACCCAAGGTAAGACAATACTAGTTGCTAACATCTCCTTTGCATGTAGTCTTTTTTCTAAGATATAAGATAGTACGTAGCTGCCTACAATGGCTCCCTAAGTGCTCACAACAATGTCACTAGTACAAACAACTAGGTGGTAGCCAAAACCCCTTTCCATCGGGGCTGGAATCCCTCTTTGCATGTCAGGTCTTCCAAGAAGGTACCCTTGGCTACATCAATTTAACAAAGGAAAAAAAATTGTACATGCATGTTTTCACATGGTTGTTAATAATAGGAGCAATACAAATTATCTACACATCTCTAACTTCTATGGGTAAACACAATTTGAAAAGAGTGATTAATCATCAATATCTTATAGGGGTTTTGTAATTATAGGACTTGGTTCCATGAAAAACTAGGTCTCAACGGAGCCATTTTGCAAATGATTTTTCATGGATTAACTTACTCTTCATGTTGATACAATGATGGAACAATCGTATACATAAAACGGAAGATATAATTCACATCATGCTTGAAAATGCAAACTATGCAGCCACTAGTGAAATTTGTAGGCCATGATTTCCCACCTAGTTTTCAAATCCCTATGCAAACTTCTAACAAATTTAGATAAGTAGTTTGGATACAACTTGCCATAGTAGCGGCACTTACAACTTTCTATGAAATGGTTCATCGGGTTGTCTCTAAAAGCCACTAAGGCATTGCAATTGAAATTTTTGCTTTAACAAGTTTTGTTGACTCAAACTTACATAACAAGACGTTCCAATTGAAAAAGGCATTACATGCACAATTAAAAACAACAATTTTATGCATTGTAGCAACCACAAAAACTAACATGGCAAAAATGGTAACATCATTGCAAAATGTAAATTTTAGAAGGCAAAAGTTCTAAAGATTCTTGACGTATTGATGCAATCTCATGGTAATGTTTGCAATTCAAGTTTATTTTATAAAGACTTGACGAACTAATAAAGTACCTTGATGAAACTAATAGTTGTGTTTTATAATGTTATATATTCAAAATGTTTATACCTTAAAATGTTTTCCATGTGCATAGAAGATTTACATAATATTTCATATCAAAGATATCATTTGATATTTATTTTAGAATTCAAATATTCGGAAAAAATAGACATTTACAAAATTAAAAAATTGATGTTACGTTTTATAATGTCAGTTATAATGTCTCCTCCAATATAAAAACTATACCAAATTTTTACCATGGAATCATTTCATTGTTTATTTTTATTTCCACCGCAACCATGAAATATTGCATTCACTATGAGTTATATTGAGCAATTAACACTAATCAACCATCCAATGAGATCAACTAATTTTCTCAAATAAATTGAAACAATAATATTCTAAATTTTTACTTGCCAATTTCAATAATGTCCAACTCACATAAACCATTTATTTTATTGTTTATTAAATTCTCTTCAAAGTACATTTGTCTTCTTTTTTTGTAACTTAAATTCAAAATACAAAATTATCAAACAATCAACTTTTAAATGTACTTTCAAAAATAAAATAGTATGGTTGTAATTTGTAATGTACTCTTAAATATGCATTAGAGAACAAAAAAATGGGTGATTTTCTTGATGCTTCTAGCTTCCCCACTTTGTCAGCTGAATTTTTTATTTTGTTTTTTAAAACTTCCGCAACATTTCAACAAATTTTAGTTGGCACCGTGAGTAGATTTCAACTTTATCTTTTCAATTATCACTTTATCGATATGCTACTTTTTAAAGTTATAATCATGATGATTCTAGTAGTTTTGATTTTGTGTAGCCATTTCTATCATAAAACTGATTTATTAAATGTAAAAAATACTATTGAATGTGAAAACCTAATATATTTATATGTGTGTCCATTTGTGCAAACATCGTGTCAAGAGTGACTCCTCTAATCACCTTATATTTCTTTGTGACCTCATTTTTTAAAAATAAATGTCTCAACTCTTGATTAATGTCTTTACTACCAAGTCAGATATACCTCTTTGGTGCATCTTGGAATTGCTTCTCTAAAATATTTTCTCATACAAAAAATCAATTCATTTCACATTAGTCGATTACCTTTTGTCTGCAATAATATATAAACCCAATAGCCAATGATCCTTACGTCATTATGAGTGACAACATATTTGGTTGTTTACCCTTTCCCTCTCCTCCTTTGTGGCTTTGTAAAAAGCATGTTCACCTCTTTACTACCAAGTTTACTTACTTGACCTTCCTTTAGATGCAGTTTCCAATATCTTCACCTCTAAACAGGTCTTACTTCAAGTTTGACATTAAAAAAAAAAAAAATTTAAAGTTCTTCAAGTTATAGTGTACCTTCACCTCTAAACATGTCAAACCATCAAGTTTTGACGTTAAAAAAAAAGGAGAAATGTTGCAATGAAATCTATGTCCAGACTCAAAACCATAATAATACCATAATATTTAACTAGTCTCAAAACCAATAATTGATAAATTCACAAATATATTAATACTATAGCAAGTAACCGATTGTCCATATTTATCCTTTGGATATGATTCCAAACGGCTAAATACAATTTTATTTATTTTTACAATTGCTAGCACATCCTCCATTGAATACAATTAAACATGTTCAATTTCAAATACAATATCGTCGGCAGGAATAAGCCACTACGTGGCACTTGTCCTAATAAGACAAGGGCAGGACACCATTTAGATGATTATTTTTTGGAATATGCCGACAAAAAAATTACAAACCATATGGTTATTTCTTAACACAGCCTTTATATGATTCAAAATGCAGGTTACACCACAATAAACAAAACTTTATAAAAATCAACCAACTGCAAAATGAAAATGATTTACCTTTTTGCTTCATCGGGAAAGATTATATAGTCCTTTTACATGAAGACACAAATGCAGATTACCACATATATGTAATAAAAATAACAGAACGTTAAAGCTGCTGAAAGGTTGCAGAAGAATGATAGGCAGGAATTGGATATGATGTGCAGAAGATCCACCTTCTCCAAGTATCTTTAAATATACATTCTGATTGCTGTATGAAGGCATCAAGAATGCAGTAGCAACATTAGCAGCTTACAGTAGAATGCCGAAACTCACATGGTTTTCATGAGATAGTGTTTATCTTTAACGAGGAGGGCCGGGGAAAAATGGAGTCGAGTAGGGTTGCATAGGCAAGGAAACCTGTCCCGGAAATCCAGGAGTTGCATCTATAGGTATTGCAGGTGCTGCAGGAGCAGACATATATATTTGATTTGGCATAGATCCCGAATAGGGTGACCCTGTTAATTGTGACATGGGACGCAACTGATCATACTCCCAACTTTGCATTGGTCGGGGACCCGAGACACCAGTTTGCAATGGTGTATGCATGCTAGATACAAACTGATTTCCTGGATATACAGACATAGCAGTTGATGCCTGTCCAACAACACCGGCAGGAAGAGTAGAAGGTTGCTGGCCAATAAATGACGGTTGGCTTTGTAGAATGCCAGCTTGTGGAAGCGTGTAGTCTCTGCTACGGTCATTATTGGCCTGTATAAAATATTACGAGTCACTGATAAAAATAAACCAAAATCATAAATAGAAAATTTTGAGCACATAGAACATCATATAGTTTAAAACAAAGATGAAATCCCTGAAATTCTATCATGATAAGCTAGTTACCTTTACATTAAGGTCTCTGTGACGAGAATAAGAAAGGTGGAGTTTACAGTAGCCTCCATTGTATATGCAATGTCCTTCTAATGCATCTTTTGCAACCACTGCAGTTGGCACATCTGACAAACAAATATTCCAATCAGTCTAAGCTGCTCGGGGCTGGATTGAAAATAAAGACTAATCCTATCATTATCAGCTCTTATCAGAGCAAAAAAAATTTACAAACATTTGGTGAGCGGGTAACACAGATTCTGACATTACCTCCACAATAGAAGACAAAAGAATGAAATATATTTCTGCTTTAAAAGTAAACATTAAGAATCATACCACTCCACAATAGATATTTTTGCACTCGAGCATACTTCAATGTTCTGGTTACATATGCTTGCTTGAAATTAGAAGACTCCTAAGGAGGAATTTTTAATAAATTTACAAAGGGAAGAACAATCTAGCAACCAACAAGTGACAAGACAATTTATAAATAGATCATAAAAACTAGAAGCATTACACGTAAAGAATCATACCAACTCCTAAACATATTTGTGCATGCTTGCAATTGGAACACTACTAGGGAAGAATTCTTATAAATTTACAAAAAGGAAAAAGAATTTAGCAACCAGTGAGGGAATATTTTATAAATAGATCATAAAAACTAGAAGTGTTCAATCTAATAACAAACTCGACATGCAATCAGATAAATTTTCCCAAATTAACATAAAAGCCAACTAAATGATCCAATGGCTGAAACGTTTCCCAAATTAACATAAAAGCCAACTAAATGATCCAGTGGCTGAAACGTTTCCCAAATTAACAGATAAACCAACTAAATGATCCAATGGCTGTTCTTCCATTGATCTTCAGCAAAACATATCTTTCCTTTTCTTGTTGGATGCTTCATGAAACACGCTGTAAAGAGATGCATAACGTAGCACAGATATCATTCAGCTTAGATGACAGTTCTAGGGGTATCATTTCCACCAAAGTTACCACAACTTGCACCCAGATTTACCCCTTTGTTCCAAACATTATTCAGATGGGCAAGCTCAAGTGGATGCCTGGTAGAAAGCATGAAACTAGAAAGAACTCCCCCATCACAAAAGGCCCAGTTAATGGCAAACCTTGTTCCATTACCTTTCTCAAAATTGTCCAATTAGCTCAAGCTTCACATCAAACAACTCCCACTATCAGAAATGGCAATGTGTTTTCTACTCAAGATGGATAATTAGGGTCCATTGCGGGTTGGAAACTTGGGATTCGTCCATAAGATTCATAGAAGTAACACAAAAACATGGGATGGAACTTCAATAGACAAATAACCTCCCAACCTGTTCTACTTACTTTGTGTTCTAATTGAGTATTAGAAGATTCCCTACAATTAAAGAATCTGAGTAATTAATTAATAATTTAAAGGTGGTGGAATTTGTAACGTCTTAATTGATTGGAAAATGTTCCATTAGTTGCTTGCCGAAAATTTATTAACGTCAAAGCTTGCCTCCCAAAATAAAAGTCGCAATTATTAAAACTAGTTACTGTAGCTCCCATCTTCAACAGTACTAGCAATGACTTTTAATTATTTAAAACTTAACATTAAAAGAAAATATTGCTTATTTCTTGATAGACACAAAGCAAGAGAACCAACAAAATTAGCTTGGGGTATAGTGCCCCGTTGTAAAACAACCAAGCTTATACGGATACAATATTGTACCAAATCCCTTACAACTAAACCTGACATGTTTGCAAAATAAAGTGGTCAAAGGAAAAAAAAAATTACAATACCTGCATACTGTATCAAAGCTTGAGTTGCCAAATTCTTCTCAAAAATCGCAATTTTCTGAACAGTTCCAAATGCAGAAAATACCTGTTTCCAAGATTATCAGATCAATAAGTATAAACTGAGCCAATAATTTTATACTTGTCAAAGGAACATTCAAATAATAGATTTTATTTATACCGTGTGCAGAACATCAACATTCACTGCATACTGCATGTTTTCGAAGGCTGCAAGAAGTACATTACTCTCTGGCTCTCTTCTTTGTCCATCAGGACCTATGCCAAACTGCAATGTACAAATCAATCAGAAAAAGCATTAAGGCAATACTTCTATCCACAAAAAATATCAAGGTATGCTTCTCTGCCTGCATGTATAAGATAATGTAATAAACTCACCTGTCCACTTCCCTCTATAGCAGAAGGTGCAACAGGTAAATTTGGATTAGTGTAGTCCCTACAAGAAAAATGAAATGAATAATAATTAAAAGGAATGGCTGTTAAAATAATCCATTAATTATGAAATCATCAGTACATATAGAACATCACTTTTCAAAAACACGAAAACAGTATTCAATGAGAACTAGTAAAAAACAAATTAAAAGGCAAGTTAAGAACTTTGTTTTTAGTATTTTACAGAATTTCAGTTGAACAATTAATTATTGGTTTAAAAAACAGAATTTATTTGCTCTATCTTTTTGAGTTTGAGATCATCATATCTTAGTAGCAACATCGTAAAGTTGATCAAATATATTGCTTGCTGTAACTAAATCATTTAGAATAATATGATAAGACTAGTGACCCATATCAAATAACTGGCACAATCCAACATAATGTTTCAAATCTTTGGGACGTCATATGCAAAGCTATTTTAGGGCAAAGAAAGAATGACTGAGGCTTGCAGATTATTTTAGATAGTCAAGACTCAAAATCTAGACTGCCCGGAAACACATGGTACCCCTCATACACCTAGCCCCTCTTGATAATTCACACACTCATATTTTGGTATTTTGCTAATTCTGAGCTCTAGTCTCAATTCTCAAACTCAAGCCTCAATTCTCAAAGTATTTGAAATCTGTTTTCATGTTCCATGAATGATTGTATGAGTATTAAATGTCAATAAGTATGCAAATGCTTCTTTAAATGTGTGTGCGTGTGTGTGTATATACACACACGCGCGCACCCACAGCATACTGTACCCGACGTTTATAAAAAATTGCCGTTTCAGCATACCGTACCCGTACCCATGCCGAAACAGTCTAGCTAAAAATAATTGATACCAAAATAACCAAAAAAAAAAAAGATTGTTCAAATTACAAGATGGGATACACAAAACTTCAAAAGCCATTGTCCTTACAAAGAGAAAACAAGAATCACCCAACATCAAGCAGTTTTATTAAGGACATCAGATTAGAAACACATGAATTTTTCATTCATTCATGATATATATTGCATTTGTGGCATAAAGAAAAACTGGACTCGTAGATTTTATCTCAAACATACCACTTTAGAACAGAATCTGAATTAATACTCGCATTGAATAAAAGCGGTACCAAGAATATAACCCTTCGTTCTACCAGTAGAAATGATTCTGCTAGGACATATTAATATTTTTGGAGCACTTGAATAAAGAAAAATCCTCCGACGACTAATTTTGTTGTGACATTAATTCTATAATCTTAAAATGAGAGACAGCATCAGAGAAGAGTTATAAAGTTCTAAAGGCTTTTCTTACATTAGGGTTTAACTTTATATGATTTGAAGAAATTGTTTGTATTTATGTACATAGAAATTGTTTGAAGGCTTTTTTACAATAAGGGTTTATACTATTTTGTAAAAAATGTTTGTACATTAATACGTAGTACTCTGAAACTAAGAAAACTTCATATACATTAGTGGAACTTCAGGATATGACTTTTGGGAAAACATTGATGCAGACATATCAGATGTTCCACTAAAATGCAGAACTGCAGTTATGCCCTCATAATCTTAATCCATACATATTTTCCTTTGAAGTGAATCAGAAGTCAACAACAAGCTTGTATTGTTTCACGAACATGCTTGTAATTTTTGAGCTTTTATTTCAACATGCACATGTGCATCACGGTTGATACCTGCTTCGATGACTCTGGAATTTGACATTCAAGTCAGTATGCCCAGAAAAAGAAATGCGCAAGTGGCAAGGCCCAACATGCTCTGCTAGCAAATACCTAGATTTGAGACGGCATAAAGTTAGCTACCTGTTCATGAGAAAAAACAAAGGAATACAATTTAACAAAGATGGTTATTTATTTCACTTAGTGTACAGTATGTATATCATTCCAATTCAATCTAAATTTGTTCGTTCCTTATCTTGATCAACATCTCAATGAGAAAACCAGAAATACATTTACCTCGGAATGCTTCTTCCATCTAAAGCAGATCTTGCTGAAGAGGCTGTGTTTAAATCACTAAACTGGACTAGAGCCTGTTCATATTTAAAGACAAAAACAATTAGCTTATGAAAGTCCCGTAAAAAGTCATTCACGTTCAAATGCAATACTCAACGGTGGTATAAGATGAAAAACCTGAAAACCGGCAGTTTTTTCAAAGGTGGCAATTTTGTGCACAAAGCCAAAGGCTGAGAAAACCTGTAAGAGCAAGCAACGGACAGATTTTTGCAATTATAACACTCACCTCAAATAAAAACCATACATGCAAACTACTCTAGAAAAAGTCAAAAACCAGCTGTATTTGATTATCCTCGCAAACAATAAACATTGAAATTTCATTAGATAGCTTAAACACAACAATGTACAAATTGGCAAAAGTAAGTATAAAACAACAGGATTACATAACACGCCAGATCAAGAAAATGTCAAATAAAACTCCCCGTTTACATTACTTGAAATAATTTGCAAATTTTCATTTCAAAACCAGCATAAACAACAGGTCTGCTCTACTCCAGCGAGCACAGATTAAAATAAGTTTCAAAATCTTTCATCTCCAACTTATATGGAACCTAAACAGGGTTCAAGGCTGAGGAGCAAAGAGTTGAGAGAGACCAATACACAACAATCTTAAGTGTAAGGCATAGGGTTAGGAGTAAGAGTAGGGTCAAGAGGTGGTGTTAAGCAAAGGGGAAGAAACAAACGCACATGCGCTTTCTCCCAATGTAGTAGGCTGCCATCGAAGATGTGTCCATGACATTAACCTGCTGGCCCATGTACATTTATGTCAAACACAAGCAATACATAAAGTGTAACCCATTGTTTCTAGCTAAAATTGATAGAACAATCCGCCTGATAAATATTCCATGTTTATTAATCCTGCAGTGATAGATAAGTTCAGCCTGTTGCTCGATGTTATAACAGTCGCTGAAATTTTGATAGTACCTTTCTTGCCATGCACCCACTAGAATGTATAAGAGTGTCAAAATAATTACCAAATGGAGAACATCAATGCTGACATCACCAGCTTCTACACCTTCAATTGTCACCAGCAGAACATTGCTTGGTTCATCCCCAGCTCTTTTACTGTTGACGATTTCATGTCTATTTGAATATTGCAGGTATACAGTTTTTCCCCGTACCTGAGCAGGTTCTGATGATGAAGCGTAATATGAAACCATTGAAATAGCTTGATTCACATCCTCCTAAATGAAACCAAAGAGCATAACAAAAATTAAACACTTGTTGCAAGATAAAATATAAAAAGCTCTCTAACCACTGGATCTAAAACATGGGATCACCTACATAACAAAAGCATAACTGAAGTAAATAAGCAATTAAAATTCAATAGAATAAGTTTGTGACAGGCACTATCACTCGTCAACTTTTATCATCTCCATATCATTATCCCCGAACTAGTTTAGAAATCAACACATGGCATGGTTTCATATCCTGATAAATATTTACACAAAAGAACATTATATTTAGGCTAAATCATACATAAACATTTGTTGTTTCCAACTTCCTACTATCTACCTCCTTTTTAATTTATTTCCAACTAGCCTTCATCTGAATAATTCCAGTAGCCCATTTATATGAATTTGGCTGATTTATATAGCAAAATAACTGTAGTTCACATACTAACTATAATGTATTTCCTCGTCATTTCCTCCCAGCTGAGAGAAAATTTTGCTCAACCTCTAAATGAGGTGAGCGAACCGCTTAGCATGCATTGGCAGAGTGCTTTTGCAGCAGCTAGTGATTGGTTCAAGACTTCAAGTCTGAACATTGAGCAACATTCAACAAATGTTTGTTGAAAATAGGGAATGTTGGCCTCGTGATAAGTGATCAAAACCTCCTCCAAATCAACTTGAACTTGCTCATGTTGACAACATCACAGATGCCAAGCTGCTCTGGAAAATCTAGGCGAAAGGCATCAGGGATTCTGGACTGACTGCTTGGAGAATAGTGTAAGGCCTATGTTTCATGAGCTTGTTCTTCTGATTTGATTCTGTTTAAACTTTAATCAAGTGAAGCCAAACACAATCAACAACTTGAAAATAACGAGATACTTGATGTTGGATACAGAATTCCTTGAATTTGGCTTTAGTTCACTAGAGAATGTCCTGAAGTTCCTCCTGCTGGTGGAGCATATTTGGAGTTGAAAGAACAACCGGATATCATAAGGCACTAATGGTTGTAAGACAGTCTTCAACAAATGTCTTGTAGACACATAAGTGGCCCATGTAGCTATGTTGAACGGCATGCAGATAGTTATACCACTGCTTATTCTTCTGACGAGAAATGCAGAGAGCATGGACCGGCGCAAGATTAAGAACCTCGATCTAGTCATCAGTCTCTGAAATAATTTAATAAATGAAGTGAAGCGCAACTAAAAGCCTGGGAGCTTCCACAATGATTTGCAAATGTCAGTCCAGAGGAATGGGTCACAGTCTGAAATGATATGACAGCCCGAAATTGCACAAAGCATGCTTGAAGAACAAGTTTGCAACTCTTGGAGAGCTCGACCACAAAGAAGTATTCATGTTCGTGCTCAATGTTGAGCAGTAGCTCCTTTTTGCATCCACGGGGGTGAAGCTGTGCCTTGATAGTCAGTTTGAATTCTCTCCAATAAGCAATTTCCAGACGCTATTTTATGTCTATAAGCTGGGCATGAGACTGCCATCAAGTGAGAGCTTGACTGTTCATACGTACCTCAAAGTATAACAATCTGTTGTAGGCTTGCAGCTATGTGACATTCAGTTGTCATGAAACACACCTCCCTACTGTGAATCCAAGCATCAAACTTGTTCCCAACACAGTAACCCAGAAACTCGTACCCTCTGCTACTCGACATCCACGTTGGAAACACATTCTTGTCTCAGAGAAACATGTGGGGATGTCTTCAAAGGTGAGGGGGACTTTGGCTAACATCATCATGTGTCACCCAAACACATCCTCAAAAATCAAGAAGCTTCATACAGAACTTTCTTAAATATGTAATTATATTGCATGGATTTTTGCTCTTATGCTAATAATTGATTGAAGAAAGTTGAATTAAAGAAAATTACTAACAGGCATGTACTTGATGATTTGTATATGAAAATTCAAAATTTTAATGTTTTCTAGCGAAAAATCTTCTTATCAGAGGCCAAAGTGATACTAGCAAGATGAGAAAACAATAAGAAGGGTTAAGACTTATAACATCTATTTATACAAAGGCTTTACCTATTAATTGAAATGGGAAACAGGTGTACTCCATGTCAAAAGCAAATAATTTTCTTATCAGAGGCCAAAGTGATACCAGCAAGATGAGAAAACAATAAGAAGGGTTAAGACTTAAAACATCTATTTATACAAAGGCTTTACCTATTAATTGAAATGGGAAACAAGTGTACTCCATGTCAAAAGCCTGTGCTAATTAAGTGTAAGCATTGTCTGATTTGCATTTGCAATTTTCTTGTCAGTAAAAGAATACATGAAGGAATTCTCTAGTCACCGACTTTTGCAAAACAACCTCCAAAATTATTCAACCATTTCTAACAATATATGTAAAGTGAAATTGCCACAAATAATGAAATGTAGGAGACAAAATTGTTTTAAAAAATTCCAAGTGTATTCTCTTTTAGCACTACGGAATAGAGCTATTTCTCCAGGAATATCACAGATGCCAAGGATTTCTCATTTTCATCTGTTTGAGAGGTCTTCAACCAACTTTTTCAATGATGTCTTCTGGCCTTCCATGTAGAAAACTTCAATCGATGTGTATTGTAGATGTATTATTTAATATTTAATAAGTATTTACTAATTATAGATCTTTTACTAATTATTGTTTTGTAAAAGTGGCATGCATATCGCCACCTACATAGCCATGACAGCTCCTGTTTCTTGGTGTGAATGATCCCCGTAAATTGTGTTATCAAAATGGTGAATAGATATCTTGGTATCCAACCTAAAGATGGACTGGGCAACCAGGTTGGTCAAAGGAATAGAATTGGTGGTATGTTGTTCCAGAAGCTGCTGAAACATGCTTGTCTTCGGTTGTATAAGTTGAAGTTCAAATGCATTATATAACTACGTTGTTGTTGGTCATGGAGCTCTTGGGTCAGCAACCGGGCAAGTTGGCACTCTATGTGGCACTTTTCAAATAAAATCAAAAGAAAGACAAAAAAAATGATTTTTTTTCTTCTTGAATTTTCATTTGTTTAAAATAATTACAAAGAAGTGGCCCTGCAAAAAAAAATGCACTTTTTTCTTCTTAGATTTTCCTTTGCTTAAAATAATTACAAAGAGGCAAACCCTGCAACACTTACAGGCTATGTAACAAGGTTCACCCGAATTTTTTAGTAAAAAAAATGAAATTCGGCGAATCTAATACAGTGACCTAAAAATCGTTGAAAATCGTTGTAGTTAGTACGGAATTCGTGCTGAGTGGAGGAGCCGTCTAGGATCTGCAATGGCAGCTTCTAAGCTTCGTCATGGCCAGGAAGCTGAGCGCTGTGGTGGGTTGTGGAGTCTGGCCATGATACAACCTCAACATTAAAACCTCAAACCATGGATCTGCCATTAAAGGAACCTGCAAAATATTGAGACTAACACCAAATGCATACGTGATACTCGATCCTTGCAGGAGTAAAACCGCAGAAATGCTATTTGGATTTCATTGCACTAGACAGGGAACTCCTGGAAAAAACCTATAATCCGCGACATTTGCATATTGCCGTACGTTTTGAAAAAAACCGTGACGTGCATATCAAGATATGATTTTTAATATTCTAATAATTTTGTATTGTGTAACTTCTAATGTTTGTATTTTTATTTCAATTTTTGTTTACTTTTTTATTTTTATTTTTTTCTTATTGATGTTTCTAAAGTTTTGTTTTTTATTTGATTTCTTTTATTTACCTTTACAAATTAATTAATAATTTATTAATATTTTATCTTTTGCAGAAAAATAGTTTTGTAAGTTTTATATTATTTTAAGTTTTAAATTTGTCTATTTTTTATATTAAAGTTATATATAATTATTTTAATTTTTTAAATTTTATGTATTGTTCGAATTTAATGGCAATTTTTTTCCCAAACTTTTATCCATTGACCAACTTGAACCAAATTTTTATCCTCACCGAACTCGAATTCAAACTCAAACCTTGTGACTTAGCTTACAGGTTACAACACTTGCCTTGAGGCTTGGACTCCTAAAGCTAAAGGTTGTGGAGGCTTATGGAATTAGAACAGCTGGTTCGAAAGGAGAAAACACTTTGCATGTATTATCACCAAGCTTTATTTGCAATATCATGTTCATACCAAATTTGAAATCTAATTATTTAATAGCTGAATCATGACGTGCTGCAGCATTAAAAAAACACTGTTAAAACATTTACTATTTAGTGTTCCAAAACATTCTCTTTATCCTGAGTTTTTAATTATTAGATTCTTACATAGAGCTTGTTTGCTCTAACTTTAACAAAACTCCTTTAATAGAATTTCTTCGATCTGTGCATACCTTCAGAAACATTCTGAATATGAGGTGAAATTCAAAATAAGCTTAAAACTGTTGTTAAATATACAGTATACTCAGCAGATGGTCTCGCATCTCTGCAGATGTATGAAATTTATTCGTAGGAGCTTGTAGGACACAACCAATATTTATTCATATGTTTGTAGAACTCTCGATAGAGAGTTTCAGGACAAATCTGGTGCACATCCTTTTCACATATCATCATTTCATTGTATACCTCCATATGGGAAGTTGTAAGATAAAAGGAAAATTTTGCGAAAAAGCTTGAAACTCAACCAACCACATTCATTGTTATCCGTCAATTTCCCAAGTTCTAATGAAGAGCTTCATTCACCATAAAATATGCAAGTATTTCTGTAGTTTTTCCATGTTACATGACCAGAGACACGTCTAAGAAACTTACATTTCAGTGTCTTTTGAATAAATTTTGTACTCTTGACCCTGGATATGAAGAGATATCCGAGATAAATATCAATATAATTACTCGTCTTTTGACAACATCTAATATCTTTGATTCTTTACTTTAAAAGTTAATATTAGGCTGTATGATTTTGTTCTCTCTAAAATCTGCATATTTCCTTCTCACAGTAGCTGTATCCTGGTAACTATGCTTTTTTTAGATCCGTCTACTGCAATGCCATAGGATGAAGTTGTTCAAGCATACAAGCTTTGCTTCAAAAAATTAGCTTTGGAAATGACACCATACTAAATTGGTGATGTAAAAAGATACAATGTCGAAGAAAGAACTAATATCCTACAAATTCTAGATTATAGGCATTGCTCTTAAATATTTTCTTAGGGCAGTTCAAAAAAAAAATCAGCCGAATAAGTAATAAGTGAACATTGAAAAAAGGAAACCAACAACTCTTAGTTGCTGTGCAGAGGTACTTCTCCATTTCCAGGTATGGTACTAACTATCAAAATCAGACAAACTCCTGCACTGCGGAGTAGGAAAACCAATTTCTAAAACATTTGGTCCAAAAATATGGACCAAAGATATAGAACATAGGCACATGCCTCCACGAGTTCATTGTGTACAGAAACTAACCTGTTTACAGACTAAGTTATGGCATGGTATAAACAATAGTGTTTCTGAATATTTATCATGAAGCATATCTTATGATGATATCAAACACTTGTGGGGATTGAGCAGGATGCCTTTTGATATGCCAGATCCAGAAATAACAGTTCAGCTATTATGTGCTGTAATGTTTAGGTATATTTGGATGAAAATACACCATATCTGTTGGGTTAGCGTATTTAATATTCCCAAATTTGAACTTGCAGAAAAACGAAACTAAAACTGTAACATGAATCATCTTCCAGTAGTGCATAGACCAAGAAATTCAATGATGTAGACAATCTCGAAAGCATAGAGAAAGAGCAAAAAAAGCCCAACAAAGCAGACGGTCAAGGTTTCAGAACTTACGAATTCCATAAATCCCTGGTTGCGATTCGCTCCGACATTGAGCATCGTGTTGACGACTTTCCCAAATGGCTTCCCCAATTCAATGAGCTCCTCCTCCGTGCATTCCCCACGGTAAATTTCTGAGGTGTAGTACCTTTACTGGCGGTTGAGTGTACCGGAACTGCGGCTGTCCATTAATCGATCCCATATTGTCGTAAGGTAATGTATTGTTGAGGCTCAAAACAATCCCCAAACCCCGTAATAATTCAAAGCGCAAATCACCAAACCCTGTAATAATTCGAACCGTAAATCTCCAAACCCTCTCAAAAATCTGAACCAAAATCGCCAGACCCTCTCAAAAATCAGAACCAAGATCGCCAAACAGTATTAAGAAAATTTAAACCCTTCAATATTCAAACTCCAAATCATCAAATCCTATGAATATTCAAACTCTAAACTCCTATGCCCTGTCGAAATTTAAACTTTATATTAATAAGCCCTCTAAGATTTCAAACCCTAAAACCAAACCCTGTGAAAATTCTAACCCTGTATAACTTTTCACACCAAATATACTGACCTTGTACACTGAAAACCTAGGACATAAATGGGCCTAAGAGACCAAATCCTACAGCTTCAAACCCTCAAGCGGTGCTCTTATACTTCAAAATCCGAGTGATAAATCGGAAAAACCAGCTCTTCGCGAGGATAAAAAGATTCAAACCAGCTTAAGGAAATAATACTAACACCAGCACGGGAAGGTGCCACGGGGTTCCACTTCCGGATAGGCTTAGTGTACGAAAAGGTTAAATTGTGGATTGGAAAATATTAATCATATTAAATACTTTTATGGTATTTTATTTTATTTTATATAATGCAATTAAAATAATAATGATTTTATAGATTGGAAAAAATAGCAATTGTAAATATTATACTACGATAAATGTTAAAAAGTAGCAATTATATTCATGGGGTGGGAAAACAATTAAACTCCAACACCCAAATTTAGTATTTTGATACTTCTTGATGTTAGTTTTGGCTTACACTCTTTACCCATGACTTATGCATGTAAACAAAACTAGAAATCATTATCCTAAGTTAATATCTCATTTTGCTACTTAGATACCTACAAGAACATGATTGTCAATCAAAAACCCTAATGTATCCCTATGCAAACTTCTCAAAACTTTCAGCGAATTTTCTATCTTACATGGACTAAACTAATAGGGATAGGATAGACCAGTCAATCCTATTTTTCCTAATCGATCCTATCTAGTGCCCTCCTAAGGATCAGTTTTCAAATGTATATCTTATATCCCCCTCCTAGGTCAGTCTTATTGCAAAATATTACCATAGGAGTCCTATAAATGTAAATCAAACCCACTCACTTACTCACTCATCACATACCCGACATCTATCAAGAGCTCATTTAGAAAATATCTATCAAATCTCAAAAAAAGTTGCCCTAATCTTCCCTAAATCAAGAGCCGACATTAGGATAAACCTTTATAAAAGTTTGAGGCACTCCAAACTAGGTTAGGAGTAGACCAAGCTCAGTCAAGAGTATCTCAAGCCAAGTCAAAGCAATCATTATCAACTCTTAAGGGTAAAATTATAGGTGTATACATGTGGTCGCATCCTCACAATTATACTTACAAGAAGCGGAGAATTGTGTGGTTTGATTCATCTATATAGTAGTGCTATATAGGCAACACAAGGGTACCACAACCCAAACCGCTTACCCCATTTTTAAAGATCTTTCAATAGAGCTAAGGTTTCAAGAGAAGAAAACGAACTTTGGTGGTTTATGAGCATTTTTTAAATTTTAAATTGTACTCATGGAAGAAAAATCAATAGTCGCAAATGGTCATAAATTTGTAGACCTATTTTCTTGAGCTAAACAAGTTTGTGCAACTCCAAACATTTTATATGGGTCGATTGTATGAAATTGATCTTTTTTTCCAAGCGTAGTTTTAGCCCTAGTTTCATAGATGAAGCAAATTCAAAAAAAAAAAACTATTCTACCCAAGCTCAGTCGAGAAACACATAAAAAGCTAAGTGCATCCATCCTCTTGTCAATATCTATATTTAGCATATGTCATAATTGAATCAAATGTCTTGACCCATTTTCATGTAACTCCAAACAGGTTATATGGGTTGATTGTATTCAATTGATCAATTTTTTCCAAGCGCAGTTTTAGCCATAGTCCTCATAGACAAAACAAATTTTAAAAAAATCAACCTATTCCACCCAAGTTCAGTCCAGAAACACATAAAAATCTAAGTGCATCCATCCTCTTGTCAATATCTATATTTAGCATATGTCATAATTAAATCAAATGTCTCGACCCATTTGTTGCATGCTCAGACCTGAATGTTAAACCTGAATTTAATAATCTCGATGTGCATAGTTTCTAAATTGCAATCTAATTTGATATAAACTCTAGACATTTAGGATTCCATTCTCCAAATTAGGTTAGATCGGAAACTTGAAAGCCACAAAATTTTAAATACTTGAAATTTGAAACTTGAAACTTGAAGCTTAAAACTAAAAGTTCAAAACATGAAACTTGAAAATATTAATTCGAGAATCCTGAAATCTAAAAGCCAAAAATCCTATATTTTAAAACATGTAGAGCACAAATAATAATGTGATATAAATTGTGCATATTATGTTCAAAACCCAAAATCTAAAAAAGACTTTATTGTTGCCATAAAAAAGCAAAATACACATCATTGGTTCCAATATCGCAATCCTTGAAACTAAGAACTTCAAAACATGAAAGCAGATTGAAATAAAACACGACTATGTCATTTGAATCCCAAAAAGCAAAACTAAAAAATGCTAAATCTCGAAACCTAAAAACCCTAAATGCAAAAACCTTGTAACCTAAAACACAAAACTTTAAACCTAAAACCATAAGCCAATTAACCAAAACTCAAAACCTAAAATATATAAACTTGAAAACCTTAAAAACTTTGAAACTTGAAACCTACAACTCGAAAAACCCAAAATTCAAAATTCAAAAAAATCAAACTCAACCCCAAAAAACTTGAACTAAGAAACTAGGAGAACACAAAAAAAAGATTTATATAAAACATCTTTGAAACCCAAAAAAATCAAAACTTAATAAGCCCCAAACTTTAAAAACATATAAACCTTAAAATATGAAACTTGGAACTCATAATCCCAAAACTTAAAAAACTCTAAACCTACAAATCTCAAAAACATGAAAAGTGTGTTGATTTAAAACATGGATGTCTCGTTCAAACCCTGAAAATTAAAACCCAAACCCAAATAAACGTTACGCTAAACCCAAAAGCCTTGAAACCTAAAACAAGAAGCCCAAAAATTAGAACCCAAAAATGTCAAAAAGCGAATCCCAAAAACTGAACTTGAAAACTCTAAAACTTGGAAACCCCCAAATCCAAACCCACTAAATAGGAAACCCTCAAAACATGAAAATTACATTTATATAAAACTTCCTTGAAACTCACAAACTAAATGTTCCAAACATGAGAACCCTAAAAATATAAAAAACCAGAAAAAATTGAAACCCAAAACTTAAAATCCCTAAACCAAAAAAAAAAACTTGAAATTATAATCCCAAAAGATAGAGACACAAACCTATAAAAACCCAAACCCAAAAGTATTAAATTTGGAATGCCAAATAACACAAAAAAATGATTGATATAAAGCACCCCTAAAACCCTAAACTCGAAAAATGAACACACTTCAATCTCAATTTGTCTTAATGTAAAACCCCTAAAAACTCTAAACCCCTAACAAGCAAATGCTAAAAACATGAAAAGTTCATTAATATGAAACACCCCTGAAACTTTAAACCCGAAACTTTGAAATTGAAATCCAAAACATAAAAAACTAAAAGCATAAATTTAAAAACCTAGAAAATCTGAACTTGATCACCATGGGGGCATTTATAACAAACACTACCTAGAGAGTTAGAGGGTCGATAGACGATGGCGAAGGTTGTGACTGTGGAGGGAGTCAATTACAGGAAACGGGAGGATCCGCAGGTGAAGATAGATGTCGCGAATGGAACCGGCAAAGTATTGGGGGTGTCACGGACTGGTGGTGGAGTGTGGGACTGAGCTAGACGAGGTAAGGATGAGAAGGATTTGTGCCCTAACCCTAGGGCTCCAAAAATGAACGTGTATCTGAATGGGGCAGATGGACAGGGCATAAACGATGATAGGAATCAAGGGGGTGGAGATTCAAGCAACCGTGGCTCGGGGCATCACGAGAAGGCTACTTCCTTCAAAGATGTACTGGAAAACAAGGGCGACCGTTCCTCAGGCAAGCAAACCTCAAATAACCAAGCCTACCTGGTCAATCTAGTTAAGGACATTCCTTCACTCACCATAGAAAATCCAGAAGTTGAAGAATATTTCAAAAACTTATCACGGGATGTCGTGGTTGGTAGGTTTAATGGGTTTTGACCTTCCTCCACTGCTCTATATCAGTGGGTTTTCGAAAATTGGACCAATAAATGTGAAATCTCTCTCTGTTCTAAGGGTTTTTTTCGTTGTCCATTTTCGGGAAACAGAAGATTACCAGCGTTGTTTGATATATGATCCTTGGTTCTAGGGACATATGGGTTTATTTATCACTCCATGGTTTCCCAAATTTTGATCTGAATACTTATTTGGTGGCCAAAACACCGGTTTGGGTAAGGCTTCCTAACCTTTTTTCATTACATATGTGGTATGCCCTGTAAGATATTGGAAATGTGTTGGGCAAATTTATAAAAGAGGATTTGGATAGAACTCATTTGGGTTTTTGTTCTTTTGCCCGAATTTGTGTTGAAAATGATTTAAGCAAAGGAATACCTAATCAAATCAACCTTAAATTTGGTAATTTTCAGCATACCCAGGTCTTAGACTATGAGAATACCGCATTTCGATGTAGATTGTGCAAAAATGCAGGACATTTGCAAGCCTCGTGTCCCTTTAATAAGAATCAAAAATCTGGGAAAAAAATGGATCGACATCTTCGAGCGGATGGGGTTCTGTAAACCCAGATTTGGTTTCTGCATCAAATTTTAAAGATAATTTGAATAATCCTACCTCCGAAGGTAAAATAGTTACAGAGACGAATGATACAGAGATGGGATTTCAGGAAAACCACTTGGTTAGAGGTGGCATAAAAAAGGGACATACTTCAAAAAGTTTGGAATCAGATCAGGATTTTGTGCCAAATAATTTGATGGCTTTGGCGAACCCCAGTGACCTTGTGCTGGTTATGTCATCCGATCTAGGAAAATGGCAAGAGGTAAAGATGCGGAAAAATAAAAAAGGACGCATGGGCAACATTGACGATTATTTTCCATACCAGGGTGGGAAGTAATTTTAGGATAGTTTAATCTTTTTGTGAAGTTGGTATGCAACTGTTGTTTGGATTTTGTAGCCCTTTTGTTTTCCTGAGGATTTAGCCCCATCATTTTGAGTAAGGAACGGGTCCCTTCAACCGGTTTACCAATAAAAAAATCTAGAAAATCCAAAACTCAAAAGCTCCACACCTAAAAACATTGAAAACCTTGAAACCTAAATCCTTAAACTTTGGTACCTAAAAATCCTAAACTATTAAAACCTAAATCTAAAAACTCCAAATGCACAAGAAGTTGATCGATATAAAGCACCCCCAAAACCTGAAAGCACATACACAAAAATGGAAATGCCTGAACCTAAAAACCCTCAAAACTTGAAACTCAAAAATCCTAAACCTTAAAACCTTGAAAATCTTAAAATATAAAACCCTAAACTTGTTTACACCCTAATTAAATCTCTAAGTATTTTAGTTATTATTACGTGTAAGAGTTTCTAACAAGCAAACAAGTTCGTGTCATAACATGAGATATGGGTTACAACTTGCTTTTGTAAGCATGCAAGGGGCATTGTGAAATTTTAGAACACGTGTAGAAGGTGTACAAGGCTACAATTCATGTTCATATTACATGGTCAAGGTCCTTTGAAGCAAGAACATTGAAGACTGGGCAATAATGCATGGTAAAACCACGGTGTATGGTGAGTTTCAGTTGTGATCAGGCATGAATATGCATTAGATATCATCAAACATATTATTCTTGAGGTGTGGACCAAGTTTTAGATGTTGGTTTGCAAGTTTGAGCAAGTTATGAGATTTTTTCCCTTACCGAGTTCAAGAAGGTGAGTTTTTGAGTTTGAAGTTGATGTTCTGATGCTCGTTGGAAAATATATGCTATATATGGGAGGTTGAGATTTTGGGGAAAGTTGAAGATGTATCCTAAGAAGAATTTCCTATTGGAATGAGATCTTTTTATCATCATAGTTTTATGAACCATCCTTAACACCAAAAATGCTCTGTTATGATTTCAAAATCCTAGTTTAAAAGTGACTTGATATAAATTTGTTGTACAAGCCCATAATTGATTCCTTTTGCAAATGTGATGATTTGATGATGTAGATGACTCCTTTAGCTTTCTGTTGATGTATTTTAGAGGTCTTGGTTATGTGTAGCCCCCACTTAAAAATACTTGTTTTTGGAAATTTTTAGTTTGTGACAAAGTTGTCCATTGAACTTGTTGGAGCTCAATCCAATTCTTTGGATTGAGATGGTCTTTTTCATAAAATCCTCATGCATTTAATTGATTTTGTGTGTTTCATATTGTTCCTCGTGCTTTAAAGATCAGTCTGAGTAAAAAAGAGAAGTGTCGATTTGTGATAAATTTTGTGCCTTAGCCAAATAAAAGAAAGGATTCAACATAAATGTCTGGGAATTGGTTTAATGGACTAGTAGATCAAATAACAAAACCGTGGCACACTCGATTAGTGTTTTACATGTTTTTCAAAAGGGCTAGCATTTTGTGGATTCCAAGATTCACGAGACAATTATAAATCCACCAAAACCCGCGATAGACTAAGTTTAAATTCATTCGTGGGTTATGTTTTAAAAGGCCTATAAATGTGCATTTGACCGTCAATTTCAATGCCAAAAATCAACAGGGCCACATGGCAGAAGATCAATGATAAAAGATAGGACACGTGTCGGCATTTCAGTACTCTTCAAAGTAGATGCATTTTGTGGACCTCAAGTTCATGGAATAAATCAAGCTCAGTAAGGCTTCAGGTCCGAAAGGTCAAGGGCGGTCAAAGCAGGGATATGTGGCAACATTTTAATGAAGCCAAAAGTTTTTGAGTCCAAACAAGTTAAAAGTTACGATGCGAAGGAGTAACCTCGAACCAATGAAAAGAAAGCACGAAGCAAAAAATGGACAAACCCAAGGAGTGTAGAGCTTTTCTATTGGCTCATGTTTAACGGTTGTCATTCAAGGCTAAGGAAAAGGTAAAATGTGAAGTAAGTAAGCATGGAGCTTTCTTATTGGCTCATACTTCGCCATTGTCAATCAAGGTAAAGGAAAGTTTGACATTTACAAATAACGTGGCATTGATTTAATAGCTCGCATTTCTAAAAGAAACGAACCTTCCTGCAAAGGAAAGTAAGGAAAGAAAATAAGCAAAACCCGACCCCCGCGACCCAATGAAAGACCAACACATGGAAAAAGTAAAAGCAATGCACACATTGGCAAAGACAATCCTCAAGCTAATCAGAGGCTGCCACATGTCAAGCTTGTTGGTGGTTGTAGAAGGAGATTATGTTTTTCTTCTCCCTCTCTCTCTCTCTCATCTATTATATATTGTAAAGCCTTTCATTTTGTGCAAGGAGGCAAACTGGGGGGTAGTTGTAGATTTTTTTTTATCAAGTTCAGTTTTTAGTTCCATTTTCTAGTTCTTACAAGAATGTATGTGTCTAAGTCTATAAGGAAGAGATAAGGTGGTTACATTGTTCAACCATTAACAGGTTTTGAAGGCATTTGTTTATGTCCCCTAGCCAAAATTTACATGAATAGATTATGATTGTTTTGATCAAGCTCTACTTTCCCATTTCTTATGTTTTGAATGAACGAATGAGGAAATATAGTTTCGTTATTATCTTGCATTAGCTTTACATTGTCAAGTTCACAAGGGTATTTCTTAGTTGTATTCTTTTGGTCATTGTGGGCATTGTAGAATAGTGTGTATTTTGCAATGGTTCAACTCAATTATAAAATCCTAAAGGCAACATCACTTTGGCATAGTTTTTGTTATCCCTTAAGGGTCTTTTGGGTGTATAAGAAAAATACAGCAAGTGCTTTAACTTAGCTCTAACTCCATGATTTGCAGTTATGATTGTGAAGACTATAGATGACTTTTGTGCACATTGAGTCTCAATGAATGTAAATTTTATTTCACATATTGTGTTAACTTAATTGTTCTTTCTGAGCATTTCAGTTAAGGATGGATTCATTCCATGGGAACATTAATGTACCAAGATCATAAAAGCAACTTCCCTCTCCCCTCTAAATTTCCATTAAAACTACACAATCAATCCCACCCCATACTTCCATTCGTTTCTTTTGTTTTCATGTCTTTAACTATCATTGAAAGTGCCCTTTAGCTTTTATCAACAGAATGCAAGAGCAACAAATCTCTATTGTCTTTAGTAACCCATGTCTGATGAGATAAGCATATACAACACTTTGTGTGACAACTCATGAGAGTGAAGTGTTATGTCTATGACCATGTTTATCTAAGACTGACCCATCATTTAAAGAACTCATGGGAATAAAGATCCCATTTCTCCCTCTGCATCTAGGTTACATCACAGGTCCTCTCACCCTGGTTCAAGGCAGGACCAGAAGTAGTAGGAATAGGCCATCCCCTTTGTATGTGCCCCTCAACCATCCCGAGGCTTGATCTCAAGGAAAGTGTTAGACCTCTCCCTAGCTACAAAATGACACACCACCACCCGGTCTACCACCATTCCAAGCAATAACCCCTTCCCTAGAGGAGAGTTGATGTCAATCCAACTATGGGTACAAATTTGAGGACCAACAAAACCTAATGTCTAAATTAGCATTTATGGAATCGTGGGAATTATACTTCATTTCCATGATAGTTTCAAATAATGGTCGAGGTCTTAAGATGCAAAGTGTGCCCTATCTCTGAAGACTATTTTTTGGGATGAAATGGTAGTTTCAAAGAAGTCTATTTACAAAGGAGTTTTGAGGTATATAATGTTCGATTTGTGGAAGTATGAGTACTTGGTGATGTATTTGAGATCCATAGATTTCCAATGATATATATTCTTGCATGGTTGAGATCATTGGATGTGGTATTGTACCTCATCTTTGAGGTATATGGTTTGGTGCACATGAACAAGCATGTCCTCGGGATGGTTTCGTGACATGAGATAATGATGCATAGATTTCCAGGTTTAGAGGATGCATGACAAGGTATTTGATGATGTTCCTGAAGTGTTTCAAGTCTTTAGTGATGGGAATGTAGGCTCAAAGTGGTTTGATTTTGGCAAGATGTCTTTTTGGTGTAGTTAGGCCTAACAGTGACCAAATGGAGAAATTTGGGTATGTTTGTAATATCACCGACCTATATGGTCTTGTGTATGATGTCCTTAATATATTTTTTGTTGTTTTGCTGATATATGCTCTATGAAGGCCGACATATATGTTGTGGGTGAATAATTCAGGTATATAAGTAAGTTGAGAAGGATGACTTTTGTGTTGTTAAAGAGATGGGAATGTAGTGAATTTTGGAAGAAGATATGAGCAAGTTATGAGGACAGAAATGAAGAGTATGAGGAATTGAAATTGATAGGGGATACTTCTATGTTGATGATGTTGGAAACACAAGCACTGAGTGGGGAGGGGTGAATCAGTGCTTCTTCAAAATTTGAAAACAATTTCAAACATCACTAAATCATTCAATATTAATCTATCTTCACCGTGAGGGAACACGGACATTAAAATATAAGAAAAATAACATGAAAGAACACATAAACACAATGTATAATGTGGGAAACTCTTAAAGGGAGAAAAAAATCATTGAAATCAATGCACTATGAGGACAATTGTCCCATAAAAGGTTACAAGGATTTCAAATTTTGTCAAGCAACCACTCAACTTGAAGCACCTACTCCAATAATTCAGTGAAACACCCAGTTGACCTTTAGCAAGCTTCTACTTGCATGGAAGCAACAACTCCCAACAATTTATTCAAGCTCCAAATTAACCTTTTTTCAAGCTACAACTTATAAGGAAGCAACAACTCCCTCTTTATTAAGCATCCACTTATACTTTTACAAGATTTTGATCAACTTCATCAAGTTGTTTGAACTAACAAATTGTGATCTTTGATTCAACTCGTATATCTTCATCCTCTTCATTCACTTCATTCACACCTTGATTCACTTGTCTTTTCTTCACTTCATCCTGTTACAAGTACATTCTTTAATGGTTTTTATCACTCACATATATTTATCCCGCATTCATACAAAACATGAACTCATTCTTCTCCTCTCTCTCTCTCTTCATGATTCACATCAACTCATATATAGATATTGCTGCAAAAATTATAGTCTTGAGAGTATTAACATGCTTCTTGATTCATGTCCTAATTCTGCTCCAAAATTACAATCATAAAAAATCTATATTACTAACATACCTATGCATTCTTATGCATGAGCATAACCTCTCCTACCAAAGATTTGGACGACATCATCTAAAATTGCCACGGTGCAATTATTACAATGTGCAGGTTGTCAGTTGCACTTTCAGACCTTTATTTATTTTTTTCACGACTCTTATGAAACCATGAGGATCTAGAAAACGTCCCTAAACATGTTGCATCTCTGAAACAAATGAAAACACATTCTTTTTCAGTATGACATTGTCATTTGTAATAGTCATTTTCATATTTTTTCCTTTTCTCAATGTTGATTCCTTTTCCTTCTTGCTAATATACCTGATGCCAAGTATTATGGATGTGTGTGCACGTTACAAGGGATCTATTGTTTTCTTATACAAGCTTAACAACCTCTTATACTTTCCATTTTATCACAAAACTCCATCATATGCACAAGTAGGTGTATGGTCTTCCAAAAACACAGTCTTCAAACTAGGTGCAAGAGACACACTTCTAGCACTTTTCTTGAAATGCAAATAGGATGGATGGATCTTTAAGATTTCCACACTCTCACCATATTATTGGAATGATGCAAGTTAGGGCTCAAGATTCCATTCCATATCATCTTCTCATCTTGGTGTGTACTGTCACGACAACTCTAATAACCAATCGCAAGATTGCTTTACCAACACAAATGTATACATGTTCAAACCTTATTGATTCTTAGAGGATGTCATATGTGATCTCTAAATCACCTTCTAGGAGTTGGAGTAGCTAAAACATCTTCAATATCTTCATGCAACACTGATTAGAATAAGGTCTTAAAGGAGTTCAAACCTAGAAAATCAGTCCACAAAACAAGTTATAGCTTCATTCATAGAAATATTTTGTCTTTGTGCAACTATTAAATTTACCAGCAAGATCCATTTCAAATTTTTTAATATGAATATGCTTGCATTTATGAGACAACTCTAAGTGGGTTTTAGGTCTTAAAAACCAATCTTGTTCTTGAAGACTTCTAACAGTCCAAAACACATTGTCATGACACACCAAAGCATTGAACCCACTTAGACATGTTTTCTAAGCACTCATAAATATATAGAAACAATGAAACAAATCAAATCAACCAGCAAACCCCATAAGGTCACTCAATAGCTTGCACAACCAAACATCCTCATAATTGACCTTCAAAGAACAGATCATAACTTGCTCATCCCCTAGCAAAAACTCAATTGTGATATGTCATTGGAAATATCTTGGAACCAGGATCATGAAAATATTTAAACCAAGTTTTAATTTCACCTACAGCTCTTGCAACACCACTTTTATCACATACTTCTCCAAACTACCCCAAAAACCAATCTTCATAAATAGGGCACACTTTAAAGGCTCAACCATGATCTAAAATATCATGAACATGTATTAAAATCCCAATATTTAATCATTTGTGTTTTAGTCAATGTATTCAATGGACAACTGTGTCAAAAACTAAAAATCTTCAAAAACTTGTTTGTGTGAATGGGGCCCACAAACTGTCACAAACTCTAAAATACCTCGTTTGAAAGATAAAGGAGTCCTCTACAACCTCTAATCATCACATTATCTTCCAAAATTAATTTAATGACCAAAACAATCAATTTTTATCCATCACTCTAAAGGGAAGGTTTTAGGAGGGTTTACAACCCACTTCAGTTCTTAACGATCGTTCATAAAAGCTCTAACGTTCATTTTGATCACATTCTTCTTGCTTTGGATTTTTGACTCCATGTAATAACATCCCTGAAATCCTCAGGGTCCCATACACATCTGACACGTAGCGGTGTCGTGACTACGTGTGATGGTATAAGTTGCAATAGGTATGGTGGAGATAGAAGGTTGTCGTAAGTGCGTAATGCTAAAAGTGTCCTGGTCATCAGTGATATCTTGGGGGATAAGAGATGTTGCGCTGGACATGGCATCAGCATGGAGATTATCTTTGTGATGAATGATAGTAATGCAATAAGACTCAAACGTAGCCAAACGGTCTTTGACAAAAGTATTGTATGGGATAATATGTTCTTCCTTGGTATGATATACATCGTTAACTTGATTAATGACCAATTGAGAGTCACCATGAATGCACAAGCTATGAAAGAGGAGTTTTTTAGCTGTAAGCAAACCTAAAATAAGGGCCTCATATTCAACAATATTATTTGTTTAAGAAAAACCTAGCCGGTATGTGAAGGAAAGCGGGTCACCATGTGGGGTAATAAAGACCAAACCAGTGTCGGTGCTAGAGCGGTAGTGAGAACCATCAAAGTACATTGTCCATATATGAGATTCAATGGTACAGGTAGTGAAATCATCATGGAAGGAATCAGAAATTAGGGAGGCATCCAAGAGAGAGGTGGTAGCCAACTAATCGACTATGACCTGCCCCTTAATTACTTTATGAGGGATAAACTTAAAGTCAAATTATGTAAGGAGCGTGACCCAACTAGCCAAATGTCCTAAAAGTTGGGTACGGGATAAAAGATAACTTAGAGGTTCTACCTTGGTGATAATATGAACCTCATGGTTAAGAAGATAATGGCGTAACTTTTCTGCAATGAATACAAGGTCATGGTGAGTATCATCGTGTTGTGCCAATAACACACCTAAGGCATGAAATGTAGTGGAAATACACAACAAAAAAGGTTGGTCAACGACGAGCGGGACTAGATAAGGCGGGTTTAATAAATAAGCTTTAATGTGATCAAATGTTTGCTAGCATTGTTCATCCCAAACGAACTTAGTAACTTTCTTCATTAGTCGTGTGAATGGTTGTGTTTTATCAACTAGTTGTGCTATAAAATGTCAGATAGCCTAAATTTTTCCTTGCAAGGAGTGGATTTGGTGGAGGTTTTTTTATGGAGGCATGTCGATGATGGATTTGATTTTGGTGGGGTCAATTTTTATGCCACGTCGTGAGATAATGTATCCGAGAATCTTGCCTGTGGTTACCCCAAAAACACAATTTTTAAGGTTTAGGCGTGCATGATACTGACGTAAGCGTTCGATTAGTACGCAAAGGTCCCTTGCGTGAGAAGAACACTGCCTAAACTTTGCTAAAATATCATCTACATAATCCTCAATGATCTTATGGATGTAGTCATGAAAGATATGGGTCATTACACGTTGATAGGTAGCCCCTGTGTTTTTAAGGCCAAAAGGCATAACTGTATAGCAGAATGTACCCCATGGTGTGGTGAAAGAGGTTTTTTCTTGGTCAACAGGATTGATCTTGATTTGATTATAACCCGCAAAACCATCCATAAAGGAGAGTATGTCATAACTGGCAGTAGAGTCTGCAATGGCATCAATGTGTGGGAGAGGAAAACTATCCTTAGGGCAAGGCTTTATTTAAATCACAGGAATCAATACAACAACGTACATGACCATCCAACTTCATTACGAGAACAATATTAGACACCCATTCAAGATAATCAATAGCGTGGATAAAACTGGCATCTAATAGTTTTTCAGAATTTCTTCTTTGACTAAGAGGGCTACTTTAGGATGCATCTTACGAATTTTCTGTTGGACAGGTTTGGCACCAGGGTTAAGGATGATATTATGCATTACGAAAAAGGTGTCAATACCTGGCATGTTGCTATATTCCCAAGAGAAGATGTCAGAGAAGTCATTGAGTGCCTGTTTAAGATCCTTTTTCTCAGTAGGAGTAAGAGAGGCAACCAACAAGACTATGTGAGGATTGTCAGACGTTCCCAAATTATATTGTATGGTTTCTTCATTGATAAGTGTGTAACAATCCTCAATGTATGGCTCAGTTGGAATAGTGTCAAGTGGATCGGAATTATCAACAAGGTTATCAAGTTCTCCCAAGAAAACCATATTGGCAGACAAGAGAGAAAGATGTCATTTATGGTGGAAAGAAGGGAGGATCATCATAAGTACCCATATGGTCAAGTAATGCCTCATCAGTAGGAAAAGTATCAGATAGTATTCCCAAAAGAGAGGGGCATCGCTACTAATAAGCTCAGGGTGTATCAAAGGCAGAGACACAACATGACATGTGATACATGTATCTAAAGCAGGTGTAGGAGGTTGATATCCTAGTCCAAACTTATGTGTACATGCGTAGGGATGTCCCAAAGTTTTGTGACTTTGTGGTCTTGGTAGTGAGAGAAACCAAAGTGATAAAGATAGTCGTATCCTAACCCATTTTTAGAGAGATCCTAGATAATGCTAGGGGAAATAGGTAATTCCAAAGGGTGTTCAACAGAGTTACAATATTCAAAAGGTGAGGGGTCAGCAGGCACATCATAGACGGTGCCATGGTAACAAAACTTGAGTCACGCATGGAGCGTAGAAGGGACCGCATGCATAACATGGATCCAAGGCCTACTGAGGAGAATGTTATAGTTAAGGTCATTGGGCATGACATGGCATGGGATGGTAATCGTACATGGGCCAATGGTAATGGGTAAATGGACAATACTTAAGACACATTTGGGGATGTTATCAAAACCACGAATAGAAATGGTCGAGGGAGCAAGAGATGTTGAAGTCATGCCGATATGTTGGAGAAAATTGATGTTACAAATGTTGAGGCCAGATCCATTGTCTACTAAGGCATGCTTAACACTTACTTTGTTAACACAAACTTGGATATATAAGGGAGGTTCATGTGCTAAGAATGCTGGTGGTGGTAGATCATTGGATGTGAAGGTGATTTGATCTTCATTAAGGGATAAAGCCAAAATAAACTTATGGTAGACATATTCCAGGTGATGTGTGTGGAGATATATAATGGGTAGCTAATTATTCCTTAAGGTGAATGAGGCAATCTTGGTGATTTTACAGTTACACGTGAATATATATGCTCATGGTGAATTAATTGTAGCAACAACTATGGAAAGGAAGAGGATGGAAACAACCATTGGTAGGTGATGTGTAGGGGTAAAGAATGAGAGAAAGATATATAAAAATACATAATGGAAAGATGTAAATGCAAAACCCTAGAAGGTGCTATGAAGAAACATGGGGTTCACTAAAATGATTAACAAAAATGGAAACTAAACTATAAAAGTATAGCCACTAGTTAATCTAATTAGGAGGACTAAAATGTTGTATAAATGAACTAAAAGCAATATGGAATAAATAGTAAATAATTATTCTAAGTGAAATAAAACCCTTAGTATGCAAGAGAAGGAAGAGAAATGGCTTAGTTGATTCGAAGATATTGTTATAGGCCTAAGAAACAAATCTGGAAGTGAGAACGATTGCTCAAAAGTCCTGCGAAGACCAGATCTGGAAGATCTGAACTGACTGGGGGCACCTTGGGAAGGTACTGGGTGCCTTGGGGTGCCTTGGTCTACAGATTGGCTTCCTGATCTCTGTAAATGCTCAGAATCTAAATTTCACATGGTCATAAGGTGATCTGAACATTGTCCTGTCTGTCACATTAGATTTGTTGAGTTACGTCGAATGTGGTGAAATAATGCAATGATGACTTGCAAGAGGAAAAGGAAGTATCAAACCCTAAGAAAAATAAAAGATGTAAAATGAATGGGTCAGACTGACCTCAACCACAAACTAGTGGTCTTATCATCTGAGCACTGCACTACATTTCAGACCCAGATATAGTTCTGGTGAGTGTGTGCATGTTGTGCCCTAGGTGCTCTTGTGCCAGTCGCACTTTGTGAAGTAGCGAGCAATAGTAACTATAGAAAATGTAATAACATGTGTGCATGGAATAGAATAGAATCCCTCCCCCTATGTTTCTGTGTGTTGATGCAGATCTCCTAGCCTTGATGCATGACACTATGTGGATGCAAGTGATGTAATGGATGCAACTCTAGATGGATTGATAGTAGTATGTGATGTTAGGACCCTCATTATGGTCTTATAACTTTATATTTATAGGGTTCTCAAGCTTAATTTCATAATTAACCCCGACATGGCCGACTAGGAAAAAGGATAAGGATGAAAAGCATGGCTAGAAAGACCCCAAAAAGAAGTGGGAAAGTCGAACATAGATCTAAGGCACCCCAGGTGGGACCAGGGTGCACCACGGGGTGCCCCATATAGGCCTAGGCACCCGGGTTTAGGCTAAAATGTATGGGATAGTTGGGAAATAAGTGCAGATATGTATAGAAGGAATGTGCAGGAATGAGACGAAATAAAATATAAAATAAAGGTGGCCAAAAGGTGGGATTAATTAGTAATTTATTCACTTGAGAACCTTCTAAATAGTAGTATAAGACCAGGCTAAATAATGCCTAAAGTGCATGATTTTGTATCTACACATCTGCATAACACTGCATATGAGGGAAGTTTATTCTATTCCATCCACCATTCTAATACCTTTTTTTCTAGACATAGTTATTGCTCACTACTTTCATAAAGTGTGACTGGCACAAGAGCAACCTAGGGCATGATCACACACACACACAAAACTACATCAAGTCTGAGATGTAGTGTAACACTCAGTTAATAAGTCCACCATCGTGGCCACTGAGGATAGTCTGGCCCCTTCATTTTCATTCTTCTTTTTTAGGTTTGATGTTTATTTTTGGGTCTTGCAGGTCTTTCTTTCATCACTGGTCATTAGTGACATTCGACACAGTGTAGCAAGTTACACGCGATAGGGATCAAAGGATTTAGATCATATTCTGACCCTTCAAAGTTGGTTTTTGGACCTCCTATATAGAATAAGGTGCCCAGAATCTAGACTAGGGCACCTGCAAGCACCCAGATCCTCTCACAGGCATACCAGTCCTTCAGATAGCTCATATCCATCCTTTTCGGGACCTTTGCATGTTTGCTCCTACCTTTGGAATATTCAGTTGATTTTACGACATAGTCCAGATCAACCTCTGAATTAACTAGGCTCTTTTCAACCCTACTTGTCAATTAGGGTTTCACATTTTCATTAGTTTAGTTATTTGGGTCACTTTCTATATTTATTTACCACATATATTCATTGTTATTTACTTGTGTTCTTGGTTAGATTAACTACCTTTATTCCACATTTTAGTTAAACATTTTGGTGAACCCAATCATTCCAACACTTCCTTTTGACAATGTCATCTCGTTATCAAGTTATGGCCCAATCCTCTTATCCTACCTTTGCACCAACCAAGGTCTTTGGAATAGTTACTACTGTTGTTGATTTCATGTGTGTGCGTACTCAACATCCTCCTCGCTTTGTCACGCCTCAGGCTGATTCCATCCATTAATGTAGTTACTACTCATTGTACTTGTCTTAATCCTCCTACAGATCCACCCACTTCTATTCCTCCACCCATTACTTTGACTCCTCCCTTCTACTACTTCTAAGGGCTATGAAATTATTGAGCAACTTAAAAATATGCACCTGCTAAGATTTCTCTTTATGAATTATTGCGTAATTCACCGCATATTGACGCAATACGCTAGAAACAGCTCTTTGTGTACTGTTCATATGGAAATTGATAACTATGTGCAGTAGACCTTTACGCATCTCATACAGTCTCTTCGATAATTTTCCACATGTTATATCTTTCACTAATGAGGATCTATCACCTTTTGCTAAAAGTAATCCGTGTGCACCTTTGCTCATTACTATGCCATTGTTAGCACTACTTGCATCAAACGAGTTCTCATTAACAATGGATCAACTGCATAAATCTATGTGCTCATTCTCTTTAAGACACAATTGGGTATTAACGATAATCTAATTTCATAAGACTTCTACTCTCATGTCGAGGTTATGATTCTACCACTCTGCACATGTCTAGGGACTATCTCATTACACATTGATGTTCCGGAAATCAAAAATACACGTTCTGAACCGACTTCTATGTTATAGATTCCTTGTGTGCATCTAATTTAAAAATATGGATTTAATTAGGTCTTTTAATATCCATTAAATATCATGCATTTTTAAGTGGAATTCTGTGACGCTTGATCTGATTCGTCTTCGATCGATCGTCTCCGGAAATTTAGAAAATGGATTACATTAAGTCCCCAATGATGATTCAAATGTCCTTTCAAAAGGAAATTCAAGCTCCTAAAACCATTTATTGTGCTAATTAAATCCTATGACAACATAATAAAATCAAAGCTTTTCAATGAACAATAATATGTTTGACGGATGTTTTGGCGAATCAAAAGCCTACGTCCGCCGTCCTGCGTAGGGTGGCGGTCCTGTTCCATTATTTCCAAAATAGTTGCAAATACATGCGTGTCAAATGAAAATTACAAAAATTCACTGAAACTTAAACCTTTATCAATGCTTCCCTGCTCTTTTCCTGCCTCTGTCAAACCTCCGTGAGCCTTTAATGGCGATAAAAAATGCTAAATAGCTTAGCTGCCGTTGCACATAATAACACAATCCATTTTCCAGTCCATGTACATTAGTAAAACATTACCTCATACTATAGTTTTTCATACCTATGAAGCGCACATGGGTGGACAATTCTTATATTTTACACCAACAACCCGTAGTTCAACTCCCTCCAAGGGGGCTGACAATTTTGTGTATCTTACTATTAAGGGAATTTTATGCCACATATTTGGCGCATGACGGGTAAGAAGTTGTTTAGCCAAGTTTGGCGGTGGACATGTGTTGATCTAGATTCCAGGGCCATTGCAACCAGACTATCGTTTAATGTGGGCCTATGTGTCATAGTGCCATGTTTGGGCGCTATGGTTATATGCCTTATGCAGTTCCCAATTCCTTTGGAGGGATAAGGCTTCATGGAGTTTGGAGGGATAAGGAGATAAAGCGGTGGAGTTAGAACTAAAATGCGTGGCAAGACTATAATGTGTGGGAGGTGGTTGTAAATCATCTAGAGTTTGACCTCCATGTGGGTTGTGAATCACCACGCTAAGGAATCCTGATTTTCATGTGATAAGCCCAACGTTGGACTGTGCCAAGTATACGCTAATGTTGATAATTGCCTTTGAGCTTTATGGATCATAATACCGAGTAGAGTTCAATAGTAAACTCGATCAATTCCAAGTACATCATAACTTAAAATAACATAGTAACATGGTTTGAATAATTACAAAATAACATAGTAACATGGTGAATAATTACAAATGTAATTAAAAATTTGACCATACAATAATATGATATTCTGAATAATGAAAGTATGGCTATAAAGACCACTTGTCGACATCCTCGATAGATCAAATTGGGTGAAAGTTCAAACTTGTGGCTCAAGCCATGTGGTGGCTTGAGGACACTCACCACATTGGCAAGATATAATTGTCTTCATCGGCAGCTGAGCTCCCCTTCATAACAAAAGTTGAGCCTCTTAGTTTCAATGAACATATTTTAATTCACCTGACAATAGACCAAAGGTTGCACACCAATACTTCATTTTTGTCCTCTTTCTCATTTTACCACTTGTTTTTTGTTGATTGAGCCACTTGGCTAATTGTGCATGTGTCCACGTCACCATGGACTTGTTGACCAATGTTGACCTTCCGGTGGACCGAACTTTGACTAGACCGATCTTGAGCTCAGAGTGTCCATTTTCCACATTCTTATAATCATCGAAAAGCTCTCTAAAGGCTCCAATGCACTGACATGGTTTAGGGAAATTTTGACACTAAAAAATATCCCCTGATTAATTGATGTTGGCACTAAGAATATTCTCACTAATTTCTATGTGATAGATGCCTCATTTCATTTCAATCTCTTGCTAGGTATACCTTAGATTCATAAAATGTAAGTAATTCCATCTACTATTCACCAATGTTTTAATTTTTTGCATGATGGCGATGAACATACTATTACTGCAGATCTAGAGCCATTCAAATATTTTCACATCAACCCTATTACTTCTATGCCCATACCACCTTCACAACAAACTCCATATAGTAGCCTTGACACATATGACATTGGTCAATCTAGCATTTCACGACCTTCTTCTACCACTGCCAATACTCTAGCTATTTCTACTCATACTACAACTATTATTTCACCTACAATATCAGCTCCTATCAACATTCCTTCTCCAACTATTGAGACAACTTCTATCTTTTCGCCTACTACATTGCCTACTAATATGTTTGATAAAGCTACCCGATATGAGGACACTCACACTGATGCTTCTGAGGACTTTGATGATGAAATTGACGCTATTGAACTTACTAATGAATCCTTAAGACAACTAAATTTTACACCTCTTGGCGTAGATGATTCTTACTTCGAAGACACATTTTTGGCCAATGGCCCAGGTGAATATAGGTTTAAGACCCCTCCTTCTACCAATGCTATGGTACTTTATCAAGGATATGTTCACACTTTAGACGCTATTTCATCACCTACTGCACAATTTGCATTGCCACCACCTCCTTTTACAAGCACATTATTTATCAACAGGACCTTCTGACAGCACATCCCAATTGACTCCACTTTCTTATATAATATTTGTACACTTGACGCTTTGATTAGGTTTAGTATAATACTTAATGACATATTACCACCTTTTCATTCATTGTATCTTTATCATGGCTATTTTCACATTACGCTCACTTATGTCTCGCGTGCCTTTCATTTGATGGTCTTTATTGCACGCACCCCTCGCAACTCTTCACTCACTCTTGGGCAATATTGGCTTGACTATATTAGCGGTACGATAGATGCTCATCATTCATTACTTGCATTTCCTATGCCTTTTGGCAATATATCTATTCCAAATAAATCTTCTCCCACTCATGCTCTGAATATCTCTCATTGGCATGCTCACAGTTGTCCACCTTTAGCCTTTACTGATGAGGAATATGCAACGAATGTGTACACACTACACTGCAATGGATCCCTATATGATCCTCCTCACTCTATAGCTTATTATGTCTCTATAGCAGCTTGAGTAGGTTTTGACCACAATAATGATGATATCCTTGATAACAACACATAGTCACCTTCTCTATCGTACGCTTGGGGGGCATATCATCCAAAACATCCCCCTATCATAGTAGCATTAGTGTGTTTATCATCTTTACATTATCATACATCAATATTCTAGCATAGGCATACTCATCACACATTTTAGCTTCAATCATTACTTGATGACACACTCTTGTGCTTTGTTTCACACTTTAATTTTGAGGTTTTACTACACATGAACCCCCCTCACTGCACTATAGGAATTACACGCTATGTCTATTCACACGTCGTGCGCCATACATCCTACATTCTACATTTAATTTACATCATTTCAACATTTGTGTATCTACACATTCTACACATCATATTAGTCTTCACCATACATACATATTTACTAGGGTTGATTACGTGTTTTACATTTCATCTTATTCTACATATACATATTGCATTGCATCTTATACATCATACACTACATCCTACACATCATATGGTTGTATATTATCATCATGCATACTACATCGTCTTTTATGCATTGCACTCACCACCCTATGACATACTTTAGTCACTCAGTTAGTGACATACTCACATGTTCATCATTCAACCTTTCTTCATGCAACATTCCTAGGTTAGTAATATATGCTTTAGGCTAAATGGTCACCTATCCCTTCATCTTACAATGTTTTATGCTTTAGGCTGCATCACCACTCCCTTTCTATTCATCTAGTAGTGATATATGATTTAGGCTACACCATCTCTCCTTTCGATCATTTTTTCATGATATACACTTGTGGTTATAAGTGCTCACACACACATTCATTTCTAGCTTTCATATCATCACTACACATACACATTCATCACAAAACATTAAACACATAACACACACTTTCAAACATTTCCTGAGGACGCACTCTCATTTATAGTTCATTCTTGACTACTGAGGGGAAAAGCCAAATGATCCTCACTGTATACAACTCCATTTGCTCAGAGGGGTATGTGGCTCTTACCATCCATCTTTAATTCCATTCCATCAATCCATAGCATATTGTAAAACTTTGTTTCTTTTACTCTTGGTTACATTTACTTGTATATGGTAGTTTTATTTCACATGCTAGCTAGATATCTTGTATGTTATGTACCTATACCATACACACATGCACGTTCACACCTTTTCTTAGTCATGTGATCATAAATATAAGTATTTTTCATGCATAGTATGGATGCTCGCCTTCTACCCATCCTACCTTGGTCACTGAGGGACATCCATATTTGTCTCTCACATGTGTTATTGCTTCATTTTGAAGTTAGCACTTTATATTACATGGTTGATACACGCTTTTAATATACTGGTTATCTTTATAACATGATAACGAGTACTTTATGTGCAAAATTTGTTTTTTAGGATTACTTTCTTCCATGGTTATCTATTTATTTTTTTACCATTACTTTTCTATTATTTGCTGTTGTATGTGCAGGCATTTCCTTTTGTTTGGTGTGCACACACATTTATTATAGGTAACCGATTATGACCATGTGCGTGTATTGTGACATCGTGAGTGGTGTACCATGTTTGTAACCTTCTTTGTGTGATCTTACTTTTTCTTTTTACTTCTTTCCTTTACTCTATTTCTTGGTGGCTTATACACTATTTGCATAGATTACAAATTATCTTATACATGCATGCTTGTTTGTAATTAAACTTGTCTTTTTCTAGGCTTCTTGTTTGTGTGCGTGCCTTGGTCTTCTACCAAGCACATTCCTTTCCCCCTGCAGGGTAGAGTTACAAAGTTCATGTGTTTGGTCCCCTTTTGGGGCTGCATTCTCCTATCAACGAAATGTCACATGTGCCCCAAAAGAGGGGGGAATCATTTGGGGTTTTACATACTACACAATGCTTCTACACTGGTTCAGTTCAGTGCAGTTTCTGCGCTTGGCATTGTGGGTTATACAACGAGTGGGTTCAGACCAGTCTAAAAACCCCATGTACATCAACGGATTTTACAGGACATGGTTGTGCTTAGCATTATGGGGAGCAATTATAGGTTAGAGGATACACCGAGGATTCCTCTCTACACTACTTCAATGGCGAGTGGTCGTCGGATCACCCAAAAAACCAGGCAATACAGAGATCTCTTCACACATATTTAGGGAAGGAGTTAAAGGTTAGAGGATAGAACAGAATTCCTCCCTATACTTCTTTAGCCTATGGCATCAGATCACCCAAAAAAACCAGGATAAGATATCCTCTTTCTACACCCTTTCTCTCATCACGGATTAGGTGCACATGTTCTATTTTTCACTTTATATATTTTACATTTCATATTTTCATTACTATATACATTTTTTTACATGCATATACATGTGTATTTGACTTCTTGATCTTCTTCTCCTTGAAGGTTCTAGTCCGTATGAGAAGCACGTAGTCAACAACAACAACAACAACTACAACAACAATGGGGGCAACAACAACAACAAATTTTGGTGGCATACTACACACACCATACTAACCATGCAGGTACATTACTCTATGCATCAGACAACTACAAATGCGTTTCTGTCCTAGGTTCAGTAGAATATCACATACCTGCACATTATCTTACTTTAGTTTCCATGCTCCGTCATATTTTTGTCACTCCATGCTTTGTTTAGTCCTTCAAGGCATTTTCTACATCACTGTACATGGATTATCAGGTACACATCTCTATCTACTTTATGTTACCGAGCTTTCTGCTCACCAAAATAAAGTGGGGGAAAATGTAGACACAAAATCATACACTTTAGACATTATTTAGTCCCGGATAAAATACTAGAGTTATTCATATGGTTTTGGAGTGAAGAAAGTACTAATCAACCCCATGTCTCTTGGCCATTTTACAATTTACTTCTTGTCATGGAGGATTCCCAACCTTCACCGCATATATGCCCAGTCTATTTTTGAAACTTTCCATCAAGGGTGGAGGATTCATGTGAGGATGCGCCCGATTCTAGAGTTACTGAGGATTCCTAGAATTTGAAAGCCATGATTCCAGTTGGAGGGTGCCCTAGAGGTTCATTTGACATTTTTAAATGGAGGGAAGTTTAGAGCAGGCTTTCTAGAAATATTGGGCCTCTTAGATTTTTTGAGGTGTGGGGATGTGAGGGTTAGATTAGGAAATTAGAATAAGAGTTACCATATAAATATGAAGTTAGGAGACCATGATTTGATGGACCAAGGCAATAGGCACTAGGATCATCATGTAGGGTAGCGTTTTAGGTGAGATGTCATTGGCATTCCATATAATGGTAAAATGAGATAAGGCATAAGGGGAATTCATAAAAATTACACTACTTAGTGAGGGAAGTTAATTATATAGTTGATCCACCATGGATATTACATAAAGGATTCTACATAGGGATAATATGATTGAAACTGAGATAAAATAAGTGCGATTGACAAAGGACTAACGTAATGGAATGATGGGATACACACAGGACTACATCAGGTCTGATGATAAAATGATAAAACTCAGTTAGTATGATCCACCATTGTGATCGTAAAGGACAGTAATAACCCCTTAATATTGCGATTAATTATTATATAGGATGATGTTGATGCATATTTTCAGGACATGTTAAACGTAATTAACCATGTCGATCATTTTAGATGTCTATAGTTTCATACTGGCTATACATGAAGCATATGAGGCACATGACTTGTGATTTTATGTCATCATCACATCATGGGTTTGAACCCTACGATGGTTTGTATTTTAGACCTCCTACATATACCATGGTGCCTAGAATCCAAACTAGGGTAACCCTATCACAAGCGCCTTGATCCTCTCTCAGGTGCCCCAGTGCCTTCAGACAACACAAAGCCATCCTTTTTAGGAAAACTACATGAATGTCTAAAATGTAGCCTGCAACATATTCGGTTGAATTTACGACATAAAGGGTGACCAAATGAGCCTCTGAGTCTAACTCAAGATATTTACAACCTTGCTATATTCGATCAGGGTTTCACATGTGTTCATTGAGCGTAGTTACTTGGTTCACTTTCTAGGTTTTCTTACTGCATAGGTTCACTAGTGTGAAATACTGGGGTTCCTAATGGGATTAACTACCCTATATTCCAAATTTTAGGTAATCAGTAAAAAGAGCAGACATTGAGCATTTATAGAGTCCAAGCATTTTGTATAGGGTCAACAATCATAAATCAAAGATTTCAGGTTTTACTATACGAATATGCATGTAATTAGTACTGTTTCTTAGCCTAGAGAGGTCACGTCACGCGGAAAAGTAGTATGTAGTTAGGACTCCATCATTCCGCAAAGATGTGTGATTTATGTGTCCACAATGCACTCAGGTGACATTCCCTTATGAAGTTCTTGCATTTGGTTCAAGCTGAGTGACTCCTTCCAGTGATCTGATTCCACTTTTGAAACTGCTTGTGTAATTACTGAAACTGGATAGTGACATGACTATGTGCATCTACTGATTCCACTTATTGATTTCCTGTATTTATTCCCCTAAAGTGATTGTTAGTGCCCAGGTCCCGATTCAACTAATGATTAACTGCATTACTATTTCTCCAGTAAAGTGCACTTGTATCCATGCTTGTATCTTATGGCCATGTTTGTTCTCATGACACCATTTTGTACACTTATTATTACTATGTTCATGGTGTTCTATATCTATGTAATCACTCAGTTCTGATGCAATATTAGACAAGACCGAGTTACAGTAATCTCAACCTGAACAATGACCATCTCAACAACCTTGGGATCACATCGAGATCAACAAATGTGAATCCATAGCTCATACGTCCAACAATGACATTGATGTCCACATCACCACAAATCACCAACAAACCATCGGTGGTTTCCTTTCAACCGAATAACCACCATTGAACTTAGATTAACATGGGACAATGGTCAAATCTGAGCCCAACTTTCTAGCATATGCCAAGTGTTGAATGATCATATTACTCAATGGACAAGTTCACATTGGTTTGACCAACTAGTAAAGGACATATACGAAAACATGGTAGAATCCATGACTCAATGATTAGCTAGTTGCTCGAGACTTTAAAAAGACCATTTAGGATGTTACAAGATAATGAAAGCAATGTGGGATTGTAGCTCCCAAGATAGATCTAAAGGATGTGCATGGGGCATTTGACCCACAAATGATCGGAAAAGTAAAATATAAGAAGCTTGACCACTAATTGGTAGGATTCTTGCAAGGAAAATGCTATAAAAGGGGATAGTTGTCTAGCATAAATTAGGTAACTTGATTAATATGTGACAATGAGCATATCTGAATATAGACATAGGTCCAATCTAGATCATTTTTGTTATGGGAGTACAACTTGATAGGAAGTAAGATCAGGTGGATGCCTACAAGATCCTGAGAAAGGATTATTAATTGACAGATGAAATAACTTTATCAAATAAATTATGTAACAACATGTATAGTGACCCGTTTTTACATTAAGATACCATGTGAATGCAGTTTGGGAGCTTATCGAAACCTGAGAGAGCATATCTCGTTCGAGTGAGCTTCATTAACACTATGGATTAAGCACTGTCTGTTGTCATTTTTCTGTAGTATATCCTTGCAATTTTAAGTCTGGTTAATGTTTTAAAGCCAATTTTTAATCGTTTTAATATTTTTTGGGAAATGTATAGAGTGAGATTTTAAGTATCTAAGAAGGCTAGGAATATGGATGCCCCCCGATGTGAGTCACTGTAAAGTAAGCTCCATCAGATCAAACCCTCATATAGTCTAGCTACTCATCTTTGAACCTGAGATATTGAATATAACCAATGGTATGTCTGGAACAAGGGAGGTGGTTTATTGTCCATCAATTATAAGCAATATAGGCTATTTAAGTTGTGTTCTTTTGTAAAGTGAACTAAGAAGTGAAACTAGGTCTCTACATTAGGTACATAACCATTAATAGGACTCATAAGTTCTTTGCTTTAGTTGATACAATATGTGGTATAATGGCTATATTTTCCCTAATTTTGAATAAGAGAAGATGGGCTAAGAGTAATTTGACAACCAAAGCGATTGAAAGGCGTAGTACCGATTCTAAAGGACAAAGGTAATAAAACCATCTTCAAAAAAAGCTCTAACATGATATTAGCGATCGAGATGTCTCTCATGGATAAACTTAAGTCATTATGTGTAATAATATAGACATGCCACGTGATAATATCTATAATGTTGTTTCCATATGGAGTCCTTTACAAGAACATGTCACAATGTCTAATAGGTAGATCCGACAAGGTGAGTGATCACCTAGAAATAGTAAGATTTGTACAATAGTTATGGTACATATTCAATAATTTAGTCTCATAAGAAGTACACGATCGGCATGAAACATGTCATAGCCAAGCCTAATGGATATGCATTCAATTTGATGAGCATTCATTCGAAGGCTTATAAGTAATACTAGCAAAAGGTGACCCCTAATACTACACGAACATGGTTTGGGTCCCATCAACAATGTCCACATGGAGTGCTATGGGAAGTGGATATGAGGCTATGAAAATCTACATCATTAAGAATTGATATTAGTGTTGCTATGGGAGATTGAGTTGATCTTGAATATATATAAGGTAAGTAGAAGAGGCCAAGATCTAAAGAATAAGTGTGTGAAGACCAATATGAGAAAGTATGTACTAGAAGAGTCAAATATATGGGCTGACTTTTTCCATGCTTATGTCAAAGTATGGTCAGTTAAAGTTTATTTTAACTTGTGATTGTCATTATTATATTTGGAATTGGGAGTAGTGGATTCAGGTAATTGAATATCATAATAGTCAATGCGATCTTGAATCAAATGAAAGAGATTGAAACACTTGTCAATAGAATGGCCATTACAGCTATGGTAATCAAAACATGCATGCTAATAAAATGTTCTGCCATAGGGCCTATTAGAATCATACATGAGAGGAAATGGAAGAGAAATCAGATTGCTTTCAATGAGTTGGGGCAATAACATATGTGGAGAAGGAAATTGAGTAAATACACACAAGCAGGTTGGAACTAAAGCTTAGGAGGTTAAGAAACAACATTAACTGTAGACACCCTAATTTCACATCTGTCTTAAATCAATTAATTCCCCTACCTAATTTCCCACAAAAATACACTTCGAATTAATCAAATATAATTTGATTAATTATCTATTTCAAAACCCAAAAAATAACCCAATCCTCACCACATGTCATTATTCTCCATGTTTTTCTACTATTGAATTAAAAATTTAAATTCAAATCCTCACCCATTCTTTGTGGTCCCCACTCACCTAAAATCCTCCATTTATGAATTAAAAATATAATTCAAATCCTCACCCATTCTTCGTGGCTCCCACTCATCTAATCTTGCCCACATTTTCAAACCACTCACTTAATCTTGACCCACATTTTCTAAACCATGATTACTTAAATTACTCTAAGTTAATCACTCCCCCAGGCTATAAATACAACCTTACCCCTCCCCTCTAAGGACATGGAGAATAAGCTTGAATGCCATATCTAAGTTCTTGCATCTTTTGAGGTAAAGAACATCCCTCCATGCCTCGTCCTAATGCCCAAATAGCCCCATCTTGAAGCACCCCAAATCCATAATCCTTTTATGCATCTGGTGCAAAGTAAGTAGGATTGTTGTATGCAGGAAGGACTTTGCTCCGTCTTCGAAGAAAAGCACTCTACATATCACTCAATCAGGGCTCAATACAATTTCTCCTATGCCCATTCTTAAGGTTTTCTACAGAACATCGCAAAGGAGGAGGTATGATTATTAGTATGTTACTTCCTTGTTAGTAGTGTATTTTTCCTAGCTTACAGTGTGACAATAGGCTCCAACATCATTGAGACCCTTGATTCGACATGGAGCCTTGTCTCGTACAATTTAGAAGAGGTCATGGTTGGAAGTATTAGAATAATATCTGCCTTTTCCTATATAATGAACCTTGAAGGGTACCCAGCCTAAGTGGAATTCATACATTATTATATGCAATATGTTGTCATCCATGGGTGACGTGTGGGTCATTCAGAGTGCATGGACTGCTTCCTGTTATTATTTTAGGCTTAATGATGGTTGTTTTAAGAGCTCCTTTCATGTTCAAATTCAGCTTATACGTTTGATGTTGTGTTGTACCTAGAATTTACCAGTAATAACCCAAGCATGTTGGTACATCACTCAACCTAGACTGAGTGCTCACCTGAAGTGCACAAAGGTACCAGGCCCCTCTTTAGGGTTGCTTGTGCAAGATGTTAGCATGATGAAGACTTAATGCATTCAGATCCATAATTAATATAACATTCTACAGAGCATGTTCCAGATCTAGATCTAAAGAGTAATAGATTTAAATAATAACCATAATGAAGTCAATCATGCAAGAACCAATTATACTCATGATTAATACCTTGATTCAGCCAATACACTCCATTATATTAAACACAATAAATACATAGAAGCTTATTACAATAAGTAATACCATAAGCTCATGCGCGCATCAGATCTGGCAGCATAACCTCACAGTAATTCATATCCAAGTTCTCACATAGTCCTCCTATTCTACGCAGATCACTACATATTTATAAGGGTGGGGACTTTCCCTTCACCACTTGCATAATTCCCAAAATAGGTCACATGCTGAAAATAGCCATGTGCCTTTACAATAATAGCCACACATGCAAGTGCACTAATAATAGATCTCTTCTGGTTAACTGGTAGTAGCAATTCTATTATTATCCTAAACAAACCCATGCAAAGCACTTAGTAGCCACTCTTCCAATAATAGCCCATGCACTGTGTCGCGCAAGTCTTTATCCTAAACCCATGGTTTGTGTGCTCTGCACGCTATCTCCAAAATAGCCCGTACATGTGAAAATGGCTAAGTCCCAAATCTTCCCTTGTCTTTTGTGCGTGTGTCCTTCCCTATCCTTCCATGCCTTTGAATGTGCTTTACTCCTACACACGAATCTTCTATGCACCCTCTCCTTCGTATCATACTCTTGTCCACTCAACATTACCCCACACTAAACTGCATTGTCACCCCGGAAATGGCTACTCTTTGAATAATAAAGAATAAAGAATGGAAAGAAATGAAATAATTTCTGCATAAAAGAATGAACTCTCACTATGCAACATCCTCTATCTCAACCAGAAGAATTAATTCTGGATATTCTTCTTTTATCTCTGCTTCCAAGGTCTACCATTTGGTTAGCATGGCTTCTGTCTTCTCTGGAATGTCCACTGCAATAGACTCCAACTCATCTTGGGAAATTTCTCCCTTCTCATTTTGTAACACCAGAACAATGTTGGACATAGCAGACATTCTTCCTTCTAATAGATCCATCTTCTGCACTATACATTTTCCAATCTCATCCAATTTTTCCTTATGGGGTCCTGTGCTGCTGCAAGGGCCTCACACTTTTTCTTGACTAGCACCAATATTTCTGCATCCCAAGGTCTCATCCTTCATTTCCTTCAGGACTTCATTGTCTTCTACTATTGTCCTGATCCTTATTACTACCTCTAGAGCTGCACATATGTTCAGTGCCTGGTCTGCTTTCTTCAGCTCCTCCTATAAGGTTTGAAGCAATGCCTCGTATGATGAAATATTTCACTACTGAAGCCTTTTCCCTCTCTACTTCCTGCTCAGGGTCCTTTGGTGTTGGCATCCAAACTGGTCCATCCTCAAGCACCAAATCAACTAAGGTATGCACATAGTGCATAGCCGAAGGGAACCTTTTTGGTACCTTGGGCTCTAAGTGTGGTCTTGCTTTAGGACATGATCCCCAATCTCCTCTTCCATGCTGATAAGAACCCCATTCTTCTTTTTCTCTAGGTCCTTCTCTCCTTTCAGAACATGATCTCTACATCTTTGGCTTTGTTGTCTTCCCTTAGTGCTTTAATATCTTCTCTTAGCACTTTAATGGTGGCAACTTTATCCACATTCCTGCATGCCACCTCTGTAGACACCTTCACTAGGGCATTACTCACCTGTTCATCAGACATAACCATGGGTTTGATGGTTATATGTCTATTTCTGTGGTGCCTTTCTCATTCTCCTTGATACACAAGACTCTTCACACACATCAAAATCAGGCTCGTCCATGTGAGTTTGCATGGACCATGACAATTATTTCCTCGCACGTGGTTTCCATGTCAGGGTCCATCAACTCCCATCCATATAAGTCCTTAAGGCCCACTATATTCTGAAATCACGCGCAGAAAATTTTACTTGTGTCCTCTTCATAACCCATGACTGGCGCAACATACTCTCCACTTGCCCTCCTTGATCTTGGCCCCTTAGGAACTTGAGCACCAAGGTTTGGAGTTGGATCCTCTATGTCCTAAGTAGTATCTTTCTCTGTTTCTCCTAGCTTCTGTACCCCTTCTTCCTCAACCTTCATTTCTTCATCCTTGGGCTCTTCCACATCCTTTGGTTGTATAGGAGATCCAGGCGCACTCTCTTCAGACTCTTCCACCTCCTCATTCAGCTTCAATTTTCTCCTTCTCTTCTCAGTTATCTCCTTCTATGGAGAGAGTCGTGGTGATCTCCGTACTAATTGTGGAGTAGCACCTTGAGTTCTTGTTCATCTGAACACCCTCTTAAAGTGGCATTCTTCAGGGTCTGCTCCTACTTCCAATTCTTCATCTCCTTCTTCTTGTGCCTGGGGTGGAGTACTTGCACGTGCTCAGCTTCTACCCTATCTGAGGGTTGCCTCTGTCCTCTATGTACCAAGCCACCACTATCTTCATGCTCTTCCTCCTCATCATCTACCTCTATAGGTTCAGTGGGCTTCAGAGCTGGTACATTCTCCACTGTATGCTTACCCTTAGGTGGCCCTGGGAGCACGAACTCATTCTCCACATATTTTTACCCTCCAACTTAGGCTTAAGTTGAAGGTATATAAGCATGTGGATCCACTGTCTCCAATCACCAAACTCACAGGCTTCATGCTTATCATGTCTGAAATTAGCCTCTCAATGTAGGTAGTCTGACCTGGATATACATACGTCTTTCACAGCATGTGGTAGTCACAGTCTACCTTGTCTGCAACAAAATTTAGGCATCACGCATTAGTAAAATGATGGACTGATGCCTGGAAGTAGCACACTGTGAAGGCATATGACAGTTTACACCAGGGGCTCCAAGTCCCATCCTTCATTACAAATCACATGATGCAGAAGTGTTGATACACCATGAACTGCACTGCCTTTCCCACCACCGAAGGTAACTCCTTGGGGATGCACCACTCCTCTTCAAATGTCACACAGCCTATCATACCACATCTCCACCCTCTGCTTGAATGGCCCACTCATTGACCCTTCACACAAGTACTTGTCAAATCTTTCCGCAAGGGACTTGTTTTGCATGGGGTACTCCCAGATCTTGTTCTTTGGCCCATCGGCACTCCGATCTCCATAAACACAAGGGATAATAGGATAGCACCGAAACTGATTTTCTCACCTGTGTGCACTTCCTCGATGATAGTTTCCACAATGTAGCCTGATATGTTGTAAATTATTCCCTGTGACATTCTCCTTGTAATGTGTAGCCACATTGTATTCACCTGTGACCATCTCTCTTGATCATTCAATTTGGTCACTAGATGTGTAGCTGCCTGTACCACTGGGTACTTCTTCAATTTTTTGATATCCATTCCATGCAGACCCTTGGTATACCCTAACTCCTTCCATGTCTCTAGGATTGTTGCTTTATCTATCAAGTCACTATTTAGATCCACTCTTGTGCCCTTTAATCCTGTTATAGTTGAAATCAAAGTGGTTGTAATCCTTACCCTTCATCTGGTGAAATAGAAAAAGTCTTCATGTACCCTACTCATCAACCACTGGTACAAAGGTTCATATTTTCCAAAATATGGGAGCTCGTACAACTGGTAGACTCCAATCTACTTTAGCAACTTCTCTCCAGCATCATCATACACTGGCATGTCCTCTGTTGTGCACTTGTTTGTCTTCGTACTCAACAGTGCATCCAATTCCTTTTTATTATCTGATGTGTGGTGGTTGTAATCACTTATCTTGCACTTCTAGACATGAGAATCCCATTCTTGTCCCACTATCATGCCTTCTGGGTATTGCATCTCTGAAGAAATTACTCTCAGGGGAAATTTCAACCTCTGCTTCCACTTTCTTCTTTCCCTTGGCTCCTACGGCAGGTGCTTTCTTTGGTGCCATCTGTAAATCACAACTTTCTATCCTCTGTAGTGTGCAAATGCTTTCCTTCTATCTTCTGTAATGAGAAATTCCAAACCCTAGCTCAAATCTATGTGCCCTAGTTGAAATCATGTGCCCTAGCTCTTTCACAATGCTCTGCTTCACTCAAACCCTTCACCAATGGGGACGTAAGCTTCTCCTGCACACAAATCTTCTCTCCACGTCTGGTTTCACACTCTCCGCACCTCAACATGATTCACTCAACTCATTTTTACACTTAGCTCATTCAAATTTTTGTGATTTACAATGGTAAAAATGAACTCGTATCCCTTCCTTATATAGATTTTGAAAAATTTAGTGCATTTATTGCTCCTTCACCTACCAACAATCCTCATTAATTGACCCTTTTCACATTTTTCATGTGGTACATCTTCGCACCTCAGCTATAACCTTTTAGCGTGCCTTCCTACCTTCTGGCTACAGACTTCTCTTCAGCGCACTTCCATGTGCCTGAGTACCTCATCACTGTGCCTTCTCCTGGTAGTCTCCACGGCCGCTGCTTACCTCACGTTATATTGTTCCTTCATTTATCTCCATCTATGGTCCTTATTTGGAAGCAATCTTCTGTCCACCAACTCTTCAAACTTGAATAACACCTGTAGTAGTTTGTTCCTTTATGTGTACCCATTTTTCAATAACCACCCCACACAAATGGTATGTGCAGTCCTCTGCACATAAAAATACTGCAAATGGTAATTAGCTTCTGGCACGCAAACACGCTTATTTCACAAAACACCAACTAAATTGACAAAGCATAGTGATGAAGAAGGAAATACATTAAGGGAATACATAATTGAAAACCTAATCTAAATGGAAACATTGCCTTATTACAAACACCAAGAAGACTTATTTATAGTAGGGCTTCAGCCTACTCCCATTGAAGTAACCGGGTAACCATATTCCATCAAGCATTTCTAACTGACAAGCTCCTGTTTCAAGTATGTAAGTGATAACATATGGTCCTAACCAATGTACTTTGAGTTTTCCTGGATGGCACAAAACTTAGAATCATAAAGAAGCACCATCTGTCCTATCTCAAGATTTTTGTCCCTGATGTGCCTGTCATGCCATGCTTTCTTCCTGGATTTTTCTTGCTTCTGACTCCAGCATGTTATTGCTCATCACTCATCCAACTTAATCAACTTTCAATTCATTCTTCTAATGCTTGTTCATCAGCTAGACCTCCAGCATGCACAATACACAAAGAAGGTAACATGAATTCCATAGGAAGGACTGCTTCTGTGCCAAACACCAATTGAAAGGGTGTGGCCTTGTTTAACCACTTGTATGTTGTTCTATACACCCAAAGCACTGACAGAAACTTTATCATCCCAATCCTTTCTTCCAACATCACAAATTTTTGTCAATGTCTGGCTCAAAATCTTGTTGAAAGCCTCAGCAGTCCCATTTTCTTGAGGATGATATGGTGTAGTCTTATGGTGTGCAATCATGAATTCATCCAATAGAATTCTTGATTGTCTCATTCAGAAAATGTGTGCCCCTATCACTGGTCAAACTCAATGGGCATCCATACCTTGTAATAATATTTTCCCATAGAAACCTGGTTGTTGTAGTTGTTGTACAATCCTTTGTAGGTGTTGCTTCTTCCCACCTTGTCAGATAATCTATGCAAGTGATGATATAGCGTGATCCAGTCCTACGCACGGCTGGTGAAATAGGACCCACAAAATCTATAGCCCATTTCTCAAATGGTTCTGCACTAGTAATAGGTCTTAACAGGCATTTCATCTCTTTGACCTGGTTTTCCAAGGCACTGACAGTGATCACAAGCCTTGCAATATGCCTTACAATCTTTATACAGGGTCTCCCACCATAATCCAGTGAGTAGAATCTTACGCGCAGTGGCATCACCTGCATAGTGCCCACCTGCAATACCACCATGAGCCTCCTCCATGATATCTGTGCTCATGTTCCAGTACACATCGGCGCAATACTTCATCCTGACCTAACTTGTACAGGTCACCGCTAATCAACATAAATGGTGCCACACGAATGGCAAGTTGTTTCTTCTCTAAGGATTTCATTCCTTCTGGTGCCATACATGTACGTAGAAATACAACAATGTCCTCTAATTCCGATGGCACACATTGTAACCTGTATAACTATGCATCGGGCATGGTATCTTCAATTTCCTGCGCATCTTCTCCCGACTGTATTCTGGATAGATGATCCAGGTCTAGAATTACTCTTCCCTAGTTTGACCACAACTGTAAAATCAAATTCTTGGAATAAGAGTACCCATCGGCATATGTGCCCCTGTAAAATGGCTTATTTACCAAATACTTCAATGCCATGTGATCGGTATAGAATACAAATGGTGTTGCTAGCAGGTACTGTCTAAATTTATGTAGCGCATAGATCATTGACAAAGCTTTGCGCTCTGTAGTTGTATAATTCTTTCTCTGTAGGAGTCAAATTTCTACTAGAAAAATAGATAGGATGATCTATAATACCTTCTCTAGGCTGAGCCAACACCATGCCAATGGTCCATGCCAGAGGCATCCACATGTACATGAAATGGTTGGTCCCATGAAGGAAAGCACAAAATAGGCATTGTAGTAAGTTTCTCCTTCAATGTCTCGAATGTGCGTTGCTGTGCAGTTCTCCCCAGTAGAACATCCCTTTTCCTTTTAGTAACTCCTCCAAGGGTGTGGCAACCTTAGCATACCCCTTTATAAATTTTCTATAATACCCAGTGTGACCCAAGAATCCACACACCTCACTTTGACTGGTAGGCTCTTCCAGGCCGATAATGACTACAACCTTAGCTGGATCAACCAACAAACCTTCCTTGTAGATGATGTGCCCTAATAATGTGCCAAATGGTGTAGCAAAGACACATTTCTTGATGTTCAAAGAGATGCTTAACTAGCGACATATTTCAAACATTAAGCGTAAATTGTCACAATGATCCTTAACAAGTCCATACACCGTCCAGTCATCTAAATAAACCTGCAAGAAGTTGTGAATAAAATCTTTGAACGCTTGAACAACTATGCACGAAAATACAACAGGCACATTTTTCAGACCAAAAGGCATCACAGTATAGGAAAATACCCCCATTCAGTAGTAAAAGTAGTCTTTTCCTGATCCTCCTGTGTAATCCTAACCTGATGATACCCAGAGAATCCATCTGTAAACAAATAGATTTCACACCTGCAACACCTTCTAGTATTTCCTCAGTGAATGGCATAGGAAAGGGATCAGTCACACATGCAACATTCAGCTCCCTGTAGTCCACACAGATCCTAATCTGACCATCCTTCTTGATACTGATCACCATTGGGCTAACCCATTCTGACTCGTCTAGGGGCTTGATGATTCCAGACTTCAACATTTTGTCAATTTCTTCTTTGACCTTTTCACGCAAGTTGGGGTTCATCCTGTAGGGTCTCTTCCTGACCGGGCATGCACCTTCCTTAAGCTTTATCTTCATTTCTCCTAATGATTCATGAACACCTTTGAGTTCATGGTATCCCCTAGGAAATAAGTCCTGATAATCTCGTAGTAACTCAATGATTTTTTCCACTTCAGAGTCAGACCAATAGTCCCCAATTATGGCCTCCTTAGGCTCAGCATCTGATCCAATATTCACTTTCTTTGTTTTCATAGGTTCATGATAGGCATGCATGGTCTTATCTTCCCTGTCCAAAACCTCACACCTACCTGTTGAATGGTCTACATCCAGATTTTCTACTTCTTCATCATCCACTAAGTAGACCATCTTTCCTTTTTCCTTCTCAAGGAAAGCACACTTAAGTAGTGTGGCATCTGTCTCTGTTTCTTCAGCAAAACACGCTCCTGAGTCTTCTTCATCAAATAAATCCTGAATGAGTTCTTCCACCTTGGCACTATCTCCCATAGTTAAGTGCTTTATAACCCTTAATGCCTCTTCTACTGGAGGTTTAGTAGAGAAATAGTCAAATGTCTGGATCATTCCTGCAATCAAATCCTGCCAATTTCCAGTCTCTCTATGGAGTTCCGCATATACATACCAAGCACGCACAAACCTTGTAAAGTGGAATAAAATTTGTGCACCCAGAGTGAAGGTGGTAAAGCTTCCTGCCCCTCTGTCCAGAGTCTCTCACACTACTGAACGTGGTGTTGAACAGGTTGATTACCATGATAAGTGCATATTTGAGTAGGTGCATTGCTCCTGGAAAACTGAGTAGAAAGAGCAATCCTAATTTCATTCCATCCTACAAGATTATCCTTGTGAACCACCCACCAGTGCGTTGTTGTCCTGCATGCAGGGTATATGCTAGCATATTTCATCTCTCCAACTGGTCTATCCACTATTCCTCCATGGCACACAGAAATAATAGGATCTCCTTCTCTAGTGTATCGAGGTACCGAGTTGTTACTTATTCTCCTGATACAACGAGGTCTATTGTTCCACGCAAATGTGCTCTTTACTTCGCGCCCTACCAACTCATAAGTACTATGAGCCCAATTATCACAAGCAACACTTGTAGTATCGCTAATAGACTGTGCATCTTCCCACTGAAGGATTCCTTCTTTAGATGGCTCAAGCACCTCTGGGTCCCAGATGGTGCGTACATAAATCCTATTCAGATCTTCCTCACTCAAAGGCTCAACATAGGGCACATATTTTCCATCTGTTAAAGGGATAATAACTCTTTCCTCCTTGTTTTCAAAACTGATATAACCCTTGTTGAACCGAAGATCAACATTATTTGCATAGCACCAAGGGTGCCAAGTAGAGCTGGGAAGCTATCTTCCTCTGCAAGCGCTAAAACCTCAAAATCCCCAGTGAACTTGGCTCCCTGTATGGTAATGGATGCATCTTTTAAAACTCCGATGGGAGTGGCTTTAGTTCGGTTAGCCATGAACAATACATTCAAAGATGGCTGCAATGGGGGTCTCCCCATCTGTACCCATGCATCTAAAGTAAGAACATTGACTTCCACACCTGTATCAATCAATATATTACTCAAAATCCATCCATCCACAACAACATTCAGAGTGATTTCCTTTTCATAGTCTAAGCTATGAGGGGGAAGATTTGCATGCAAGATTTTCATCCAGTCTCAATACTTGCACAGAGTGTTTCCCTTTAGCCAACTCCCTAACAATGGAATGATATTCTCCTGACGCAACATCTTGCACACCTCTTTCAAGTCATCCATATCATATTGGACCATCTCTGCTGCTTTCTTTTGCTCCATCTTCCGTGATTTCTCCTTTAAACATTGTATTTCACCCTGAAAGATTTCTGAGTACCTCCATGGTTTCCTGATAAACCTCCTTCTGATGGACAGGATCTGGGTACCGTGCATGTAGAACCTCCTCCTTAGTGATGGTAGGCTTCTGTTGTAATGCTTCTTTGGTGCATGTGCTGCTTCAGCGTGGGTAGTGATCTTTACAGGAAATGCCTCAGATTCCAGTTCCAACTTGGGCATCCACTGATTTTCCACAGCGTTGTATCCTAACCATCCATGCACCTTTGTTTTCTTGTTTATGCTACTTACTAAGATGCTCATATAAGTCTGGGAATTCCTCATAACTATGATTCTTTCCATAGAAAGAACATGTAATATTCTGAGGACATTCATGCCTGTAGTGGTCAGGAGATCCACAGGTATAACATGTTCCATGAGGAAACTCACCTCGTCCACCACCATGGCCTCATCCTCCAAATCCACCATGGTATCCTCGACCTCTGCCATGACCTCCTTCAAAATGCCCTTCATTCCAATCATAGCGCACTTGATTGTGATCCTGATCCTGATGCTCATTCTTTCCTTTAGAGTTATCTGATACTCCTGTCTGTCTCACACCAATATCTATAGCATCATGGATCTGACCAATCAGCTAGGAAGTCTTCTGTATCATGAGTCGTGGACCTACAAATTTTACAGTAGCAAGAGACATTCTTCCTTATTGCACATTGTAATAATGGGCAGTGGCTAGCATCATGGTTTAAATGACATATCTCACAGTCTAGCAACAATGAACATACTGATCTGCGGGGACAACTATCCTTGGTGTGGCCTTCCACTTCACAATCTGTACACCAAATCCCCATGCGCGTCTCATGTGCTGAATTTTCTGATAGCTTCTCCAACTATTTCACCATAGCTGTGATCTGTGCTTCCAAAAATGGGCTCACCCCAGTGTCTATACTTCTGACTGCCTCAACGCATAAAGTTGCTTCAAGTGCTTCACATGGATCAGTGTATGTCTTATGTGATAGCACCCTTCTAAAAGGTGTAATCAGACCTCCAATGAACCATTGTGCATGTTGGCTTGCATGAATATCATAAGAAAGCTTAGATAAAAGCATTTTGAAATGGGCATCATACTCTCTGAACACTCTCAGTAGTGCCTTGCTTAATATCCTTGAGCGCACTTATACTCTTCTGCTCAAACTCAGGGATGTGAAACTCTTTAAGGAAAGCATATTTTAATGCTGCATAATCTACACAAGTCTGATCAGGGTCAAACTTTCTGTACCAGCTGTGTGCATGCCCTTGTAACGTAGTGGAAAATTGACTTTCCCTGCACTCAGAAGCCATGATTCCTTTTGCACGCCACAGTATTTCACACATGTGCACATGTTCAGCAACATCTTCTATGCCCCTATATTCTGGAAGATGAAGAGACATCTCCATGTAAATATTATGGGGTTGGTGCGGACCTTGCCCACCTGATCCAGAACCTCCTGTGTTTCCTCTACCTCCAGAACCACCAGATCCACCAGAACTAGAACCACCTATACCTCTTGATCCTCCACCTGTAGCTGGAGATGGACCAGAAGATGTACTTCCCTGTGTCCCAATAGTAGTACTGAACTGCACCCCTATAGTCTGTGAAGTGTTACCACTCCCAGAAGTGAGTCCAAAATTTTGTGCTTGAATTCTGTGTGGATGATGCACCTGAAAAGGTACCTCCAAACAACAAATGAAGATGTTTTCCCTGCCATCGATGTACTTGCTATATGACTTACTCCTGCTCTCCCACTACCTAAATTAGCTTGTTGACTATTTTTCGTACTAGATACTGGAAAACCAAGCACAAGGGCTAGGTTGCCAGGTAGATTCAGATGCACACCCATGGCCTAGGTCATCTCTACTGGCACTTCTACGTGAGGCCAAGGGGGGTTCCCTGTCATGCTTTCCCAAATGGGGGAGTTCCTGATGCTCTGGCTCCATGCCTTCTGCGTGAGCTCCAAATCCTTCATGAGCCATCTCTCTCCTCAATGCCATTCACTCTGCAACATCCCGTTGCTTCTCTATCTCCCTCTCACATGCCTCATTATACTTAAGCCACCTTTCTTCTCTCTTCCTTTCTACCGCTAGGTCTACCATCTTTCACCAAACCTACTCCTGCCCCCATGCATGTGGTGGAGTTTAGTTAGCCATCGGTTTGCTTTCCAAGTTCAGGGTTACCATCAAGATTTTGATCACCAGTGGAATGCCTTGCAGGTAAGTTCCCCTGGGATATCATAAAAAATGGAATTCCACTACCTCTGGGAAAGAATAAGTGGAAATTGAGTACTCCAGAATATAACTGTTCAGAACACCACGAAACCAAGTATCCACAACACGTGTCCAAATCAGATCAGCATCATAGAGGGCCTAAAATTATTCCTGCATCCAAACAAGTGCGTGATACCTCCAATCCCTTTTAGACACATAAGCAACCAGCCACTCGTATAGTTCTACTAGAAAAATAGTGAAGAAGCTCTCATACAAACTGTCATACAAATTCTTTCCACCCATACGCGTGCGTTAAACTCAGATCTGGTGTTGAACCTCCATGCATATTCTTCTTCTAGATCATGTATCCACTCCTCAACACTTGCTAGGGTCAACCGGTATGTCTTCATCATGAACCATCCTGAAAACAACTGAAAAAGAGGTCCCAACAACAGAACCAATGATGCAGCCTAGAATTTACCAGTAATAACCCAGGCACACTGGCACATCACTCAGCCTAGACTGAGCACTCACCCGAAGTGCACAAAGGTACCAGGCCCCTCTTTAGGGTTGCTTGTGCAGGATGTTAGCATGATGAAGACTTAATGCATTCAGATCCATAATTAATATAACATTCTACAGAGCATGTCTAGATCTAGATCTAAAGAGTAATAGATTTAAATAATAACCATAATGAAGTCAATCATGCAAGAACCAGTTATACTCATGATTAATACCTTGATTCAGCCAATACACTCCATTATATTAAACACAATAAATACACAGAAGCTTATTACAATAAGTAATACCATAAGCTCATGCGTGCATCAGATCTGGCAGCATAACCTCACAGTAATTCATATCCAGTTCTCACATAGTCCTCCTATTCTACACAGATCACTACATATTTATAAGGGTGGGGACTTGCCCTTCACCACTTGCATAATTCCCAAAATAGGTCGCATGCTAAAAATAGCCATGCGCCTTTACAATAATAGCCACACATGCAAGTGCGCTAACAATAGATCTCTTCTGGTTAACTGGTAGTAGCAATTCTATTATTAGCAAACCCATGCAAAGTGCTTAGTAGCCACTCTTCCAATAATATCCCATGCGTGTCGCACAAGTCTTTATCCGGTTTGTGTGCTCTACACGCTATCTCCAAAAATAGCCCATACATGTGAAAATGGCTAAGTCCCGAATCTTCCCTTGTCTTTTGCACATGTGTCCTTCCCTATCCTTCCACGCCTTTGACTGTGCTTTACTCCTGTGTGTGAATCTTCTGTGCACCCTCTCCTTTGTATCATACTCTAATTTTACAGAAAAGATAATTGAATAAAGTGGGCAAGGCATTATGGAGGAGACATTTGAACGTGAGAAATGCTCACATGGAGATAGTGTTGGTGTAGTTAATTTTGGAATAGGCCATGTAGAAATTCATCCTGAGAACACATGTATGACAGAGATTAATCCATGGTGGTTGATACAGGCTAGGGTATGGACGAACATAAAGAAATGGAATACTAACAGGTTGTCGGAAGGCACTTGGGTTTCTACCTGAGTAATACCTTTTTCGTTAAATTATTGTGATATACGAAAATTGTTGTTTTCCATAGATTGTTGTACATTGTTAATCAGTCGGTTTTGTCACTACATGGAAATCAAGATAAAGTTGGAAGGTTTTGGGATTTCTTTGGTGAATATCTAAACGAGCAGATGGATAACAACGATTTTGTACATTTTTGGTGAATTTTTGGGTGAGATACATGGACAACTGAGATCATTTATAGGTCATTGATATGTCTTGTAAGGTGGATGGTTGAGATTGTTGTTTGATGGTATCGACATCAAAGCTCACCTAGGTTTCTAGCTAAAAAAATTCTTTGGCATAATAAAGAAAGAAAAATATACTTTAACATCTCTACCTACATAATGAGTCATTGCTTCTCTTAGGGGTTAAATTTGACAGCCACCTATTCTTGTCACATAATTTTAAGGCGACAATAATTTTTTAATACCGCGCTTCAAAAATACAAAACAATATTATGTATGTAACAAGTATTTTATATTTAATTAATTATTTTAAAGATATATTTTTATAATTTACATATAAATGCATATATAAAATGATAGTAAAATTTTAAATATGCATGTCACATGCGATGATTATTACAAATGTTTGCAAGTATTTTACGGCTAAAATTACAAAATAAACGTAAACAATCGCCAAATATAACCCTTGGCTTCTCTTAATCATGTGTCGTTATTGCCCTTAAAGATAATGTCAATATTTTTGAACCTCTCAGAGTACATGTATAAAATTCGGTAATGTTATTCAATTTCAGTATTGCAAGGTGAAATTCAATGATGGAACCTACAGGAAAAAAAACCCATCGATATGATGACCAAAAAAACCAAGTATCTTGGTTAAATTACATAAGAAAATAAATGATCACTATACCACATTCGAGAAATTAGATCGTGACGAAAATGATGATGGTGTTTTGCTGTGGTAGAATGAATAACACTGCTTGTTCCCATCTATTACAGACTTGCATTCCTAAGAATGTTCTTTCAGAGGGTAAACTAATCCACTATTTCATTACTCAGATGGGATTTACAAGTGCCAGCGGTTTTCTTCGAAAATAAGGTTATCAACATGTATGTAAAATGCGGAAGTTTGATTGATGTTAGAACATGGGTGAATTTCTGAGCAAAAACATGTGGGCGTTCGTGATAAGCTACAAGGTCCTCGATATGACCTTTAAGGTGGATGCTCAAGATTGTTGCTCGTCGGTATAGACGACAGAGCCCTCCCAGGTTTCTATCTACAAGAAACATTTCAACGTAATAAATAATATAAACCATGGATATGAGAGTGGAATCCAAATCTATTTACAAAATAAAAGAATACTAATAGATTAAACAAGGGTGCGGGGAATAAATATCCACTTTACGACCAAACGTGCACAAAGACGATACTTATTTTATTTCATCACAACACCAATAATTTAGTTAAAAAAGAGACATTTAACTGTAGGTTAACTTGAATCCAACCTGAGGGCTGGAATCTCAACGCAATGTTTTAGTGGCTCAACCGACATTGACTCCTACCTACCCGCCTACCACCCTTGCACCCTTTCGAAAATCGTTTCCACCCTGTATTTTTCCCCCTCTACTTACAAAACCTTGCGCTAAGATGCTGCAAGTATGTCATGAATTTCAGAGCGTCGATTTTGAGCCTATATTTTGGTTACTACATGGTCTGAGTCTTGATTCTCTCACACTATCTTCGTGAAGCGATTTTGGCTTATTTGAACATCTTGGTTTATATACGTTAGAGCCCCCCTCACCTTTACCAATGTAGGAAAAGTCTTTAGTGTAAATATATATGTTTCTTACACTACTAAATTGTGGTAATGCAAGCGAAACATGTGGGTGGTCGCGATCAGCTAGAGGTCGTCGATACGGCCTGCAAAGTGGATGGTCAAGATTACTACTCTCTAGTATGAATGTGAGATCCCCCCTTCTCTTTCCCATTGTAAGAAACATCTTCAATGTAAATATATATGTTTCTTACGCTACTAAATTTTGGTAATACAAGTGAAAAACATGGACGGGTGTGATCAACTAGAGGTCGTCGATATGGCCTACAAAGTGGATGGTCAAAATTACTGCTCTCCAGTATGGATGTGAGAGCCCCCCCTCACCTTTCGCATTGTAAGAAATGTCTTTAGTGTAAATATATATGTTTCTTAAACTACTAAATTGTGGTAACACATGTCAGGTCATGCTTCGATAATGGAATGAAGTTGGCACAAAAATTTCTATGCATTACCTTTTAGATGTAGGATGGTCAGCCCATTTTTCAAACCGATGATTTAACATTTTAAAAAAATATATAAATGTTGTTGTTTACCTACTTTTGTAATTGACTTTGTGTACTTATTTTCATATTTCACGCTGCATTTAAGGTTACATACCACAAAATTATTGCGAATGGCATTTTTTTAGGAGATTAAAGTTTAAAAAAATTATGTTCCGAAATTTTGATATAAAATAAATTTGTTTTGTTAATATAATGCTATAATATAAAAATATATACCTTTTTACTGCGATTAAACATGAATAAAAAATACATGCCTATTACTTGTACCACTTCAAACATAAATAAAAATTTCATAGCTCTTACTTGTTCCACTTTATTTCACAGTGGACCTGCTCGTATATTTTCTCGTATTAAGCCTTGCATTCTCATTTTCGACACAACTTGTGTCTGCAAATTTTAACACCCATTTTGACATTACATGGGGAAATGATCATGCAAGAATTTCAAATTACACCGAACCACTCCTCCATTCATATTACACTGTATGTGTATGAATATCATTAATAGGGTCAAGATTCCAATTGAAGAAGGAATATTCTTTCTTTTAAACCCATTCAAGCCTATGCTTCTCACTCGGTATCAATGTAAATACTAAGGGGTTTTAACATAGTCTCGCCTTGGCTTGGAATTATTGAAAAAAATGAACGATTAAAAGAACTGGGGAAGTACATAATCAAAGAAGTAACAAAATCTGTTCTGCTCTATCGACTTATAAATTCATGAACATATTTGAATTCAATTGGATGTGCGGTGAGTGCATTCAGCGGGAAAACCCTGTGGAAACCTTTTGGTGTCTGAACAATAGTTATATATCATGTAATTCTTTTGTACCCATTCAAACTTCTTTTGAAGGCTCATCGGAAGAAAGACTTCAGTGGTGTGATGTAGTAGACAAGTTGTATGTGCTACAACAGTCCTGCGTGTATATTGCAACATTGTTCACCGTGTTGGACGACTTAGGAGATGTGGACTACTGTGATGTATTTGGGAGAGGGCTATCCTCCACTCAATATGCACCTCGGTCAACATTGGTCAATGCATCACGACCGTCCATTTTGAAATAAAAAAATGTATTTCACTGTAGTGAAAAATTTACAGGCTCTATAGGGCTTTGGCCAAAGGAGACCAGGGGCACCAGACGAATAGATGGGAGAGGAACCAGGGAGATTAGGAGATTGGGTTCCATTGATTAGATTGATCCGTTACCAGACTGGGCCCGACAGATAGAGAGCCATATCTAGATAAGGCTAGATAGGGCCATATAGAGAGTTTGGCCGGGAATTATCCCCCAGAACCTATATAGAGATATGAGATTTTGAAATGGATGATCGTGATGCATTGATCAATGTTGATTGAGGTACATATTGAGTGGAGGGTAGCCGTTGCTATGTATTTGAGGTCAATGATAGGGCGTGTCAGGTGGATTGCAGACATAGCGCGCTGTATATCTACACAGATGTCAGAGGGGGGCATGATTCTAGGAGAGTAAACTCCTTCGGTGTAATTATGGCAGTTGCACGGGTGACTTGAGGCTTCCACGGTGGACAAATAATGCCATTTCTGGTTCGCCTTTGCTGTGGATACCTGCGTCACATCGACCATCCTATTACAACAACTCTATACATGAGTTATTCAAATGGCTGCTATAAATTGAATTCAACGAGTTAGATGGGTGAAATAAATGTCTCAACTACAACCAATACACCACCTCAAAGTTTCTCGCAGTCATTAATATGTACGTGAGTTATGAATGTAGAGTGTCTTTGAAATTTTCATGACCCAATTCCATTGTAATGCCCCGTTTGGCAGTTTATTGTGGTTAAGAGTGGGTATCGATGGAAAAGCAAGGATGGACCAAGTAGCTGGCAACTGAGTATAGGAGAAGCTTCAACCAATGCAAATTTGCTGGGATCTTAAAAGCAAATTCAGCCAACATTGAAGCTGTCACCCGGGATGCTCTCAAATGAATTGCATTGTGTTAGAGCACAATAAAGAGTGGTGGCGACAGCCTATCTTTAAATATAATTTTAGGGCTACTCATGGGTGTGTGAACGAGTAAATCTAGGGGGTGTTTGTAGATAGGAACTTAGTCTCTCTCATATTTGGTTGGAAGGATAGACTTTGAATAAGTGAATGCTGATTGTGTTTGTGAATAGGATTTAGTCTCCTCCCAACCACCCTACCTGCAGACTGTAATGACCATCATGTTTGTACCTTGCGTGAGGAGTCGGTGGAGTCCCGTTTTTCTTCACCATGATCTTATTTTGATTTCTTTCTTCAATGCGTATAGGTGGAGTGTTGGGCGTGTTTTTCTTGGGCTGCTGGTGTTGGAAGGAGGGATGCATTCCTGTTTTCATTGCCTCTTTCACCTGCTCTTGTTTTGGTTGCTGGACGCGTGAGTTTTTCCTGTTTGATGGACTGCGTGTGGAGTGGTTGAGAGGCCAGCAAAACCTTCTCTGTCAAGGCATTTTCTTCATGGTTCCTTCTTTACGCCTTCCTCCTTCTTGCCCTGGCCGCGTGGGGGAAAAAGGGATCATTGTTTTCTTTTGCTGGCCGCGCACAGCTACCAGCGAGTGAAGTAGGCGTGTTTCCTCCACTTTCTTTGAGTGTTGCGAGGTGTGTTCTTGTCAGGGTTCCACAACAGTGACCCACAGCAGCAACTAGCCAGGCGGCAGGCATGTTGCAGTGTAGTAGAAGCCTTTGTGAGTGCTTCCAACAGGCAGGTTGTCCAACTATGTTGTTTTCTGTTCTGTATCAGATGCATCCTCAGATTCGGGTTTCTCCTTCAAGATATTTTTATCAAAATCGACTATGTGACAGTGAGAGTGTTACCAGGAGACCTGATGAAATTTAATTTGCAAAGATTCTCTATTGAGACCTTACTTGTTTTACGATGTAACTCATGGAAGAGGATCTCATAGGAGGCGGATCTGTTTCATATCATAGAAGCAGATCTATTTCATATCAGAGTATTCATGAAGCACAATTTGCTTTGCAATTATGAACTTATTAGGAGATCGATGAAGGATAGAGGAATTAAAAAGAAACTTGGATGTAGTTGGATTAAAGGCAATAGAATGGTGCATGCTTTTTGTGTAAGTGACAGATCACACCCACAGGCACAGGAGATCTATGCAATGTTGGAGAAAATGTCTTGGGAGATGAAGGTAGCAGGATATTTTTCAGATTCAGAACATGTACTGAGTGAACGGGAAAGTAAAAGTATTCCTCTGCCACCATAGTGAGAAGATGGCAATTGCATTTGGATTGTTAAGCCTTCCCCGTGGGACAACTCTCAGAGTTGTCAAGAACCTTAATGTATGTGTTGACTGCCACACTGCACCAGGTTTTGTCCAAGATTGTTGCAAAGCAAATTGTTGTGAGAGATGCAAAGCGGTTCCATCACTTTTTAAAAAAGGAAAATGTTCTTGTAGAGATTATTGGTAATGCCAGGTGAAGCAATCTGCAGACATAGTCTGGCACTATAACAAGGCGCACTGTGCCAGGTCTGCAGTGATAAATAAGAGACCAGATTTTATTTCCAGCTTCTTAAATGGGCTCCAAAAGTGGATTTTCCATTGTGCTGGATGGATGTCCATGTTCCGCTGTAACTTTCCCTTTTGACATGCGTTGGGAGGATGTTGGCAAGTATTTTAGACCACCCACCCTGGCCGTGAACTCCTACCTGTGCCAACGTGAAGATGGTCGATGTTTGGGCGCCCAACGAGCTTGAAGAAAATGGAATTAGGCTTGGGTTGTTGTTGCTGGTCCGGGCGGTGTCCATGAAACCTATTGAATCTGGAGAAAAAAGGCAAGATATTTCTACACTTTTCTACTGTTATTTTATTTAAAATTATTGTGAAATCGAACCACTTTTTCCTTGCATTGATTTGTCAGTTGGATGTCATGATGGGAGATTTCCCCTTTCTTCTTGTTTCTTCTTGTTTTAGCTTTTATCGTTGTCAGTATGTTGGTCGAAAGGATGCGTGTGCCCTCTCCTCTGGGTGTTATGTTTCTCTTGCTCGAGTGATAGACCTTCGTCTGTTGTTTATGTATTTATTCTTCTCTGCGATTGAGTTGTAAGTTATTATGTTGATCAAACTAGTATTTTTGATATCATGGAAGTAAGTTTACGATAACTATGAAGCCCCTCCCTAGCACCCAAGTTTGTCTTTGACGTTTTTTGTTAGCTCCTTCGCAAGTCCCTTTGATAACCTTTTGGCATCGAGAAAGAAAGGTTGTAGGATTAGTGTGAGCAATGCGTGGGCTAGCCAGCTTAGAGTTTTGGTATTAAAACTTTTAGAATGAAAAGGTTTGTGTGCAATGTGTTTTTCCGTCTCACGTGTTTAGACTCTTATATTATCTTTCATCTTGTTTCTAGGCTTTTAAGGCCATCCTCAAGAAGTACCTTGACCATCCCTATCAACTTGAACCATAACTAGCTTTTCGGATCAACTAAGCTCGAGGTTTCATTGTGCGAATCCAGTACCTCGTTGACACTAGAATAGTTTTGGTCTAATCCCCCTCTCAGAATTGTTGTTGATGGCGCTCTTCTATTTTTCCTAACTTGCATTATTTCTCCTTTGTAATGTTAACGCTATTAATTAATATTGGTCGGTTTTTATGCACGTAATTACCTTAATATTTTGTGATGGAAATTTCCTTAAATGTGATTAATCTTCGGGAAAAACTCATCTTTCATTTGATAGTCTTATGGATTCATAGCGGAAGGTTTTGTTTTGATAATGTCACTTAGAAATTATGTTTGTATCTATGTGTGATGGTTGACTGTGTTACCAAGGGTTGCCTTAAAATATTGTTGTTTTGGGAAATAGGTAATTTATTTTAAATTAACCAAACATTAGAATTGTTGTGGAGGTTTACAAATCTTTAGTGTTATAAAATTTGTTGATGACATTATTGTATACTCTTGTTTGACGGAACTCCCTTCTTCTCTCGCGTGTTTGCTACTAGCCTGTAAGACATTCGCCCTTCTTGAATGATTGGAAAATCTTTGTAGTTAATGGTCAAAACTAGTATACTTTGCCTTCGCTTCGAAACTTATGTTGTGTGTATACTCTATTTGATTTCCGGTTTGAAACTCAATTATACATGGCTTTTTGTGTTAATTTTTGAAACCCGTGGTTCCCCTTTCTTGGGCCGATCAACTCTTGTTCTTTTAGAAATATATTATTTTAGCCTATGCGTTTGGTACCTTTGATAAATTTCTAGATGGTTGGTATATATATCAAATCTCAATCTTGTAATTATTGTTTAATTACTTACTTGATGGGAATTCTGTTTTTGCTAGATTGTTTATTTTCTCCTTATAGGGCCAAGGGCCATTCTCATACGATTGCTATACTTTCGTTGCTTTTACTCCTAACTGAAGTACAAGGTCTTCTCCTTCTTTGATTGGCATGATGGAGACTTTATTATAACTTGATGTGTTGATAGTGTTTAGAGGTTTAACCAATTCTTGTAATAAAGTGCTTCCTTTTGTGGTATTGTTAGATCATAGTTATGGTGGTTTTGTGTAGCCTTATCTTGCTCAGTTCTCGTGAACTGACTCTTGTGGAAAAATTTGTTGCAGATGGATTTTGCGAGTAGATGAGGGATAGACTTGTAGATTTTTACATCAACCTTAGTTGAGAAGTTCTTTTGCATGAATCCTTTTTATATTGTTCAACTATTGATAACATCTAGTGGAAAATTTAGAAGAGGATCAATGTCTTAGTATATTGTATCGTGGATTATGTCGTCTTAACTTTGGAACCTTGAATTGTCTGTCTATCTTGGAAAATATAAGAAAATTTGTTTACCGCTTGTTGAGTAACCTTATTTTCGTTTTCGTAAATGAGTATTGTTAAACTTTATCCCTACGATTAAATGTTGAGCTAAATCTTTCTAAGACTTAGTAATAGTGTGTTATAAGTAAAATAAAATGGGTTGTTTAATACTTATAGAAGTTAAACTAAAATTTATATTGCAAATAAATTTGTGTAGAGGTGACCAACTTGAGAGCATGTAATTCCATAAGTGATCAAAGATGAAACTATCCTTTGTTAAGTAACATTATATAACCTGATATCCCTAGCGACACTAATGAACACTATCCCTTTTATGGTGAAATTCTTAAACGAACTTAAGGGAAATCTATGGTTAGATCTGGAAGATAATAAGATTTAATAAGCAGGAGAAAACAATTTAGAAACCACGCAATCTATCTCTTAGCCATTGGATGGTAAATTGTTTTATTTTTTATAAAACTCATGTAGTAAAGCCTAAGTAAAATCTTTAATAATTCTGGTTAAGTTTTCAAGTTTCAATTATATCTTGGTAATAGCTAATGAGGTCTTGAAGATGATTTCAACTCAACCTTCTCCCTCTAACCTTTTTCCAAGGTGCCTTGTCTTTCTTCTCTTAAGAATGTTGAACGCAAACCCATGTTGTCATATGGGCATGAACAAGTTCTAGTAGCGTAAGTGTAAATAGATGGCCTTGTGGAATTAAAATTACCCCTTTCTCTAAATAAACGAATTAAGCAAATAAATGTCATAATAGAGAAGATTTAAGGATGATTACTCAGTGTAAAAAGAATAAACTTAGCTTGGTAAGATGAATTGTATGAATCATATCTTGAGCCTCCTTGAAAACGTAAGCTAAGAATTGCAAGATGTATTTTTAAAAATAAATAACCCTCAAGAATATCTCATTGTGGTTGGCCCTAATTGTAAGTGTGTTCTGTGGTTGGACTTCTATGTTGTCTTGTCCAAAAAAAAAGTGTATTATCCTTTTGGGTGTGAACGTTTCCGTGCTGACCTTGTGGTCATCCCCGTAACAAGTGGTTCCTAGAGTTGGTTGTAACTTTGTGACGACATGTTGTGTCGTGTTATGTGTCGAAGCAAGTCAAAAAAAAAATTATCCTGTCTTTTACTGTGTTGTTCGTGTGTGATACCAAGCCGCCTTACGGCTCCACATTCCCCGGCTACCCCGCCAGAATATTTTCAGATGTAAAACTCATCATCGACTACTTGGGTATAATTTTTTCTTACATTGATTCTACACACACCCAGATTGTTTTTTGTACTGGGTATTATAATGTTTTTGTGTGGCTGCATTACAGCGGATACTTCCAAGTTAAAGTTTCTTCATCCTTATTTGGAAAGTGTTGAGCCGAGGAACAAATTTGGTGGAGACTACAGAGGAGGAGTCTATTTTTTCTTGGCATTGGCTACTACGCCGTCTGTGGAGGAACTAAAAATCGCAGGGATAAAGCGGCAGAACATTGTGTTGAATCCATTAACTTCAGACGTACAGTTCGAGTGGTTTGAATATTTATGGAAGTGCATGTCCGAAATGAGCCGGTCAACATCTACATGTATTGGATATTCATGCCGAAAGGCATGAACTATGTGGGAAAACCCGACCCTTTCTGACAAACAACAAGACATCAACGATCACGATTAGTTGGTCGATGATGCACGGATTATCCTGGACCGTACACGTGGCACGCAACAGGGTCGAAATTACTATTTTATCGTTGATTTATTTTTGAAATCTTTCGGACTGACCAGGGACAAAAAACTTGTAAGGAGGAGACCCCTGCACCATGCGCGACAGAGGGAGAAGCATTCCGCGAGTCAGAAATGGACAGGTTCTGCATCCAAAACAATTAAAATCCTTGAGTTCAACGAACGGAGCAGAGTCATTTGTGAGTATCGTGGGGATCAGGCTCACCAAGGACCTCATCAAAGTTACAGGTGAAGGCTTGCGCGCCCACCTAACCTCATTGGCTCCGTTGGTTCTCCCTTATTCCGAGCAGCTAAAATATGTGGGGTCTCTAGTGGTTGTCAATCTTTTGAAGATGGAGATGAAGCCTTATGTTACAGACTTCTCCAAGGCGTTTGAGCATGTGTGAATTCACACGGGAGGGAAGGCGGTGATTGATGAGATCATGAAGAACCTGAGACTGAGTGAATATGTAATGGAACCGGTGTGCATGACGCTTCATAGATTTGGGAACACTTCCAGCAGCCCGGTGTTCTACGAATTAGCTTATTTTGAAGCCAAGGAACGGATCAAGAAAGGAGATCGAATATGGATGATCAGATTTGGCACCAGATTTAAGTGCAGTAGCATTGTTTGGAAAGCTCTCACAGAAGTGCCAGCGAATGCAACGACTAATCCTTGGTTGGACTGCATTCATAGATATCCCGTCACAATCTAGTTTGGCATGGAAATATGTATGATTTAGAAGAAAAGAAAGATAATTTAATTATTGTCACTGGCAACTGCAATTGCAGGTGCTTGCTTTCATGTCCCGCAGTCCAGAAAGGAAAAGTACATACTACCAAGTATGGTGGTTAGGTTGGTGTTTTCTTAAAATTATTCAAATAATGTCTGGCATTTATTTTAATTTGTGTTTTTTTTCTTTTTCGTTATTTCTATTATGTATTTTAAGATTTCCTCAATCATCTTCACCTACTTACATTTAACCATCTTCACCTATTAAAACATGGGCACTTGCCACTTGCAACTTTGTAAACGATACTTTTAGTTATCATTGAAGTTAAAGAGGCCGAATCATGAATGTCTTATTGTTTTCACTTCTTTATACTTCGCAAAGCAATATAGTTGTCATTTCTAATGCTTGTCCATAAATATCCATGTTCATTCAAGGAACCAAAAATTTAAGAGTTAATTATCTACTTAAGAGCATACAAGAACAAGAATAATTACTTTTTGACTCGATTTTATATTTACACCGAAAGGCGTGAACTATGTGGGAAATCCCGACCCCTTCTGACAAACAACAAGACATGAACGATCACGATTAGTTGGTTGACGATGCACGGATTACCCTGGACCATACACGTGGCACGCAACAGGGTCGAAATTACTATTCTATCGTTGATTTATTTTTGAGATCCTCCCGACTGACCAAGGACAGAAATCTTGTAAGGAGGAGACCCTTGCACCATGCGCGACAGAGGGAGAAGCATTCCGCGAGTCAGAAATGGAGGGTAGGTTCTGCATCCAAAACAATTAAAATCCCTGAGTTCAACGAACGGAGTAGAGTCATTTGTGAGCAGGACGTCGGGAAACTGATCCATGAGTTCAACAGCCGGGAAGAAGGGAGTAAATCCATATGTGAGCAAGAGTGGATGTTGAAGAAAGAGATCAAGACTCTCACTGAACAGGTCAAGAAACAAAAGGATCTCACTTTGCTAATAGAGAAGCGCCAACATTTCTGCCCGGATTTCACCTTTGAGCAACTCTGTCTCCTCAAATACCAGGTCGAAACCATGCTTCGAAGCGTACAACTGCTACTTTCTCAAAAGACGCCTTCCTCTCCTTCTGATGCTCAAAATTGCATAGAGGGGAGCCAGACCGAGACCGAAAACGAGAGCGAGAGCGAGAGCGAGTGGGGGACCTGGCTGGAATTTGACTAGTTTGAATCGCTATATGCAGAACGGCCATTGGATTCTTGTACAATAAATTCATTCTAATCGTGTAATGATCACTTATGTAGGGTTTATGTAATAATTCTTGTACAATGACCACTTCTATGAGCATGTGCATATCTGGGTGGGTTAGGGTTTCTTGGTCCAGCACCACAAAATAATCCCCCCCTTCTTGGAGAGAGTTTGGCTTTTTAAAATTACATTACATCCTTTCTTTGTAGTTTTTGCAATGCAGTGCATTACGGCTACGGGTAACTTAGTGCTCTCCTTGAATTGCCCTGTCAAGGCACTGTATCGCCATGTATTACTAAAGCTAGATCAAATTCTAGCTTTTCGAAAAATAATAGTCATCTTTATCTATAATTATACTTCAAATGACTCTGGCTGTTTAGCCTTTATGAGGTGGATGTCAAAACAAATGAATTTATTTGATTATTGGTTGATCTTAATCAGGTTTTATTGAGTGAGGTGGTGCTGGTTTGATCTCGAATTTGAGTGTTTTTGAAGCTAATGAAGCCATTTGGCTACAATTTACATAAACTTGCATAATGTTATGGACTGTGAATGAGTATTCCTCTGCCTACATAAGGTTAAAGAAGCGTAAATATTGAAAAAAAGTTTTTTGTTATAAAAAATAGAGCTGCAACAGAGAAAACTAATACAAATTGCATTAATCTAGCTTGCATTACATTTAGTCCAATCTGCCCTCAATGCTGTGCATGGTTACATTTTTATAGTTTTTCTAAAATATAAATCGCCTTCTACCCGGTTATTAGTGCTGCTACCAAGCTTGTTGGCTCGCACAAAATAATGAAAATGTATGTTTTGATTCGAGGTTTCTAGGAAGGTAAGGAGAGAATGTTTTGCCAGAATAGAAAGTGTTAGAAACATGTCGGTGAGATTTTTGGTTCTATTGGCCTTTGAAATTTCTGTCCGAAGTAATTTCCTTTGAGTAGCAATTTATTGGAAAGAAACCAGATACGGATCATCGCATTTCTCGATTGTCTAATCTTAAGAACTTTGGTATGTTAGAAGCCTCTATTCAACATTTTCCTGTAATTGCTGTGTCTTTTCTTCAAATTTCCTTTAATGGGTATCTTGAACTGACTTTGTATTTTTTCTCATGGTTTTGCAGGATACCATTTTTGGTTGGAGATCGCACACTGATTTTAGATGAACCACATAATTTTGAAGAACAACAAATTGTATCTGAAACTTAGTAAATTCTACATGTTCAATACCGAAGAAATATATCGGTAACCTTAACTTCCATCATCGCTAATAATAGATTGTGGAGTAGTAATTTCAGTTCTGCTAGCGAAAAATGATTATCTTTAAGTAGAATTGTTTTCCATTATGAAGAATACAGGGTGGTCCTGTGAATAGTCTAGCCACCAAAGACAATAAAGATTAGAATTTTCGTGTAATGATTCCTAAGTAACCTATTTCATTGTTCGTAGACTGGAAAAATACAAATGAGTACGTCCAACGAAGGTGGGAGGAGTGCGAGGATTGTCTTGGGGCTCGATGGAATCAGTATTGATGTATTCAATGGAGATTTCAAGGCTTGCGATAGATGTGTTTCATTTTCTTCCTTTCTCTCTGGAAGTGATTCTTGCTAAGTGGTACATCGACCTTCCATTGAAGCAGGCAATGGGAATACAAACAGTACATTTGTAAAAGGGTTGGAGAAGCGAATCTCTTTGAGCAAGAGCGTGATGAAGGACACTGAGATCAGTATCTTCTGAGTAGAAAAGTATTTCAGCTCTGAGCAAGAGAAGAGAACTGACACAAATTAGGATTCCACAACGCAAAGCTCCAAGCCAAGAGAGAATTCCAAAGCCATAATAGAGGCAGGAAAGGACAAGGTATTGTTCTCTGGTACTCATGATATATATGATTCTGGTAATCGAATTCCCTCTCTTGCATCTTCCATTGGAGCAACAAATCACACTTTCAGGCCAGGAGGGGCAACTCTGACAACTTCTTCAAAGGTGAGCTGAAACAACCAGTTAATTTAAGTCACCAGCATCGACTTCCAGTCTCTGTTCTAAACCATTCTCTTTGCTTTGAAAACTGTTATGCCATTTGTATTATGAAGCTGCACTTTCTGTTATGGAGCTGTAATTCATGTACCTTTTATAATGCATCATACAGCTTAATTATTTATAGTCGAACAGCTACGAAAATATAAGATGTAGTCTATAGGAAGCTCCTATGGTTGCCTAAGAGCATCGAGGCAAGTGTAATGGTACTGAAGAACTTCTAAGAATTTTTACAATTTATAATTTCCATTTTATCAGTTATAATGTTGTTTTGATTCTCTTCTTATGTTGAATTCATTTTGTTTTGATTCTCTTTTTACAATTTTGTGACGCTAAATGTAGGTAGAAAAATCTTAAGAAGTTGGGTTGAAGCAAAGTGTGAGGATGCAGAAACATCCCTGCTTTTAGATGCATACAGGGTCCTCCCTTCAAACATGGAAAGCCTTCCACTCATTGAAGTTGCTCGCGACTGGAGTTACAGAAAATATCACAAGCGCACTAGGTGGAAGAGTCGTACCCATCCAACTATTGTTCAGGTGTTCCCCAAATTTCAATGCATTCCATCTAAGGACTTCCCCTCTTTTGAACTTTTATGTTGGTCTGAACTCCTATACAAACCTTTCCGCAACATTTCTACTGGTGTTGGTTCAATACCTCAACAAACCATTTCCAATTGGAGCATTTTCAGATACAATAATGGGCCTTGACATAATGCACCGCATGATTCAAATCTGTCACTCACCTCTGACAGAGACACTGAGTCCAAGGCCGAGGCCCCCCTTCTTGTTGAGCAACTATATGATTGGCAACTGTTGGCTCGATTCCATCCCTGGAACACTTCTTTCCTTGACATCTTGCAAATGTTGGGCCTTTGTGAATTTGACACCCTCCACAATTGGATCGCACATCGTATTCCTATTGCTCTGCAGTCTTTTGGCACCACTTTCATTAAAGATAATAAGGCAAACCATATTTCAGCTTCCTTCCTGGAAGATTCGACCTCTAGCTTCAGGTTATCCCCAGAACAACAAGCAACTTTCAACATAGTTATTCAACACTTCACGCACATATCCAACCTTCCTCCACTGAGACTTATTATACAAGGGACTGCAAGTACTGGAAAATCATTCCTCATTAACACTGTAAAGTCTTCATTTGCCTCTTCATCCAGCCAGGGCCTTTCACCTCTCCTTTTGCTCGCCCCAACAAGAGTTCCTGCTTTCAACATTTCAGCTTCGACAATACCCGCAAGCCTCCGGATTCCCATTAAAGAAATCAAACCCTTAGAGGGCCAAGCTTTATTGTCTCTTCCAAACTCCCTCAAGCACATCAAATACATTTTAATTGATGAAATGAGTTTCGTCGGGCCACATTTGCTTTCCAGAAACGACTACCGTCTTACGGAGGCTTTCCCGCACTTCAAATATTCAACATTTGGAGGTGGATCTATGATCCTTATTGGAGACCTCAGTCAACTTCATCTGGTTATGGACATCCCACTTTATGCCAGCAAGTCTTACGGAGCCACCCTTTGGCGAGAATTCAACATATTTGTCTCCCTTCATTCAATCTTCAGACAACAACACTCTGATCCAGCACAGGCATCATTCCAGAACTTCTTGCTTAACATTCGTAACGTCGTCCCTCTGATCTAGGACTAGGTAGCTCTTATTTCAAGATATGAATTGAAGTCCCTTAACTCTCCTATAGCCAGATCAATTTCTGAAAATACCATACATTCTACATCTGGCAATACCGAAGATGATCAGTTGAAGCTCAAGGTTCTTCTCCCAGCCCCTCGTCTTAGCTCCTTATAGCGATCATGCAATCATGGTGCCATACCTTCTTTATGACAGTCATGCATGTGTATATCATGTGTATTTTGTGTCGATAACCCCCTTTTGGTTCGTTTTTTGTATTATCTGCAACTAGTTTTAAACACCATATTTGATCTATGTTTGTTTACAAATATGTTCAAGATCTTGTTGCTTATGTTTTTTTTTCACATTTTTCTTAATTTGACCATATCCCCACCACACTATATAATCTTCTACTCTGATATACGTTAAATTTCATTTTATTATCCATTCTTTTATATTTTCTCCACTACTTTTCCTTTTTTGACTCCTACCATTACTTGCATTTACGAGATATATTGGTTTTTAACACTCTCCACTTTCCTTCAGTTTAACCTCTTCTCTTTCCCTCCTCCATTTCCTTTTCCCTTTGTCATTTATTTTATCCTTTCTGTCAAATGCATTCTTCTTCTCTACTTTCCTTCTCCTTGTTACCCAACCTCTCTTTCGGTGTTATCATCGCACACCTCACGTGCAATTGCTAGTCATTAATGGCTATAAATTATAGGAAATTATAGTTTGTTTGGAGCATACAAAGAGTTTGAAGAAAGAAAATCAAACACCCTTTTTCCCACTCGAGAGGTGATTCCAAAGGCTCTTTACCTTCATGGAGAGTTCGACGTGAATGAATACCAAGTGGGGTTTTTGTCGGGTGTTAGTGTTGCAGAGCTCAATAAGAAAGTGTTATATCGCAAGAGTGTTCACCCGTGCTGGACGACTCAAGGGATGCATGACACGTGGACAAATGTGATGTTTTTGAGGTCAACGAAATGACATGCTAGGTGGACGGCCGATATAGTTGTGTTTCTACATGGATGTCAGAGGGGGGGCGTGATGCCTTTTGGCTTAATAATCAATAAAATGTTCATTAGATCCTTGCTTAATTTTAGCCATTTGTGCATAAGATATTTTCATGCCAATATTCATAGAAAAATGAGTTAGAAACAAATCAACAAGAGTAGTAAATGATTTAACAGAATGAAAGGGAAATTCATAGAACCATCACAAAACATAATCTTGCAAGCTCCTAGGAAACAACTTGGTCAAGAGGGGTGTCATCATCATCACAACTTGGAAAATAACATGAAAATATCTATGGTGCTCTTGAGGATATCCATGACCATTGAATAGAGGAAACTTTAGTGAAGAAAAATATGGAGGGAGGTGGATAAGAAGACACTTCATTTGCAAGAGGGCTATGAAAAAGAAGCGAATAATCAAGAGATGGAGATGAAGAAGATGTATCATGTTGCAATTTACATATTTGTGCTTGTAAATCATGATAAAGAGACTCTAAAGCTTGGGTGTTGGAAAAAGAATTAGGCTGAATGTGCAAAATAAAGGGAGAAGAAAGATTAAGATTTGGTGTGGAAGTAGGAATATGAGTGGTAGAAGCTCCCGCATTAGCAGGGGAGGAGGAAAGAGGAATATAAAGTGTGGTAATAGTAGAAATATTGGTATTAAGAGGAGTAGTGACATGAATCCTTTAGGCTTCCTCACGGGTAACAAAAATCAACAAATCAAGGTTTTTTAGGATGCTCGGTAAGATAAGAATTGAGTTCATTAAGATCCTGAGTAGAAAAGTCACAAGAGGTACTAGGCGTGATGGAAAGTGCTCCGAAAAGGTAAACATTAAAGGGATCGAGTTCACTAAATGATTTAATAAAATTTAAATCTAAGACAAGGACACTCTTGATTAAATAGATAAAACAATATTCAAGCAAGATCATTCAAATGAAACACAAACAAGAGTGATAAAAAGGGTTTGGAGAATGACTTAGTTTACCATTGTAGGTATAGACTGATTCTAGGTTGATGAATGACCTGTAAGAGCATATTCTAGACTACGTAAGTTTTGATTCTAAAACTAGAATATGACGATATTAAGGACATGAGTGCCTGGAAGGGGATAAGATCTCCTAGGCGTTAGTGTCTGTTCTAGAGGTTGGTGTTTGTAGAAGTGCTCAGGATCTAGTTTTCTCTGTTTCATTATTATCACTCCTTGTTCGTTTTGTGTCGTACATGTAACCTACAAAACAAACCCCAGATACCTACGCAATACTCAAGCACACATTACATGAATAAAATAATGCAAATGCTTGATTCGGACAGACCTTGGCGGTCACCCCAATGTGATTGTCACCGAGCACTACACTACATTTCAGACTCTATGTAGTTCTTGTGTGTGTGTGATTTAATTTAATTAGTATTAAATCTATATTGTGGAGTAACTACTATAATATATGATGTACAAATGCTAACATACATCAAGACATAAACAATAAAGCATGTAAAGTGTAAAACCCTAAGCAAGAATGGGGGATAAAAGAACTTAGTTGATTTTTGAGTGAACATGAAGTGATTTGAGCAGGTAAAAGTGTTGAATAGGTTGGAAACAATGTCATCGATGCTCACTATAAATTATGGAACCTCAGGAACAAAGCAGGACAAGGGGGCCCACGGGAGGGTAGAGGCACCTAGGCATCGATGAATGGATCTAGGCGATGGTGGCTGTACAAATGCTTAGGAACAAGTTTCTTCTATGTCACAAGGTCTTCGTTGTTTAATTCATGTATGTCACCTGATATTCACTTCTTTGATCGCCAAGGGTATTTGTAACCTACAAAACAGAATGACTACCTACACATGCCCACAAACCACATCAAATCTAATAAAAAAGATACATAATGTGGAGCTGGAATGACCCCGACAATCACCTGAAGAGTGAACTTACTGTTGAGCGTTGCACTACATCTCAGACCCCATGCAGTTCTTGTGCATGTATGTGGAAATGGTGCCCTATGATACCCTTGTGCAAGTTTCACAAATGATAATGTGATAGATCTAGAATGTAGCAATGTATAATATGTGTGGATGGAATAGAATATACTTTCCCCTCCTATAAAGTGTATGCATAAGTGATGCAACCCTTGTCCCCTTGTATGGTTGCTAGATGGTTGCCTTTGAAGTGCTTTAGTTCCTTTGGATGCAAGCTTAGGTGGTAATAATAATGCTTAGTGTTTGGTACTTATTTTTGAGAAGTAACTAAGTATGAATATGATTCCCGTGTTTGAATTTTGTAATTGGCAACTAGAAGGTCGACCCATAAGTGAAAAAGATTCCCAAAAGATAAAAGAGACCCAAAAAGAACAAGTAAAGGTAAGAAAGGGTCACACCTAGGTGCTGGTGTCCTAACTGGGTGCCAGTGCCTGAGGCCATAAAAGATAAATCAGTCAAGTTTCCTCAGGGTTGTAGGGTGTGTAAGACCAAACAAAAAGCAAGAGACAAAGAAAAGAGGCCAAAGATAGTTTTGAACCACTAGTTTTCTTGCTTAGGAATCATATATACATTAATATGATTTTGGACCTAGAAATGTACCCAAGTGTGATTTTGTGTTTACATTTGCCCCCACCTTTATGTTGTCGAGTGAATACTCAATAATATAAAGTAGATAAGAGATATGTACCTTATGATCATGTAGAGAGTGTGGTGAATAGCGTGACGAGTGAAGAAGTGAAGCGTGAAGTGATTGTAAAGTGAAGTGTGGAAACTAGGAAAGGGAAGTGGACCCTAGGGGTGAAGCATGTGCGTTGTAATGTGTTGTTGTAGCTTGTGTTTGTTGCTTCTTGTAAAGATGAACCTGCAAAAGAAGAGCAAGTAAGTAGTCAAAGCTTTATATATGCTAGATCAGAGAAACATGTGTATAAGTATGTAAAGCGTGTAAAAGTGTGCAAAAAGGAAAGTGTGCACCTAATAAATAAGAGCATAAAAGATAGAAAAGTGTCATGTTGCTTGAAGTTGTTGATTTGAATTTCAAAGGTGAGGTTTTTTGGGTGATCTCATGCCAAGAGTGAGTTTTTTAGGTGATCTCGCGTCAAGTGCGGGTTTTTTTGGTGATCTCATGCTGAGTGCAAGTTTTTTGGGTGATCTCACGCCAAAGAGCAAGTGTTGGGGAGAGAGGTTTAGTTTCACTCTCCTTCCATGGCTTTTCCCAATAAGCATCACTATAGATGGTATGTCCCAATTTGTTGTGTTTATCCTGATTTGTTCTGAAATATTCCAATTATACCAATTATAGGAGATTGAATGCATTTTGTGACTGAAGGCTAGTGCCTGTTGCTAGAGAATTACTTTTTAAACTGTTGAAGTCTGTGTTGTACTGATAAAATGATTGTTTCTACCCCCAGAACATTAGGGCTTAGGGGAGGACAGGAGCACCTAGACGCTAGTGTGTAGTTTTGGGTGTTGGTGCTTGTACTGTGTGTGAAGTCCAAGTCTAATTATGGATTGTTCTGTGACTGACTATGCCTATGTTGTTTTTGTATTGTGATGATCTGAACTGTAGCTCTGAGCTGCTATATGGGTGATTTATTCACCCAATGTATGCCCCTCTCGTTTGGGGTGCATGTGACGATAGAAGGAGAATAACCCCCAAAGGAGAGGACCTAATGTTGATCTGAAGTGGATAATTGTAGGGTAGGGGATGTGCATGGTAGAAACCAAGGAACATGCAAACAAAGTGGGCTAATAACAAGTTTTAGTAGTAATATTAGCTAGCATGCAAAATAAAACAATGTAACAAACAAGTGTGTAGACAAGATAGAAAACAAAAAGCGAGTTTCAAAATGGGACATTGCTCACAATGTCACAAGACAATCAAGGACAAAGTGGCCATAAACATATAATGATCACACAAGACATAGGGCATAGCCCACAAACAATAACAAGAAATAAGAAGCAATTGAAAACAAGTAGTGACATATAGCCATGGTTGTAAATAGACCTGCAAGGTAAATGCTACACATGAAACACCCTAAAATATCCCTTGTGGGATACCACTTAAATAACACAAAATATTGAAAATTTGCAGCCAAATAAAATATTGATTTTTGCATATTTTTACTAGTTAGAGCAGCGAACTGAAGAAAATTAATAACTCCCAAAATATCCACTCAAATCACTTGAAAATTTAAAGAGAGCTTGTTAATATTATAAAGAACATAAAATTTTTTTTTTTGGGAATTTTTCAGACAATATAACGCTGCCAGAAAATTACACCGTGCCCTAAACAGCTGGAAAACTTCCAAAATTCATATCTTCCCGAATACAAGTGCAAAAACTATGAAACTTTGGAAATAACATTTATAAATATAGGAGATGATATTCCAACTCTCAGATCTGAAAATGGCCAACTAGAAACCCTCCAAATAAATTCTGCAATCTCCAAAACAAGTTGCCCTTTTTGGTAGATGGTCAAAACCCCTTTGAAATCCTCTCGAAATGATGCCAAACCTTTTCTTTATTATTGTTGTAAGTCTGATATGAAAACCCACTGGTTATCTTCACAAATTATCTCAAAACCCCCCAAAACCCTATCTCTAAAACCTCTGAAAATATCTCTGTAAATTAGCCCTGAAATAGCTCCAAAATGACAAGATATGGTAGATCTTTCAGTACCAAAGAATGCCCTGCTAGTTAGGGATGGATCTCTCACCACTGAAGCTAGGGTTCCTGCGGGATTTCACTCCACGAGCTATAGATTTGCAAACAATAGTTGCACATGAAAGGAAATAATTAGGTATGCAAGGATGCCTTTCCTTTCTCCCCCCGACTCCTTATATAACTTCTCCAAGGCAAAAGAGCCCCAATAAGCCCTAGTCACATTTTTCCCTTAGAAAGGCCAATAAAATAACAGTAACTTAAGTTACTTTTATCTTTTAAAGTCGCCATGGTCCAAAAGTGACCCCCAAACGCAAAATTAGAATATTAGTACCGTGTGGCCCCTTCCCAATGACAAACGTAACATCTAGTCCTTCCAAAACACCTTTTTGCATATGTTAATGAATAATTATAACAAAATGAACTAGATATTCATACCCAATAGCTCCCAACGTCCAAAGCCCCTTGGGTATGACCAAGGCTTGGACTCGAATTGGCCCTTAGGCCTTTGGTGTGGGAAAGGGGACATTACACACTTGTTAACATATTAGAAAGATAAATAATATGTCAAAGTGTGTATAAATCAACGAAGAGTAGAGTAATAGTGCCAAGAGAGAGCAAAGATTGTATCAATTCCTATGATATATGAAATATGTAGATGGAAAAAGTAGATTCCCCCAGGATCCTTGGTGGGACTAGTAGATACAATGCCAAACATCATTGTAGTGTGTAAAAACCTGTAAGAGATCTACATTCACATCTAGAGACCAAGTGAACGTGCATGTGTATATGATAAAGATAATGACATACTAATTATCTAGTTAACATAATGAGTAAAGTGGGACATGTAAGTAGAAAAGCTAGCAAGAGTAAATGCAACCAAGGTATGCAAATGTTGTGTATGGGTGTGATGGTGTGGTATGAAAATTGTGAAGATGATAGGGGAATCTTGCCCCCTAATGAATGTGTATGAGATGAGGTTCATTTATAGAATCCCTCAAAAATCAAGAATGAACCATAGAACAAGAGTGTGTCATTGGGTAGTGAGTGTGTCATGCGAATAGATGTTAGAAAGATGTACCATGAAGCACAAAGTGTAGAATGTAGATGACGTGAGTTTCGTTGCATAATTAGACCATCGGCAGTTGAGTATGAACCATGGAACTAGAGTGCATCATAGGGTAATGATGATACAATGTGTGTATTAAAAGGTGTGAGGGTGCGTTGGAAGAATAGTCATGAAGTGCAGAGCGTGAAGTATGAAAGTAAGAGTTAGAGACAACTGATAGTGCTAAAAAGGGGTGAAAATGCATTTTCCCCCAAGTGTGTTGATGATGGAGAGCTATGTGATGATGAAAGAGAGACATTGCGATGGTGATGGAGTTTGAAATGCATCACGAGAAATCACATTGTCATCAAAATGAGAGGTAGAAGCGGGACTAGGGCCAGGGTTGGGCTTTGGGTTGACAGGTTGACGAATTTTTTAAGGAGGTTTCTTAATTGGAATTGGAAGATTTGATAGGGGGAGAGGATGGAGGACGGATTTTTAAAGGAGGTTGCTTAGTTGGAATGGGAATAATTAATAAGAGGAGAGGATGGAGGATGAATTTTTAAAGGAGATTGTTTAGTTGGAATGGGTAACGTCGTAAAAGATTTGATAGGAGGAGAGGATGGAGGATAAATTTTGAGAGGTGGTTGCTTAGTTAGCATTGATAATATTGTAGAAGACTTGCTAGGAGGAGGGGACAGAGGACAATTTTTTAGAAGAGGTTTCTTAGTTGGAATGAGTTGGATAGGCGGCTTTTGTTTTACCAAAGAAGGAACATTGGTGATTATGCATTGATGCTCATTAGACATGGAAGGACCAAATTTAGGAGCCCATTGGGATTTAACAAATGGAGATGTGGCAAGATGTTGTGAAGCAAATGAAATAAAACCCTAGTGCTCAAGGTGCTTAATTCATCATTTTAAAACATAACAATCATTGTCATGACGTCCATTAATTCTATGATAATTGCAAAAATGGAAGACCTATGTACTTGGCAAGCCGATAAGGAGGATAACAATGAGTAGTTGACAACTTGATCAATTAGTGATTAAGGAGCTCATGAAGAATATCATGTTACTTAGCATTTAGATCAAACTTGAGAGGTGATGCTAATAATAAGACTTGAGGTTCACTGATATGAGCACATAAAAGATATAAGGATTGAGATGAGGTGTAGAAGAAGAACTAGCACGGGCTTGAGAAACATTCTTAAGATGTTGAATTTCAATAGTGAGAGATGTAATCGTGGTTTCCATAACTTGAATTTTATCTTGAAATAAACAATGTAAAGCTTGAATTGATTTGCAAATGGATTGATTGGTTGTGGTATCATGATTAATAGGGTCATTAGAGAGACGATTGAAGATGACACTTACCTGTGTAAGTGGCGTATTGCAGGAGAGATATATAGTGTCTAGTGCTTTTTGAAGAACATCTTTGCAAGGTGGGTGTATTTGAAGTAAGTCATGCAAGGATATTTGAGGCATTTTAGGAGCCATGAAAGAAGATCAGATAAAATAAGCAAAATGAGGATCCAAGTGTTTGATCACGAGTGGGGTTCACCAAATAATTTAATTTAGTTAGTATTAAATCTACATTGCGGAGTATCTACTATAATATATGATGTACAAATGCTAACATACAACAAGACAATCAATAAAACATGTAAAGTGTAAAACCCTGAGCAAGAGTGGAGGATATAAGAACTTAATTGATTTTTGAGTGAGTAGGAAGTGATCTTGGCAGCTAAAAGTGTTGAATAGGTTGGAAACAATGTCATTAATGCTCACTGTAAATTTTGGAACTTGTGAACGGAGTAGGACAGGGGCGCCCACCGGGAGGGTAGAGGCACCTGGGTGCTGATGAATGGATCTGGGCGTTGGTGTCCGTACAAATGCTAAGGAACTGATTTCTTCTGTGTTGCAAGGTCTTTGTTGTTGATTCTTGTTTATCGCCTGATATCCGTTTCTTTGATCGCCGAGGGTATTTGTAACCTACAAAACAGAATGACTACCTACACATGTCCACAAACCACATCCAATATAATAAAAAAGATGCAAAATATGGGATCAAATTAACCCCGACAGTCACCCAAAGAGTGAACTTACTGTCGAACACTACACTACATTCATCTCAAATCCCATGTAGTTCTTATGCGTGTGTAGAAATGATGCCTTAGGATGCCCTTGTGCAAGTTGCACAAATGATAACAAGCTAGATCTAGAATGTAGCAATGTATAATATGTGTGGATGGAATAAAATAGACTTTCCCCTCCTATGCAGTGTATGCAGAAGTGATGCAACCCTTGTCCCTTTGTATGGATGCTAGATGGATGCTTTTGAAGTGCTTTAGTGTCTTTGGATGCAAGCGTAGGTGGTAATAGTAATGCTTAGTGCTTGGTACTTATTTTTGAGAAGTAACGAAGTATATATATGATTCCCTAGTTTGAATTTTGTAATTGACAACTGGAAGGTTGACCCATAAGTGAAAAGGTTTCCCAAAAGATAAAAGAGACGCAAAAAGAGCGAGTAAAGGTAAGGAAGGGTTATGAGCGCCCAATATGGATAGAAGCGCCTGGGCGCTAGTGTCTGAGGCCATAAAAGGTAAATCAGTCAAGTTATGTCAGGACTGTAGGGTGTGTAAGACCAAAGAGAAAGCAAGAGACAAAGAAAAGATCCCAAAGATAGTTGTCAACCACTAGTTTTCTTGCTTAGGAATCATATATACATTAGTACACTTTTGGAGTCTACTGTGTGTGTGATTAGAATAATGTCCCTTGAACTAGGATGCCCTAGTGCCAGTTGCACAAAGAGTTAGTGGGCTACAACTACTTTGCCTCAAATGCAAATGTGTGGTATGGAATTTAGAATAATCCCTCCTATGTAGTGAAATATGTAGTCCAAAATGCAATCATTGATGTAGTAGATAAAAAATATTAGCTCCTTGTAGATGTGTCTCTTGAATGTTTTCCCCCCAACGAGGTTAAGTAAACCATGTATATATATATATATATGATTCCCTTATTTAAGTTTCGTCATTAACAAGTGAGAGGTCGACTAAGAGTGATAAAAGAAGTCAATAAAGAAGGAACTTTCGAAAGACCAAAAAAAGAGGTCAAGAGGACATAGACACCTAGAGGGGACAGTAGTGCCTGGGCGCTCTTGTCCCTAATGGATGGTCTTGTACAAGGTGTTAGAAAGATAAAAACAATGAAATTAGAACTGAGTAAGATGTCGGCTAGTGTGCAAAATTGTAAGTTGTTAATAAAAAAAAAATGTAATAGAGATGAAAAGGATAAAAAAATGTCAAAGCAGAGTAAAAAGGTGTTAATGAGTAGTTCTTTTGCTTAGGAATCATGCATATAAATGAAGTATTTAGAGGCTATATGTACATAGTAAGTGCATGATTTAATGACTACATATAGAACATCTCTCGATGGTTGTATGAGATTGAATCACACATACAAGATTATCCGCGGACATCCCTTTCTGCGTAGTTTGCAATTCACATGTAATTGCTAGTTAATAATTATTAACACTCTTGATATTTGTCTAAGAGTAGTAGCTTGATATGGTCGTTTACATGTTTTCTTTTCTCCCCGGACCACATTGCACATGTCAATGAAGTGTTATGGAACTTTACATTCAACAAGGATCTCGTTAATCTTAATGTTTGTCTTTTTATAATGTTTTGTGTTATTATTTTTGAATTAATCAATCCAAACAAGATGTATCTTGTTGGTGGGAAACTTATTCATGTATTACGTGTTTGATATATCGAGGTTGAGGAAGACTTTTTGGTCATGATTCTAGCCCATTATTAATATTGATGGCTATTTACACATGTTTATGCCTTTTTAACTAAAACTAATTATTAATTTCATAGCCTTTTTTTTGTAAATTTCTTATTGATAGGTGACAAATGGTGACACAAAGATTTAGACATGGTCATAGTTTATCGTGATCCTTACGCCAATAGGGGTGACATTGTAATGAAGGTGGTCCTCTCACTAATACAATATGCCAATAACAGTGACACCAAAACCTCTATCTTTAGCTCGGGGGATGCTGCTATTGTCAACACCGCCGAAGGTAATGGCAACTAACATGCTTGGTGCTATGGGCCGAATGCACCTTAAAATTGATTCTACATCTATGCAAACCTTACATACCTTATTATCCAAATAGAAAAATCTCAACAATGCATTTTAAAATTGTCCGATGAATCCATAAACCCTCATATTTAATTATAGACGTAACATTGCACCTCCTAGTGAAGTGCTAGTTTAACAAGAGCCGTAAGGCGGCCAGTTCCCGCCATCCAAGTTACATGTTTTGGTAGGAATCGGTAGTTTGACCATAGTAATAAAGATCGAAGATTAAAAGCATGTACAAGATAAAACAAAATAACAGTTCTTGACATATATAAAAGAAATCTGTTGCAAGTGCATTGTTTTCATCAAAGTATCATGATCGAAAATAGTTGATATATGGAAAAACCTATAAAACAAAGCTACATATTGTTACATATGTGGAAATACATATGATGCCATTCCAAAATTGACAAAAACTAAGTAGTGTTTATTAAAGCTATGTGTATATTGTCAAACAAATGGCGTGCCTCCTCTATGCTTCCACATTTTGCATACATATCCATCAGGGCGGTCACAACTACACCATGTACATCTAAACCAAAGAAAAGAAAATCTGGTGAGTTGCAAAGAAGTCACATAAAGGCTTTAGTTAAAGCCACGGCTCCAAGGGGTGGAAATATATCAAATAGCAACCTCGAATCTAGTCAACAGTGGAAAGTGACGACAGTGAAAAATGAAAACCATTGAAACAGAAACCAAAGCCTCAGATATGAATGATGGAGGCAGAGCCATACAGTAAAAGCATGAACCTTTTTCAAGCAAAAGATTGATGCACAATAACCACGAAATAACAAAGCTTTCCCTTACCATGACAGAAATGGGAAAGTGATGTCGGAGCTAAACAAAATCATTACTACAATGACGTCATTTACCAATATAATGGCACCAAATAATGAGTAAGTGCAAAAATAGAGTAAAGTGACCAACGCGTAACAAAACAGACTCACCTTTAACAGCGAATACTCCAAAATATCATGGCATGAACAACTTTCCATGGGTCTCAGGTGACAATGATAATGGATTCACTATTGTTTTAGAAAGAGTGGACTATCTTTCTTTGTGAAACCATGCTCATGAAAATACAGGTCTGCAATAATTGAAGATATGTAAATCTTCAGAGGGGTTGTGTGTAGGAGGCAAAATGTGCATTTACAGCCAAAATGTGGAAGCATACCTAATGCACATGAACTGTAATAAAAAAAAACCCATGAATGGGTATTAGTAATTCTAATTCGAATCAAATTATTAGAACTAAAAGACTTTGCAACTCACCACACAGGTTAACACTTTAAGCTCAAATCAAAAATATTTTTCCAGTTCGAAAGGCAAAACCCAACAGAGCACAAATACCCATCAATGGTGGCAAGGTCACAAAAATGATCAGATTAGAAAAACAGAGAAATGAAAAGGAAGTATCTAATGATGGCATCTCAAATGATTAAAGGAGACCACTATATGAGGTTAGAAGTGAAAACTTTGAGTAAATGAAGTTACCCATCAACAGTAAGAGCAATGTGCAGGTTACTGAATATAAACAACAAAAATCAAACCTAGTGTTCCACACGCAGAATATCAGAGATATTGAACCCTAATTAGCCAAAGCAGAAAATCAAACAGATTCTAAAAGAACATTTCCGTAGCAAACAAGGAACCCTATTGCATGCAATAAGCCACATATCTCCAGAATCCGACAACAAAGCGAGGTGGACAGAAAACACCTGCAGCAGATGGCAAAGTCTGAAAGGAGAATAAAGCTTTAATGAAATCGGGCGTATCTGTGCAGAAGGAAGAAACGACCTCGGCAATGGGGGATTAATACTGCACCAATCAGCGGTAACCCAAACAAAAGCATTTGATGATGTTTATCAAAAATCAAAACAAATATATGAACAAACATTAGCATGCCAAAAAAAATCTACTAGTAAGAAAGCTCCCACCCACTGGTTGATGAATCTGGCCTTATATTTTCCAACCGCATATGATTAAAAATCTCCTAAGCTTTCTTAACCAACCCATTTTGCGCATATCCAACAATGATTGCGGTCCAGGATATCACATTTCACTGAGGCATTTCATCAAACACTTGGCGCACCTTCTCTACGCTTCTACATTTTGTGTACATGTCTATCAAACCGGTCGCAACTACATTATCTGACAAAAATCCGCCTTCAATGATTGTTTCATGGATCTCCATAACCTGTTCAACAACTCCCATTTTTTGGCGCAAGCTGGAAGTATGTTGGAAAATGTGAACTGATTGGATTGGACGGTAGTTAGTTGCATTTGGTCAAACAATGTGAACACCTCGTGAGGAAGCCTATGCTTTCTGTAAGCTGCAATGACCATATTCCATGAGAAGACGTCTCGTTCAGTCATGTGGTCGAAAAATTTTCAAGCATCCACCAAAATTCTGCACTTACCATACATGTTGATAAGTTTATTCTATAAAATTCTGTCTGTAGCATATATAAATCCTCTGTCATTGATGTGAGAGTGGATTTGCTTACCCTCTAAAAGTGCATTCTTGGCAATGCAGGTCTGCAAGAGATGAAGATATGTCGAAGAATTGAGAGGAGGGTTGTCTATAGTGAACAGAATGTGTATGGCTTCTTTCAAGCGACCTTCGCTACAAAGTGCTCTGATATTGAGGTGGGAAATGGATGACATTTTATGTTAGCTCCATTTAAATTTAATAACTGATTCCTCAAGAAGCAAAGAAGCTTAATCACCTGTAATCTGAAGATAATTCGAGAAGTCTCACGATGGTGGTGAAGATACAGTCGGTAGGAAGTGCTTTTCATTCAAATCACCGACTTTAGTTTCTGAGAATCTGAACTACAAAAATCAATATCAAATTAATGATTCTGCAGAGTACTAATAAATGCTGTCAAAATCCCACATGAAAGCTGGGACACTTGTCTTTTTAACATTTTTCTGTTTTTAAATTCTGGAAAATTGATAACTGAATAAGGCCTTAAATTAGTCACTTCAAAACCTAAACACCAATCACATATTTAAAAAAACAAATATATTCATTTATAAATTGATTAAATTATTTATAGGAATTTTCAACTTTAGAACTTGATAAAAAATAAAATAATAAATGAATCTGATTGGACGATTTAATAAAATTAATAGGTTGTGCTGAAAGCTATAATAAATTATTAATTGTTTTCTACAAACTTGAACATTTTCTTTTAACTCTACTTTTATTTTCAGTCCACATACATATGTCCGTTATTCATTGGACCATAGACGAGTTAATACAAAAAGTGCGACATTTTGATTGATCTATTTCGCAAGATATTATTGTGACTCTGATCTTACAAAAAGGGTGACATTGTGATTGATCTATTTAGCAATATATTATTGTGACTCTGCTCTATTTTTAGCGAATTAGTATTTTTATCCTCCGACATTACCTCACATTCAATCCAGATTGTCGTAGAGGGTTGTTTCCGCCAAATTTTGTTTCGCAGTGAATCTCACGAACCGAGTAACCCGATTTCCTAGCTCCTTGGACGGTTATAATGACAGTGGCGTTATTCTTAATAAATCGTTAGGGTTTTCAGGAGTTTGAGTTTTTCTTTTTTCGTAGCTGCAAATTATTCAGGATTTTTGAAAGAACAAGGTCACGGTTTGAGGTTTCACGCTGCAGAGTTTGGTAATTGTTCTCATTTACGTTTTTTTTCAAGGGTTTGATAATCTAACGATTTTTTATTTATAGTGTTTAATAATTTTTGGGTTAGGAGTTGGTAATTTATCGTTTGGATTTTTGCTGGGTTTGGAAATTAAGGGTTTGAATTTCTGCAGGGTTTCGTGACATGGGGTTTGAATTGTTATAGTGTTTGGTGATTTAATTGGACCCTGAAAGATATATTGAGTTGTGGAGAGAATGGGATCGACAGCTGGGCAGCCGCAGTTCAGATACACTCAGCCGCCGTCGAAAGTATTACACCTCAGAAATTTACCCTGGGAGTGCGTGGAGGAGGAGCTCATTGAATTGGGGAAGCCGTTTGGGAAAATCATCAACACAAAGGTCAATGTTGGATCGAATCACAACCAGGCGTTTGTGGAATTCGTAAGTTTTGAACTCTTGTTTTGTTTTTTTTTTAATGTTTTAGAGATTGCCTTCACGATCGAGTTCAAGTATTAGTTTTAAGCCTTGGTTTGGCCTTTGGATGTAGATTTGTATTTGACACTTGGCTTTTTGGTGCGGATTTGCATTTTGCATGTGTGAATTTACATGTGCTAAGTTAACTATGTAACGCATTTCAACTCAATTCCACATTAGCAACAATAATTCTTCGGTAGATGGACTATCATAATTTTTAATTTGGCTCGAGGGGATATATACTGATTAGCTAGGATAATGTCTATCAGTGATCTATGACACGATAAGAAATGTTTCATGATGAGTATCTGGAAGCAATTTTCTTAACTAATGGCATGGAGGGGCTCATGATCAACTTTTTCAGTGGGTTCCACCAACCAAATTTAGGAGCCACTTGCTGGGAAAACTATGTCACAAGGTACACGAAATTTTATGGGAAAATTTTGAACTTCGCTGAATTTTATCCTCATCAAACATGAATTCGAACTTTATCCATTATTTTTACATGGAAGTTTTTGACATGCTTTTGCAGTTTTTAATACATATATGCATATACCGTCTGATCAGAGGATGCAAAGCTCTCTCTACTCTGCCCTGTTGACATATTTATCATTTATGCAAAATTTAGAAAATTAGAAGGAAAATAAATATTCTTTTCTGCCTACTTTAAGATGATTTTTCCAAACTCTATCCATTGGCAAACTTGGACTGAACTTTATCCGTTGGACCAAACTTTATCCTCGTCGATTCTCGAACATGAACTCGAATCCGAATTCAAACCTTGTGACTCACATGGAAAAGATTCCATGACTGGTAATATTTTATTCTCTGCTTGCACTTTGTAGGTGACTGCTTAAAAAAACTGTTAGTTCACGTGTAAAAGAAAAGTACCGAAGTATTAATTCATGTTTGAAAGAAATGTACTAACTGGTTGTTGTCATCTTCCAAAAGCCTTCCCTGAGCTGGTACTGCAAATTTCAGATGTTATGTGGGGACACATCAGGATGTTTCAGAGGTGGGGCATATTCAGATTTCTAAAAAAAGGTGAAGTCTTCCTTTTTGAGGGATGTTTAGGGGTCTTCGTGATGTTCCACAAATCCTACGAGTCATCTAGCCATCGTCACAATCATCTAACCACCAGCATTCCACTTAACATTTCCACTAAGCACTCAGCCGAAGTGATCAGAGTTTACCGGGCCCCTAACTCTTTTAGCTTGCTACAACTAACAGAAATTCTAACTGTAAATCCATTAATGGAGCTCTAATATTCCAGTTATATTTAGAATAACATTCATATGGTGTAAATCAGAAATCGTCTTCCTTGCCTTACTCTGATGAATCTAAACATAAATGACAATCAGGTAAAATCATCAATCCCATAAATCAAATAAGCGACATGACTGTGAAGCAAGTGCAACACAATAGCTCAATGATAACACAGATCTTAATGTATTTACCTTTGCAACCTGGCTAAATTGCTTAAGTACATGATTGCACTCATTCCGCAATTTGACAGCACGACAATACTCTATTTTCGAATTCCCAAAATCAGGCTATAGGTGTGCTTTTATAGCCAATAAGCAAATCCGTCGATCCTACAATTTAGCTCCTAGAGTCCTAATTAGCTGTTACATTCTGGTATTCCCATGATTGCTCAATGGGATCTGGGATCTATAAAAATCCTAACAACTAGTTCTGCCCATGCCCAGCTGTCTTCCTCTCTCCTTGCTGTGTTTAGCGCTGACTTCGTGCCGACTGCTCTCTGTGAATGGTACCGACCTCCCATTGATTGACTTGTGATGGGTGTGTTCCTTGCGGATTGCGTGCTGTCTGATAGTGCCTCCACTGCCGCTTCTTTCCCTTGCGTGCTGTCTGGGCTACCAAAACTTCCTGTGCCTTCTGCACCTTTCAAAATGTGGGCTTTGGTACTTTGTCCAAATTGGCAGCCAACATTCATTTTTTAAATTTTTACTTTTTATTTAATTTATTTATTTGTATTTTAAAGATTTAAATATTAATAATGTAATTGTTAAATGTTTATACTTTATTTAATATTTTATTAGCCGTTCCCATAATCTGGGATTTTTTTTGCTGTCCTGGAAATCCTTCCATCCCCATCTCCCTGAGACTTAGGTAGCTACGAAACTTCTAGCCTCCCTTTGTCGGCAGAAGGTCAAATCCTTCCTTCGAGAAAATAAATAATCCACATTTTCATGTACAGATTGGTAATTTTGCATATATACAATAAAATGAAGCACATGTGGCCACCTGCACAGCAGAAATTGGAGTGCATTTTTATATTAAAATGAATTACATGGGCCACCTGCACAGAAGAAATTGGAGTGCATTTTTATATTAAAATGAATTCCATGGGGCCACCTGCTCAGTAGAAATTGTAGTGTTAGCCCCTGCCATTGACCCCACCCTTACAGTGTCTTACTACTTGTGCTGTCCCCAGAGTAGTCTCTGACTTGTCCATACTTGATGATGTATGGCCCTATATTTTCCATATTTTATATTCATGAGAGACTAACATTTTTAGACCAAAATTTTAACATTAGATTTAATGCGTGTCTTGCAATGCAAGGTTGTTTGGATGTCTGATTTTCCAATGTAGTACCTGGCTTGGAATTTGTTGGCTTCCATTGTCTGTCAAGCTGAAATCTAGCTACAGCTTATTTTTTTATTAGATCTTCAAAGATAGAAGACTGTTTTCCATTGTTATCATGTAAATATCAATGGTCTGGTAACTAGTTTTAATTCCACTCAGAGGTGTTTGTAAGGTGAGATACATAAGAGTTGTAACTTTTAAAGCATCTATATAAGGAGTTTTGTTGGAGTTAGAGTGAGCTATCTCTGTGTATGATGATATTGATCAAAAACTCAGCATGAATGGAAAATGTTTTGGTACACTCATCATGTTTTCAACATTAACACACAAGTTACAAACTTACAACGAAAGATTTATAAGATTGTGCCTGCGAAGCATTTTCTCATTGTCAACACCCTTTTCAATTGCTCATGATTACACAACCATTAGCCCCAAGGGTCCAAAGCAAGGGTTGTAGCCTTTAGGGTGCCACTGTACGACCTTTTAATTAAATTATCCTTTATAATTTTTGAACTTAAGATCAGTATGAAGTGCATAATAACTTGATTTTTTAAATGGAAAATGCAATTATCTTCTGGATGCCTGATACCTTTTGGAAAATTATCCGGGTGATTTACTCACTGCCGAGACTTTAGAAGCATTCAAACAGGCTCTGTTGGAAAATATGCACTAGTTATCCCAGAGACCTTTTGGAAAATTATCTGGGTGATTATTCACAGTTGAGAGTTCAGAAGCATTCAAATAGGCTCTGGTGGAAAATATGCACCAGTTATCCCAGATATCTGACATATAGAAGATGCCTCTATTTTCCATAAATGCCTGCATCTTCTTGTAAACGATACAAATAGTAATGCTTCTTCTGAACTTAACTCATATAGTAAACTTTCTGGATTGTGTTTGGTTTGTAACTAATATGTTGATATCTAAATTAGGGGAGTGGCAAAGAAAAGGGGTGGATAAGATTTGTAGAGCAATAGTGTAGTGGCTTGAACCTCTACATTGAATTTTAATTGCTTGTATTTTCAGTTGTATTTTTGCTTCGTGTTTGACACTATGTTCTGGATTGAAAAGGGTTAGAGAGACTTTTATATTGTTTCACTTTCATACAAGTGCTTAATTTTGCCTTTGGTTTGTGGTTTCTTGTAGGCTGACCTGAACCAAGCTATTGCAATGGTTTCATATTATGCTTCATCATCGGAACCTGCTCAGGTACGAGGCAAAACTGTATACCTGCAATATTCAAATAGACATGAAATCATCAACAGTAAAAACACTGGGGATGAAGCAAGCAATGTACTGCTGGTGACAATTGAAGGTGTAGAAGCTGGCGATGTCAGCATTGATGTTCTCCATCTGGTAAGTTCAAAAAACTTTTTAATACATTCTGGTAGGTGCACTGAAGGAAAGCCGATGTTAAAATTTCAATGATAGTTTTCGCATTTTGAGCAATAGGCTAACTTATCCATCCTTGGAGGAGTGGATTGTTTTCTCAATTTTAGCTAGAAACAATCGGTTATACTTTATGTAGTGCTTATGTTTGACATAACTGTACATGGGTCAGCAGGTCCATGTCACGGCACATCTTCGATGGCAGCCTACTGCATTGGGAGAAAGCGCATGTGTGTTTGTTTCCTCCCCTTTCCTTAATACCACCTCTTGACCCTACTCTCACTCCTAACCCTACCGCCTCATGCTTTAGATTGTTGTGTATTGGTCTCTCTTATCTCTTTACTCCTCTGCCTTAACCCTTGTTTAGGTTCCATGTAAATTGGAGATGAAAGGTTTTGAAACTTTTTATTTTAGTCTGTGTTCACTGGATTGAGACAGATCTGTCATTTGTGCCGGGTTTTCAAACTGTGTTTATAAATTATTTCAAGTAATGTAAAAGGAAAATTTCTTTGATATCTGGCTGGTACTTATTCCCATTGTTGTTGTTCTTATGCTGGGATGCTTGAAAGTAGTTGCCATTATAAGTTCAATTTCCCATGCTTTTGCTAACTTGCAGAATGTTGTATTTGAGCTACAGGGTGCAACCTCTATATTTATTGTTGGTGAAAATAATCAAAAGTCTTTACAGTTGATTGTTAAACGTCTTTTGTTGTAGTACTTATAATGTAATATTTTCTATGGAGTCTGTTGATTGTGAAAGCTCATGCCTGGCTTGCTCTTACAGGTGTTCTCTGCCTTTGGGTTTGTGCATAAAATTGCTACCTTCGAAAAGACTGCTGGTTTTCAGGTCTGTTATCTCATACCATGTTTGGATATTGCATTTGAGCACTGATGACTTTCATAAGTTAATATTTAAATTCATTTCATATGAATAGGCTCTGGCCCAGTTTAGTGATACAAATACAGCCTCTTCAGCAAGATCGGCTTTAGATGGAAGAAGCATTCCAAGGTAAATCTAGATTTGTTTTCATTTTGGAAAAGCTTATCAAAATAACCAATGAGCAACACATTAGATTGAATTGGAATGACACTGATACAGTGCACGAACTAAAATAAATTAATGTCTTTTTAAAATTATATTCGCTGGTTTATCTCTTGAATATGTAGCTAACTTTCGTTCGTCTCAAATCTAGGTATTTGTTAGCAGAGCATGTTGGTCCTTGCCACTTGCGCATTTCATTTTCTGCGCATACTGACCTGAATGTCAAATTCCAGAGTCATCGAAGCAGGTACAAATTATGATGCTCATATGCATGTAGATACCAAAGCTCAGAAATGTGCCTTCTTTTAAAAATCCTTAACAGTTTATCTTGGACCTAATATGTCTGGTCAGACGTATCCATGAATTGACATAAACATGTTAACTTACAGTTACAACCGACTTCAAAGAAAAACATACTTGGCTTTTTATCTGTCAGAGTAATACATATGTATGTGAAATCATGTTTACGAAATAATATAAGTCCTTGCTTAATGTAAGACGAGTCTTTAGAACTTTGTAACTCCTATCTGGTGGTGCGACAGCAAATGACCTTTGAAAGGTTCCAAGGATAAGCTAGGATTTTTCTTTATTTAACTGCGACAATTATGCTAATAGGTACTATCAGAATCACATTTTCTAGTAGAACAAATCATTTTTATTGAATGTGACTTCTAATTCTGAATATAGATTGAAGTGGTGCACTGGATATAAAGACTAGGGGGTGAGTTTTATTCCTTCACTCTATAAATGAAATATGTATAATGAATTTATGAGGGAGATTCAGGGGTTATGTAATAGGATTGCAGCTATGACATAACATAATATTTCCCTTACAGAATCTTCAATTCAATCTCCTTCCCAAAGAAACTGCATGATTTTGTATCATGATCAGTTTTCATTTATAGGGATAATAACCCTTTAAGTATCGCCTTTGACAATTTTGTTAGTTTGTTTCAATTGTTTTGACAGTCTAATAAAGTCCAGATCCTTTGTTATGGCCTTTTTTCCCACTAAATAATTTTCACTGGAAGACACATTTGGCTCTTTAAATTTAAGCATACATATAATAGACGATGCTTATATTATATCATTGAATTGATACACTGTGTTAGGGATTGTGCTGGTTATTTGACACGACTTACCACTTCTATCATATAATACCAAAGATTTAGAATTATTAAGCAATAAACTGTGCCAATAATTTGATGTTACTAGGATATTATGATTTTTCAAAACTAGCAAAAATCCCACCAAGATAGAGTAAATAAATACTGGCAAAAATTATACTGAAAGGTAACAAAAGTACGCAAAGCTCTCAGCTTGCATTTCAATTTGTCTTTTCCTGCTTTTCGTCAAATTCTGTTTTCATATTTTTGGAAAGAGGTGTTCTATAAGCACTGATATTTTGTAATTAACAGATTATTTTAACATCTCTTGTCGCATATTGCTCTATTATTTATTCTTTTTAGTTATTGTGTCATTTCATTTTTGTATGTAGGGACTATACAAATCCAAATTTACCTGTTGCCCCGTCTGCTATTGATGGAACTGGGCAGGTGAGCTTATTACATAATTGTATACATGTATTAAGAGAAACATTAACATCGAGTAGTAGCCTTTTGCGGATAAAACTCTTGCATCAATGCTTTTTCTGATGGTTTTGTATTATGCAGTTTGGCATAGGTCCTGATGGACAAAGAAAAGAGCCAGAGAGTAATGTACTTCTTGCATCTATTGAAAACATGCTATATGTAGTGACTGTTGATGTTTTGCACATGGTATGTGTAAACCTATTTTCATACACGAGTTTGAAAAGTGCTCTTGCTATTTATACTTTGTGATCTGATAATCTTGGAAACAGGTTTTTTCTGCATTTGGCACTGTTCAGAAAATTGCGATGTTTGAGAAGAATGCAGGAACCCAAGCTTTGATACAGTATGCAGGTATTGCAATACGTTAATTAATGCTTTGAATATATTTATTGGTGAACATTTTAGGTTTTCATTTTTATAGAAGAGGTACAATAGCATTCCTTATAATTTTAAAACTTTCACGAATTATGATATTGTATTTGTTGCAGATAACAGGCATTAGTTTCTGAGCTACTTTTGAATGTTTTTACATGTTTTTCTATGTTTATCAACAAAGAATCAATTATTTCTATCAATGCTAGTACCGCAAAATGCAGGAACTATAGTAAACAGACTTATTAATTGTGATATTTATTTTGGGGTGGGGGGGAAACTTTGACATAACTAAATTTTAGGTATGCAACTGATAGAGAATATACAATATACTGAAGAAAAATACCCGTTTACTTGTTTTCCGTAAATTATTGATAGTGGCTCAGATTGTTCAAACACAGGTTTAAATTGGGAATCAAGTATATAAAATGGGAATCTGCCACAACTCAAATTAAGAAACAAAAGCAAGTTAAATAGGGAGGGAAAATAAAATGTTGACTTACTTTTCTTTTGAGGATATATTTTTTATTTCTTTTTTTGTCTGTTGAAGTTTCAGCTCAATTTTAATGTTTTTATCCACGTCTGCCATGTTTTCTAACCATAATGGACTCTAGTAATCTGTCTCCAGTAGTTTCCCACTCCCATTTCTAATACTTGGATGAGCAGAGGTGCAAATTTGGAGTGGATTAACGTGAAACTTGAGCATTGGACAATTTTAGAAAAAGGGAAGCAATGCGGGTAATCAAATGGCAGTTCCCATCAACAGAGCTTTTCCTCACTGTGTAGTTGCATACAGTTTACATGCAGTTTTCTAGGGTTGCACTTCAGCCCGCCCTTCTGAATGACATATGAAACAAAAGGGATAAGGCTGGGTGCAAGTCCTTTGTGATTATTTTATTAATATCAAAATGAGCACCGGAAAGAGGGAGGCAGCCTGTGATTATTTTATTAATATAAAAAATGCTTATATACATTGAATAGCAGGTTACAAACAAATAGATGTTTACGAGATACGACCACATGAAACAAAATACATCCCGGAAATGTAATACAAACAAATAGGATGTTGCAACTATGCAACAATAAACACATCCGTGATATAATAAAACAATATAAATGGCTATAAGTTTATAACAACATAACCATACAACCAAATAATATAATCTACCTAGTTACCACAGTAACAACTAAACTACCTCAATAACAATAAAATAACAAGGTAAAAAGTAACTACAATGCATAATTAGTACAGTAAACTATGTTATACCTAACATGCCCCCCCTTAATTTTGCATTGCCTCAAGGGATGAGGAGAGGGTCCCATCTGCTTTGTACTTTGTTTTGAATATCCATCTGCAACCAATGGGCTTCTTCCCTGGTGGAAGATTGACAAGCTGTCAGTGTTGTTTTTCATCACTGAACTAATACTCAGCATCCATGGCATCTTTCCAAGCTTTCGACTGTAGGGCTTCCTAGATAGTAGAGGGCTCAACAGATTCAACAACTCTACTCATCAAAGCAAAATTTACCTCTTCTCGAGCTTTACTGTGAGTTTGTGGTCCAGTGGTGGATGTATCCAGAGGAGCATCCAACTTTGCATCTCAAATCATGTTTGTATACCACTTGGGCATACGTTGTATTGTTCCCGTGGGTCGTGGTCCTGTCTTATCATCACCATCACCCCATCATCACTGTCATCATCAGTGGGAACATTTTCTTTTGTTTTACAACAGGTGAACTATCTACATCAAGTGAGTCTTGGAGGAGTCTCAGCTTCCTTCTTCTCAAAGAACTCAACATCTCTGCTGGTGTAGACTTTCCTGGTCTTCAAATCCATCAATCTATACCCAAGAGCCTCTTCACTGTAGCCAATGAAGATGAGTTTCTGTGATTTCATATCCAACTTCTTTCTTTTCTGCTTGGGTATGTGCATGTTAGCTTTGCACCGAATACTCTGAGGTGTGCAATGGATGGCTTCCGATTCGACCATGCTTCATGTGGTGTTACTCCATCAAGAGCAATTGTGGGCACTCTGTTTAGCAAATATACCGTGTCTTTTTTGCTTTTCCCAGAATGTCCTCGCTAGTCCAAAATCATCAATCATACAACACACCATCTCCATGATAGTACATTCCTTCTCTCAACAATACCATTTTGTTGTGGTGTGTGTGGAGGAGGCATCTGTCGATGAATCCCGTGAGCTTGCAGGTAGGCTTTGAACTCATTACTGGTGAATTCCCCCCCCCCTCGATCTAAGCAGAGAGATCTGATATGATGACTCAGTCTCGTTCTCTACAACCACTTTGAACTTTTTGAAGTTCTCAAAAGCTTCACTTTTCTTATGAAGACAAAAAATCCACATTTTTCTAGAATAATCATCAACACATAGCATGAAATACTGAAATCCAGAATGACTAGGTTGCATCGGACCGCAAAGATCATATGAACCAAATCAAGCTTACCTGGAGCTTGATAAGTACTCTTCTGGAATGAAGCTTTGTGTTGTTTTCCTGGTAGGCAGTTAGGACACTTGTTTGTATCCTTTTTGAGAGATGGCAAGCCTCTCACCATATTATACCGGTGAAAGTGTATCGAGATATTTGAAACTGATGTGACCAAGTCTCCGATGCCACAACTGTGCAGAGGAAGAATTCTTAGCCACTAGTGCTTGATCATCCCTGTGAACAAAATCAAGCTGGAACATACATCCCACATTTGAGGCTTTTGCAACAATTTTCGAGCCTCTAGATTTGTCTCGAATCAAACACACTTTCTTACCAGAATGGCTATCAAAATCAATCTTCAGATTATGATCTAGAAGCTGACTAACTGATAGTAGATTCTTTGTTAAGCCAGGGACATATAATACATCAGATAATCTACAATTTCGTGAACCAAGAGGTAGAGAAATGTTCCCAATACCTTGTACTATGTAAGAAGAATCATCACCTAACGAAAACATGATTTTTCAAAGGTGTGTCCCTCATGGTGGTAAACCAGTCTTTGTGCCCGGTCATGTGTCGAGTGGCTCCCAATCAACATACCAAACAACACTAGATGACGTGGATGGTTCACTGGAATGGGAAGTGTACAAGAAGTCCTCATCATCTGAATGGTCTTCTTGCTCAGCTACATTTCCTTGTTGATGGGGTTTCTTTTGCCAGTTCCCCTTCTTCTGCCCTTGCTTGTAGTGTGATTGTCCCTGATTGAGATTGCTGATTTTGAGGTCCAGAATTGCTCGATGAACCTTTCTTGTATGTGTTGAACCAATAATCTTTCAAATCATGTCCTCGTTTGCAGATAGGACATTTCTTCTTTTGCTTGTCCCCTTGATGATGTTGTTTTTGGGACTTTTGAGAAGATTGTGCTTTGCCCTTTCCTTTCTGATGAGAAGATAGTGCCTGTTCTTCTTCTTCATCTTTGTTGTAAATTGCTTCTTCTTGCTGCAGTAAATTCACCAACTTCTCAAAATTGGATGGTCTGATCTGACAAGTTTAGTGTTGTCACAAAAATGCGTAAGAGGAAGGAAGTGCTCTCAGAAAACAATGGGCACAAGAGCTGTATCAGTAACCTCCTCTCCCAGGGCTAGAAGTGAAGCCCTCAATGTTGCAACTCTCTGCAAGAAAGCTTCCACTTTCTCGTTCAGCTTGAATTTGAATGTATGCAACTGACTCTGCAAGTTCAAAATTGTGTTCTTGTTTTTGGCCTCGTACACGGTGCTTAACTTATCCCATGCTTCTTTGGTTGTTTTGGCATCTCAAATGTGGGGTTGCACGTCATCAGACACTGCAAACAAGATTATCAACTTTGGCCTTCTGATTGGCCTTGTCAAACTGTCTTTGTTGGGTTGCATCATCTGGTGATCTAGTTGTAGAACCATTCACAACAGGCCAAATCTCTTCAAACTTGAGTTGAGTTCGAATTTTGGTCTTCCATGCAGCGTAATTGTCACCACAGAGCAACTGCGAGTCAGGCAAGAAGAATTTCGGAGCATTGTTTGCCATAGTGGGTGGTTAGACTGTTCCTAACTATATGGCTTGTTAGCACAAAACAATGCAAAAATACATTGAAAATATGATATTACATCCGATTATGCGGAAAAATTGAATGGCAGGCAAAAAAATTTGTTTTGCGAAGTCCTGATGGCCTCCAGAGCTCAAAATGGCTCACAATGCAAAAACAGTCAAAAAATCAACTCAAAAGAACTAAAAAACAACACTTTTAGGTACCCCTCCCTTTACAAAAGTTGCTCAGAATGAATTTTTAGGGTCCACATGAGAAAAAAAATTGCCCAAAATAGGGTTTTTGTACTAAATTTGGGATGGTTTAGATTCATAACTAGGGTTTAGTGAAGGGTTTCAGGGTCTAAGATATGACAATTCTACCAAAAAATGTGCCTCCAAATGTCGAAAAAATGGTATATTAATGGTTGGTGGGGGAGGTCGAAACCTAGACCTCCCTCTCCCAATAATTATACCTCTGCTAACTAGCCAAAATGCACATTAGCACATTGGAAAACAAGAATTGGAAAACTTCATATTTAACCAAATTATAAAAAGACTAACCTTTTTTAAAAAAGGACGTGGCTTTGCTTAGATGGTCCATGTGGCCATAGGAGCAGGGGTGGATTAGGTTTCGCTAGAAACCAAATCTAAACTGTTTTTTATCTCTGCTGATTGTTTGTCCATTGTTTTGATTTAAGTCCATTAATGTTTGTTATTTGCAGATTGTTTGTTTATGTCCACTGCTGCTTTTGGATTAAGGATTGCATTTGTCGAGTAGGGCAGGGGATTTGACGTTGAACTCTGACGCCTTGAAACACAACTCGGCCAGATGGAAGTTTGAAAGTGCAGGGGATCCACTTGATGCTCGGTAATGCACACTGGAAAACTTCACTTGCAATGAACTGGTGTGATCTTTAGGGGAATTTAGCAAGCTCGTTCAAGACTCAACTTGGCCCAAAGATCAGCTTGAGTGTAGGATCTAATCGATCAGAATAATGGCTTGGCTCAAACACTGCTAGATGCTCGAGCTCGACCGTTTGCCCATTGTTGAATGTCAATCAACTCAGCGAAAGATGTTATAGCCTAACGTCCAATTGATTGAGCTCGGCCATGTGAGAACCCGGTTTGGCAAATCTCGACTTGGTTACAAAAACCAACTCGAATTAATAGCTTGAACACTCAACTCGTTCTGCAAAGGAATGAATATAAAATTTCAACTCGATCCTTGAGAAAGAGCTTAATCCCAGCTCAGTCAATAATGTTCTGCACAACTGTAGCATAAGACCTCTCCAACTTGTTTACAAAGAATCCTCCAAATTTAAATACATCTAGACTTTAGTTGGTAACTATAACACCTCTAAATTTAGAGGGAAAACCCCTACTTGGGGAAATGATTTTTTTAATTTTTTTTCTTTTTTCTGATTCAAGATTTTTCTCCAGCTGCTGCAAATTTTGCCTGGTGCAGGAGGCACCAGTGCAAAAAAAAAAAAGCAATTCTTTCTCCTGGAGATTGAAATGGAGGTTGTGGGGATGCATGGTGGGATTGGGAAGTTGCTGGAGGCAGCACAAGGCTCTCCTAGAGGCAATTTTCTTCTCACATGCTTTTCTAAACTCCTTTGCAACCTCCTACCAACATTCTTTTCACTTGTAACAGGGAGCTAGCCTGTGATTATTTTAGCTTAATACCAAATGTGAGTAGATTAGGAAATAAGGAGGCTGCCTATGCTTTTATTAATCTGGAACATCAAATTACAAATCAAATAGATAATGACAAGCCACAATGCTTACAAATTGGACCAGCTGAATGTAGACAAACAAATAGGACACGGGTGCAACTCACATGTGAACAATAAAAACAATACATGTGAAATAATAAAACAAATAAATGGTTATAACAACATAACCATACAACCAAATAATATAATCTACCTATTTACCACAGTAACAAATCAAACTACCTCAGTAACAATGAAATAACTAAGGTAAAAAGTAACTACAATGCATAATTACCTATAGTAAACTATGTTTTACCTAACACTTAGGTGGAATAGATACCCCCCTGGACCTGGCGTTTAAGCTTGAGAATATCTGTGCTATGTAATGCATCTCCTTGCATTGTTTTCCATGAAACATACAACCAGAAGGGTAATATGTTCCTTGAAGGTTGGCAGATAAAGAGGAATAGTTGCATTCATGTTATTTTGGGAAAATTTCATTTAGATGCCTATTTTGTAGGTCATAAGATACCTATTTATAAAAAAATATCTTGTTACTTGTTAGTTGCTGAATTGTCTCTTAGTAAATCTAAAATAAACTAGTGTTACCGAAGATTGCGGGATGGTGGGACGTGAGGACTGAGTTTTTGGGATGGCAAAAAATTTCCAAAATTTTGGGATGACGTGGGGATGGCAAGGGGACAATGTTTAAAATAACATATAAAATTATAAATATTGAAAATATACAAATAATTTTAAATTTTTTTATGAATAGCAAACTCTGACAGTCCATCATGTGCATTTGTGCTCGAATTTTTTTGTATTTGTATATCACTCTTGATTCTTAATGTCTTTGTAATACAATACAGTGGGGTTATGGTTAACCGGTAAACATTTTGATCTATTCCTTATTGCTTTTATTATCTACACAACCTTTCTCTTCATATAGAACTAGCACTTGCACCAAAAGGAGGTGCAAAGTTATACCAATAGTAACATATGACGGTTTATAGAGTCATTGAAATGATTTCAAGATGCATGGAAGAGGTATGTCTGACCTGGGTAGTAAGGTACATAAGGTTTGTAAAGTCGTCGAAGCATTTCCAAGATGCATTGCAGAGGCATATCTGACTTAGGTAATAAGGCAGTAAACATACGTATCTTGCAACCAGTCGACCATTATGTTAGTGAGAGGGCCACCTCCAGTGCGGCTTGGCCCTTATTGGCATATGACTGCATTTTATTACTGTAAACGATGCCAACCAACCAAGGTGGGATTGGTTTTTTGACTGAATGCAAATTTTTAGATTCTAGAAGTAATTCCAAGATGCACTGAGCTCGCAACAATAAACATATCCATTGTCGCCATCTCCAGTGGTGTTGACGACATCGTCTGCCTTGAAGACAGTGAAGTGGAAGTTGTATCTAATCCAATGCTTGCTCGTGTGTGCCAACTATATGTCCGGAGAACATGTAACAAGAATAATATTTATAGACATTTTTTAGACAATTCATAAACCAAATTATTTTGATTATTTTACTGAAAAATTATTATGTTGCTAGCTATTATTTTAAAGATATTTATAATAATATAAATTCATTTTTTTAGAGTTCGTAAACAATTTTTAAAATACTCACACGAACATGTGTTGAAAATGCCAGCTATATTGACTTGATTCATGTTTTATTCACTTAGTGATTATAGTATAATAAGGCGATCTAAATTTGACGTGTTAAATTTCTTACTTAAATGATGCACCACTTTCCAATCACTCCCGGTCAAAACTAATTGATAGGTTTTCTTATTTATTCAATTTTTTTAATACGTTTACTTACAACTCTTTCAATATTGAATAAAATCTTTAAAAATCAAGAAATAAAATATTTTGCCAGATCATATTTATAATAAATTAAAATTTAAACTTTTACTGTTATCATCCTAAGATAAGGTTTAAAAATGTGGAGGTCATTTGCTTTAGCTAACTTCTTAGGGAAGTTATATTTTTATTGGGTGGTCCCACTTCCCACTAAAGAAAAATATTAAATATCTAAGATTACTATGGCACCTAGTGCTTGATGAAAAGAATTTGACTTGAACTTTTTGCTGATTTTGGTGATATTTACACGAGATGTGTGGAATATATGGAATTTAGTTTCCAGCAGATTTTTCGACTTCAGCAGACTTTCTGGCGTGAGGCCGTTTCACAGGAATAGGCAAGGGAGTCCTTTATCCCATAATATAGCATATCGGCTAAATATACATACAAACCTTTTTTTTTGGAATAGAGATGCATGGTTTCCAAAAACAATTTTCTACTCCAAGAGTACAATTTAAAAATCAGTTTTTAAAGAGAAAACAACAAAGGAATTAAATTTCTTTTTCCAAAAAAGAAAAGAAAAAGAAAAAAACAGACGTCCCGGGGACGTCCCCTAAAAAGGGTGACGTCTCCAAAATGTCCCCTGATATTTAGGGACATCCCAAAGACGCCCCCCTCCTTTTCACTCTTTCAGAAATGTGGGGTGGGGGTGTTTCCCCCCGTCCCTGGGACGTCCAGGATGTCTCGGACACCTGGGTTTTTTTGGGGGGGGGGCGTGTCCCTGTGTAACACTGAAATAAACTCTTTCCTAGGAGCGGGCAAAAAGTTAAACCAATCTCAAATTATGTAAAACTTATTTAACTAGAATATTGAAGCTTGGTCCTGAGTTGCTGATTAAGATACGGCACAAATCCAAAGAATCTGCTACACGAATACAGTTATTTTTTTGGTCCTGGATTGGCTTTGGATATTGCTGTACAATTTTTTTTTTTTTTTTTTCTTAAAATAAATTCTGGCCTAATAAATTGGAATTAACCACATATTATGCATATAAACCACATGACAAAGTTAAATAACCACAAAACACTACTCATAATTTGCTGAGTTGCTGATATACGATATGTGGTTACGACGATTTTTGTGTTTTTGTCCCGGATGTCTGTACAAAATATATATATATTATAGCCTTAATAACTAGGAATTAACCACATATTATGCATATGAAACTCAAAATAAGTTAAAAAGCGACAAAACACTACTCATAACTCATATAAAGCCAAATCACAAGTCATAAATGTCATGATATATATTCAATTTAATTATTACATCAAAATTAGTATTTAGTATCCATCATATTCACCATATTGCTCTTCATTGAGAGCTTCAAGATCAACATCATGATGTGGTTCATTAGAACCACATGGACTCAAAGCGCTCCCACTATGACTAGCACCCCCATGATGCAGGAATCTGGCCTATAAGATCTTCAGGAAAATTCAATTTCAGACATATTAGTTTGAATCAAACAGCAGACTTTAAAAAGTGCATTCACCTAATTGCTCTTCATTGAGAGCTTCTAGATCAACATCATGATGTGGTTCATTAGAAATTTAGAACCACATGGACTCGAAGCACTCCCACCACGATTAGCACCCCCATGATGCAGGAATCTGGTTTATAAGATCTTCAGGAAAATTCAATTTCAGACTTAGTTTGACAAACAGCAGACTTTTAAAAGTGCCTTTCGGAAATAGAGGGCTGTCTCAGATTTTTCACACAATTATTCAAAGTATTCTGCCAATAAAATACATGCATTCCAGATCTGTTCAGAATTCTATACAGTCCAGATAACTTCATTCGCAATCTTCATTGAAAAATTACATTTCTGACTCTGCTCTTTGCAACCATTGATCTTAGTTTGTACTTTGTACGCATATATTTGTATGTTTTGCCACATACAATCTGGGCAGACCTTTGTATTGTGATACACATGAAGTGGCTATGTTTAAAAGAAAATAAAAAACAAGACAAACTTATCTAAAGCACATTTAAATTTTAAGCTGATGATGTTGGAAAAAATAAAAGAAAAATAAAAAACCATTTTTTAGCTGGGATATGGGTCGGGTACGGTGTTCGCAGTCCGGATGTGCCCGGATAGGTCTGCAGACGTATCCGGACTACCAATGCTGTATCGGAGTTGTATCCATATTGGATATGTATCTTATCCATAAGCATGACTTTCAAGGAGCATATTGGTATCTTAGAAGTTTACTAAACAGAACAAGTATCCTTAGGAGTTGGAGTGATTTTATTTGTCTTATTGCCCAAGTAGAAACACATTATATTTTTTTGTGTTTTTTTTTGATGTGGACGTAACTTTAACATCTGTGGTATGTTCTGACGAAAAAAATGAGGCATTCTTATTGCCCTGAAATGTTTTTGTTTCGGTAAAGTCTAGGACATCACCGGGCCCAGTCTGACTGGGGACACAAATATTTTCCCCATTCTTCGGTTTGTCTGTAGGCTGCATTAACACAGCTGGCTTTATCACCCACATGTTTTGACAAGGTCCACTGGGTTGCCACTTTAACACAGGGCAGGTATTTGAACTCAAATCACCTCCACATGAGTGTATCCCATTAATCCTTACTCCAGAGCCCTTTGGACAACAATGATATATATATATATATATATATATATATAATAACTTGATAGGATGAATAGGATAGGAGTGACAGGACATGTTTATGGATAGTTTAGGCTATCTTTGAGTCAGTTAGACTAATTGGACCATTGTCTGGCAGATGTAGCAACTGCAGTAGTTGCAAAAGAAGCATTAGAAGGACATTGCATATATGATGGAGGTTACTGCAAACTCCACCTTTCTTTCTCTCGTCACACTGATCTCAATGTAAAGGTAAAAGTCTTCCCATGCTGGTGTTGTTTTCTGATGCATACTTATGTTAGGAACTGTAGGATATTATTTTGGAACTTGGCTATTTATGATTTTCATTGATTTCTATAATTGACTCGTAATATTCTATATAGGCAAATAATGACCGCAGCAGAGACTACATGCTTCCACAAGCCGGAATTCTACAAAATCGACCTTCAGTTCTTTTTCAGCAACCTTCTACTTTTCCTGCTAGCGTTTTTGATCGGGCATCATCTGCTGTGAGTGTATATCCAGGAAATCAGTTTGGGCCTAGTCTGCATCCACCACCGCATGCTGGTGTCACTGGTCCCCGACAAATGCAAAATTGGGAATTTGATCAATTGCATTCTGTATCACAAACCACAGGGTCTTCTTCTGCAGCATCTGCACCTCCTGGATTTCCTGGACAGGCTTCTTTCTCTCTGCCACCTTACTCCTCTGCCCCATCTTTTCCTGGCCCTCCTATACAGAATCCAGGACCTCACAGAAATCGTGTGGGATCAAGTATGCCGCCGCAGGCTTTTCAAACTCCTCACGGTGCTGCAGCATTCTCTCACTCGGTGCCTCCTTACAGACATCAGCATTTACATATACAGACACCTGGAGGGGGAGGCCCAACAGGTGGATCTTCTGCGTATTATTTCTGATTGCCTGTGAAGCAATTCTTCTGCATCCTTTCAGCAGCTTACTTGTTTTATTTGCAGTTCAAAAATTACCATCTTTATGCATCATTGCTTTCGACTCAACTAAAAATTAAGGCTAAATTCCATGCCGTTAACATAGTGTTATGTTTCTTACAGATCTGCGGTAACCTGCAATTGTGTCTTCATTGTGCACGGATTTTATTCTGTGCTGTTTACACCAGGTAAAGTCATGAAGGACGCAGCTATCTCCATGGTTTGACTTGTAATTATCTACCAGGGGCAACTCAAGTTCATTTTGCAGTGCTAAAAAAATTGTACTGATTACTGTTTGTCGTTTTAGTACACGAGTTGTATCATGCATTTTATATGCGAGGTATAATGAACCTTTTGAATCATATGGACGGCTATGTACCAAATATATCCGCATCCTTATGTTTGTGAGCTTAAAAATTTAACCTAAAGCAATATTGGGATTATTTCTATATACCTTCACATTCCAAAAATAAAAAACCAAATGATCTTTGATACTCGAAGTTTAGTATAGTTTTTATATTGCACAAGTATTTCTAGTTTGATCAATGTGCTTCATTTCTGTTAAATATTACGCTGAGGGACATTCTACAATGGCAGCTGAGGTGGTTGTGGTGGGCTGTAATGTTTGTGAGTGTGTTCAGTTATAATTCTGTTTTGAAATTTGACATTCATTTGACTGTCATTAAGAACTTTTTTCTTGGAAAAGTCAATCAAAAAATCTGAAGAAGGTAATGAAGATACCAATAATTGTGGTATGCTAAAAATCCAAGATAAAAGCCTTGAGATTGATATCTTTTGGCATTTTCAAATAGATATATTATAGAAGGTTTGATGATCATGCCAATATGGTGGCAATCTAAATATTTTTGTTTTAAAAATGATTTAAGAACATAAGAATTAGAGTAATTAGTAACCTACAAGTGGGCCTTCTATTGCCATATGTATGTAGTAAGGGTGCTCCATATATAGATAGGGGCAGCCGCCTCCCCTGCCTGCCCCTTCTCTCATCGCCCCATCCCCACTCAATCCCTACCCCATCTCTCCTATTTCTATCGTGGGGGGAGTGAGGACCTTTCTATCTTCTCTGTGGAGCGAGGACACAAAATTTTCCACAAAATTTGACCTTTGATGAACCTTCATGCTATCTGCATACAACAGCAAACTCCTAAATAGAATTTAGATAACCCTCTGGGTATCTATAATCATTCTCGCCCGTGCCATATCTAATCAGTCTCCATAACATAGATATATCTGTATATATAATTCAGCCTGCAAGATCAAATTTGGGGAAACAGATTGATTTTTGCAAAGAAATGTATCCAAAGGAACCCAAAAATAATTTACCCATAATAAACATATTCACTAAATGATATTTCGGTCAGAAGCACCTGATTTACAAACTATAAGCTCGTAGACTGCATCAGAATGAATATTCTACTTTATAGAAATTTGCACGGTCTCCATTATATACTCAAAATGCTTATGCATTGAAGTAATGGGTGTGGGTCTAATAGACCAGGCCTATTAGAGGGGCTGGTACACGTAATAATCATCATAATATGAACTCCATGTCGTCTTGAATTGGAGAGGCATAGCCTGCCCATCTAACTGCCTGTTGCTGTTAATGGTACTCTCAAAAGCTACGGAATGGTGTAGTAATATGTATATATAGGTATGTAAATGTAAAGTATATCTGAATTCTGGGCTGAGGTTGAAAGTTGGCTCATGGCTGAGAAGAGATCCCAGTACTGATTTTTTAAACAGGGTTAGGCGAAATGAGCCTATAACTGCACACCTTAACTTTAGGGGAGCCTAGATTTATGTAGAGTCTGCATTAGTGCATTTTTTTTTATCATTGTGTAGCATATGACAGTGTCACATCAGTGACATCACTATTTTTGTTTCTAGCATTTATTTGGAGGGAAAAGTGGATTTTGAATTTGATATAGTACACATAATTTTTATAAAACATTTGAAAAGTGTACCAATAATCGAGCGCCCTATGTGTCACATTGTGGTTGGCTCCTAAAAAGTACTATTAATGGAAAAGTGAAACAACTATTAGTACTTTTTCCATCAAGTTAAAATGGTGAAATTCAATATAAATGTTTTGGTACATGCATAACTATGGGGTCATCTCCCCTATGTGCATCATGGACCGCCAATGTCAACAAGCGGGGAAATATGTCTCCTACAAGTCCTATTGTAAATGGACCCATTTTTTTTAGCAATTCGGGTATTATTTGGACCAATTTTGGCTGATTTAAATTCAATAACCATGATCTATCATTTCTATGTTTCAAACAAATCCCAACCATCAATTTCAAATAACTCATATTAATCCAATTGTTTGGCACATGCTGGTAGTTGTTGAGGGGGATCTGTAGCTATGTATGCTCCACAATATGACACCTATTGGTGTAAATATATTATAAAATGAAATATATTTTTATAGTTTCTGCCATATATAAAAAGGAGGTATATATCTACATCTCAATGTCTGAGAGCTTTCGAAATTTAATCTAAGAGATATTTGTGATTATTCTTATATATTCATGTTGCAAAAATAAAAGTCCAAACGATCTTTGATAATAAAAGTTCGGTATACTTTTTACATTGCAAAACAAATATTAGAATTAAATGTGTTTCATATCTCTTGAATAATTAAGTAATATATTGTTATAGTAGATATGTTTTATAGTTACACTAGATATATTTTATAGTTTTTGATATATATATATATATATATATATTTTGAGGGGTTTTATTGGGCAAATTAAACAAGTCAAAAGGCCAACCATATGAGTATCGAATTATAGAAGAACATCGTAATTGGATACAACAACAAAACTCAAGATAGACATCACCAAATCCAGAAAGGAGGAAAGCATGAAACCCTTTGTCTGGCCTCTGGAAGAAGGTAGCTTTCCATGCTCCTTTCTATTCTTCATCTTAGTCTATCCCTAATCCAATAGTTATTGATCATTTTATATGAAACCAAAGGGACGAGACCAAAACAACAATTGGTTAATTTGGTAACACACCAACTTATTGCTCTTGAAGTAGGGGGGTCTAAATGACCCTCACGAATGTAAGCCGCCAGCAAAGGAGCCTCTAAACCACTAAGAGTCTCTTCTTTAGAGGCAACTAGATCCTCCAGAGCTCTCTTAGAGATGGAGATCAGGGATAGTCCTTGCATGGTAGTGACTTGTTCAAGAGCAATCACCCTTGTAGGAACAACCCTTTGCCTTAACAAAAAAGTAGCAGTACTCTCTTCCATGTCCAAATCCCCTAGAGCCCTCTTAGAGATAGAGACAGAGGATAGTCCTTGCCTAGGAGCAACATACTCAAGAGTAGTCACCAATGTAGGAACAACACTTGCCTCAATAAGAAAACTAGCAATACTCTCTTCCATGTTCAAATCCTTTGCAATAGGTTCCACCAAATAGTGGTGGGTCTTTGCACTGTACTATCAAGGGGGTGGAAAATTTCCTCCTTTTTTCCTTTCGCTTCTAAGTGGTTTCAATAATACAAAATATTTGCTCCACCTCTTGCTAGGGCAAGTGCAGCCAAATGATCCCCGGGGAAAATCAAGATTTGCATCTAAAGATCACTTGCTCTTAGTTTAACTTTTACTTCCGAACCAGGACCTCAACCTTGTGATGTATGACAATCCAGGGTCACGAGCAATCTTGTGTCAAACTTGAAATTAGTGTGCAATAGAGTTAGTCAATGTTTGCATTCTACAAAGCATTTTGTTATGTTTCGGGAGTCGTGCAACGAAGAAATACATTCTGGAGGATCATAGAGTCTAGTGTGGAATTTTGTGGAGTATGCAAGTTCTTTACGCAATGTCTATTGAGTGTGCAATCCTTCAACATAGTGTTTGGCCTATTGTATAATCGTCATGTGCGCAACATTATCCATGTAATCCTGTGCGTACCATGAACTTAGAATTGTTGATTGATTGAAGGCAAAAGTTAAGGGAAAGGCCATCTAGTTATGTTAGTTCTTTGCGCAATGTCTGTTGAGTACACAATCCTTTTGCACGGTGTTTGGCCTATTGTACAATCGTCATGTGCGCAACATTGTCCGTGCAATCTTGTGCATACCATGAACTTAAAATTGTTGGTTGATTGATGGCAAAAGTTAAGGGAAAGGCCATATGGTTATATTTGGGTCCTTTGATCCATTCATTTGGATTCTGTAGAATTACGAGTCTTAAGAGGTGGCATGGATGGCTATATAAGTAGAGTCCATTGCCTTAATTTAGTAGTTTAAGCAAGAACTCAGGGGTATGCTTAAAAGCAAAGTGAAGATGCGAGCTTAATGCTCATTGAGAGTAGAAAGAATGAAGTTGTGACACGAGAGGAGATAAGTCAAGGGTGTTTGTTCATGTGATTTGATATGACAGAGAGTATATGAAGTGTAACAAGTTACATCATTAGCGATTAGTCTGATGTTGTTTCTTTGAATAAGACATCCAAGAGCTTTGTTTTTTGTTTAAATCTATGTTCATTTCATCATTTTGTCTAATGCATAAATATTTAAGTATTGTTTCTATTGCATTTTGAGGGCCGTAAGGTTTGCTGCCGTCCTTTGTTGGACTCCCACACCTTATTTGTGTCATTTGGTGTTAGAGCAAGGATTGCTTCCTTGAGGAGAGCCATGAAAGATCTTGCGGTTTTCCTTATTTGTGAGTGTGGGTAGAAAATTGTTGTAGACATATTCTAGCAGGTAAGTTTTGGGTAGGTGGTGCGAGAAATAAGTGACACAGTAAGCTTTTGTGGTTTTCCACATTGTGGATTGTGAGTAGAAGACCATTGCAGGCATCCAACAAAGAAATTATAGGGCAGAAGATTGCAGATATTGTGTTTGTGACTTTTGAGAAAGAAAAAGGAAAATAACAATGACACATCAAAGGAATGTAGGACTCAACAATCGAGGTGCTAGGGTTGAGGACTAGGCTAAGATGATGCGAACTATGCAAGCTCGCTTGACAACCATGGATGCCGCACAATGTCGAGGTGTTGTTGTGGATGACCATAGTGCCGACGAAGGCAAACTCACGTAATGGAGGGCACATGCTACAATTGTGAATGCAGAGGAATAAGAAGCACATGATGGTCCCAAGGATATATTGCTTTCATGCACTCAATAGGATGGGGGGTAAGTCAAGATTGGACACGCCGTGTTATTTTGATAGTTTGGAACCAACAAAACTTATGGATTGGATAACAAAGATGGAAAAATATTTTGAATATGAAGACATGGAAGATCCTAGGAAGTTCAAGTTTGTATGCACGAAGTTAAAATGTCAAGCATCCCTTTGGCATGAACATGTTTAGATCAATCGAGTGCAACGAGGCAAGTAGAAGATCAAGATATGGAGCACGATTAATGTGAAGGAATACCCTGAGAAATTTTACCGACTCACCATTAGAGAAGACACATAGCCGAATTGCGCATAAGGATTCGAGATAAGACCACTATGTTGCAAGTTCCTTCCATGGAAGAAGCCTATCAGTATGCTCTGAAGGTAGAGGAGAATTTGACGTGTAGACAATAGAGTGCTAACCGTGGAAAGGGAATGGACACGCAAGGTCGTGGACAAAGTAATGGTAAAGATAATTGTGCGCAAGATGAAAGCGAGTCGTATTCTATTGCACAAAGTGAAGGAACATCTCGAAGAGGTAGACATGCAACTTGAGGAAGAGGTCGTGGACTCAGTGGCACATGCTTTAGGTGTGGAGAGACAAGGCATAGATCAAATGAGTTCCCGCACGCCCAAAATGGTGGCAAGCGAAGTGTGCACATTACGCAAGGAGAAACAAATTGCGTGATGAGTGATAAAGAAGACCCAGAGATGGGAAAAACTTTGATGTTCAAACGTGTATTGCTGAAACCAGAGAAATAGGAGATTGGCCTTGTGTAGAGGTGAATTCTATTAAGAACAATGTGCAAGTCGGGAGGAAAGGTTTGCAAAGTAATTGTGGATAGTTGAAGCATCGATAATTTGATAGTGGAAGAAATGGTGGGTAAGTTGTAGTTGAAGAGGATAGAGCATCCAAATCTTTACTGAATTTTGTGGTTGCAGAAAGGAAACAAATTATTAAAGAAGGAACAATGTTTGGTCAAATTCTAGATTGAGAGATATGATGATGAGGTAATGTGTGACATCATGCCCGTAGAGCATGTCATGTGCTAATTGGTAAGCCTTGATAGTTTGACCAGAAGGCCCATCATGATGGCTGCACAAACACATACAAAGTGGAAAAAGATGGAACGAAATATACTCTAAACCCATTGCGGGAGAAGAGTGATGCAACACCAAAAGTGTTGTTAGTTTCAGGTAAGTAGATCCTGAGTGAAGTGAAGCAGGATAGTGCATGTTTTGAGCTAATAGTGTGGGCCACGCATAAGGAGATCGTGAAAGAAGATGAAAGGAGAAGAAACCATACCACTAGAAGTGAAAGGAATATTGGAAGAGTTTGCGGAAGTTGTGTCTAGTGAGTTACCGTAAGGGTACCATGATGCATGAGCATCTACAAGGACAATCATGCATATAGCAAATTTTGGGTTTTCATCGTGTTTTGTGAGTCTTCATAGGGTCTTAGAGGTTTGGTTGAGTCTTCGAGTTGGCTAATTTTTAAATTTTGTTGAGTTCTTCACTTTCCTTCCCAAAGTGGGATATTTGAATTTTCAAACCTAGTCAGCAAGTTTTTAGCTTGTGGTGTGTTGGTTGGGAGGTCTTGGTGTTGTGTTTGGGGTCTTAGACATCTGGTCATGTCTTTTGGCTGTTCCTTAGGGTGTATCAGTGGTCATATAGGTTTAAATAATGTTTTGGTTATTTTCCAACATGTTATAAACCCCTCCATATGACCATAGCAATTAATTATGGATGGAACTTGAGGGAAAATAGATAAATATACAAAATTGGGAGTTAGTTAGGATGGAAAAAGAGGAGGAGAAATCTGTGTAAGAAGAGCCTTAATGGAGAAACCAAAGGAATAAGACATATTATTTTTGGATTGTTCCCTTTCAATAAAATCACGTGAAAACCTTGTGGAATGTAAATTTTTATTCTGTGATGAATGTTTTTTGTGTTTGGACTCCTGTAGAAAGTGATAAGAACTCTGTTTCAGGAAACTTCATGCAAGTTTAGAGAAAGAAACTTTGGAATGCCAAGAACTTTGTTTTGTTAAGAGGTACAATGGAGAACTTGCCTTTGTTTCACACATATTTGCTAACAAACTACATATTGTGGATGAGCATTGAAGATTCTCACGTGTGAGAGAGGTTTGTGTGGTGTTACAATGCTTTTCATTATGGATTTGGAGTGAGATGGTCAAGGTTTCTTCACATTTCTCAAAACTGTACCATTTATGCTTAAAGACCCCCTTACAATTTCATGAAATTTTATTCTTGTCTTGTTATACTGATTGCTCATGAATGTTAGAAGGAGGTATACAAACCTATAGGTGCATTTTTATGGTTAGGAGTTATGTACATTTGTTTTTATAAGCTTTTTCCTCTGACCAAGTTACTTAGAAACCCTACTTAGGGTTTAAGAGGAATTAGTGTTTTGGAGTCCTTAAACACCATATCAAGACTTGAAACTTGGAGGTAACTAGCTGATCACTTCCCTCTACTAGATTCTAGAGGTTTTATTATTGGTTTTTGTTTTAGAAAGGTACAATTCTTAACAGTTTCACTGTAGGCCTATAGGAGGTTATTGGAGACCTGATTGCTAAAATTAAAGTAGTGTTTTGGGAGCTAAAAATAAGGAGATGAACCTTGAAATTTTGCGAGTAGCAAGAAAATCAAAATGGGTATCTAAATATATTTTTACAGTTGCATAAGTATCTCTGGAATTTTTAGAACAACAAGCTTTGGGGGTTAAGAGGGCTACTAGTCTTTGAGGACGGTCTTAGCAAATAGAAGGAGGAAGACCCTAAATGATCTAGTTCTGAGTTTCCTTGCATCATACCACTTGTGAAAGACTTTAGTCACCCATGGATTTAATTCTAGGGTTAATTTTTCCGAACAAGACAACGTATATGAGGACACTGCAGGAGAACATAAAGATACAAAAGTAGGTTCAAGAGTTGTTTGATAGGGGACTCATAAGAGAGAGTCTAAGCCCGTGTCAGTGCCAACAATTCTAACACCTAAGAAGGGTGGTGAGTGGCACATGTGTATTGATTCTAGAGCCATAAATAAGATCACCACCAAGTGCATGTTTCCATTTCCATGCATGGATGACATCATGGATTATTTGAGCGGAGAAAGATATTTCAACAAGATTGATTTGAGGAGCGGATATCATCATATTCACATAAGGGAAGGAGACGAATAGAAGACAATGCTTAAGACTCAAGGACTATACACGAGTGGCTAGTGATGCTATTTGGATTGAGCAACACACTTAGTACTTTCACGAGGTTGATGAATCAAGTCTTGAAACCATTTTAGGCAAGTTTGTGATTGTGTATTTGGACGATATTATTATTTTCAGCATGACACGCGAGGAAAATTTATTACATATAAGGAAACTATTGTTGAGAATGCGAGAAGAGAAGTTGATAAATCTCAAGAACTACAATTTTATGTAAGAAGAATTGGTGTATATGGGATTTGTAGTTTCTGGAGAAGGATTGAAGATGGACCCTAAAAAGCTATGTGCAATTTTGGATTACCATTGCTGAAGAGTGCATTTGAGGCACAAAAATTTCATAGGTCGAATAGCTTTTTTCGCAAGTTCATCGGGAACTTTAGTGGTGTATGAACACGATTACATACACCATGAGGAGAGATAAGGAGAAGTTTTCTGGAACATTGGCACATGGAAGAGGTTTGTAGAATTAAAGAGGAGAGTAATAGAACAACTAGTGTTAGCATTACCATATTTAAGAAAGGTATTTCAAGTTGATTTTGATGCTAGTGGCATATCGATTGGCACAATGTTGACTTAAGAGGACAAACCTATTGCGTTCTTCAGTGAGAAGATGAATGATGCAAGGAGAAGGTATATTGTGTATGATCATGAATTCTACGCAATAATACATGCATTGAAAAAGTGAAGACATTACTAGTTTCCTAAAGAGTTTGTGTTGTTCACATATCATTAGGCATTATAGCTCATTGATAGCCATGGGAAGTTGAACTAGAGACATACGAGGTGGGTAGAGTACCTGCAAGACTACACATTCGTATTGAACACATGAGAAAAAAATATAACAAGTTGGCAATTACTCTTAGTAGGCATAAGTATTTATTGATAGAAATAAGAATTGAAGTAGTGGGTTTAAAATCCACGAAAGAACTATATGCACAAGATGGAGAGTTTAAAGAAGCATGGGAGGCATGCAAAATGTCCACAAGTGTGAACATAACACCTTGGTTGGAATATTTGTGTAGAAATGATTATTATTCAATGGGGGACAATTGTGCATCCCAAAAGGATCAATGTGTAAGGACCTAGTGAGATAAAAGCATTGTGAAAGATTATACTTTGGATTTGATAAAACCTTAGCACAACTATGTGAGATTTACTTTTGGCTGAGGATGAGTGCTTATGTGTGTAAAATTGTGCATGAATGTTGTGTTTGTCAATTGGCCAAGTGAAGATATTAGAACGCAAGGTTGTACTAACCTTTGCTTGTTCTAGAGACGCCTTGGGAAGACATAAATATGAATCTTATGTTGAGATTTCCCATGACACATAGGTGTTGATTCCATTTTTGTAGTGGTGGATAGATTTTCAAAGATGACACATTTCATTATTTGCAAAAAGATCAATGATGCAACACACATTGCAATATTTTCTTTAGGGAGATTGTAAGACTACATGGATTACCACACAATATAGTGTTTGACAAAGATACAAAGTTTTTGGTCATTTTTGGCACACATTGTGGAGAAAGTTGGATACAAAGCTATAATTAAATTTAGTGTACCATCCAAAAATTGATGGAAAACCATAAGTTGTGAATAGAAGCCTTGGAGATTTTATTATATGTTTGGTGAGAGATAAACCATGAACTTGGGATTCGGTTATAGCGCTTGAATTTTTTTCTTATAATAGTTCAATAAATAGGAGTATAGGGAAGACACTATTCCAAATCATATATGTGAACAACCCAAGAGGAGTTGTGGAGTTAAGAGACTTATTGCGTAATGGAGACAAGAGTGCTAAGAGACTTTATGGAACACATGAAGTGCACCGACAAGTGTGAAATTAGTTAGATAAGACGAATGCACAATACAACAACATACATATGAGAAGTGAATAGAATTTGAATATCAAATTGGATACATGGTCTTGACATATTTGTGAAAGGAGAGGTTTTTGAAAGGAACTTATAAATCAGCTCAAGTGAAAGAAGATAAGACAATGAAAGATCATAAGAAAGTTTGCTAAACATGCTTATGAGAATGAGTTTCCTGAAGGTACTGATATATCTAGCATCTTTAATGTTTGTAGATCTATATCCATACCATGCAGTACTAGATATGAAGATGAACCTGGATTAGAAGAAAATGAAGTAGATTGGAGGAAACAAATGCGTGAGGAACATGATGAAGCATAATGAATAACAACTACTAGAACCAAGAATAAACACCATAAGGAGTATACTGAGTATTGGTCAAGTGGAAAGGAAAGAGTACTGAAGAGGCCACTTGACTAAGTGCTACAAATAACACTCACTGTGGTATACCAGTTCCTTGAATAGGAGCTCAAGTTTTCAAAATTACTTGATGTGTATGATGTAGGAGCTTCCAGGCTCACGCGTAATCATTTACCAACCAAAATTAGTGCACATTAGAGCCAGTTAGTGTTTACATTCTATAGTGCAATTTGTTATGTTTTTGGGGCCGCACAGTGAAGGAATACATTCTAGAGGATCATGAATTCTAGTGTGGCATTCCGTAGAGTGTAAAATTTCTTTGTGCAATGTCTATTGAGTGGTAGTCCTTTTGTGTAGCGTTCGACCTATTGCGCAATAATCCTGTGCATAACACTGTTCGTGCCATGAACTTAGAATTGTTGGTTGATTGATAACATAAGTGAAGGGAAAGACCGACCGGTTATGTTTGTCTTATTGTTAGGTCGTTTGATCCATTCATTTGAATTCCGTAGAATTAGGAGTCTTAAGAGGTGGCATGGATGACTATATAAGTTGAGCCCATTTGTTTAGTTTAGAAAAGTTCAAGTTTAAGAAAAAACTCTCGGGTATGTGTAAGGGTAGGGTAGAGATGTGAGCATAATGGTCACTGATAATAGTAAGAATTGAAGAAATTGTGACACAAGAGGAGATAATTAAGTGGTGTTTGTTCATGTGATCTTACACAGTAGAGAGGATATGAAGTTATATAACAGGTTGTATCATTAGGGATTGGTCTGATGTTGTTGCTTCTTTGAATAAGATATCCCAAAGCTTTTTTTTTGTTTAAATTTGTTCTCATTTCATCTTTCTATCGATGCATAAATATTTAAGTTTTGTTTTCGTTGCATTTTGAGAGTTGTGAGGTTTGTGGCCATCCTTCGCTAGACTCCAACACCCTATTTGTGTCACCTTGAGTTAGATATCCTACAGAAAATACATTTTCAAAAACAATTTTGATACATAATCAGACAAAGATTTTGATTCTAATGAGAACAATATCCTTGGAGAAAAAGTAGAATTTACTGTAAGGCATCTTTGAAAATGCAAGGGTATGTTCGGTTGTTGCTCACATAGGTGTAGAAAAAATAAATCAAAGGAGGGGTTGAAATATGGGAGCTAGGTCGATATATGCAAACTAGTTGCACCCCAAAACTAGGGCTTCAATTAGAGGACAGGGTCTCCATCATCAACAAAATAATCAAATTTAAGAATAAAGACCCTTGAATACATTGTAAATATAAGTCTTGTGGGGCAAGATGGTTTCTAAGAGGACGAAACCTACTTATGGGGTTATGGGAGATTAGGATAGAAGTTGTTGAACATGCATATCAGGTCAAATTGCTTGTGAAAGGACTCTTGATACTCAGCTTCATGACCCAACTCAATAATTGAAGATTCGCCATTGTTATCCACCATGAATTGGGCTCTAGAATTGTTCTAGAATGAATAAGTGATACATGTCAATGAAAGAAACTCTAGGGTGTTTTTGAAGGACTTCCCAGAGCCCATGCGAGGAACCAAAGAAACTGCAAGAATAGGATGAGAAACTATGTTGTGTTGTTTATAAACAACTTAATGCAATAAAAGGGTGTTTAAACATTTATAATGACATCAAAACTTATATTGAGTGAGTTTGGGGAAGTATATACGGTCATTATATTATTCTCGGAGAGTATCCAAATGTAATGGAATTCTTTTCCTTTTGTTACAATTTTTTTTTATATTATGGTCATTACATTTTTTCTTGGCATGATTGTTATTTGGAGTTCTCTTCGCAAAAGTCTTCTCTATCTAGATTGACTACTCTTTTAGAGACCCACCTTTTTGTTGCTCTTCCCGCTCTCTTAAGAGTCTTTTCTATCTAGACTCTCTCTCTCTCTCTCTCTCTCTCTCTCAGCCCCACCTTTCTCTTTCTTTTCTTCCCACTCCCTTACTTAGGATTGGAAGAAGTCTTTGGTCAATTATGTATCTCTCTTGCTCTTCTTCACACTCTCTTGTTTTGCATTGGTAGAGTTCATTGGTCCACGTACGTACTTCTCTTGTTCATCTTCCTACTCCCTTACCTTGGAGTGGAAGAGGTCTTTAGTCCTTGTATGCATTAAGGTAAGGCAATGATACATCTTTCTTTGAGAGTTTTTTTCTATTTTTTCAATAGCCACTATTGGAGCCACATTCTACTTGCTTAACAAATCTAAAGTATACATGCTCTCATGTTTACATTAGAAACTCCCAATTAAAAAAAACTTGCAAAATCAAAATGTTGAAAATATTATAGAGTTTAGAATGAATGAAATTATTAATTTCCTTAAGAATTTTTAAAAATATTAATGGATACATCCTACTACACTTGACCAAGAAACTGACAGTACTTGTATTCAATCGATTTAAGAGAAAGAAATCACAAAATGAAATTGTTGTAGGGTGAAAGCTATGGGACAACCAAAACACACTACAGTCAACTCTTCAAAACTGATGTCAGTTGTTTCTTCTCCTCTAAACAAAACACCATTTACGATGATGCACATAAGCATGTGTATGGTGTATAGATTATGCATATGGGCATGGACACGTATTCCATGTAATATCCCAATTGAATTTTTTTGCCACCTTATTAGACGTTGATGAAAGGAAGGTAATAAAAGTCCATATTTATTGTTATTGTGAACGTCTATTGATTCATATTCCCTGTAACTAGCTGCATTGAGATTTGTGTCATTGGTGTCACGATTTAAGCCTCCATTACAGACTTGGACTTGAATAGAACATAAATCATAGAGAAACATTTGAACAATTTCATTTGAAACAAGTTTTTGGGTCAGGTGCTTCATTTCAAAGCGCGTCACTGCAGGTGTTCTTATGTTCATATTGTTCTTCAATTGGAATACATGTTCTTCAGTTGGAATACGAAGGAACCCAAATCCAGCTGTTTGTATTCTTCTTCTTAAATTTCCACATGCAAATTTAGTAACCCTTATTGAAATCTTCTTGTGTACATGCAAGAGTTGAAAATACAAATGAATCTAATTGCACCGGTTCATATATTCCTATTATTTGTCATTTGCAACATAAATTAAATCAAATGCAACATTTGATTCTTAATATATTTTCACATGCAATTCTATTAAGCCCTAATGTTTGGTGTTTATATACAACTGTAGTCAACCAAAATGAACGCAATCATTAAAATTGTAGGTATGCTCATTTTGTTATTATTTGTAATACAAATCTTTGAAATAGTTCATATTCTTCTTCACTTATAACTAAAATGAGCTCAATTGCAAGTGTTCAAATATTTCTTATTATATTACCATGTACAACTCTACTAAATCATAATCAATATACGCAAGTGTAGCAAAGCAAAATGAATGAAATTGCAAGTGTATATATGTTCTTATTCTTATTGTTTTACAACACAAAACAGCTCAAATGCAACAATTTTTATGTTCATATTCTGGAAGTGTACATATGTTCATATCCTTACTTGTTTGGGAACATAAAGGAATCAAAATGCAATTGTTCATATTATTTTACAGTTGCAACGCAAAATAAACCAATACAGCTATTCATATTCTTCTTCACTTACAACACAAAAGAAGTGAAAAATATTTGTTCACATTCTTCTTCACTTGAAATGGTCATATGTTCATATTCTTATTCATTCAACTATAGTAAACCTAATTAAACCCTTGGTGTATAAATGCAACAACACTAAACCTAAGTACAGATGCTCATAGGATGATATTCTTCTTCATTTGCAATATATATGAACTTAAATAGAAATTTTCATATATTTCTTATTATATTTGAATATACAACTCTATTAAACTATAATGAAACCTTTGTTGTAAGTATGTAACAGTAGCCAACCCATATGAACCCAATTACAATTGTTCGTATTGTTTTTTAATTTTCAATACAAACAAATTGATATGTAACTGTTCATATGCTTCTTATTATATTTGCGTAATGCAAGTGTAATAATTTCTAACAAAACCAATTACAATTGTTCATACTCAAACATATGCAATTAATGTTAACCCAAATGAAATCATTTACAACCATTCAATTTTTCACATGTTTTTACATTTGCAACTGTAGGAAACCCAAATGAAAATTTCATTTATCACCCACCTTGTTTTACATACCTCTATAGTTAATAATCTAGTTGCCAATGTTTATATGATTATATTATTTTTCATTTGCATCAAAATTGAACCAAAATGTAATTGTTCATATAATTTTTATTTTATTTATTTAGGTAACTCTACTAAACCTTAATAAACATAATTGCAACTGTCATCTATAGTTATGATCTACCCTATTTTTGAGATGAAAACCAAAATGCACTTGTCATACACATTATGATTTTCCATATTATATGGTCACGTTTTGCCCCATATGACTAGTCATTTTACAATTTTGTGCAATTTGTTGATGTTAGGAATGATAAGTGCATTTTTTTTGCTTTTTCTTAGTGTAGTTAGTTGATAGTGTACATACAATTGGGCAATAGAGTAACATGTATGGTGAGGGGATAAAAATAACAAAAAATTACCAACATTCGATTCATGAGATGCTTGAGAATAAATTATTTTGAAGGATAGATTTATAATGGAGTGAGATCAAATATCAAAATGCAATGGTAGATTTGATGGTTGTGATACTGTTGAAACAATTCAATAACTTTATAATTGGAGAAGAAAGAAACCAAGATCTCTTCTACACATTCTTTGTAAGAGGAGGGCTCATCCAAAGGGGAAGGGAAAAAGACTCATGTTTTTCAAATATAGTGAAATGTTAGGCCCTTTCTAAGTTAATACACTACATATTAGGTGAGAAGCCAAACAAGAAATAACATTGGATATCTTGTGTGCAAACTCAATCCAATGTTTTACATATGTGATTGTATGTGGGCTTTAAGAGGAAATAAATACAAACAAGTGTTGAAAGTAGTCTTTGAAATTTCTATGGGTCTAAGCCCTTGATGGTAGTGAAGAAGGAAACAAAAAGATGTTTGAGGAGGTATATACCTTTGTTGAATTACAAGTTCTAGAAGTCAACATTTTATATTCAAATAGAGAGTGAATCTCAAACAATTGTTTGTGAGGGAACCAATGAGAGTGTTGCTTCCCCTACATGGAAACATGATGTTCATGAAACACTTGATTAGATGAAATAAGTGATTAAACATCCACCATAGTATCCAGGTAGAGGATTAAAATTGGCTAGCTTGGTTGCAAAAAGATGTGACGAGGTTAAAGATGGAACCTTAATCGACTATGAATTCAGTATAGACTTGAGAAGCAATAATGGTTTGCTAAAACATATCCAAAATTTTCTCAACCAATTGTCAAGGGGGAGAAGAAAAAAAAATAATTTGTACAAAAAATTCATCATCAAGGAGTACGCAACAACCTCCCTTCATTTTTCCACAATTTGTAGAATTTGGATGTTGGGCTAAGAAAGAAGTGTCTTCATTGGAAAATTCATTAGATTTTTTTTCCACCAAAGGAAAGGGAGTATGAAAGAGAGTGAGCACGAGGACCAAGATAATGCATGTTGCATTCAAACGGAAACACACGAATTCTCTAAGTAATAAAAAAGCTAATTAACCATCAAGAATTGATCATGTAAAAGAGAAAAGGTCTATTCATTCTCATAGATTAAAAAGGGTACATATTGGGAGTATTGTGTAACTCCCATGCCTAGACAATCATACCTCCATGAGGGAGAAAGGAGTTACAATTCACAAATGGAATGTGACTACTGTATGACACCTATGACAACTATGACACATATGAAAATGATAGATTCTATGACAAAATCTATCATATGTCATATAACTCCTGAAAACCCATGACTCACCTCAGTGAGATGAATCACCATGTGTGAGGTGAAAAATGCCCAATAAACTAATAAAAGGCAAAAAATAAATCCCCACACCAACATCCCCCCTTCATCAAATCTTAGGTAGGGGCATGAATAAATAAAAAGATAAAGAGGACTCCCCTAAACAACTAAGAAAGATGCGTCATATGGGTCATGAAAACTAAAGGCCTGATGGGGTACCCATGTAAAAACTGTAATCTTTCTAGAAGAAGAAGAAGAGGACTAGAAAGCCCAAAAAATATGAGAGGCTATAATAGATCTCACCCCAAGAAGAGAGCGCAAGTGAATAAACTTAGATTCAGTGAAGGGTTTGGTAAAGATGTCTACAACCTGATATGAAGTCTGACAATATTGTAAATCAATGATGTCTACATGAATAAACTCCTGAATGAAGTGCATTTGTATCTCAATGTGCTTCATCCGCTGGTGTTGAACTGGATTTATGCAGATCAAGATAGTTCTAAGGTTGTCACAATAGATGATGGTAGTCCACGGAAAGTGAATATCAAACTCTATCATAATCCCCTGTAACCAAATAGCTTCTGTCACAATTTTGACTGCTTCCCTATATTCTACCTTTGTAGAAGATATAACAATCATGTTATGCTTCTTGCTTGACCAACTGACAGGAACCGAACTAAGAGAAAATATATATCTGGAGGTAAACTTTTGATGATTGAGATCACTAGCTCAATTAGAATATGTGAATCCAACTAAATCAATCTCTGTCCCTCCCAAGTAATGAATTCCATCAGTATAAGTACCTCTAACATAGTGAAGGATCCACTTAGTTGCTTTCCAATGCAACTCATGAGGAAACTGGATTATGAGAACTACAATTCTTGTTCTTATCAAATTTTTAAAATTTAAGCATTAACATGTCAAATTATTCATTGAAGTTCATATTTTGTTCATTTCAAGAAAAAGGTGGTCATTGTTTACACTTGTTTAGATCCCCATTTTCATGCACTTACCCTTGAAATAATATATCAAGCGGGTCATTATCCAATAATGAATTTCGATCAATTTTGTAACAATTTAACACAATAAACTTCTGCTCTATATAATTTCTCTATATCAAACATCCAGGTCTCATATAAATATATAGGAATTTACTTTCCTAAATAATAGGAGCACTATAAACGCTCCTAAAAAACTCACCTAAATATTGACGAGTTGTAAACATAATTCATAAACAAACATAGGTATATATATCTATATATGTAAGTTGATTTAACCAACTCAACAACACCCGTGTAAATAATATCAGCTCATGTGAGCAATAATATGATTTTCCTAACATTCCCCCCTTAGTGTGAACACGGTAAAAAAATTTCATGCTCTCAACTACAATATGCTCGCTCTATGTGGCATGCCCATCTTCGTGGCTCATGACCTTGATATAAATGAAGTGAGCTTTGCTCAACCTTCCATAGTTTTCAACAAGTTTACCCTGAACCTAGATGTGAATAGATCCCATCATCTGTTCACCTCATGTGGTTTTCTGGATCTCCATGAACCTTTTCAAGATCCATGAACTACATTAGTGATTTTTTTCTCTACAACATCTTTACATTAGGGGATAACATAGGAGATTCTGCTCACACTGGAAAAGATTTCACATTACATCACATAAGAATATATTTTTTTCAATTGTAGCCATTGTTGTCAACCATTGCCACTCGATCTCAAACAACATAGGAAAACTCCACTACCATTGGAAGTTTCCATTGAATTTATCCGATTTGGTGTAGAAATGGAAATGGAATATTGGTGCTCTATTCCTCCCCCCAATGTGAATTTTTCATTTATTATGAAATCCACACAAAATAGGAAGTTTGAAACACACCGCAACACAAATTAAAAACACTTCACAATTGCAAATCACACTACATGACTAAAAATGTCACCATAGCTGAAGTGACTCCATCATTGGTGACTAATAAGAGGTTGCCAATTGACCTCCAGCCTCATGTGCCTCCATCCTCTAGTGAAAAACTTTTGACTTGGACGTCACATACAAGTGATAATGTGTCCAATAGTTGAAATGTGAGAAATGGTTTTTTAGTTTTTAAACTTTTGACAATGACTCACTTTGACTTACAATATTAATTTCACAACTTATGACAATGACACAACTTTGAAAACCAGAAATATTTTGATAAAAACTCATTAATACGATACCCGACTCAATAAAGGACACTTTATAATGACAAGATGATATCATATACATTGACCAGCACATTTGTCAAGGACACAATCAACATAAATTGTCCACTATAGCAAGAATATTCTTCCCCTTTTAATTTCTCACTTATCACTAAAACTAGCAATCGCACGCAGGGAGTGCAATGTGAACGCTAAACGATTTAAGTTATTTGATTTAGAGGGATACATTAATTACTTTTATAGTTGATCTGGTTTTTTAAATTTTTGGTGTGAAATTGTGTTATTGTTGCAACACATTTTAGACTACATTGACTGCATACAGGCTTATCCTTATGATAATCATTGCGCTCTACAAGGAAATTGAACAAAATTTACTCCTTGGTTGCCAAGCTACAAGGAAATGTTACGTGTGTGGCATTTAGTAGCTACAACCGTTATATCTTCATAGTTAAAGGTTGTAAGAAGAGACCCATAGGTTCCATAGTTGCCTTGACCAGAAGGTAGCCTAAGCCTATCCTCTACAGGAACAATTGCAATATTTGGTCTTTAATACATATCAATATTTGTTCTCTTTATTTCTATGATATTGATAGAAACTCAGATAAAATATTTAGAACCTTGTTATACAGTTTGTGACTGAGTCACTTAGTTGGAAAAGCTTGATATGTTAAGGATCTATGTGATTGATATACTTGTACACCTGAATATAATATGTAATTTTAATTAATTAATGATCTAATTTTTATTAATTAATGATCTATATGGTGTTGGACTGTCAGTACATCCCCTTTCATTTAGTTATTGAATGTGATGTCCTAAAAACTGTCTGTAGTCACACCCCTCTTTGCTATGCTCTAACATACCTTGCCATAAGGGATGGCTGAATAGATGCGAGGATGTTTTAGAGGACAAATAAATCATTTTGTAAGATGAAACAGTTGCTCTTCCATGCATGTACCTTTGTCTTCTTTGCATACACCTATATGGATGTTGTCAGGGACTTATTTGGAATGGAGATGATCGGTGAAAATATTATATATGAAATATTGAATGGCAATGTAGTATAGTTAGAGGATTATATTTTGTTTACTAATTTGAGATGAGAATTCAAATTTTGTTGTGGATTATTTAAAATAAGAGTTCAGTTTGTACTTTGTGGTATAATTTTTCCACATAAGAATCAAGATTTTGTTTTGAATATGAGATAAAAATATATGACTTGTTCTTATAATCTAAGATTAGATACTAGACGATAGAGCTAGCTTCAAATTTGTAATCAGTAAAATTTCTATGAATGAAATATTTAATGTCAGTGTAGTTGAATTAAGGGTGTAGATTTTGTTTTGTAATTTGAAATGAAAATTTAAATTTTTTTGTAGATTTTTTGAAATAAGAATTCAGTTTGTGTTATCACTTTTTCTAGATAAGAATCAAGATTCTATTTTGAATAGGAGATAAAAATATATGACATGGCCTAGCTCTTTCATTTCTCTAGAAACAAAGAAAATTCGGCATCAGATTCATTTAATTCTTTTGCATACTTATTTGGATTTTAAAAAGCAAGCGTATATAAGCAGAAATACACCTATATGGATGCAATCAGGGCCATTCTTGGTTTGTTTTATTTTTATTTTCAGCTTAAATTCAAAGTTTTATTTTCAAGGTGGGTGTTGGTTATCATTCATGGAATTGAATAGAGATTGCAAGACTTCTACCTATGTTATAAGCGAAGCAATGTAAATCTCTAACTGATGTGATAAACTGATATATTAACCCCTTTGTTGACTCCAAATGAGAAAATGAACACAACATGACATAACTCCATTCAATTTAAGAAAATTTTGACATGGATATAACAAGTATTGGAAAATTATAGGGGTTGGAATTCGAATAGTGGACAACACCCACCGTTGGATATATTTGAGAGAGCTCTAAGTAGCCCTCCATCAGTGGCCCTCACATTGTGTTGGACCCTCCAAAAGGTAAGGTACTTGCCTCTAAGGATGTGTGTGGTCAACATACTTAACAATAAATAGCAGAAACCAATGCCAGATCTAGATTGATCCATACATTAAGGCTTTCACAAAATATAAACCAGAGGAAAATGGTCTAAGTTTATTATATGTTTTTTCCCATAAAATGCTCCCTGTTTTCATCATTGTCAATCCAACAATTAGTTTTTTAACAAAATAACTTGGACACATTAAATAATCCTCTTCAACTACAAGGGACCCCAAGGATATGCCCTGAAATCGGAAGCTACCCGACGGAAAATTGAGTTAAGCAAGAGACCGAAAAATAGTTTTAATTCCGTAATAATTATGAAAAAAAGTACCACCCTTGTAAATATTTTCAGATAATACTATGTTACTTGATAAACATGAAGATAGGTCAACATTCTTGCCCAAAATACATAACAACAGTAAAAAAACAACCCTTTCCCTGACATTTACGGAAAACACAAGCAAATAGAGCCCAAAAAGGAACAAAATGCCCAAAATCCAATTTTTCCCCTTCAAAAAGAAATTCGGGCACACTTCTGAGTGGATTGAATTAATATGAAAAAAATTGGGGTTGTTAAAAGGAACTAACAAAGACAAAAAACAACAACATATGCAATAATGAAATGAAAACATTAATCAAAGCACCAAATTGATATCGATGCCTCAGCTTGCCAAATTCTTCATTATCACCCAAGTCAAAGGCGTCCTTGGTTAGAGTGTCATGGGAAAGATGATTTGGAAAGAAGGTGTATCATTCAATAATTTCTCCATGCCCAAAACAAACATTTCAAACAATGCAGCCTGAAACGTAGAAATATGTGCAAAGAGATTCGAAACCATGACCTCCAGCGAATCGTCTGGTGATTGACTAGGGTTCGAATCCCCATAAAGGAACATAACAGAACCGTTTTCACCCTTTTCAACGTTTTTAGTGTTTTTTCCCTTCATATGGTTTTTGGTTTGGTTTTTCCCAATCTAATACTCACCATTATATAACTATTGCCACTTCTTATCTGCCCATAAATCCAGAGGATCCTCACCGAGAAACACTGATCTAAGATCTTCTCAGAATAAGTTGCAGTCATTTTTAAAGCATGGAGAAAAATTAGACGATTCTGTCAATATCTTGTTTGCAGGAAACAAAGCTCATTTGCAAAAGTTATAGCCCACTGAAATTTTCAGGCAATTGGAAAATTTGGGGCACAAAACGTAGGTTGGACGTGTGCACGCTCGCCAAGTGTTTCAATCATATTGTGACACGTGGAAATTTGTGTGATGACTAAAAGTTGGGTTTTGAATGCTGGTCTTGGACACTCGTTCATAGACAAATGGACCCCGCTATTTACTGGCTGGGGGCCCTTTGCCAGTCTTTGGACACTTGATTATGGAGGGGTGTCTTGGCCTCCTTTTCATATTATCATTATACCAACTTGTGTATATATATGCCTCTAATTGCATTTTTACTATGCATGTGGGACTAATTGATAAGTGCATATTAAACCAAGACCAATTCAAATTCCACGCATTACATAACTATTTGCCAAATTCCACGCATTTATTTATTAAACTCCTCCATATTCCTCCAAGTTGAAATATATTCCAAAATCCATTAAATAAATATTATTAATAAGGTGCCAAACCCACTTAACAAGGTCAAAATGCATACCATGTGCCAAACCTTGGCAACTAAACCAATCACACATAGTTTGAACATAAAGTGGCTCTTAAGCCAATGCTAAACCCGCCACCTTTAGGCATTATTAAATGCCTTCCTCCATTTTGCACACCCACAATGTGGGATAAACTTCTTAAAGGCCGCCTAAGGAGAAGGAGAGGGAAGTGGAGGTAGGGGGATTTGAAATCCTAACCTCCCATGCAAAATAATAGGTGCCTAACCATTGAGCCAGCCGCTTGGAAACATTATAAAAGGAGCTTTATTGTATTTGAAGTAGCATTCGAGGACTGTGTAAATTATTGAAATGCTCATAACTTGAGCTAGGAGTGGAATTTTGAGGAGAAGTAAAAAGCAACCCCTATTGTTTTTGACAGAGGAAGACTATGAGAAGGTCATAATTTTGTAGAATTATTTGTAAAGAATTATTTTCAATATTTTAATAGATCGGTCCCATTCAACCAGACCCGGAGATGTAGGCCTCAAGTGCCGAACTCCGTTATCACGTTTTGTGTCAAATTGCTGGTGAATTATCTTCATTTCTCTGTATTTTTGCACAGTACTTGCAGTTTTAATATTTTATTAAAAAAATAAAAAGGTCGTAATCACTTAATTTTAAATCAAGAATCAATACAAAGCAAATTTTGTTGTGTAAACAATTGCTAGTTAAATTTGATTTTCAGATCACTGGTATCAGAGCTGGTTTTGACTGATTTTTGGTTCAGATTAACTATTTTTGGATTGCAAGTTGTGTGTTGGATGTTAACAAGGTCTCGATCTAAGAAGGGTGAAGGAGAGTTAGTTGAAGGAGATCCCAAAATTGGTACCAGATGATCTCGAAGTCCTACAATGGCGGATCGAGAGGAAGAAAACTTTCGTCAATCATTCCTACAGATGAAGGAAATGGTGGAAGAAATGTACCAAGATAGACAAAGGGAAAAGGGAACTAGAGAAGGTAAGAAAGAAGAAAGCTCTAGTTCTGATAATCCTAAAAGAGACCCTTTGAAATCTGATTTTCCTTCATTAAAGTTAGATATCAAGTTTGAATTGCCTATGTATACTGGAGAGCTAAATGCAGAGAAGTTGGATAACTGGGTCAAGCAGATAGAAGTATATTGCAGGGTTCAGAGAATTGTTGATGATGAAGCAAAGATTCATTTGGAAACTCTTCGGATGGGTGGCACAACACTCATTTGGTGGGAGAGTAAGCTTCAGGAAGTGGAAGAAACCAAAGGTATAACAATCACTTCTTGGTCTGAATTTGTTTCAAATCTTAGGCAACAATTTTATCCTCTTGGTTATAAGCAACAAGCTATGATGGATTGGAAAACATTAAGACAAAGTAAGGGACAAAGTGTTCAAGAATACACACAGGAATTTAGGAAAAGGGCTCTAATTCTGGGAATTTCCCTAAACACAGAAGAAACACTGCTTAAATATATTGGTGGATTGCATAGTTATCTAAGGCATATGATACTTGTTTTAGGTCCTACTAATCTTGATGCAGTATGTGTTCAAGCAACCCATTTGGAAGCATGAGGGAAAATGACAAAGGAGTCCTCTTTCTCTTCTTTTAAACAAAAGAACAAGCAATCTGAAGGAAAAGGTTTGAAAGAACAAGGAAAAGGAAAGGGTAAGCATAAGACAAACTCTACTGTTAAGAAGGAAGATGAAAAACCATTTTGTAATCATTGTAAAAAGAACCATGATGAGTCTAAATGTTGGAAATTACATCCTGAATTGAAACCTAAATGGATGGTTAAGAAAGGAAAGGAAAAGAAAACAAACACTGTAGTTCATGATCTTGGGTCAGATTCAGGTGATGAAACCAAGATCACAGCTATGAGTTTTCAAGGTAAATCAAAACTTTCAATTTCCAACAATAGTACTACAAATGTTGCATCTTCTTCTAGTAAACAAACTATACATGATGATAAGAAAAGGAATGAGCTTTTCCACATTAGAGTGATTTCAAAACATACGAAAATTGATACTCTTTTTGATAGTGGATCTCAAGCTAATCTAATTTCTGAGGAGGTTGTAAAGAAATTAGGACTCAAAACTAATCCACATCCTAAGCCTTATCCTTTGGGCTGGGTTTGTGATGATGCAAAACTGCAGGTAACTAAAACTTGTACTTTCAGATTTTCCATTACAGACAAGTTTATAGATGAGGTTGAATTGGATGTAGTTCCTTTGGATATTTGTGGGGTGGTTTTGGGAAGTCCTTATTTGTATGATCGTAAAGCAATCTTCTATAGGGAAGAAAATAAATATTTGCTTGTAAAGGATGGAATTGAGTTTATTGTTAGAGCTCACCGTGAAAAGAATAATCTATCCTTGGTAACTACAGGTCAAATGAAAAGGCTAGTAAATTCAAGAAAAGTTTTGTGCTCATGGTGGTCAAAGCCAAAGAGAAAGAACATGAGATGGCTTTTGAGACTTGTGATCTGAAACATAAGGATGAATTGGTAAAAATTGTTTCTGATTTTGATGATGTTTTTCAGGATCCACAAGGTCTACCTCCCAAAAGAGGGGTTCAACATGAGATACAGTTGCTTCAGGATGCACCTCTTCCCAATATCAGAATGTACAGGTTGTCAGTAGTAGAGAATGAGGAAATCAAGAGACAGGTAATGGAACTTTTGGCTCAAGGTATAATTCATCCAAGTACATCCCCATGTGGTTCGCCAATTATTTTGGTTCCTAAGAAGGATGGAACTTGGAGAATGTGTGTTGATTTCCGTGCTTTAAACAAGATTACTATAAAGAATCGTTACCCTCTTCCTAGAATAGATGATTTACTGGATCAATTAAAGAGTGCAATTTATTTCACTAAGTTAGACTTAAGAAGTGGTTATCACCAAGTAAGAATTGCAGAAGGTGATGTTTGGAAAACTACTTTTAAAATGAAACAGGGATTGTTTGAATGGTTAGTGATGCCTTTTGGTTTGTGCAATGCACCGGCAACATTCATGAGAGTTATGAATGATATCTTTAGACCATTCATTGATAATTTCATTATTGTCTACTTAGATGATATTCTTATTTTCAGTAAGTCATGGGATGAACATGTTAAACACATCCAGAAAGTCTTAGATGCACTAAGGAAAGAGAAATTGTATTTGAAGATGTCAAAATGTGAATTTGGAAAAACATCTTTAATTTACTTGGGTTATATTGTAGGAAATGGTGAATTGAGAATTGATCCTGCAAAAATAGAGGTTATTGTGAAATGGCCTAGACCCACTAATGTGATGGAAGTTAGGAGTTTTCTAGGTGCAGTTCAGTACTGGAGAAAATTTATTGCTAACTTCTCATATATTGCATCTCCTTTGCATGCTTTGACAAGTATTAAACAGGTCTTTCAGTGGGGAGGAAAACAACAGAAAGCCTTTGATACACTGAAAGAGAAGATAAGTACCACTCCGATCTTGGCACTTCCAGATTTGCAACATTCATTTGAGATTGAGACAGATGCTAGTGACTATGCAATGGGGGCAGTTTTGATGCAGAACAAATGACCGGTGTGTTACCATTCAGAAACCTTTACAAGTGCGGTAAGAAACTATCCAACTTATGATAAAGAGTTGTATGCTTTGGTTCAAAGTGTTAAAAAGTGGAAGCATTATTTAATGGGAAAAGAAACAATTATACATACTGACCATCAACCGCTTCAGTACTTACAAACACAAACCAAATTGCAGCAGTCTAGACATTTCAGGTGGATGGGATTTTTGCAACAATTTCATCTTGTAATCAGGTATAAAAAAGGTATTCAAAACAAGGTTGCCGACATGTTATCTAGACCACCAGTGGTAGTAGCATCTATTCTTTTGCAACATAGTTCTTTGGCTCATGTTAGTTACAAGGAACAATATGTTAATGATGTTGATTTTAGAGAAGTGTATGAGGATCTAGTAAGTGGGAAACAAGTAGGAGAAAAATATTATCATTTGCATGAAGGATTGTTATATCATTCTGGTAAACTTTGTATTCCAGAAAATGAACGTGTGCATATGATTAGGGAAGCACATACTTCTCTTATTTCAGGGCATTTTGGTGTTAGTAAGACAGTTGCACATTTACAGAAATATTGTTATTGGCCTAGAATGCATGAACATGTAAACAAGTATATTAAGGGATGTGTTCTTTGTGCCACAAGCAAGCCAAGTAATAGGAAATTAGGACTTTACACTCCTCTTCCTATTCTTACAAGGCCTTGGGAAAGTGTTTCCATGGATTTTGTAGGAGGCTTGCCCATGACACGGAAGAAACATGATTACTTATATGTGGTAGTGGACAGATTTAGCAAAATGTGTGTGTTGGTTCCATGTACTAAACAAATAACTGGTGAGGGAACTACACATTTATTTTTTCAGTTTGTTTGGGTTCATTTTGGATTACCTACTTCAATTATATCTGATCAGGATTCTAGATTTCTTGGGGAATTTTGGTCAACATTGTGGGGGTTAATGGACACAAAACTGAAAAAGAGCACTGCTTTTCATCCACAGACTGATGGTCAAACAGAGGTTGTAAACCGCACAGTAGTACATTTGCTTAGGGGCTATTGTGGCAAACATCCTAAGTTATGGGATGAACATCTATATTATGTGCAACATGCTTATAATCGTGCCTTACATTCTTCTACTTTGAAGTCTCCATTTGAGACTTGTTATGGATATCTGCCTAATTCTCCTTTAGATGTATATTATGGACATGAAACTATTGTTAATGGTTCAAGTGATTCTGACAGGGCTAAAATATTTGTTCAGAGAATTCAACAGGTTCATCAGTATGTCCGTGAACAATTGGAGAAAAGTCAGGCTAAGTACAAAGCCAGGCATGATAAACATAGAACTGATCACAAGTTCAAAGTTGGTGATTCAGTTTGGCTTCACATCAGCAGGGAAAGACTGACAGGTGAAGGTAAAAAATTGAAACCTATAAGGTATGGTCCATTCCAAATATTGGAAAAAATTGGTAACAATGCTTTCCGGTTAGATTTGCCTCCATATATGCAAATCTACTCAGTTGTTAATGTTGAGAATTTAAGATTGTATGAACCACCTATGATTGTTGATCATGATGATGCTAACATAATGCCTTCCATTGATGATTTTTCTCCTGAGTATCTTGATGAGTTGCAGGAAGACATCATTTTGGACAGGAAGGTCAGAACTTCGCGAAGGGGTGATATTGAGTATCTTCGTGTTGGGTTTAAAGGCATGCATCCAAACAAGGCTAAATGGATGGAAACCGGAAAGGTGAGGGAGAAATACCCTCACCTATTCACCAATTAAGTTGAATTTTGGGGTCCAAAAGTTTCTCAGTGGGGAGGAATGATCCAGAGGATCCTCACCGAGAAACACTGATCTAAGATCTTCTCAGAATAAGTTGCAGTCATTTTTAAAGCGTGGAGAAAAATTATACGATTCCGTCGATATCTTGTTTGCAGGAAACAAAGCTCGTTATGCAAAAGTTATAGCCTGCTGAAATTTTTGGGCAACTGGCAAAATTTGGGCACAAAACGCAGAGTTGGACGTGTGCATGCTCGCCAAGTGGAAAAATTAAATTGCGACACGTGGACAATTATGATGTGACAGACTAAAAGTGGGTTTTGGAATGCTGGTCTTTCGACACTCAGACCCCACTATTTAGGCTGGGGTGTCTTGGCCACTTGATTATGGAGGGGTTCTTGGCCTCCTCATATTATCATTAGAGCCTTGTATTTATATTGCTTCTAAGTTAATTATTACTGATGCATGTGGGATATTGTTAAGTGCATATTAAATGGCAAGATTAATTCCAAATTCCATTAAATTATTTGTCCAATTCCACACATTGCCACACATTTCTCCAAATATAACTCCTTATCCCTCCATGTTGAAATATATAAACAAAATCTATTTAAATACCAAACTCCACTTAATCTAAACCATGCACTACCATCCATCCAAACAAGCCACCCAAACATCCTAAGCAACATAAAAGCAGCTCTTATAGCCAATGTAAAACCTACCACCTTTACATTATTAAAGGCCTTCCTCCATTTGCACCCACAATGTGGGATAAATCTACAAAGCCATAAGGAGAAGGAGAGGGAAGTGGAGGTAGGGGGATTTGAACCTAACCTCTCCATGTAAAATAATATGTGCCTAACCATTGAGCCAGCCACTTGGAAACATTATAAAAGGAGCTTTTTGTATTTGTAGTAGGCATTCGAGACTGTGTAAATTATTGAAATGCTCATAACTTGAGCTAGGAGTGGAATTTTGAGGAGAAGTAAAAAGCAACCCCTATTGTTTTTGATAGAGGAAGACTGTGAGAAGGTTAGAATTTTGTAGAATTATTTGTAAAGAATTATTTTCAATATTTTAATAGATCGGTCCCATTCAACCAGACCCGGAGACGTAGGCCTCAAGTGCTGAACTCCATTATCACGTCTTGTGTCAAATTGCTGGTGAATTCTCTTCATTTCTCTGTATTTTTGCACAGTACTTGCAGGTTTTAATCTTTTATTAAAAAAATAAAAAGGTCGTAATCGCTTAATTTTAAATCAAAATCAATACAAAGCAAATTTTGTTGTGTAAACAATTGCTAGTTAAATTTGATTTTCAGATCACAAATAATGAATTTGGATTAGTTTTGTAACAATTTAACACAATAAACGTCTGCTCTATATTTCTCTGTAGGTATCATACAAATATATAGGAATTTACTTTCTTAAATAATAGGAGTGCTATAAATGCTCCTAAAACAACTCATCTAAATATCGATGAATTGTTTAAACAATTCATAAACAGACATATGCATATATTTCTATATATGTGAGTTGGTTCAACCAACTCAACAACATCCGTGTAAATAATATTACCTCATGTGAGCACTAATATGATTTTCCTAACATCCAACACAAAAAGTAATAGATAAAATACAAGGTTCACAAGAGGAGGAGTTGAATCTAACACCTTTGGAGATCAACACAATATAATTGAAACAACCTAACTCTAAGGCTCCATATTTAGGTGGCCTCATGTTGGTGAGTGAATAATTTATGGGTTGCTCCCTTATTCCTCTAATTATGTAATGTGAATATTTAGATATGATGACCTATTTCGTGCACACTCAATGTACACATCATATCCACCTAATATATTTTACTAAACACTAATTACAATAATAAGAGAACACATTAATTTCACATTCTCATATGCAATAATCACACAATTTACTAATTGGGTTACTCAAAACTATACACATAAAAATACTTAGAAATCAACACCATACCTAAATATTTAAGTAACATATCATTCAACCATTTACAATTAACACCCCAATTAATTTCAACTAAATTAAAACATTTTCACAATTTACTAATATTTTCATATAGTATTTCAATATAAAAAAATCATTATCATCAATAAACCATAATGTCAAAAGAAAATTCAAAACTTACAATCACGCTACAATCTAGGTCATATCCACATTCTATTCAATTTATTACATGAAATTCAATCACAAACAACTAAAATGAACTCATAATAATTCTACTTAAATTAATACTTTAAATCCATATACTGAGTCTTTCCTAAATCCATATTCAACCATTCACGTGCAGCTTGTTAAATTGTATCCAATTCCATGTTCAATCAATAATAATTTGTATCCTTAATCAATATAGTAATCTTAACGATGACTATATCCAAACTAATAGAACACATACTCATTGGAGTCTATTCAATGATATAATACTTAAATAAATAATTTCTATAATCCATATTTTAGATGAAGTCCGCATATTCTATATTATTCCTTATTTTCAAACAATGCCATTATATTTATTCTAATGCAATTTCACTCATAGTCAATATCATAATAATTTCAATTACTAGGTTTAGCATTTAGTGTAGTAGAAATATCGTCTCAAAATCATTTCTTGTTACTTATCAAAATATCTTGTGTTTAGATTATACCATAATCATAATTATCGCACTGACCCTAGATTATCAATCTCTATCCTTATGTATGTATATAAGTATGTATATATGTGTGTTTGCATATGTATATATATAAACACACACACATACATACATACAAACATCTAAGAGGCTTATCATCACATTTATATCCGTAGATCCATTATATAAAACATGGTACCCCATGCCACAAGAAAAGAATAAACATATATAGTAAAATAATACCAAAATTCCAAAACCGTTAGTTTTTGTGTCTTGTGACGAAGTAAAACATAATAATCGGTACATAGCAAAATATTAGTGTGTTATCCCAAAATTCTATACCCTAACCAAAAATCATAATATCTGTAGTGCCCACTAGTTTCTCTCTCTATTTTGATTATGCTGACTCATTGAACTTATTCATGTCGAGACATTGAACACATTATTATCAAGGTTATTTGATTAGGATATATATTATTTTGTCGTTACATTACCTTTTTATGCTAACTTGTCGTGATATGATGGTAGAATTCAGCACACGAGGCCAATTCACAATTATTACCATTATTATCTAGATTTTTAGATTAGCATGTATCTTGTATTTGATTGTGAAATATTACATGGATGATTATATTGGTTTCTAATATGTTGTATGGCAGATGGATGATTTTGTAACTAATTGGTTAGTTAGCATGTGTGTGAGTTGATTGGTTGATATGTGAATGATTACTTTATTTAGAAATTTGTATCAAGCATGTATGATGTTTGAAATTGAGTGTGTAGGGAACAAGTTCACACTATAGGAGAATGGGGGTTTTTGGAGATGTTCCGTCATGTGGCAAATATAGGCCTCATGGGACGAATTTACCCCTTGTTTGATTATTGATCCTCCTTTGTGATGTTTATTTTGTGTGATTGGTTTTAGAAAAGGGAAATAACCCCTTTGGCATATGTTATTGATTATCTTTCTTTCTTTTCTCCCTCTTGTATTTATTAGGTCTAAGCATTTTGTTAATTGTTAGTTGAATGGTTGTTTTTATTAATTAATAACTTCCCACATACATGGGTTGATTTAGATGGGAAATTTATTGATGATTGGATTTAGGACCACCTAATCCATGATTAGGTGGATCAACCACCCCTTTTAAAGGCCACCTCTTCCTCAAAAATCGAATTTGGGCAAGAATTGACTTTTGGGAGGAGTGTGGAGCAAGTTAGAGATTGCATTTTCCTTGAAAAGAGCCCCAAGTACCATACATATGAGTGGGTGAGCTATTTCTAAAGCTCATAATACCTAATTTCCCCATTTTAAACCTTTTCCAACCACCTAATTTATTATTTTTGGACATTGCGTATTGATCCAAAATCATAAGCAAATTGAACACATTCACCAAAATTCGCTTTAAACGATGGTTTTTCAGATTGATTTCAACATTACGAACTTTACATATTTTTAATGATTTTAAAAAATCTCCAAGCTCTGTGTAAATCAGAGAAAACCTAGACTAAAAACAAAGAAAATTAAGTCACACAATTGATAACGGAGTTCAACGTAAAAGCCTACGTCTCTAGATCCATAAATATACAACCAATCTATTAAAATAAGCCTTAATACACTTACAAATGATTTATAAGCTAAAATATGATCTTATCCAATTGCCACGATAATCACCCTGTAAAATTAAGCCTAGTCTCTTTTGGAAATTTCCTCCAAAAATGCTCCTAACTCCCACAATAAGCCTCTGGGCATACACAGTCTTGCAGTCGCTACCCTTCAAATAACAAATAGCTCCTTTTATAATGTTTCACCACTGTAGGCGCAATGGTGGGGCACTTATCATTTTGTTGCAAGGTATCAGGTTCCAGCCTTGCTAAGTGCTTATCCTTTTACCATTTGGGGACTTAGTCCCACATGCGTCACTTGGGGGATGAAGTTTTTTGTTTATAAGCTATGTGTTGGCATTTTTGAATTAGCTTGAAAGTCATTTTTGTTGGATGTGTTGTTAGGTCAGTGGGTTTATGTGCTAAGTTTGGAAATGAGCTATTGGAGGAGCTAAGTTGGGAGCAAATGAGTTGGGCGGTTAGCGGGCTGAGAGGTGAGGTGGCTCAGGAGCCCGAGCAGTGTGACATGCTAGCACGATTCCCTGACATGGAAAAATGGAAGTGTGGCGGTGTGGTTTAGCTCGATGAGATGGTGGGTGGGGGTAGCTTGACTTGGTTAGTCGAGTTAGGGGTAGCTTAACTCACCGAGTCAGGCTATCCTCCAAGGCAGCCACATTTTGTAAAGCAATACAATTTCAATTCTCTACTATGTATATAATCCCACATGCATCCTGTAATAAAAAATATGAGAATATATATACAGAAGCTTAATCATGGTGATATGAATATCAGAGGCAAATACACCCCTATGCAAAAAGAGTGTGTTGACCCTGGCTGAGGACCCCTATCCGATAAATAACGGGGCCCACCCATCTATAAATGAGTGTCGAAGACCAGCGATGCAAAACCAAATTTTCTTCGATACCAAATATGCCACTTTTCGCAATTTCATTGGTCTACTTGGCAGATGTGCACGCGTTCAAGTCATCTCAAACCTATGCGGAATCCATTATTTTTACCAATTGGCCAAAAATTTCAGTGGGCTATATCTTTTGTATATGGGCTCTGTTTTCAACATTCAAGATACCTCTTGAAAGATCTTGATCTACTCTACGTAGTTCATTTATTGTAACATATTTTAGGAAGATTTTAGATTGATGTTTTTCCATGGGAATCCTTTGGATCACTTCTCCCCATTGAGAAAATTTTGGACCTCCAAAATTGTTTTTTAATTGGTAAAGAGGTGAGGGTATTTTTCCCTCACCTTTCTATTTTCCATCCATTTCACCTTATTTAGATGCATTCCCTTCAAACCCACACGAAGATATTCAACATCACCCCTTCATGAGGTTCTGGCCTTCCTATCCAAAATGACATCTTCTTGCAACTCATCCAAATACTCAGGAGCAAAATCATCAACATAAGGTATAGAAATATTAACATCATAATCAATAATCATAGGAGGTTCATACAACTTCACATTTTCAACATTTTCAATTGAATATATCTGCATGTAAGGTGGTAAATCCAATTGGAAAGCATTAAATTACCAATTTTATCCAAAATTCAGAATGGACCCGTACCAGATTGGTTTCCAAATTTTTTTCCTTCGCCCGTCAGTCTTTCCTTACTGATGTGAAACCAAACTGAATCACCCACTTGAACTTTGTGATCAGTTCTATGTTTATGATTCCTAGCTTTATATTCTACTTGAATTTTCTCAAATTGTTCTCAGAAAAATTGATGGACCTTTTGTATTCTCTACAGAAACTTCTAAGCTTTGTCATTATCACTAAGTCCACCTACAACAATTTCTTGTCAAAAAGAAGAATCTAATGGAGATTTAGGCAGATAATCAAAACACCTCTTAAATGGAGACTTCATAATAGAAGAATGAAGTACATACTTATAAGCATGCTGCACATAATAGAAATGTTAATCCCATAATTTAGGATACATACATATTGAAAGAATAAATGTGCAGTCCCTTCACCAGTAATTTCTTTAGTACAAGGAATCAACACACACATTTTTTCTAAATCTATCCACAATCACATATAAATAGTTGTGTTTCCTTCGTGACATGGGAAATCATCCTACAAAATCCATGGAAATAATTTCCCAAGGATGTGCAAGGGCAAGAAGAGGAGTGTGAATTCCCAACTTCCCATTGTTAGGCTTTCTCATGGCACAAAGTACACATCCTTTTATATACATGGTTACATGTTCCTACATACAAGGCCAATAAAATACATTTGTAAATGTGCAACTGTTTTACCAACACCAAAATGTCCATAGATATAAGAGAAGTGTGAACTTCCATAATTATATGCACTCTTTCATCTCAGGGCGGAATGAAAAGTTTACTAGAATGATACAAGAGTCCATCATGCACATGATAATCCAATTCTCCTACTAATTTTCCATTCATCAAATCTTCATAGATTTCTTTAAAATTGACATCATTAACATATTGTTCTTTATAACTATCATGAGTCAAAGAACTATGTTGTAAAAGAAAAAATGCAACAAATGGAGGTCTAGATAACATATCAACAACCTTATTTTGTATACCTTTCTTATACTTGATCACGAGATGGAACTGCTGCATGAATCACATCCAACGAAAGTGTCTAGACTGTTGTAGCTTGGTTTGTGATTGTAGGTACTGGAGGGGATGATGATTTGTATGAATTACTGTTTCCTTTCCCATCAAGTAATGTTTCCATTTTCACACTCTGCACCAAATCATATAACTCTTTATCATAGGTTGGATAGTTTCTTACCAAACTTGTGATCGTCTCATAATGGTAACAAACAAGATTTTTGTTCTACATCAAGACAATCCCCATTTCATATTCACTGGAATCTGTCTTGATCTCAAATGATTTCTGCAAATCTGGAAGTGTTAAGACAAGATCAGTACATATTTTCTCTTTCAGTGTATCAAAATCTCTATGATGTTTTCCTCCCCACCGAAAGACCTGTTTAATGCTAGTCAAATCATGCAAAGGAGATGCAATAAACGATAAGTTAGCAATAATTTTTCTCCATTACTAAACTACACCAAGAAAGCTTCTAACCTATATTACATTATTGGGTCTAGGCTAGTTAACAATGACCTCAATTTTTGCGGGATCAATTTTCAATTTACCATGTCCCACAAAATAACCCAAATATGCCAAAGATATTTTCCCAAATTCACATTTAGACATCTTTAGAAATGATTTCTCCTTTCTAAAAGCATCTAAGACTTTCTGAATATGAATGATATGATCATCCCATGATTTATTGAAAATCATAATATCATCTAAGTATACTATCATGAAATCATCAATGAATGACCTAAAAACATCAGTCATCACACACATGAATGTAGCCGGTGCATTGCACAATCCAAAAGGCATAACAAGCCATTCAAACAAACCTTTTTTTTGTCTTAAAAGCACTTTTCCAAATATCATCTTCACTGATTCTCACTTGGTGATAGCCACTTCTTAAGTCTAACTTAGTGAAATAAACATCATTTTTAACTAATCCAATAAATCATAAATGTGAGGAAGAGGGTAACTATTTTTCATCATGATCTTGTTCAAGGCATGAAAATTAACACACATCTGCCAAGTGCCTTCTTTCTTAGGCACAAAAATGATAGGCAAACCACAAGGAGATGAACTTAGGTGGATAATTCATTTTGCCAAAAGTTCCATCACAAGTTTATTGATTTCCTCATTTTCAACCACATACAATCTATACATACCAATGTTAGGAAGAGGTGCATCCTGAAATAATTATATCTCATGTTGAACCCCAATTTTAGGAGGTAGACCTTATGGATCCTGAAAAACATCATTATAGTTAGAAACAATTTTAACCAATTCAGTACAAGTTTAGGATCAAAATCCTAAAAATCCTTTTCATGATATTTCTCTTTGGATTTGATCACCATGAGTAAAAAATTCTTGCTTGAATTTACAAGCCTTTTCATCTACCCTATAGAAACCAAAGAAAGAATTGTTTTCACACAATGAGCTTTAACAATATATTCAATCCATTTTTAACAAGCAAGAACTTATTATATTCCTGGTCGAAGATTGATTTACAATCATAAAGATAAGAAATCCCCAAAACTACACCACAAATGTCTGAAGGAACAACATCAAAATCAACCTCATCAATAAACTTGTTTGTAATGGAAAGTTTGAATCTACAAGTTTTCGTTACCTGAAATTTTGCATCATCACAAACCCATCCCAAAGGATAAGGCTTATGGCGTGGTTTGGTTCAGAGTCCCCATTTCTTCACAACCTCCTCTGAAATCAGATTAACTTGAGATCCACTATCAAATATAGTGTTTATTTTTGTATGCTTAGAAACAACTCTAAGGTGGAAAATCTCATTTCTTTTCTTCTCATCATGCATAGATTGTCGTTTAGAAGAAGATGCAACATTAGATGAACTAGTGCTAGAATAAGAGAAAGAATTATAACCTTGTAAACCCATGGCTATGATCTTGGTTTCATCACCGGAATCAGATCCAAGATCCTACACCACAATGTTGGTTTTATTCTCTTTTCCTTTCTTTTTGTTAAACCATTTAGGATTTAGTTTTGGATGTAACTTCCAACATCTAGATTCATCATGATTAGTTTTACAATGATTGAAAAATGGTTTATCATCTTCTTTTTAAACAATAGATTTATTATTTTTCTTACCCTTTCCTTTACCTTGTTCTTTCAAACCTTTTTCCTTTCCATTGGATTGTTTGTTCTTGTGTTTTGAGGAGGAATAATCCTTAGTCATTTTCCCTCTTGCTTCCAAATGTATAGCTTACACACACACCACATCAAGATTAGTAAGCTTAAGAACAAGAATCATATGTCTCAAATAAATATGTAATCCACCTACGTATTTCAGTAGTGTTTCTTGTGTATGGAGAGAAATACCAAGAATATGAGCCCTTTTTCTAAACTCATGTGTATAGTCCTAAACATTTGGTCCCTTAGTTTGTCTTAATTTTTTCCAATCAATTAGAGCTTGTTTCATATAACCCAAAGGATATAAATGTTGTCTTAGATCAGAAACAAAATCAGTCTAAGAAGAGATTGCTTTACCTTTTTTCTCATCTACTTCTGAAAGCTTACTCTCCCACCAAATGAGTGTTGTGCCACCCATTCGAAGAGTTACTAAAAGAATATTTTCTTCATCCTCTAAAAATTTCTAGACCCTGCAATATACTTCAATCTGCTTGATCTAATTATACAATTTTTCTATATTAAGCTCCCCATTATACACTGGAAATTCAAACTTAATATCTAGTTTTAATGAAGGTATAAAATCATTTTTTTGTTTACCACTTTTCAAAGATGGAGAACTAGATTTAGATGAAGAAGGCTCTTTTTTATTTTTAATTTTATTGGCTTTTTTCTCCATCTATCTTCTCCGATCCCAATACAATTCTTCTACCATCTCTTTCATTTGAAGGAACGGTTGTTGAAATTACTCTTCTCCATCCTCAGCCATTACTGGACTTCATGATCTTCTTGAACCAATTTCCAGATCAACACCGACTAATTCTCCATCACCTTTTCTAGAGTGGAACCTCAATCCAAACAAATGTTTAAACAATCATAGACTAGCTTTGATACCAAATGATCCAAAATCATAAGCAAATTGAACACATTCACCAAAATTTACTTTAAATGATGATTTTTTAGATTAATTTCAACACTACGACCTTTCCATATTTTTAATGATTTTTAAAAATATGCAAGCTCTGTGTAAATTAGAGAAAACCCAGACTAAAAAATAAATAAAATTGAGCAACGTAATTGATAATTGAGTTTGGTGTAAAAGCCAATGTCTCGAGTTCCATAAATATGTGACCAATTTATTAAAATAAGCCTTAATACACTTAGAAATGGTTTATAAGGAAAAACATATCTTCTCCAATTGCCATAATAATCTCCCTGTAGTATTTTTTTTGATTGATAAAGCGGGTTGAAGGGACCCGTTCCCTATTGAAAAAAGCAGAGGCCAAATCCTCTGGAACAAAAGGCTTTATAAGCTAAAATCTAGTAATGACTACAACTGCTCTCCAACTTACAAATGAACAAACAATAACTAAAAATACTAAAAAAAGAACCCAAAACTACTTCCCATATTGCGATGGAAAATAATCCTCAATGTTGCTCATACGAACCTTTTTGTTTTTTCTGCTTTTTTCCTTCTTACCACTTACCCAGGTCAGATGAAATAACCAGCGCAAGGTCACTGGGATTCTCCATAGCCATCAAATTTTCTGTCACAGAATCCCGGTTTGATTCCAAACTCTCTGAGCTATGTGCCCTTTTCATTCCCCCTACTACCAAGTGATTTTCTTGATTTCCCTCCTCTATGACATCCTTCCCTGTAACTACTTTACCGTGGGAGTTAGGAATACTCGAATTATCTTTAAAATTCGAAGCAGATACCAAATCTGGGTTTACGGAACCCCATCCACTAGAAGAAGTCAATCCATTCTTTTTTACAGATTTCTGATTTTTATTGAAGGGACAAGAATCTTACAAATGGCCCATATTTCTACATAATCTACACTGAAATTCCATGTTCTCATAGCCTAAGACCTGTGTATGCTGGAAATTACCAAATTTAAGATTAATTCGATCAGGAATTCCTTTTCTCAAATCAATTTTGACGCACATTCAGGAAAACGAACACAAACCTGAATGCGTACTATCTAAGTCCTCTTTTATAAACTTACCCAGAACATTTCCAATAGCTTCTCGAGCATACCACAGATGCAAGGGAAAGTTAGGAAGCCTGACCCAAACTGAAATTTTGGCCATTGAATAAGAATTCAGATTGAAGTCTGGAAACCATGGAGTTAAAAAATAAACCCGCATGTCCCCAAAACCAAGGACCTTCTGTCAAACATTGCTGTTAATATTCACATTCCCTAAAATGGACAGCAAAAAATCCCTTGGAACAGAGAGAGATTTCACATTTATTGGTCCAATTTTTGAAAACCCACTGATACAAAGCAGAGGAGGAAGGCCAAAAACTGTTAAACCTACCAATCACTGCATCCCATGATAAAGTTTTGTAATATTCCTCTACTTCTGGGCTCATAATGGTTAAAGAAGGAATAGCCTTTGCCAAATTGACCAGGTAAGCCTAGTTACTAGCTGCTTGTTTGCCATGGGATCGGCCTCCTTTGTTACCCAACACATCTTTGAAAGAGGTGGTCTTATGGGGGAGGAGCTGAGCCACCATTTCCTAAAGCACTGCCCCCCCATAGTCCTGTAGCTTTCTCTGCCTTGCCCGTCATCCCCAGCCGAAGTCGCAGAAAATTTTGAGACCCTAGGGTTAGGGCACAGATCCACCTCTAATTTATACCATCCGCCATGGCCCTTCGCTTCTCCGCCAACCCGTCCCCCCCCCAAAACTAGACTGAAACCCTTTGATTCCCCTTCTTGAGCTTGTGAATCCTCCCTATTTCTACCCTTGACCCTTTCATCGTTCACAGATTTCGCCTTTCTATTCTCCATTATTCTCAAATGTCAATCTCCTTGAAAAATTAAGCATAGTCTCTTTTGGAAATTTCCTCCAAAAAATGATCCTAACTCCCATAATAACCCTTGGGGAATACACAGTCCCGCAGTCGCTACCCTTCAAATAGAAAATAGCTCCTTTTATAATTTTTCACCACTGTGGGTGTAACAGTGGGGTGCTTATCATTTTATTGCAAGGTGCCGGGTTCAAGCCTTGCTAAGCACTTATCCTTTTACCATTTAGGGACTTAGTCCCACATGCGTCGCTTGGGGTATGAAGTTTTTTTGTTTATAAGTTATGTGTTGGCATATTTAAATTGGATTGAAAGCTGTTTTTGTTGACCGTGTTGTTAGGAAGATGGGTTTACGTGTTAAGTTTGGTGCTGAGTTGTTGGAGGAGCTAAGTTTGGATGTAGATGAGCTGGGTGGTTAGCAAACTGGGAGGTGAGGGGGCTCAGGAACCTGAGCAGTGTGGTGAGATGGCAAGGTGAGATGGAGGTGTGGTAGTGTGGTTTAGTGTGATGAGTTGGCAGGCGGGGAGCTTAGCTCGGTCGACAAATATGGGGGTAGCTCGACTCATTGAGTCAAGCTATCCTCCAAGGAAGCCACATAATGCAAAACAATACAATTTCAATTCTCTTATATATATATATATATATATAATCCCACATGCATCCTATAATAATAAATATGAGAAAATGTATAGAAGCTCAATCATGATGATATGAATATTGGAGGCAGAGGAACCCCTTCACTAAAAGAGTGTGTCAATCATGGCTGAGGGCCCCCATCCAACAAATAATGAGTCCCAACTGTTCGTAAACAAGTGTCGAAGACCAACATCAAAAAACCATTTTTTCTTCATTACCACATGTGCCACTTGTTGTAATTTCATTGGTCCACTTGGTAGATGTGAATGCATCCAAGTCATCTCAAACATGTGCGCAATCCATTATTTTGTTAGTTGGCCAAAAATTTCAGCGGGCTATATCTTTTGCATACGAGATTTATTTTCAACATTCAAGATACCTCTAGAACTCTCTTGATATGCTCTACGCAGTGCAGTTGATTATGATAGATTTCAGGAAGATATTAGATCGACATTTCTCAATGAGGATCCTCTGGGTCATGTATGCTTTGGAATTGATGTGCAAGTTGTCCCATGTGGAGGATTGTAAGGGTTGTTTTTTTAATTTATTTCATTTATTGAATTGGTAAGAGCTTGTTGGAAGTACTTTGGTGAGTTAGATCCTTGGGTAGATAAGTGACATGCAACCCTCATATTAGGCTGCATATTAGGGGCTCCTTCCCTTTATTATCCTCAAACTTGGAGGTTTTTTGGGGTTCTTTGCTTGGTTTTGGGTTTTTAGCTAATTTTTGGAGAGAAGAAGTCTTGTTGGAGAGATCGGATTTTTGGCTCAGAGAGATTGAATTTTTTGGCTTGGGAGTTTGTTCTTGGATTTGGGAGATTAGAATCACATTGTATTTCTGAGGTAGACATCATACTCTTGTTTTTATGTTTATTACATTTAAAAAAGGATTTTGTATGCTCCTTGTTGGAGTTTTTATTTTGTTTTTGCATTGTTCATGTTTGCAAATGATTTTTTGTATTTTGTTTTATTTTCTCCATTAATTCCCTTGGGAGTGGATTTTAGAAATTTAGGGGAAAAGGGAACAATCCTCTCTATTCCCACAAGGATTGTTGGGAAATTCTTCTTGGAATTTCTTATTATTTTAACTCCATCCATATGGTTTGGAGTGGGTGATTCTTTCACATATGGTTTGGGAATAATATCCCTTCCTTGATAAGGAAAATTCCAAGGTTCGAAAATCCTTAGAAATGAGGATCTAAGGAGGTATAAGGTTTTGGTGTTTTGGATGGATATGGAGTTATGAAGGAAACTTGGGATATTTGAAAACTTGTGGAACTTATATAGCTACTTATTTGGTTATGTATAAAAGTGTATTTTCTCTCCCTCTCTTCACCATTAGAAATAATTATAGAACTTATTGAAGTGTTTTTGGTGTTGTTGTTGAACAAAAAATTTGGTTCTTTGGTTGGTCATTTTTTTTTCCCTTCCTCTCATTTTTGGTGCTCACATGGAGGATTGCACTCTCCTCTCTCCCATGGGCTTGGATGGAGGCTAGCATGCTATCCATTTTTTGGTTGTGGCATGCAATGATTCCAATTGGTTGGGTATTAAACTAAGCCTTCTCTTGCAACTTTAGATGCATACTTAGTGGAGTTGGAGCTTGGAGAAAAAGTGATTTTGGGAGCTTGTTTGTTGCGTTGTAATTTGTTAAATCAAAGGAAACTTTTGGCATGTTGTTCCTATTTTGGGAGGCTTATAAAATAACATTTTAAGATTATTGCAATATTATAATTCCAAGTGAAGGAAAGAGATTATTTAGTTTCATTGTTGTTTGGGAACTATATTGAAACAAGTTGTAAATCTTACATTTTGAATGAGAAAATTGTGTATTTTTGCAAATAGGAAGTCTGTTTACCATTGATCTACAAAGGAAATATTGATTTGTGATTAAAGGAAAACATGGGTTTTGGTTGAGTTTATTGAGATTATTGAAATACTTGTCAAACTATGGATTTTATATTAAAATTAATTTTCGAAATGTCATTGTTAAACTTGTATTACTTGCAAAAAAATCCTCTTAGTTTATTGATTGATATAAATTGCAAGAAAGAGGGAAAATGGATTTTTTTTTGATAAGGTAAACGCTTTTGACCGGAGGTATGAACCCGGGGGTTTTTGGGTCCCCTCCATTTTATAGTATGTATAAAAGATTTGAAAATGACAAGGTGGTTAACAAAGTGGCCATAAAACCTACCACCTTGATACAAAAAACCAATATCTATAACGAAAACAGGGTGATAAGAAATGCCATTGTGAAACTATCTCACCCTAGTCCAAAAAAACCAAAAACTATATATAATAACTATATTGACAGGCCTTGCTACCGTTAGCTAGATACATCAATAATATCAGTCTTCGGGCATAAGATATCCCCTTTTGCAGGAGCAATTTGGTGAAGCTTGGAGCTGTTACGATGGACATGAGCTTACTGTTGGGGAGACCTGAAGGAGAAGAGTGTATGCCGATAAAACATGCTCTCAAAGACGAGTCACACACGGGGGAATCAGACCTATAGGCCTGTCTAGCTCCTCCAAATAAGGCTGAGAGATGGAAGCACCTTCCGTCACCTTGGATTTGTATTTCATATGTACTACTACAACAAACCTCCACAATACCTTGTTTCTCCTCTATAATTCTTAAGGCAGCTCCTTGTCCACCCCTTTTGAGCTCACATCTACCCCATTGAGTATGAAGCAGGAAGGCAAACAAAACCCCCAACCCACCTCTTCCATCTCGACTAAGTGACGAGAAAGAATGAAAT